>CM076571.1:510405056-511042871 GCA_034641835.2 Pinus albicaulis
TAAGAGCCTACCTGAATTCCAACGCTAGATCTGAAGAAGAAGATGTCCCCGTCCTTCAGCCCTGGCAGATCACAATCCTTGCACGATCTCCGTGGATGAACACCTGCACACAGAAGAAACGAACAGATACATGCATAGGAACCAGCATACGTAACTAAACATCGGTCAGAAAAGATATTACTCACATTAACATGATGGAAAAAGGAGTGGAACCATAATCATAGTCATCTATTAAAATGATAAACGAATAGAAGTTACAACCAAGTTCTGACGTCGCAGCTTCCTTCGAACGGGTCTCCGATCGTCCACGTCTCGCAAAGCTCGCCAAGGAAAGGGAAACCTCTCCAGAGTCTCGTAACAATGGTCTCCTCGCTTGAATGGGCCTTAAAGGAAAGAAGGGATTCTTTACAGCACAAAGGCACTTGGGAATAGGGAGATGCAAAGCTTCAGCACTTCAAGACTAGCTTGCCATGGATCTGAGCAAGCTTTTATAGATGGGGAAGGAGGGAGTTGGGATCCTATTATTATGGGATTGGCCCTATCAACAAGGAAGGTTCCATAGAAGGTGGCAAAACCACTTCCCTTCCATAGAACTCCCGCAGCCAAACCTCCCAACTCAAGATAGGCAATGGTTGTGAGTTTGTTTGAACTCAACTTCCGCCATCCATATTTAAAAAGCAGTCCCTAAAATGATGAATTGAGTTAGCATGTAGAAAAATTGAGACAGAGTACATGGAGAAATCATGCACCTAGAAAGAAGAAGAAGGCTAAAGGTAAAATATTTTTCAAAACCCTTGCTGCATAAGTGTAGGTAGAATATAGTCATCACATTCCTATTCAAGAGACTACAAAAAACCATATGACTGAACCAAAAATTAGGGTTAATTAAATAAATAAAAAAGGTTAGTGCAAACAAGTATAAGAAAGTGAGAAATCATAGCATATAGGAGTAGAATACAAAAAACAAAAGAGTCCAAGCAAGACAAACATAATATAGGGTTTATTACTTTAGAAAAAATCATACTAGACCTGCCAATTAGATGATCCTAGACTTAAAAGATAAATTCAACTCTAGGCTGAAATAACCAATAGTTATTGATGAAGAGGAGGATGTAGAATCTTCTAAAGGCAAGAAGAAATCTACAAATAAAGTAAATACAGATTTTGCAAAAAGGACATGGAAGAAAACCCTAGAAGTTGATAGAGGCATTCATGAAAGGGGTAGGAGAGTCACAAGATCAATAGCAGGCTAGGAAAATTTGAGCATGCTTGATTAAGCACCTGAAACTATAGAAGATTGAGTACGTTTATATTGATTGATATAAAAATAGGGGAATTTGATGTTTGTTTCAAAACCTTAATTTTGGCATTTGAGAGATGCACCCTTTTGTAAGGGTTATTTTATGTACGCATACACACATATTTTTTCTAGATTAATAAGTGGTTTCCTATTGCTTGGGGATTACTTATGCACCCTTTTATCAGGGTTCCTTTATGCAGGCTTGCATGTCCGATTTTCTCGATTGATGAGTGGATACCCGTTGTTAGTGTTGAGAAATCGAGGGGCAAAGTGTAGGTGATTTCTATACATTGATAATTGTTTGTGATAATTTTTTATTTTGTTAAATTAGCCTCTTCTTCTTCTTGATTATTATTAGTGTTGTCTTCATCAAACAATTACCAAATCATAAATAACAATAATACAAAGGAAAAACGATATAAGTGATCAGCCAGGGCCAAAACCTCTCCAACTCTTAGAGGAAAACCCACAAGAATTATTCTTCTTATGGAATCTTCAATTGATGAATTCCAAGACCTAGACCCTTAACGAAGACCCCTTCAAGACCAAATAAATTCCTCCCCTTGATGATATTATCTTTTTCAAAGTCAAATCACTTTTTTAGTAGCAAAAAATTCTCCTTCGACCTCTTTTTCAAACCTGCAAATTTTGTGTTGTAATTTGGCCTTACTACAAAAACTCTAGGCCACACATGTGTGTTGCCTAAAGGGGTCCTAACCTAGGTTCGGAATTGAGTTTAACCAACAAAATCATCTTATTATTAGCCCTTTCGGTAGTGACCTGCTTGCGAAATGTCAAATTCTCACCCAAAGTGTATAGGGGGGTGTTAGAACCAGGTGTCCGCACCCTGAGAGAGGTTTGGATGATGTGTGTGCCTTAAGATCCGAAATAACCATAAACAGACCTTCGCAACAACAGCCCTAACCAGTAAACCCTTACAAAAATATTTAGGTCAAATATGCAGAATACCTTGTGCAAGTTAACACAACATCCATAATCAAAGTAATAACCCTTCACACATAATATCATAACCTTATATCATTAGATCCATCCAATAAGCATTCATATAAATCCAAAACCAGTTGCGCAAGAGACCTATTCGAAGAAAATAAAGAAATAGGAAATAAGATGCAGAAACATTCATAACATAAAAAACAGATGCATATAGAACTTAGACATCCACAACAATATTCCTTTATTACTATCAATTCAGATCCTCCATACAAAACACTTCAACAACCCGCGCACACAGCCAGCGGTGTCTGCACATAGCAGGACTAATGTCATTGCACACACAGCCAACAGAAGCCTTCTTACCCAAAAAATCCACAAAAAATATCACCAAGTTTCCAGATCTACCATTCACATTCAGAGTTATCCAAAAATTGATTTCTTAGACTCGATCTAGCTATCTATTTATACTATTATCTTGCGCTACTCTATGGTCTGCAAACCATGGTTTACGGCCCCTTGATCTACCCTTTGACCCATTAAAATTCATGAGCGGCTTTGACCTGCCCCAAAACCCCTATACATGACTAATATATTACAAAATACAGCAAAAATTGTCGGACTTAGGGGACCCCGCTCCAAGAGGCTCCCAACAGAATCTTGTGACACGTCCTGAGTCACACTAGCATTGGATTCTTCATTTTTTTCAAGATCTCCTCGATAGTAGTTGAAAATGGTGCCAAGACACCTGCACTTTGATCTGTTGCACTCTGCCTAGTCTCCACCAGATTTTCTGAAGTCAGCCCTTTAGTGTCCAAAGTGACACTCTGTAATGTCTAGTTTAGGTTCCAAACTGCCAGATCAAGGTCCTGGGATAGTTTCATGGCCTCATCCACCCATGGCTTCATATGATTTTTTATTAATTTATTTTTACGGTGGAGCTCCTCCACCTACTCCCGTAATGCCTGGTTGTTTTGAAGGTGTACCATTCTCTGAGCAGGGATGAATGTAGGAAAAGCCTCTTACAAGTAGTCGAACTCTTGCTCCTTTGCGCGCATCTCCTAGGTAATCTTCTTAAATAATGGATCTGTCTACACAAAGGTCCATAGTCCCATGGATTTCTCTAGGAGCGTCAAACCCTTATCAACGTCCAAGAAGATGCTGGAGAATGCTATCTTTACTAGTGCGTCCCATTGTGTGAGCACCTCCAGAGGGGTCTCAGGCTGTAGCTTCACGTGCAATGCAGTAATCTGCTGGTCAAAATATGCTTTAATAGACTGAATTTCGGACCCGAAAGCTTCTAGGGCTATGACCAGGCTCTCAATTCTGGCTTCTGGCACTACGAAGGCTGGGATGACTACGTTTGGAATCTCCCCGCATAAAATGTCAATGAATCTCTCTAGCTCCTTGTGCTGAGCTACAACTTCCTGTTGTGTTTTCTGAGCCTAGGTAGACTCTTTCGTCTTTGTTGCTGCAAGTTGCTTGGCCTCGCTGATTTGTTTCTATGTGCACACCTCTCTGCTCTACAATTCTACGGAAATGAAGATGTGTAGCGCATGGAGATGCCAACTTCGTAGCTTTTCAAGGTCGATGCCAACCTCAGGGAAGGTTTGGACCTACGCGCACAACTCTTCTTGCTCCATTGACACCACTGCAACTGGGAAGGGGAAGATTCTGCTTCCTGTAGTTGCGATGATCGAAGTAGAAAACATGATTGCTTGCACAAACCTCACTTAATCCATGATTTATTTCAATGAATCTATTTTGAGGTGTAGGACCTGCAAAGTCAACTCGAAGGCTTCCACCGCAGCCTTGTATTGGGTCTCCATCATGTTCCAGCAGTCCTTTGATGTTGAAGCAACTGCATCTGAAATTTTGTTGACGTCCTCCTCGGTCAGAGTAACCTCTTCCTCTCCTCTTCCCTTGGACCCTTTCCTCTTCTTGCACGACCCTTTAGATGTTTCACCTCTGCACTTGGTGTCATGCGAAGATTCATCACCATCTCCATTGAGGACTTCCAAACCTCTAAGGTCCACCTCCTCTTGGTCACCTCCTAACTCCTGATCCTTGTCTTTTTCTGCATTTTCTGCATCTGGGTCCTTTTCTTCTTCGGCTCCAGTATCTTTCCCGCTGGTCTCCGTGCACAGCTCTGTTGTATCTTTTGAAGGCGTATCTTTTGGATCTATGTATTTTCCAGACGTGGGTGGCCTAATGGGCTTTGTGGAGCCAAGCCCAATCTTCCACGCATTTTTCCATGTTGTGACGACATGGTCAATTTCTACCTTCGCGACCATATAAGGTAAGGTGTACCAGTTTGAGTCCTTACGTGCCTTGACCTCGACATTATGAATGGTCACCTCAAATTCTGCAACACCTTTTTATTTCTCATGCACTGATGAAGAGATTCTTGTTTTGGAATGGATAGCTTGCACCAGTGCGCCTTCAAAAAGTACCCAGAAAAATTTGCTTTCTTCTACTCCTCAGTCGTTTGGTGAGTCCCATAAGTTCGTGTACTGTGCCCCCTCGCATATGCCTGGCTCGATTTTAGGAATGAAACCATCAGCTGGGGTCTCCCATGTCACCAACGCAATCAGAAATAGAAGCCCCAAGTAGCAGAATTGCTTTCCCAGTTCCTTCTCCTCACACATATTTTCCAGAAACTCCTCGTACAAAAATTGCGACCAATTATACAGCATTCGTTTTCCACATTTCCCTGCCAAGTGCGCGGGGACCGTTTTCGGTTGACACTTCCTCATAAGCTTAGAAACAAGGATGAGGGTACCCATGCGCATGGCCGGATCAATGTGGTTTGGACCAAAAAGCCCCACTTATCTCGTCCTACCTTGTATTTGTCCTTCACCTCCATTGCTACCTTCAGCTCGTTGATCTTCCAAAATCCCTTCATTAGATGGGTCCCCTTCTTGGGTAGGTCGGTGATCTGATGGATCAATGCAAAATCTATAGGAATTATCCTGTGAATCCATAGAGAGCCTTTGTGGACCAAGGCCAACAGTTGGCGCATGAAAATGCTAGTGATGGGGTACCTCCTGAAATATGGAATCCTGAGTAAGGTTGAGGATTCATGCATTATGCAGCCCGCGCGACCCAGGGCATCAGCTCCACCTTTGGCACATCGTCGTATAGCACCCATTCCAAGAAATTTTCCGATGCAAGCTCTGGGAACGTGGCTTCATTTGTGAGATCATAATCACCAAATTTTATCTGAGGGATCTTGCTAAACATTTCGACGATCAGAGTGACATGCTGAGGAATTGACAACATTTGCAAATACTCCCGCACAGTATCGATGTTCTGCGGCTTTCACACAGAGGGCTTTCACGGCTTAACATAGGGTGGTTTCCATGAGATGAGTTCTACGAACATTGATTCCTATCTAGCACTCATCGATCGCTTTAATGGATCACCAATGGGGGATCGGTCCTTAGTGGCCTGCCTTGGCGACGTGGCATTCTATGGAAAGGTGCATGGCTTAGAAGTAGCCCACTTTGACATCTTTCCCTTGCCCTTCTATTTCATAGGAGTGGAAACTACTTCTTCAACTTCTAGAATGATTTTTCTATCATCATCGGACCCCATCTCTGTGGAGGCTGTAAGGGGCACCTAATGCTCCCTCATAGGGTTGGTGGTTATCATTCTTGGGTGGAATATGAACTCGGTATTACTAATGTTAGAAGGGGATTTGTGACTAGACATACATAATTCACAAACAGTAGGATAACATATACTACATCAATCACAGGGCGCCAAATATTCAAACAGCAAAGGAGCCAATTCACACTCGTGCCTACCTTTTTATAAGCCACCCATGGTAAAAATGGTCGGATTATCATTAATTTCCACTTACCCTCAAGAAAGCAATAAAAAATATTACAAGACCACCTCATTGAATGCGACAAATCCGCTCCATCCAACGGTAATTTCCCTTTTTCACCCACTTTCCATATTTCAATGGCTAGTTTCCTAACCTGCGCATAACCCCTATGCTCTCCCTCTCTGCTATGCACAGAACCTTTAATTCTTATGCTCCAACTATATTTTCATTTGGTCGACACCAGATTTTCTCTATATGGCTTCAGACGGTTTCCATTGAAGTACCTAGGAAGGATCTCTCTGCACAGAGTGGCCAAGCGCACTACATCGCCATCAGTGATCTCCTTCAAAACATATGGCCCCAACCAATGCTTTTGGAACTTCCCTGGGTGCCACACAAACTCACTATCATATAGCAAGACCAAGTCTTCCTCCTTGAACACCTTCTACCTGATGTGCCTGTCATGGCAGGTTTTTTTGTGCGCCTTTTGCACTTGCTTGTGGTAGTTGGAAATGAACCGATATTATTCTAAGGCAACGAGTTACGCTAACCATTCCTCCATAATGTCGGGCTTGGCCATATTAGTGAAATGTGCAATGTGAAGACTTGGGACAATGTACTCCATTGGCATGATGCCTTCCTACCCATAAGCCATCCTGAAAGGTGTTTTTCGCGTCAACATTTTTCATGTTGTCATATAAGCCCATAGCACAGAAGGGATACACACATCCCAATCATCTCGGCTGGCATTACAGATCTTCATGAGCGTGTTCTCAAAAATCTTGTTGAAATATTCTACTGCGCCATTTTGTTGTGGGTGATAAGGGGTACTATTCTTGTGGTGGTGCTGGAATTCTTTTGTCAAAACTTCAATTATCTTATTTACAAAGTGTGTACCTCTATCACTCATCAAAATCTTTGCGCACCCAAACCTTGTTAAAATGTGCTCAAAGATGAAGTGTGTAGTAGTATCTGTATTACAGTCCTTAACCGCCTTCACCTCTGCCCACCTGCTTACATAATTAGCTGCAGTAATGGTATAACATGCTCCAGTCTTCTTTACAGGAGGGTTGATTGGTCCAACAAAATATATACCCCATTTTTCAAATTCCTGTAAGGCCATCTGCGGTTGCAGGGGAATTTCATCTCTACATGAAGGTTTCCCTATTGTACGACATACATCAGTGGCCCGAGAGTACTTTTGTGCATCACTATGTAGTGTGGACCACCATAACCTAGCATGCAACACCTTTTTCGCAGTGGCTTTCCCAAAATAGTGGCCTCCTGCCACACCTCCATGAGCCTCAGCCAAGATATCATGTATTTCTTGTTCCAACGCATATCTCCTTAATACTTCATCTGCTCCTAATTTATACAATTGACCTGCAATCAGGGTGAAATCTGTTGCGTGCACAAACAAATCCTTCTTTTTCCAGACTGAATATTTCGTAGGTGTTGTTCCCCTAGTCAGAAGATGAATAATATCAGCGAAGTTCTCATCAACCACCTTGATAGCGAAGAGTTTCACATCAGGTAACCCTTCCTCTAGACTATTTGGTTCTTCCCCATTCTCAATTCGTGACAGATGATTAGGCCCAGCATTCAGTCTTTCCGGCTTTACGATGATCTCAAATTCATACTCCTGAAAAACAAACAACCATCAGCAGATCTTCCCCCCCCAGTACAGGCTTATTGACCAGGTATTTCAATGCATAATGATGAGTGAACATTTTTAAATTCCCTCCTAGCAGATGGCCAATCATTCCCTTTCTGTAGTTGAGTAGTTGCGCTCTGTGCCAGAGGGCTTCCTACTAACAAAACCTACTGGGTGATCAATGTCTCCTTCTCCTGGCAAGCTAAAACAACCTAAAGTGCTATATCAAATGCATCCACATGCACGTGAAAAACCTTAGACCAGTCTTGGAATATCAAAATAGGTGCAGTGACCATTTTATCCTTTAGCAGCTTAAATCTTTTATGACATTCGTCATCCCAAAAAAATACTACATCCTTCTTTAGCAACTTCTTCATTGGCATAGTGACTAGGGCATACCCTTTGATAAACTTCCTGTAATAACCAGTGTGTCCTAGGATGGATCGCAATTGTTTCTCATTAGTAGGAACCTCTAATTTGATGATAACCACGATCTTATTTGGGTCTACCATCAATCCTTGCTGACATACTATATGCCCTAAAAAAATCCCAAAAGGTACGCAGAATATGCACTTCTTCAGGTTGAGAGAAATTTGGTGCTTCCTACAGGTATCAAGCATCATGTGCAGGTCTGATACATGTTTATTTACCAATCCAAATATTGTCTATTCATCAAAATATACCTCCAAGAATTTATGCATCGATTCGTTGAACACAGCTATGACCACATGCGAGAATATTGCAAGTGAATTTTTCAATCTGAATGGCATCATAGTGTATTGGAAAGAATTCCATTCAATGGCGAAGTTGGTCTTACTAAGAAATTTTGGTGCAATTCTGATATGATGATACCCCGAAAATCCATCTGTAAATGAATATGCTTCTTGTCCTCCTACATTATCCAATATTTCATCAAAAAAAGGAGTGGGTAAGGGGTCATGCACATAGGTATCATTCAACTTGCGCAGATCTACACAAACCCTTATTTATCCTTTGGTTTTTTTCTCCTAAACCACCATGGGGCTTACCCAAACAGACTATTCAACCAGTTCAATGATACCTGCAACCACCATTTTCTCCAACTCGTCCTTTACTTTCTTATTATATTTTGGGTTCAATCGATATGGGCGTTGCTTGGCAGGGCGCGCATCTAGTTTCAGCGTGATCTTCATGACACCTAGGTCCCCTAAAATTCCCTTCAGCTCAGAGAAATTTGTAGGAAACAGATCCTAATATTCTGTTAGTATCTTTGCAATCTTTGATATTGTATCATCATCCCAATAGTTCTTAATCTTGGGCAACTTGGGCTGCTCTTATATCAAAATGTTGACTTCTTTCAATTTCAAACGTTTAGTAACGTCCACCGTCCTTAATGCAGGCCCTGCAACTGTGTGCTCTACTTCTGATTCCTAGATATTAACATTCCTTGGGTCATATTCATCATCCTCTATTGATAGATTTCTACAGTTGACGATTTCTTGTATCGACACATCCCAGGCCAGTGCAATGCATTCCCTACGGGGTCAGGATTCATCTAAGAACAGAGCATTGATGTCCTGTAGGGCTTCATCGAATTTCTCTGAGACCCCCATAGAGCCAAAGGTTTCCAGAAAATATTTAGTCATTGTAAACCAATCTTGAGTACCTCAGTGTATCTCAACCTCTAGATACCAGGTGGTCGGTACCAGTCCCAACTAGTGGACAAACCTATGAACCCATTCATTCCATGTATTTTCATCCCATACCTCCATCAACATGGCCAGATGCTTGTGCAAATCTCCTCGACCATAGAATAATTCAATTTGTGGAGTGGATGGAGGTTCAAAGTATAGCATCATCATTTTTCTACATTCCTCCCAGTCCTGGAAAGTTCCCTTGTGCGTCTCCCACCAACTCGTTGGAGTTGTGCACATAGCCAAACCAAGTTCCCATAATCTTTGTTCCTCTAGGACTATTTTTTCCAAAGGTTCAAAAAATTATTTGACACTACCAGAACCAGAAATGTAGGGTAGTTCTCTTATCTCAGAGGATATGCACCAGAAGTTATTTTTGATATTGAGGCAGCGCAGTGCAGAGACATCGTGCAACCGGTTCTTCCAGTTCTCCATTTCGCCATCAGAATAAATAAAAAAAAGGGGTTATCCTTCTCCCAGTTCAACATGTCATCAGTTGTAGGGTTGATCCAGTATTCGTCTCGCGTAGTCAATTTTTACATATGTTCAACATAATCCCCTTCATGCACAAGTTATGTGCATCATTATCCTTCTGCCGGATCCAGTGGGACTATCACCTGTGTAACATTATTCTCAAAAATCATACTTTTGCGCTTTATATTGATGATGCCTCCCATGTCAATGGCCCAATCCAATCCTAACAGCACAAGGTAGGGGTCTATGTCATCCAAAATTTGTATAACTTCGAAATCTGCACATACCTTCACCCCATTGATGTCTACCACAACTTGCGGAAGCCTACCAAGTGGAATGATCTTTTGTTGATTGGCCATGCGTAGCTGAATGGTGGACCATTCCAACTTCGGCTCTCCCATATTCTGTTAGGTTTTATTAGGCAATAAAATTGCATCAACTCCTAGATCTAAGATGGCCTGATCCATCTCATAGTCTCCAATCTGCACAGTCATGCACATCTCCCTACCTGTTCTCTTCTTCTTCTTATGAACGTTGTTCATGACTTTGGTTTCTATTTGAGGCACTTCTTTTTCTGCACAACTATCTATCAAGGCTTGGAGATTATCTACTGACTTTTGATTATGTAGTAGCTTAATGTGGGCTTGTAGGAATGGTTTAAATTTGTCATCAGCTTTTGGTTCCATGGGAGTTCTTGATGTGGATGCTCCTGCATTAGAAAAATAATTTTTGGCTTCAATGAAAATCTCTTTTTCTTTTTGCAGGTTGAGGCTTTTTGTCTTGTCAGACGCCTTTCTAATTAGTGGTTATGTGGAAGCCTTTTCCTTATTTCCTTTAGTGGCAATACCACTACGTGTAATTACATTTACACTTGGACCATCATCGTGCAGTTCAGTCGTTACCATCTATATGTTTTGCGTTGGCATCTACTGATTTTCCTGCATTTTATATATTAACACAGGGCAATCTTCAATTACATGATAAAATTTCCTATCATACCTGTAGGATTGTTGTGCAGGGTTCGAGCAATCACATGCATAGTGTTGAGTGTCTCCATAGTTGCAACAAATTAGTTTCCCTCTCCCTCAACCTGCACCCCCGCCTTTCCCCCCTCCTCGTCCGGAGGGAGATGCTGGCAACAAAGGGTCAGCCTACACTCTGTCAAGGTTTTCTTTGTCGATCATTAGCTCATACGTTTAGCAGTTTTTCTCATCGTGACCAATTGAAGAGTAGAATCTGCACTAATGTTGCTTCAGTTTTGGTACATAGGCTCCTAAGCACGGGCAGTGGTCTGTATCATGTCGCCCAACCACCCGACAATCGGTGCACCACAGTGTGCGGGTACTAGTCCCAGAAACATCCCTTGGGCTCAGTGGAATCGGTCCCGCAGCTTCCATATAACCCAACAATAGAAGGCATTGATCCTTGGTGTGACCAACTCCCTTACAACGTATGCACCAGACATATGCGCTAACTTATTTACCCCAGCCTCTTCGTAAATTCTGAATTTATAAGTGCATAGCTTCTAATTGGCTCTGAATCTACAATGCTCCAAATTGAGCATCGTCCCTTGGTGCAACTTCTAATTTCATAGCAATTTACAGGGCTTCTTCCTGCGAATCAATATTATACTGACCCATGGGCTTGCACAGATGTGGCAATAGCAGGGCGATGAACCATTCCTTATGATGCTTGTCATCATAAGAAAATCCTTTGTCGTTGATGGCTTTCTTTAGTCACTGGTTAGCTTCCCAGACTGATTCTGTAGGCCCTTGCTTAATATCTTTTAGTTCTATTATGCATTGAGAACAAGATTTTGGCTTTCAAAATTGCTACTTTAGGTCATCCTTAATCTGCTAAATTATGGGATCTACATGTTGAGTAATGTATCCCATGGACCAATTTAAAGCACGACCTTCAAAGGCCATAGCCAGCTGCACTTTCTTTACACCATCAATATTAACATTCTGCACAGGCCACACCACATTCACCACAAACCAAAATTGGTCCATATCCTCATCCACCGCACCCTTAAATATGGGTAACTTCATATGCGCGACCATGTCGTCCACAGGTGGGGGTGGTGGTGGGGTAGGAGGATTCTTACCCCTGCACAAATTTGATGGTGGCTTAACAGGAGGGATATTCTCAGTGTGCGTAGCCCTGCTTCGATTTATATCAGGGGAGTTTCTCAAAGGACTGTATACAGATCTATCCCCTTTCTGATTGACCTGATAGTATTTACCGTTTGGTGTAGTAATTTCCCTCTGATCAGTGGTCATTCACTTGGTGTGGCTGCAATAAATACACTTTTGTTAGGTCCCTATATTACTAGTATAGTCCATTATTGTTGTTAGTGTAACCCCCTTATTGTTATTATTGTACCCTGTAACCCCAATATTGTTATTATTGTTCCCTTACATCATTATTGCTAGGTCGGCTAGGATTATATTGTGATCCCATGGACTCATATTTATAGAAGTAGTTTTTGTCATTTGTATCATCCAAAAATTGTTCATTTATGTAATGTATTGGAGGTTTCCCTCTCAAGGTGGCTGATTTCTAAGGTGTTTATTTCTCTTTTATTCTATTTTTGGAGTGGGTTTCATAACATTTGGTATCAAAGCTTTGAATTCTAGGGTTTCCCTGCTCCAAATAGGTCATTGTGGAATTTTCGCTATACATTTTTTGATACGAAGGTTCAGAAGATGAAAATTTTATGGAGATAATCTTAAATCCTAAGGAACATTGTATAAAATTTTCAGATCGTAGTTCGGAACATTTTTCGAGATATGATTTGTGGAAGTTAGGGCTTTTTCAGGCTCCCCAATTTCACCTTAAACGGGTCATCATGGCATGTGCACTATAACTTTATTTCTACTAAGGTTTAGAAGATGAAATTTTTACAGAGAGAATCTACAATATTGAGGAAACTCCTGTAAAAATTTCAAATCTTGGTTCAGAATATTTTCAGAGCTATGATCTATGGAAGTTAGGGGTTTTTCAGGCTCCTGAATTTCATCTCAAAGAGGTGACCGTGGGAAAATCATCATAACTCTCTCTCTGAGCATCAGATTGGAATTATGTAAAAATTGGAAGAAAGTACATGGACTGTAGTGTCGTTTATATAAATTTCAGAGCCGAAGGAGGAAACAGTGACACGTGGCATGTCATACAAATTTTCTCTACTGAACCAGTCCATAATTAGGTCATTGTGGGAGATTGGGCATAAATTTTCCTTGAAGAATCCAAATATGGTCAGACCTATGGCATTTGAAAGAAGATTTAGAGGGATACTACAGGGATTAATTTCATATATTTAGGATCCACAATTGTAGAGATAATTCAATTTCATTATCGAGCTCCTTAAAAGAAAGAAAAAGGTGTGTATTTTTTTTCGAATTGCATAAGTCTTGTGTGAAAAATTGGTTTGAATTGATTCCAAGGGAATATTGTAGAATAGATATCAGTATTGGGTTCTAAAATGCCTCCTAAAAATAATTCAACACCCATTAAGCCTTTATAAACCTCTACTATGACTCATGAAGACGAAGAACTGCAACATGACATGGTAAAATTACAAGAGCAAGTGCACCAAATGTTGCTCTTGCAAAGAGCAACAAAAAATGAAATGGAATTTTTGAAGAAAGGCATGGAAGCTAAGCTGGATGGCATGGAAGCTAAGATGGATGAGATGGAAGAGAAAATTAAAGGCAACATGGAAAACATGAAGAATGATCTAAAATTAGACATAGAAGGCTTGACAAAATTGATACAAGAAATATCTCCTAATGGCGAAAAGACAGTAGAGGAAACTCATGATGAGAACAAAATAAATGATAATCGTGATTTTATAAACTCTAATGTTGGATGGAATAACCACCATATTCCAAATATGGATATGAAGAAATTTTATGGCAAGGATCCCGTAACATGGGTACTTCAGATGGAGCAATATTTTGATCTCAATAATGTGCAAAACACAAAAAAGGAACGCATTGCAGCTTTACATTTAGAACAAAATACATTTGTATGGTATCGATGGATTTTCTCTCGTAAAAAAATTATCACTTGGTCAATTATTACGGAGGAAATGATAGCAAATTATGAGGATACAAAGAGAAACACTTTCTTTAGCTAATTGATAAATCTCAAACAAAAGGGTTCAATGGTGGAGCACATTGAGGACTTCAAAAAATTGAATATAAGGGTAACCGATATTCCAGAGGAACACAGATTGATGTGTTTATAAAAAAAGTGACTTTAAGGGATATCATCCAACATGAAGTTCGCATTTGGGAACCTGATTCATTGGAGAAGGAATTCAGATTGGCAAGAAAAATTGAATGTAAAATTATGGCGACATGGAAGCCTACCACTCACATCTATAAAGATGGAAGTGTTGCTACTCCTAGACTTCCAAAACCTACAAGGTTGACACCACAATAATTGGAAGAAAAAAGAGCAAAAGGGCTTTGCTACATTTGTGATAGAAAATACACTAAAGGTCATAAGTGTGTTGAGAAGAAATTATTTTACATAGATTGTGAAGAGGAGGAACAAAATGAAGCAATCTTCCATGGCGAAGGATATACACCTCAGAACCAGCCACACAGAAGAAGAAATGGAGTCGACCATATCATGTAATGTGTTGGCGGGTATTGCACCCTCCTGAAACTCTCAAGATAGAAGGACATGTCAAGAAGAAAAAGGTAATAGTGTCAATTGATTCAGGTAGCACCCATAATTTTATTCATTGTAAGGTAGCCAAGGAATTAAATTGTTTCCTATACCCAGCACCAGAATGTCAAGTAATGGTTGAAAATGGAGGAACTATAAATTTATCTGGAAAATGCCATAATATCAAGCTAACCATGGGGGAATATGTATTGACTAGTCCAATGCTTTCCATTCCTATGGGAGGTGCTGATGTTGTACTAGGAGTACAATGGTTACAATCTTTGGGGACGGTAGCTTTTAATTTTCAAGAACTTTTCTTGAAATTTTTTTCAGAGGGAAAGGAAGTCGAATTACGGGGTATTGCGGGGAAGCCAGGAAGGATAATAAGCTCTAATGTCATGACAAAGCTTCTAAAGAAAGAACAGCGAGGCGTAATTGCACAATTATGCTCACTAGAAGTTCCAACATCAAAATCATCTATTTCTGCAGATCTCCAACAAGTCTTGGACAATCATTCCAAGGTGTTTGAAACTCCCAAAGGACTCCACCTATTCGTGATCATGATCATGCTATTCATTTGATTCCAGGAAGTGTTCCTCCAAACATCAGGCCTTATAGATATCCTTACTTCCAAAAGAGCGAAATTGAACGTATGATTGCAGAAATGTTAGAGGCGGGTATAATTCAAGCTAGTCAAAGTTCTTTCTCTGCTCCTGTAGTATTGGTACACAAGAAGGATGGATCATGGCGAATGTGTCCGGATTATAGGGAGCTCAATAAGCTCACCATTAAAGACAAATTTCCCATTTCTGTGATTGATGAATTATTGGATGAATTACATGGAGCAATTTATTTTACCAAGTTGGATCTTCGTTCAGGATATCATCAAATTAGAATGAAGACTGAAGATATTCCAAAAATAGCATTTCGAACTCATGAGGGTCATTATGAATTTTTGGTCATGCCTTTTGGCTCTACCAATGCACCTTCTACATTTCAAGGGTTGATGAATTCCATTTTCAAACCCTTCCTTAGAAAATTTGTGCTAGTATTTTTTGATGATATACTAATCTATAGCAAGTCTTGGAAGGATCATGTTGAACATGTTGACAGAGTGCTCAAACTATTGTAGGAGAAACAATTATATGCAAAAACATCCAAATGTTTCTTTGGAGTACAAGAGGTGGAATATCTGGGTCATATTGTATCTCACGAGGGTGTTAAAGTAGACCCTAACAAAATTAAAGCCATTAAGGAATGGGAAGTCCCCACAACCATAAAGCAGTTGCGAGGATTTCTCGGGTTAACAGGGTATTATCGCAAGTTTGTTAAGAATTATGGGAGAATAGCAGCACCTCTAACAACATTATTGAAGAAAGATGCATTTTCATGGACTCATGAATCAACTAAGGCCTTTGAACGTCTTAAAGAGGCAATGTGCCTAGCACCGGTCTTAGCTACGCAAGACTTCACAAAAACCTTTATTGTGGAATGTGATGGCAAATCAGATTGGTGTTGTTTAATACAGAAGGAAGGCTACTACTTTTTGATAGTCAATCAAAATGTTCACAATCTATTTATGAGAAGAGAGTAATCTTATCAATACTACATACCTAAATAAATAAGTGACCTTACCTAATGGGGAGTACACTTCAAGGTAAATTGATCATGATAGTCTTAAAAATTCCTCACAGATCTATCTTGAGCAACAAAATGGGTCACAAATATGTTGGGTAATGACTTTGAAATCATCGATAAAGAAGCTAAATGTTGTCGCAGATGCACTCTCAAGAAAGGATGAAGAGGCATAAGCATTGCTTTGTGCCATTTCTATTATCCAACCAGATTGGATAACCGAAGCAAGGGATGAATGGAAGAAGGACGAAGAAGTGTGGACACTCATTCAAAAGTTGCGGCAAGATCCTAGTACATCTGATACATTTAGTTGGAAAAATGATTCCTTATGGTACAAAGATCGCTTATATCTTTGTAAGAATTCCCAACTAAAACAAAAGATTCTTCTGGAATTGCACACTTCTCCTTTAGGAGGACACTCAGAATTTTTAAAAACTTACCACAGGGTGAAGAAAGAATTTTTTTGGGATGGCCTTAAATCTGATATTCGAAATTTTGTGGCGGAATGTTTGGTTTGCCAGCAGAATAAAGTGGAAACAATTAAGACCCCAGGACTTCTATGACCTTTATCCATTCCAAGTCAACGCTGGGAGGATATTTCAATGGATTTTATCACAGGTTTACCTAAGTCCGAAGGAAAGAGTGTCATCATGGTGGTAGTTGATAGACTTACCAAGTATGCACACTTTTGTGCATTATCTCATCCATTTAAACCAAGTACAGTTGCTACTACATTTATGGACAGAATTCAAAAGCTACATGGAAGCCCAAGGGTTATTGTGAGCGACAGAGATCCCATTTTTACTGGAAATTTTTGGACGGAGGTATTTTCTTGTTTGGGTACTCAATTAGCTCATAGCTCATCTTATCATCCTCAATCTGATGGTCAAACTGAGATAGTAAATAAATGTTTGGAAGGATATCTTCGTTGTTTTGTATCTGATAAAAAAACACAATGGGTTAAGTGGTTACCTCTCGCTGAATGGTGGTATAACACTTCCTTCCATACTGCAGCAAAAATGACCCCATTTATGGCACTTTATGGATATCATCCACCATCCATCACATCATCTTTAAGAGAAAATTCGAAGGTTCAAGCAGTGGAAGATCACATCGAGCATCAAAAGAAGTTCTCCAACTCTTAAAGGATAACCTAACAATACAAAAAGAGAGGGTAATTTAAGTCAAATTTGGCGGACCTTTAGATTAAAGGTTGAAAACGATGTCATATGGTGACTACGTCAAATACGTAAGTTTGGAAACATTTTTTGGCGGATGGTTAGAATTCGGGAGAAATTTTTAATTTCTTGGCCGAGAAAAAAGTCAACTAAATTTCCAAATCGCGAAGTTGGGAAACATTTTTTGGCGGATGGTTAGAATTCAGGAGAAATTTTTAATTTCTCGGCCGAGAAAAAAGTCAACTAAATTTCTCGGCCGAGAGTTTTCAAAATTCTCGTCCGAGAAATTTTAAATATTTCGGACGAGAGTTTGGTCGGGTTTAACATGAGTTAAAATTCTCTCGGACGAGAGTTTCACATTTTCTCGTTCGAGAGTTGTGGTCACAAAACTCTCGGACAAACTCTCAGACGGGAGTTGGAGAAACTCTCGGACGAGAGTTGGAAAAACTCTCGTTCGAGATTTTTTCCAATTCTCTGATCTGCATGCAGATATTTCCGCCCCCCAAATGAATGAAAGGTCAACTTCGACCGTCGATTAAGGTGGCATGTGTGGAACAGCAATATGACGGCAGTGAAAAAACAGGCGCATCATGATAAAGTCAATCAAATTAAGTAATTACTGAAATTGATGCGTAAGATAAATCGGTAATAATGAGGGAATCGCGTGGTAATAATTCAAGTATGAGGTGAAGGGACAGCAAAATATTAATGTAATTGCGTTATTTACCACATTAAAGTAATATGACCGATTTATAATATTTTTCATGTGTGATGGTTCGGGGATAGAACTTAAGGAATTTTATGCATTTCGTTTGATATTCAATAAAAATTATAGGAAAGAGGGTTAAATAACTATTGATTTGTATAAGTATGACTTCAATACCATTAACAGAACTCTACTTCCCACAGGTGTCCATAACCTTGACAGAGTTGTTTTGTAACCCATGGAACCATTGTCCTTCATACATACTTGAGGAAGTGCTTTATTTTTTCTTTGTATTTTTGTATTGAAAACTTAAAACAATCGTTCAAAACAATCGTGCTTTAAATACAAACTTAAAACAATCGTTCGAAAACTGTTGTTCCTTTCAAAAGGAACAGCAAAGATAATCTATGAAACTGTTGTTCCTTTCAAAAGGAACAGCAAGGAAATGCTCTGCGGACATGTTGTTCTGTTTGAAAGGAATGTTCAGCAAAAACATTGCACGAAACTGTTGTTCCATTCGAAAGGAACGGCAAAAAAATCCTACGAAGGTGTTGTTCCTTTTAAAAGGAACAGCAAAAACACTCTGCGAAACTGTTGTTCCTTTCAAAAGGAACAGCAGAAGTGCTGTTCCGTTAGAAAGGAACAACAACGCGAAAAAAACACAGAATTTTTATTATTTTTCGTTTTTAAAGAAACTAAATTCAAACGAAATAAAGAAGTATTAACAAGGAAACGAATTTCAAAAACAGAAACCAAAAATAGAAAAAAAAGAATGCATTATGTACAAAAATTAAAAAAACCAATTTATCAAACTGGCGCGGGAGAGAGATTCTCCCCTTCAGCAAGAATTTCAATGGTGGAGTCTTCCCTTAACTGCTGGCAAAAGGATTCACGGGTAAGCGGCTTACGATATAATCGAACTCGATGGCCATTAACCTTAAAGGAATGCCTAGATCTGTCAATGGTGACTAGTGTGAGAGTGCCGTTATCATGCACTTTCTGAATTTCATAGGGTCCAAGCCACCTAGTCTGGAGCTTTCCAGGGAAATCCTGAAACTGAGAATCGTATAGAAGTGCCCAATCTCCTTCGTGGAAGATCCTTTGTTTAATGTGGGCGTCATGCCATTTTTCTCTCTGTTGCTGGATTAATGCGGTGTGCTAAAGAGCAAAGAGTATGATTTCATCCAATTCATTCAGTTGCTGCAGTCTTTTTTCCTGGGCTTCATCTAAATTCAGACATATCGTTTGAGCTGTTCGTAATGTCTAAATTTCAAATTCGATAGGAAAGATGGGTTCTTTTCCAAATACCAACTAGTATGGCGAATGTCCTGTGGTAGGTCTCCATGTCGTTCGGTACGCCCACAATGCCTTTGGTAGTCTGTAGGCCCAATCTCGCCTATGTGAAGCAACCGTTTTTGTCAGTATAGATTCGATTACCTTATTCGTGCTTTCGACTTGGCCGTTGGCCTGTGGGTGGTAGGGAGTTGTAATTTTACGCTGAATATGGTAATTCTTTAATGTTTCAGCCAATTTGTTACCTATAAACTGTGGTCCCCCATCTGTGATTATGTCTCGTGGGAGGCCATACCGCACGAAAATTTGGAAAAGAAAATGTATCACGGAATCCTCTGTAGCTTTTGAAAGAGGCTCTGCTTCAACCCATTTAGTAACGTATTCAGTGGCAACTAGGATATATGTTTTCTGGTTCGATGGAGGGCTAATAGGACCAACGAAGTTAAGGGCCCAACGTTCGAAGGGTTCAATCACTAGTTGAGGGTTCAAGGGCATCTCATCAGACTGCCCAAGTCGACCAGCCCTTTGACAGCTATCACAGGCTTGCACAAATTTTTTTGCGTCTCTAAAGATATTAGACCAATAATAGCCAGTCCGTAGGACTTTATGTGTTGTTCTACGATCTGCAAAGTGTCCGCCACACTGTCCGTCATGGTACGCTTTCAAAATATCATATACCTCATCGTCCCTAACACATCTTCTTATTTGCATATCTGCACCTGTATGAAATAAGTAACCTCCTATCCATGAAAAACGGGTGCTACGATGTATTATTTGCTTTCGTTCATTAAGGGATAGATGTTTGGGTAATTTACCTATTGCCAAATAGTTCTCTATATCAGCATACCATGGTGTTCTGGTGGTAACAGCGAAGAGATGCTCATCCGGGAAGTGATCTTCAACTGGTTCTACATCTGTTGGCTTTGGCATCCTGGACAGAAAGTCAGCTACAGGGTTCTCTTTGCCCAGTCGATCCTTGATCGTGATATCAAATTCCTGCAGTAAAATTAGCCATCTAGTTACTCTCCCATTCGTAACAGGTTTATTTTCTAAAAACTTAATGGCAGAGTGATCTGTGTAAAGCACTACAGGATACCCAATTATGTAATGCCTAAATTTATTTATAGCGTGAACTACAGCCAAAAATTCTTTCTCAGTCACAGTATAGTTTAATTCGGCAGGGGTCAGATTTTTGCTAATGTAGTAAATTGCATATGGCTTTTTGTCTTCCTCTTGCCCAAGTACTGCTCCAATTGCTGTGTCTGAGGCGTAAGATGAAATTTGGAATGGTAAATTCCAATTTGGGCCCCTCAGCACAGGGGTTGTTGCAACGAGCTTCTTCAAATCATTAAAAGCATTGTCACATTTGTCTGTCCAAACAAAATCAGTATTTCCAGTCAGCGCATATAAAGGTGCAGCTATTCGAGAATAATGCTCTATAAATCTTCTATAATAACCAGAAAATCCAAGAAAGCTACGTACCTCTGTCTGTGCAGTAGGTGTAGGAATTAACAAGAGTATTTGAATTTTAGCTGGATCTACTTGAATTCATTTTGCTGAAATATAATGGCCTAAGATAACTCCTTCAGTCATCATCATAAGACATTTTTCATTGCTTAAACAAAGCCTAGTGTCTATACATCTTTGCAATAATTTTTCTAGATTTTGCAATGCAGGTTCAAAATCATCCCCATAAGGAGTGAAATCATCCATATATACTTCGAGACCTTCATTTATTAAGTCTGCAAAGATGCTGAGAATTTCCCTTTGAAATGTAGCAGGAGCGTTGCATAGGCCAAAAGGTAAGACTCGGTAGGCAAATGTACCCCATGGGCAGGTGAAAGTAGTCTTGTCCTCGTCTTCAGGGGCAATTTGAATTTGGTTGTATCCACTGAAGCCATCCAGAAATGAAAAGAACTTCTTTCCTGCCAATGTGTCTAATACCTGGTCAATGAAAGGAAGAGGAAAGTGGTCTTTTTGTGTTGCTTTATTGAGTTCACGGTAATCTACACATATCCTCCACTTTCCATTCTTTTTAGGTACCACCACTAATGGGGAGACCCACTTGCTATCAGATATTGGATAGATAAAATTGACATCCAATAATTTTTGTAATTCATCTTTCATAGCATCCTTAAGGTGAGGATTTAGTCTCTTTTGAGGTTGACGAATGGGTCTTGCGTCTTTTTCAATGTAAATGTGGTGAGTACATAATTGTGGGTCAATTTCTTTCATATCGGGGTAATCCCATGCAAAGGCTGCTTTGTATTTTCGTAATAATTGGACCAATTTCTCTTCTTGTTCAGCAGTGAGATTCTTGTTAATGTTCAAGGTTTTTCCTGGTTCAATTTCTACAACCTTAGTATTATTCACAGAGGTAGTAGGTATTTCTTGATCATGGATGTCTTTAAAAGGATCTTCTTCTTCTTTATTGTCGAATGCTGCCTCAATCATGTGACATTGCAAGTGAGATGCAATTTGTGATTTATTAATGAAATTACTAATGACATCATCCTCTATTTGATCTTTAAAATCCAAAGCTTCTTCTATCGTTAGAGGTGACCTCATGTTTTCCACAAAATATGATGGTTCGAACTTCCTGCACTATGGGGGCGCCCATGAGCATTGTATCATCTACGAATTGCTGATGCGTTACTGTGGGTCCTTGGTGTACCGGTTTGATGCCTTTGAGTTGATTCTGCTGTTTTGCCTTGGCTAAGGATCTTCCTAGCCCTTCTTCCATAATGAAAAAGAGAAACGGAGATAGGGGATCTCCTTGCCTTATACCTCTGGACGGAATGAAGGGTTGAAGGGGTCCTCCATTCAGTAGCATTGAAAAGAAAGCACCTGAGACCAGTTCCATTATCCAATTTGTCCATTGCTGACTAAATCCAAAAGCCTAGAGGATTGCTCTCATATAGTGCCAGCTGATTTTATCAAAGGCCTTTGAAAGGTCAAGCTGGATAAGCATACCTGGAGTCCTTTTTGTTTTGAGAGAATGCAACACTTCCTGAGTGAGGATTATGCTGTCAGTGATCTGCCTACCTTCAACGTAGCCAGTTTGTTCCTGAGAAATGATTGAGGGGAGGACAGATTTAAGTCTGCTAGCCATCGGTTTGGAAAGGATTTTGTAAAGGACATTACAAAGGGCTATGGGACGAAACTTGTCGGGGGAGTCAGCCTGGTCTGATTTGGGAATTAAGGTGAGGAATGTGGCATTGATGGCAGGCAAAACTTTCTTGGTTCTGTGAAAGTTCCTTACTAGGTTGAGAAGGTCAACCTTAATAATGGGCCAGCAAGCTTTAAAGAATTCGATTGTAAAGCTGTCTGGTCTGGGAGCCTTGTTCGAGGCCACGTTGAAGATTGTTTCTTCAATCTCCTGCTCAGTGAATTCTCTTAGAAGGAGGGAGTTTTTCTCCTCTGTAACTAAGTTGGGAATGGCAGCGATAATTTCATTGATGGCTCGGGTTCTATCTTGAATGGGATCGCTGAGAAGAGAAGTGAAAAAAGAGTTGAGTTCAAATCCTATATGCTCCCTTTTATAAACTTAATCGCCATCAGCTTTTTTGAGGGAGAGGATGTGATTATGTGCTCTATGCTGGATGGTTGACTTATGGAAGAAACTAGTGTTGCGTTCTCCCTGTTTTAACCATTGCACCCTCGACTTCTGCCTCCATAGCAGCTCTTCTTGTTTTAACCGTTCTTCCCATTGCCTTTGCAGATTTGATTCTTGAGCTATTATTTCATCATTGGGCCCTTCTTTGATCAAAGATTGCTGGAGGTTCGCCATTTTTTCCTCGAGTTCTTTTTTGGCTTGAAATATGTCGCCAAAGGTGTTTTTGTTCCAGCGTTTGAGGTTGATTTTTATTGTTTTGAGCTTCTGCTGGAATATGTACATGATATTGTCGCTCCTTATGGTGGCTTGAGTCCACCAGCGTTGTATGTTTTGCATGAATGATGGGTGCTCTATCCAGAAGGCTTCAAATATGAATTGTCTGTTGTGGGGCTTATCCAAATTGGTGAAGTGAATCTGCACTGGCCAGTGATCAGATCCTCTGATAGGCAGAATGCTGGCCTCCATGTCGATATTTTGTAGCAGAATGGATTCCGACATGAGGAACCTATCGAGCCTTGATGCTATCTGCCTGTTTCCTCCTTGCTTATTATTCCAGGTATGCAGACCATTGACTGTGGAGATGTCAATGAGTTTGGATTCAACAATAAAGGTGTTGAATGCTTCCAAGTCCTTATCCAATCTTCGTAAGCCTCCCTTTTTTTCTGCTAGATTGGTGATCATGTTGTAGTCTCCGCCTAAAATCCAGTGGTTTGCCCCATGGTGTTGTCTGACTTCGTCCAGGTCTAGCAGCATCTTCAGCTTTTCTTGGATTCGTTGGGGTCCATACACGTTGGTGATGCAGATCGATTGCCCTGAGTCTGGCATGTTGAAAATGTTCGATAACGAGTGCTTGGTGGATAGAGCATTCTGCAAGAAGAATTTTCTTTTGTTCCAGAACGTGAGTAACCCTCCTGCTTGACCAATAGCATCTATGCTTATGCAGTGATGACTGTTGGAAACAAGTTTTTTGAGTGTCTCTGTGCCTTTGGGAGAGCATTTTGATTCTTGAAGAAGTATGATGTCCGGGCGTAGCGAGAATAAGCGATTTTTCAAGATCCTTGTTTTGGTGGTGTCGTTGAGCCCCCTGATGTTCCAGGTTGTGATTTTCATTGAGCTACCTTTGGAGCAGATAGGACCAAGGCCCTGATTTTTCCTTCATTGATTAGGCGTCTGCCTGGTTCTTGTATTTGGTGTCTTGTGGATTTGCGCCCTCTTTTTCTTCCTAGTCCTTGTGGCTTGTATTGATCCAAATCCAGGTTGGCTTGAATGCCCGTTTGGTTGCTATTTCCCCATTTCCTTTTGGCTGCATTTTGGTTGATGTATTCCAGCTGCAGGTATGCCATTTCTATCTTCTCCAAGTGTTCTTGGGGAATGGCATCGACTCCCAGTTTGGACCATTGCTCATTGACCTTTTGGAGATCTAGATCACCTAGGATCTCCTCCAAAGGATTGTTTGAAGTGGTTGAGGATGGTTGCTCTGTTTGCATTTCTGTGCATTGAGGGGTTTGCAGTGAGGTGTGGCTGGTATTAATCTGAATGGGAGAGGATTATGGTTTGTGTTGCAGTGCCTGGGCGTGGATTGAATCCGAGGTTGTGCTTGGGGCGTTGGTTGTAATCAAAGATTGACTTAATAATGACGGATCTTGATCAGTGGGGGCCTGGGAGACTATAGGGTTCTCCAATGAGTCAAGATTGCTCAGAACTTCAAAGTTGTTTCGCTGGGTTGAGGCAGTGTTGGTGGGGGTTGTATTGGTGGAGGGTTTCGGAGGCTTGTTGCCTTTCTCCCCTTTGTTCTTTCTTGAGATGGAGGTGAAACCAGGTGTCAACAGGCTTGCACAATGGAATACATTTCTTTGTCATAGGGTGATGAACTTGGTCTGATGTGACCTTTCTGCAATAGCTCCTGAATCTGCCTCTTGATTTCATCATTCTCCAGAACAGAGTGCCGATAGATCGGTCCATTGGGTAGCGGCGCACCTGGGGTCAGATCAATCGGGTGCTTGACCTGACAGTGCAGAGGAACCCCTATGGGTGAGGTGAAGATGTCCCCGTACTCCTCCACAACCTTATCCATTTGTTGTTGTCGTGCAGAGGAGCCCTGTCTGGAGGTCATGGAATTATATTAAAGCTATTCTTGAGGTGTTTGGATTTGATTGAAGATGGATCTATTGGATAATGCCTTTTATTTCTTCTCCTAATTACTTTATTCTTCTTAACGGAGTTCCTTCAACTCCCTTTAATGCTACCTGGGGTTTAAGACAAGGGGATCCACTTTCCCCCTTCCTTTTCATTATTGCAGTAGAAGGCCTTGGTTGACATATTAAAAGTAAGATCCAAGGAGGTCAACTTAAAGGCCTTAATCTTTGGGGGGCAGGTTTAAAACTTTCGCACCAACAGTTTGCAGATGACTTTATGCTCTTCCGTCAAGCCACTCTAAAAGAATCTAAGGAAATTCTATCCATTCTTAAAGATTTCATGGAAGCCTCTAGAACTCTTATCAATAATGACAAATAAAATGTGTTTATATTTAATACTAATATTCTCTCCCAAAGATTCCTATTGCCTACCTTGGGATTCAACATCGGATCCTTCCCTATGAAATATTTAGGAATCCCTCTCAATCTAAATTCTCTTCGAGTCTCTGGGTGGAAATATCTCATTAATCGCATATAAGCTCGACTTCAAAATTGGGCATTTCAGGTGCTTAATGCTCTGAGTCGAGTTGTTATGTTAAGAACAGTCTTACAATCCATTCCCATCTATCAACTCTCTGGATTGGAAACGCCTAAAATATGTTGTAATGATATGGCTAAGACGTTTAAAAACATCCTATGGCAAGGATCTCAACAAGCCTGTAAATGGGCTCTCCTTTCATGGGATAAGCTTACGAAAATAAAAAGGACCGGAGGCTTGGGGTTAAGATATCCATATTTGCTAAATCAAGTTATGGGAGCTAAGCTCTGGTAAATATGGATACAATGGGGTAGAGATTTGTGGAAAATAATCTCAGAACAGAAGAATGAAATTTCCTTAACTATTGTAAGGAAATTAAAAGTTCCTGGCCGACTGACATATACTATGTGTAAGAAGAATGTAGAAACATTGGAACACCTATTGAATAACTTCTTTGTCACTGAGACCTTGTGGAAAAACCTTTCCTCCCTCTTTCAATAAACAGATAGGGACAACAAGAGCCTCAGGCATACAATTGAAGTCTGGAGAAAAGGAGGGTATAAAAGCCTTGTTCTTAACATAGCATGGGGACTCTTTATGGGATTTCTCATATGGGTCGCTTGGAAAGAAAGAAATTGGAGAACATTCAGAGATGAGTATCGACAAATTGAAGAGATATGGAAAGTGGTTCTCGAGAATATCAGAGAAACTGTCCTCACCGAGAAATGGCATGAAGTTGGCTAGAAAGCTAATGGGCATGAGGATAGGATTTTAGCTATGCTTAACTTGAAACCCCAAATGCTTGCCCCAGCCTCATGGAAACAAAAACCTTTGGGAAGACATCCACACGATTAATTCAATGCTCTACAATAGGAGGTTATTAATCTTAATTATGATGGGGCCTCTAAAGGTAATTTGGGTCAAGCAGGAGAAAGAGGTATATTTCATGATTCAAAGGGTTTAGTAAGTAGAATTTATGTGACCGATTTTGGATTCGCTACAAATAACGAAGCCAAAATCACAGCGGTAAAACAAGGCATTTTGATAGTTGTAAGAGAACAATATCAGAGGACTATAGTAGAGGGGGATTCAGCCATGGTAATAAGTGTTCTGTAGAAGTTGCAGTAGGGGACAGGTTGGGAGAAAATTAGTCGAAGCTGGTGAACAACTCGTCTAATTCAGGAAATAAATGATATTCTTCCAAGCATTGGTTACCTTATCTCATCACATATTCGCAGATCAGGGAATGAAGCAACTGAATACTTGGAGAACTAGAGTTGTACTCACGGGGGTGTGACAACTGGACATCAACCAAGCCAAAATGGTATAGGTGGAGAAGCTACAATCTCTATAGGAAATTGTTGATAGAGATAACGAGGATACTCGGGATCCCTGATCTGGGTGCCAACTGGGTAATTCGAATGACGAGGTGGCACGAGCTCGTGCGTACCACATGGATAGTTGATGTGGACATGAGGAGACGATGGTGGGTACTACCACCCACGCCAAATAATGACGGAATTAAATGCGGGTGGTAGAAAACTCACGGTGTCAGAAGGGTGTTGGAAACAGGGCTGGCATGTAAGGAATGTTACGAAGGCTAAAGGTGGTAATGTTGAAGGTGGTAATATGGTCTGGTAGTTAAACGTGAAGTTGAGATTAGAAAAGGAAGTCGGCGAGCAGTTGAAGGGTTGGACGATGGTTATGTGGTGCTTAAATTCGGGTATGTTCATAGCCTTTGTATCATGTTTGTTGCTGCGATAGGAAACATAATTCATGTCTTCACCTCATTTCTATTTTCTGCGTATGAAAGATATGAAAAATTATGGGGGTTTTGTTTGATGTACATGGATTTTGGGACAACTTACTGAAATTAATGCGGAATTTTATAGTCGTTAAGCCTTTGAACTATTGTTGTATTAAGGATTGGGGAGTATATGAAAATTTTCTTGTTGTCCTCTTCTGTGTTTTTTATTCTAAACCTACTTACCTCTTCTGTATGGGGGATGAGGGTTTTTATTTTTCTATTTTCTAGTATATTCTAGTTATTGTTAAGGAGCTTGGTGTTAACGTCCTAGTTTCTACGAAGGTCGCTCATTTCCTCGACCCTTATTTTACCCAATTTAAATCTGAATGTCTTTCAATTGGCTTTGCATGGCCTCCTATCGGCTCTGGTTGCTTTTTCCCCATCTTGAATTTCCTCATCTCTTATCCTATTACTCATTTCCCCATCTCCATTACTAGACTGGCCTTCTGCCCTCTCTGTAACCTTCACAGCTTGGCTTGCCAATCCTATGAAGTTCAGTGTATGGCCTCCAATGACATTTTCACGGGTAGCACTTTGTTAGATACCCCATCCAGGGTTTTTCCTATTCAGCTTTTTTACAATGTTACAAAGAGGAGGGGTTTGGGCCCTAATTGTAATGGTGGAACTACTAAAGTCTGGTCTCGAAAGGGTTGGATTGTTGTCAATCCATTTTTTTTGTTGGGTTTCGGTCCAATTTCTAGGGGTTCTTGTCCAACTTTATGGGATTTGAGTCTGGTCGGTGGGGTTCTTGTCCTATTCTATGGGGTTTCAGTCCTATTAAGTGGAGTCTCTTCCATGTGTTAGTACACATGATGCAGGAGAATGGAAACACTCTATCCATGCATGATTTTTCGCAATAGTTAAGGAAATTTCTGTTTCTTTGGAAAATGATAGCCTCTCCTAGCCTTCCTATTGCAACCTTCATAGCTCTACGAATGATTGGAATAAGGAATGATGACATGCATTACACTGCTAAAAATGAGGATGCTACTCTCAGTAATCAGGATCTTTTCCTCTGTTATTTAACTAAATAAATTATTGAAATTATGTTACACTTCACAAGTATTTTTAAATCATATATAGGTGTTCGTCTAGCCATGGTTTCGTACTCGCCTCGACAGTGTCAGTTAATCCAACGATTGGTACTCCACCTGTAAGACAGAATGGTGAAAGGTCAAGCAGTGTAAAATTTTTCATAGAAAAAAGGAAATAAGAACAAGAGTAAGTCCAAAGAGGGCCCAAATAGGAGGGGAAGAAATTATTGAAAATATTTTTGATATCTACATGTCAGGTACTCCTTCTCAAGTAAAATAACTCATTTCAGGTTGGGAGCGTGACTATGAAACCAAAGAGGTGTAGAAATTTGCTGAATAAATCACTTATTCAATGGAGATTAACTTGATCACACATCAATTTCAAATTGCATGCATAACACATAATCTCTTCTACAATTAATCGTCACATGCGGAAAGAATAGAAGCGATTCCACATCAATTCATCACACACATTAACACAGTATGTATGGGGAAAGCTTATAGCTGAAAACCCCTCAGCTATTTTGTATATTATATGGAGAGAACATGCAACAAATACATAGCACAATACTCCTCACAAGTACTCAGTACTATCTCACAAAGCTACACACAAACTAGATTGGTTTTGAACAAGTCAAAGGTTCAAAACTCATCCACTAATTGCCTGCCTCTATTGCGCAATCAAGGCTGGTCTAATGAGAGATCCAATTTCGAATCTCACTAGCTCCAACTGCGCAATTCTCATTGGTAATTTCCTCCAAGTGTGGTGCAAATCTCATGCACAACTAATGTCACAACTGATAGCTATCTCAACCCTTTCATCTACCTCTTTCACTTGTCGCCACTGAACTGTCCATGCACTGAGTTAAACTGATGTGTTCTTTAGTTGAATAATGAGTTAATAATTTGTGAATTAAATAATATTTAATTCACACAACTCATCTCTAGTGTATTATCCAGTTAAACTAAATACAACTAGTTCAACTAGTTAACCAAAACACCACCTCCATTAACTGTCGCATCAACTCCACCGAACTCCGCCACTTGAGCTCTAACTGAAGTCAACCATGCATTAGCTCAACTAACCCATAGGAAAAGTGTAAATCCTTCTGGCAGCTGCATGCCCCACATCCGGGGGTCAAACTGAAGTGCTCCAAGAGAGTAAACTGAAGTTTAGAGTCCAAATATTATTAAGGGTAAATAATATTTGACTGTTCTATTTTTAGCCCGCCAGTCTAAAAATAGACTTTGACCTAAATGCTAAAAATAGAGGTCCATATATTTTTACCAACTCGACCAATCATCCAAGAATAGCATACTGCAGCTCCCGGTCCATGATCCATATGTCTAAAAATAGACATAGTCTAAAAATAGACTTTGCGCCAAAAATAGCCTGCGGGCCCACTTGGTGAAGGCGACTTCATTTCACCAAGCTCCATCATCTTGCTACATTTTTAACACTCCCTCTCAGCAAGATATGGATTATCTGCAACCCCTATCCTACCTCTGTGAAACTCGAATTTGCTCCTGGTGAGCGCCTTCGTCAAGATGTCTGCATCCTGATCCTCCGTGGGAATATATGAAAGCATCATGATCCTCCGCTGAACACAGTGTCTGATATGATGGTACCTGATGTCGATGTGTTTGGATCTATCATGAAATACTGGCTGATCCACATCCGGAGACTCATCCTTGGGAGCTAACAGCTCCTCCTCTACATGCAAGTGTGGCTCCCTCTCAAGCGAACACTGCATGGCTTTCTCCTCCTGAAATTTAATATCCCGTCGCACAACAGTCTTGCGACTGTCTGACACATACACCCGATAGTTGTGTGGTGTATCAGTGTACCCCACAAATATTCCAACCTCGGCGGTTGGATCCAGCTTCTTCCTTGCATCCTTCGTCACATGCATGTAGACAGGAGAGCCAAAAATCCGCAAATGGGAAATGTCAGGCCTCTTGCCAGAATAAGCCTCCTCCGGTGTACTCATGCCAAGAACCTTGTGAGGACAACGGTTCTGCACATACACTGCTGTATTGCATGCCTCAGCCCACAAGTGAAGGGGTAGGCTCTGATCATGCAACATCGCCCGTGCAGCACCCACGATCGTTCTGTTCTTCCGCTCAGCCACCCCGTTCTGCTGTGGGTTATGGGGTGCGATGAGCTCTCTCCGAATCCCTCCTGCGCTGCAGAACTCCTTGAATTCAGCCGAGATGAATTCACCACCGTTATCACTCCTTAGAGCAATCACCTTCTTCCCCGACTCCTTCTCGACCAATGCTTTAAACTCACAGAACTTCGCGAATGTATCGCTCTTCTTCTGCATGAAGAAGATCCAGCACTTTCGAGAGAAATCATCAACAAAGATCACATAATACCTGGGATTTTCTGTCGAAGAAACTGAGAAAGGACCACACACGTCTGTGTGAACTCTCTCAAGGATCGTCGTGGCGCGACTATCCTTCTCGTGAAAGGTGGCTTTCACAAACTTTCCTAAAGTACACCCCTTGCACTGATCTGACTGCGCAAGGGTGCCCTTAGGAAGCCCAGTAGAAATCTGTTGGAGGATCTTCAAAGCTCCATGGTGAAGGTGGCCCAATCTCCGGTGCCACAGTTCGCCCTCATCATCCTGGCTCACCACTTCTCCTGCTTTGCATGCCATTGCTGCGCAGCCATCTACTTGCTACTGATAAAGGTTTTTGGTTCGAACCCCTATCTTCCGGGTCTCTCCAGTGGTCTTCCTGCGCAGGAAAGCCTTTCCTTCGCTGAAGACCACATCATACCCCTTGACTGCATGGGCATTTACCAGACCTTTCACTTTCCAAAAATAGCGTGCGGGCCCACTTGGTGAAGGCGACTTCATTTCACCAAGCTCCATCATCTTGCTGCATTTTCAACAAGAGGAGGGTGAAATACAAGAGGAGGAAATGGAGTTTCTGAGGGATCCACGTAATACTAGAAGTAGACTGTCATTATTTCAATAGTCTATCCATACTTATTGGACATTGAAATATAGACTGGCAAATGCCATAGTCAATGTTCAGAAAATTGGAGGGGACGCAAAAGCTGCCTCTATTTTAGCTTAAATGAGAAGGGATATCCAAGAAATCCACCTTCCGCAACACCACCATAACTTCTTCCTAGGCCGCAGGAAGTGCCAATTGAAAAGTATGAATCAAGTGGATACGTCTAGCTCCAATTTTAAGGACTCGACACATATCGATCGATCTGATGATTGAGTTTTATGAAATCCTTTTCTTTTTTGTCATTTTGACATGCATATTATAGGTAGCATTTAATTTCTGAAGTTCTTGTATGTAATGGACAGTAAATTGGATATAGAAAATAGTATTAGGGTCAAACTTTATGAATTTTGGTTGGCCTATAACTCTTTAAGGTGGCCAACAGACCTGGTTTCCAGCATTATTCATTATAACCTACTTTTCTCTTTTTTGATTAATGGAAAATAGAAAGGCTCTGCTAAAATTACAAAAAAAATCAAAGTAAAAATTTAATAATTAAAGATGAAATTATAATTTAATTATATAATTTTATAATTTTTTTTAATTTCAACAACTTTAAAAATAACATAATAAAAATTGTTTTGATAAATTAATGTTATCTAATTTTATCAATAATTAAATTTATATAATTAAACTAATCAAAATTCAAACTAATATCCAACTAATTTATATTAGAGAATTGAAATGGATATAATGTGAAGTTATATAGATACATCACAAAATCATGTCAAAGGAGGAGTAGAGTTTTTTTTATGTCAACTCAAGAGGAGGGTTCAAGATTTTTTCATTGTATATTGTGTTGAATGCATAGAGCTAGTCATATAGCTTTGAAATGATGCTATGAAGTATAAATACAAATTATTTAATATTAGATGGCTTGTAATGGATATTTTATAACCTATATAATGCAAAAAATAATTATGTGTGAAAACATCCATTAAATCTATTGCATATTGAATAAAATATTGAGGCCAAAACATTTAAAAATGTTTAACATTGGATTTTAATAAATTATAGCTTATTACTAATTCTATTAAGTATAAAATTACCGGTACAAAACTGCCACAACGTCAGCTTGGTGAGCCTGAGCACTGGGCTTGATAATCAAGCAAGTCAAAGAGTGTCTGGACTGCCCAGGATGGGAAACCAGTCCTTTAAACCACAAAGTCTGAACCGCCCATGAAAGGGAAACCGGTTTTAAGTTTACACAAAACAAGCTAACATGAAAGTAAATACTAAAAATAGTACGGTGCTTATGCAGCAGAGCAGTAAAGCTTGGAAGCATATGATTCCGACAGAAACAGAACAAAAAAACCTAAGTGACTTTGCAGCTGCTATCCATGAGTAGGAGAGGGAGGTTCCTCGATGACTCTGCAGGCATAAGCATCGCTTCTGTCCTCTTGTCCTTCGCTGAGAGCTCTCCCTCTACCGGTGCGCCCCATCGCCATGCTGTACTCATGCTGAGAAGGAGGAATAGAAGTGGCTGGAGCCGCGCATGGGGAGCTGGAGCTAGGAGGGGAGAGAGGAGTAGCAGAATAGGGCGGAGCCAAATTGGGAACTTCTTCACGAAGTGTTACAGTGATAAAAGCAGTGAGGGTAGCGTTGCAGGAGGTGCAATCAAACCGGAGCTCAGCACGCTGAGAGGTTTGTCTGATGGAGGGTCGAAGGGGCTGAGGAGCGACAGAAGGGACCGGAGGGAGAGAGACGCAGGGAGACTCACGAGCAAGGGGTGGAGGGGTGAGGGCGACGGGAGCAATGACGGAATCAACGCAAAACGCAGGTACAGGGGCTCCATCTTCTTCTGGCAAGGTAGGGACAGAGCCATGGCTAGGAGGAGGGCGTCGCTGGTTGGATTACCCACGACTGGGTCCGCGTCTGCATCTCATGCGTTCGCGGAGACGAGGCATGGTGACAGACGCAGGACCAGGCTCAACGAAACAAACTGAATTGGCAGGGGAGAAATGAAAATCCGGGACGCCACTGGGCTGAGGTGAGGGAGCAGGAACCAGACCACTGAGACCACAAACAGAGGGAGGATTGACACTGCACCACGGACTGTGAGAAAAATGATAATCTGGAACCGGTTCAAAGCAAGCGGCTAACGAACAACGCCTCCCAGTGTTCGTTTTAACACTTGCATCAGCGCAGCCTGGAGAGCAAATCGCGTGCAGGGGAGGAGGAGATCCATGAACGTCCGCCACACCAGTCGAGCAATTGCAAATGTAATCCGTCTCACATAGAACCGCCATACCCAGGCGCTTGGCGAGCCAACCGAGAGAATTAACGTTCGCGCAGGGTGGTGAGTTAAGAGCCAATTAAATGCGAGTACCGGGAGCCACATGGGCTGCCCAAGTGAACCCCATCGGGAAGTGCACATGGTGCCACGTTCCCTGGTGTGCATTGATAAATTATAGCTTATTAATGTATATAATATTTTTTATTTATTTTAATTTCTAAAATTATTTTAAGTGGTTTTCTTCAAATTGATCAGATTTTTATCTTTGTGATAAGAAGTTGATTTTGACCACTAGTGTTTTTCTTATTATTTGTCGATTACTACCATTACTACATAAATGAGTAAATTAGAATTTTAGCGATCAACTTTTAATAATGAGTGCTCTAACAATAGACTTTTACAAAAGGATTGGTTTTTACCACATGGATTGTAAAATTGCTTGAATTTAAAGAAGATAGACCACCTTAAACCATAAATTATTTTTTAACTTATTTTTTGAATGACGTCATATTAAAAGAAAAATGTCCTTTTTATATTATAAAATGAAAGAGAGGAATTAGAGGATAATAGCAACACTAAAATAGGACACATGGATGCCCTAAATTAACCTGGAAACCTTTATGGAAAAAACAATTCTTGATATTAGATTTATTAATCATTAGGCCAAATCCATCTTATAGGCCAAATGGTTGTGCTAGGAAGGGAAAATATTTTCCTTATGTGACATTAAATATAGCAAAATACTACCTCAACATTTACTTTTGTGGTATAAGGGGTAGTAGAAACAATACCAAGTTGTAATAATGTTAAAGGATCTTCGTGAGCATAAGAGAGGAAAGGATTTTCAGGACATTATGAATCTGGCTTCAAGAATGTCCCATCAAATGTGGTTCAAATGAGTCATGATGTTTGGTCTTTACTTCAGGTTTTGGAGGCCTAATGCCCCAAAGCAACAAATATCATTGGCTTTCCAAAATGGGTGAAATTTTTCTCTACAATCTTAATAATAGAAAAAATAGGATCATATGTGTCACTGCTTTGCAGTGACATAATAATACTTATCTTGACTTAGTATTTATCAAGTTTCTAGAGATTAAATTCGTCAAGGTGCAAACTTTTTTAATGCAAAATTTGAGGAGAGAGTTGATCTCTTTTGATTCTTAATAGATTCAGAGTTATGATGGATTAGACTATATGTATATGAGAGAGAGGAATTTCATGGAAAAAAATGGGTTTTCAAAATTTAGAACTTAAAAACAGTTGGTAATTTGACCAAATGAAAGCGTTTATATAACATAACATTATAACATCTTTTCTATACTATACTAGAAAGTGCTTGTTGGAAAAATTAAACATAAAGCTAAATATATCTATCCCCTTTAGTTTTGTAGAAAACAAAGAAATTATCACTTTAATTAATAGTTATACTCATGTTTATTAAGTGCGAAAGTAAAGATTTATTTTTTGAAAAAATAAGGCTGCATAGTAATATTTAAACTGAAGATGTTCCTATGATGGGTTTGATTGGGCAGATCTATCTCCGTCATCCTCTATCCAATAATTTTTTACCATGTGGAATTTTGAATCATGTGTCTGATAAAGCTCTGACTGGCCAACAAGCCGAAAATAAGTGACAGAGCTTAGCTTCAAATATGGCTTCGAGTTCGGGTACTATGGATGTCCTTGCAAGCAAACATTTGTATGTTGAGAAACATGATAAAGAATTTTTCTCCAATTTGTTGAACTTCATTCTGGAATTTTTGTAGAGGGGTCTCCTAAATTGCTTCTTTTTGCACTGATTTAATATCTTAATCTTTGGAATTTTGAAACCAAATCACATAATTGTTCATAGGCTTGAGTCGTAATGACTAGAACGAATAATCTGTCATTATTACCAACAAATATGGAAAGGTAATAAATAAGGAAATGGACTACTCTTATGTTTTATTGATGGTATTTGTTTTTTCTGTCAGGTGATTATTTTAGTCAAGGTAATTGAACTCCTCAATGTGTGGATTTTTTATTCCCTTGATGGTTTACATGCATGATTTAATTGTTACTGAATGGCATAATTCATAAATTGAAATAGGGGAACAACACTCTTCTATAATATGGAGCATTCTATATATTATAGTAATAGTAATAGTAAAATACACAAGAGCCCCGATGATTTAGAATTTAGATATAGATTGGAGGCACTTAAAACTTGCAAAGAGGACATACATTTTATAGATGATTCATTGTTCCTCGGAAAAGAAGGAAAGTAAATTTTCCAACTCTGTAATTTATTACAGATGTTGTAGAGGCAACTTCTATGAAGAAAAAATTATGATCCTGAGATTGGGACCAAATTCAAGGGTGACAATCCTATGATATTTGGAAAAGTATTAAAAAGGAACACCATTGGAAATATATATTCATGCCAAACATATATCAAAAGCCACAATGAGATCTATGTAGACAACAAGTATATTATCTCAAAGACCTCATTTGTTGTTCAACAATCCCCTTGCTCTCAGAGTAGAGAGGTTGATCTTGAAAACGAAGACCCCGAGTACAGTAATCAGAGAGAATGGATACATGAAAGAATTATAATAATTGCCCTTCACAATGGCTTCCTACTTGTGAGAAAGGTCTTGGTTAAAATATAAAGGACCAATAAGTTTACAAACAAGGTTTTTGGAAGTGAGCAAGATTCAATAATAAGAAAACTGAATAATTACAGAAATTTAAATTTTTAGCTTGTCATCAAGGTCGATGATTCACAATTAATTTAAATAAACTCAGCACCTATCATAACTAGCAAGAACACAGCAGCAAGAAATTGGAAAGAAACGAATCTAATAGTTGGTTTGAGGGTTAATCACTATTTACCCAAGTGGTCTTATAAAGCATATGCTAGAAATTCTCTTCATTAACATCTGATCAACAGTGATAACCATCACACAATTTATCAAGTTATTCTACTTCATTGGAAGAAATGTCAATCCTTCCATAATGTTTGTATCTTGTTTAGCATGGAATGAAAATTCATTTATTTAACAATGCATTTAACAAAACATTACATTCCCATCATGTGGTGATAAGAAAACCGGATCTGAAACAGTTTCCAAAGTGACAACTTCTAAGAAAGGAGGAGTCTTGAAGTGAGAACAGTATGTGGGGATCATACAAATATGGGTGCATAACATCCCAAACAGATTGCGAGTCCAGATAAAGAAAAATCAATAGATCAACCCTTAATAAGGGGAAATGTTGCCATCTGTTTCTGAACTCATAAGGATTGAAGAAAAAACATAATAATCATAGACAAAAACAGGCTCGCTTGATGTGTCTAATGTTGGCCTTGTAGAAAGCTATAAGCCATTGCATCTTATGAGAATAAAAACTATGATGTTATGAAAGAAACAACTAGAAGAAACCGGCTCTCCTGATGCACAATTATGACATTCAGATGTCAGTCTTCAGATCAGGCTCGCTTGTGAAAACCAAGTGTGAACCCATGACTGCTCCAAAAGGTGCACAGTATTGATAATGACTGTGGATCCAACCAAAACGAAAGCCAACTCGTGTACAAAAACCAACATAAGAAAAATAAATTGTGCCAAATTCAAACAAGATTATCTAAATCGCTATTGTCAGGAAACATCCACCGTCCAATTACAGCACGTTTCTGCAAGCTTGCCACCCTCCTATGCAAGTCTTCATAGTCCAAATAAATTTCATTTATCTCCATCCTGTGTTTGTAATAGTTCTTATTGTTCTTGCGTCGTCTTCTTCTTTGGAGCTCGTGGTTTCCGGCTTCTTGTTACCAAAAGCACTTTGGATGATTAAATCATCAATCTCATGTTCAATTGACTGCTCCTCCTAAGTCGGTGTTGATTTTAATACATCCATAACTTTACTGCCAGGTGAAGGCTTCCAAGCGTGTTAATAACCTTGCCTGATGTTCTAATCCGTCAGAAGTACAGTGATATATCAGTGCCGTCACTGTAAAAAAATATTACATTGATTCTGTAAGCCAGCTACATCAGGGGACACTCCTCAGGAGTTCGGCCAAAAATATGGAGAAATAGCCAAAACAAATGGTATTTTTCCGCGACTTAGGAAGGATAAGGCAAAGATTAATATGGGCGAAGAAAACACGCTCTCATCCAAGATAGGCAAAGTACATCTAAAAGGAAAAGAGGAATAAAGAAGGTAGTGACACAGACCGAAATAACCCCACAATCAGGTGTCAGATATCAGGTGCCACCACACCTCATGCCGTGGGTGAGTACTTAAAAGAGGACTAAATGAAGAGGATAGGAAGAATCCGAAAGAGGAAAGTCTAATCCCAAGGGGACCCTCCCCCTAATCTTCTGAGTAGACAAAATCCCAAGGACCACCCAGAGACAGATTTGTCAGTCACTTAAAAAAAATTTGTCAGTGACTTAATAGACTGATGAAATCAAAAAGCCGCCACTACAATAAAATATTCATGAAAAAACCGTTCACATAATGAGGCATGACAGTCCCATAGGGTAAATATTCCAGCGGATCATCTGAGCACTCAATCTAATATAGTCTGGCAGCCCATATTTAGTAACTGTCAGTGTACATAAAAGAGGTAGTCTGCATACAACCTCGAGAGAAAGAAAAGCTATGTGATTACGAAAAACTCAAAGATGCCAAGTACATAGCCTAATCCCTTCCATGTTCAAACGACCATAAATTATTAATATTTGACACCTCCTTACCAACCAATCAGGCTGCATTCAATTATCAACATCCGAATTGCATCCCCTAGAAGTATAACTCCAGACTGTCATCCCAAAAAAAAATTGAAATTAACCTGAAATGTATCACCGAAAATACAAAGATGGAAAGGAGCAATGGGAAAAACCAGGCAGAAATAGTATGCCATTAAAAATGACAACAACAACAACAATAACACCCAGGAACAACCCACCACCTTTCACATAATCGGAAACCAAAATTTTTACAGGGCCTAGATATGATTAGAGTATCTACCCACTTTCTCCATAGAGTACTCCATCTTGCAAAACACCACGTAGATTCTAGATTGTTTGAATCCTCTGATGACTCCTGTGATGAAGAGGGTTGGTGTAACATATACACCTCCTGGCTAATCATTCGACTTGTGTTGGTTATATATGGCAATAAGAATATAGATGGCAATGACTAAGAGAAAAAATATCATAACAATCTCAAAACCATCCATATAATTCATTCCTAACCATCTAAATCTATTACATCCACATAATCAAACAATAGCCAGATTCCAACCAATAGCACGACCACTCCCACAAGTCTTGCCTCTCCTCAACAAAGACAACGTCCGCGACTCCACTCTCCAAATTCAAAATCTCCTTCCTTCAGGGAGCCTCCTCATTCCTTGAGAACTCCTTCAAACGCCCAGAATCTGAGGGAAGCAGAGATGGGAAATGGGATTCGCGAAAACAACCAGTGCAGAATGCCGCGCGAATGAAGAATGCCGCGCGAATGAAGAATTTTGGTTATATTATTAAAATAAAACTCTCAGACAAGAGTTATAAAAACTCTCGGCCGAGAGTTTTATTGAATGTTATATATATAAGAGTTTTATGAAATGTTTCAATAAAAAATCGACGCAATTTTTCGGTCGACAGTTTTCTCGCGCGAAAGTTTGCACACAACTCCGACGAAAACTGCGGAGGTCCGAATTATTTTCCTGTAGTTTGGAAATTTTCACATATGTAGCTTGTAAATTTTCCACATATAAAATTTTGGCTATGTTACTTATATTTTTCATTGAATTTTCCACATATAAAATTTTGGCTATGTTAGTTATAGAATCATTCCTCTTTGTTGTTCTAGGCTATAGGTGCTAGCCGATGGGGTTTTTTGGCCAGGGGAAATGACCAAAGGTTGATCTATCTTACCAACCTTCTTCTAATTATCTCTCCCTCTTGAGCCTGGCTTTTAGGGGTGACTGTCAATCTAGTGAGGGTGCTCCAATCTATTTTCTGTGCACAAAATTTTTTTTGGCAAAAAAAAAAAATTCAAGTTTTTTGGGTGGGAAATATTTTTTGAAAGTTTTTGTGGGTGCAAATTTTTTTTTTGAAATGTTTTTGGGTGCATGCATGAAATATTTTTGCATAATGTCTCTATGAAGACATGGAGTATTTTTGCAATCTTGCAATATATGAAAGCATGAAGTACTTAGTTTGAACTCTTTATGTTTTGTTAGGTATTTGGTCCAAATAGAATTGGATTTTAGGTTTCCAATTGTGTGAACATGGGAAACCAAAGGAATTTCATATCAAGGTACGATCGAAAAAGAAAAGATTTAAAGGAGAAAAAAATGAGAAATCACAAAAAAAATGGCGAGAGGAAAGGGAAAAGATTAAGGCATGAAAGAAATGTGGAGGTAGAGCATCGTGAAATAGATGTAGAGGTACATGACAATGACGAGGAAATGAGAAATGTTGAGGAACTTGTCAACGAGAATATAATTGATATCAATGTCACTCGGTGAGTCAATTTAGTTTCTTCAATTTGAATTTTGTATTTTGTATACATGTCAATTTCAAATTAGAAGTTTTAATATTGTTTTTTTATGCAGGGGACAACATCGGATCCACAAGAAGAAGCAACCACACATCCAATTTCACCGCAATTAATTGGAAGTTCCAAGAACGTTGTATACAACTGCAAGTTTCTAGAAAATATGGATGCAACTAAAATTGAAGAATTGGGACCACCATTGGCTAAAAGGACAGTTCGAGATAAAGTAAAATATGTATTGAAACATACTTTTGAAGGTTTATCTATCATAGCACAAGCTCAACTATTACGTGGACTTATAAAGCACAAATCTCTCACAAATGTCGTGGAATTATTGGGCATTAAAAAGTGAAAAAAGAGGTTTTAGCAAATGAAATGGTAACAAATAATGTGACATCGGCGCTTGGCATACTAGCCAAAGGGCGATCTAATGTTGCAAAGAATGCTCGTAGAGCACTTTTAACAAAAAAGTGCAATGCGAAAGGAACTTCATCAAGTCGGTTGATGTCAACAACTTCAAAATTGATTAAAACATCAAGAAAAAAGTTTATGGAGGCATTCAAAATTTAGAACTCAAATAGATGAGAATGATGAAGGAGCATGTTGGGCTAATATCCGCAGAGCGTCCATATCATGATAGACTTCTGATGGTGTGAGGGATAGGGTAAAAGAGTTTTGGGATTCGAACTCTCGTGTGTCGCCAAATGAAAAGGATCAACTGCGACGCCGTATATCTAAGGGAGTTTATGAATCTCATTCCAAACATATAACACATGTCAGTCAAGTAGAATTATTCGAGAGCTTTATGGAGAGTAATATTGATGTGAAGATTTCCCTTAGCACATTTGTGAAGCTTAAACCATGGTATGTCGGGCCTATCACTCGTTCGAGACACATGTTGTTGTCGATACCATGTAGAATTCGAATTATTGTATGAGACATTTGTAAATTTTGGCATAAAATATTGGTCAAATGACCCTCCTCCTTCAAGTGTTCGTGAATTTTTATCAAAGATATTATGTCCACGAGAGAATAATGAATTATTTTATAAAAAGGAATGTGTTGGTGGAAGAAAATGTGACAAATGTTCTCATTTGGCACTCTATGATGAAAAGTATCCCATTGATCCTAATGATCCCAGCATCGTCAAATCTCAGTCCCGAATTGGAAGAGATATGAATATGTTACTTACACTCCTCGTTGCAGATTCAAGCACAACATCAAAAAAATATCACTTTTACTTGATGACGAGATTCCGGTGACATCTTTTATGGAGAAGTTCGTGGTGCAAATATACAAATATATTAAGCATTGTCATATAGCACGATGGCAGGGATTTACAGTTCAAGCAATCACGTGAGGTGTTCCCAAAAGGAACAATATTATCGATGGTTGATTTCGCTGAGAATTACACGTTTAGTCCACAAAAGGAGATACAAAGTGAGTATTATCATTCGAGACCAAGTATCGATATTTGTGCATATTTTGTATAGACACGCGGAGCTTGTCGTCGATGGTTTTGATAGCGATGAAAATAATCGTGAGGTGATTAAGGAGTACCATTTCTACATCGTTGATGATCGAACACATGACACGTGTTTTGTTCAACATTGTTTTAATGTTATTTATAATGATTTGTTGAAACGAAGAGTCACTTTTAAAGAACATTGGGTATGGTCGATGGTTGTGCTAGTCAATTTAAATCAGCAAGATCGTTCTATTGGTTGTCTCGTCTTCATAGGAAAATCAACATTCGACATACATGGAATTTCTTTGAGACAGGGGCATGGAAAAGGAGAGCATGATGGTGCTGGGGCATGCGTAAAACGTGCACTTAGGAGGTATCAATTGAATCACTCGCTTGCCGACTTGCAAAATTCTTTAGATGTTGTTAATTGGTGCAAGGGCAATTTAAGTCATGTATCAAACCCAAGGATGGCTCATGTGCACGAGTAAGCATACACATTTAACTAAGAATATATTATACATGTGTAGATATATATATGTGTATACATATATGTGCACGTATTTTGTTATCAAAAAAATATTTAATATTTTTTCAAAATTTGACTCATACATATGTGTGTGTTTTTTCTCAAGGTGTACTTTTGGAATATTGCAATGGGTGATGTTGATAGATCATTGCCATATAATGCCATGTGTAATCCCTAAAACAAGAAGTTTACACTCAATTAGGAGTAAGGACATGACAAATATACATTGCATTGAGAAACGAAAGTGCTCTTGCTTTTGTTATGCATGTATTGATCGTACGAAAGTCCATCGATGAATGTGAAAACCAAATTAAGAAATTTGTTCAACCATGGAAACTCGAACAATTGACACCATTGCCCCCCATTTGGAAACGTGAGTGACAAGGAAATGGACAATGAAGTGGCTATGATTGACAATGATAATGATCGTGTCTCCGATATGGTTAGAGAAGGTGATGTCTTTGTTGTCATTGCACCCAGAAAAATAATCAAGAAAAAGTGCATTATTATTTATTACGATGCACTATGTCTAAATCCATCATTCGTTGCAAGAGTATAATGATCCCATCAAATTATACATACCCAATCGGTTCAATGGTGTTAATGGGACATTTCTTTGAAGAAGTAAAGAAATGTAAAGATCATATTATTTTTTCAAGATTACCGACCAGAGGTTATTTATGCCCAATATAGTCACTTGGTCATAGCAACTCGATCGTAGCTTGAAGCAAGTGAAGAGTAGAAAAAACATAGCGACAATGGAGGTTATCGATAGATGATCATGATGCCATTTTGGAAAATTTGCCACTAGCACATTTCATATGAGTGGAACACATTGTTCAAGATGAACAATGAACTTTGATTCTAAGGTTAGAACATATAATTGCTACAATGCATTGGACTTTATATAGTTTAAGACTATATTGTGGATTGCTTGAACAAATAAATTGACATGTGGATGCTTAGATGTGTGTTGGTACATAATTTATGATGTGGATTCATCAAGGTTTTGATTCAAGATCGTGAAGCCTTTAACAAAATCCATCCGGAAATGTTGTTGTGCATGCCATTCATGTGAAGACACCTTAGTAGATTGCAATCTATTTGAATGAATACATGTTGTAACAGAGCAAGAGGTCAGCATGAAACATCTGTTATTTGTTTCTTCAATCTTGTTTTGTTCATTTGTGTTATGTGCTTCAATCTGTCGTTATTTGTTCGAGTCTATTCCAAGTATCAAAAAAGTTTCTTTCCCCACAAACATATACGTATGCTGCTTGTTATATATTTCACATGCTTCAATGGACATTCAATTTTTTTTGTTGTTTGCATTGGGAAACTCACAAATGATGTATCAGAGAAGCCTTTAACAAAAATCCATCCGGAAATGTTGTTGTGCATGCCATTCATGTGAAGACACCTTAGTAGATTGCAATCTATTTGAATGAATACATGCTGTTTTACCTTGCTTTCTTCTAGAGATAATTAATAGCCATGGTGGGATTTCAACCATCACAAAGCATACGACCTCTCTCAAAGATACGAGATCGAGAAGCCTTTAACAAAATCCATCCCGAAATGTTGCTGTGCATGCCATTCATGTGAAGACACCTTAGTAATTGTCTGTTTGTTATATATTTTCACATGCTTCAAAAGACATTCAATTTGTGTTGTTTGCATTGGGAAACTCACAAACGATGTAGCCTCTCTCAAAGCATACGGATCGTGAAGCCTTTAACAAAATCCATCCGGGAAATGTTGTCTGTGCATGCCATTCATGTGAAGACACCTTAGTAGATTGCAATCTATTTGAATGAATACATGTTGTTTTACCTTGCTTTCTTCTAGAGATAATTAATAGCCATGGTGGGATTTCAACCATCACAAGCATACAACCTCTCTCAAAGATACTGAGATCGTGAAGCCTTTAACAAAATCCATCTGAAAATGTTGCTTGTGCATGCCATTCATGTGAAGACACCTTAGTAGATTGCAATCTATTTGAATGAATACATGTTGTTTTACCTTGCTTTCTTCTAGAGATAATTAATAGCCATGGTGGGATTTCAACCATCTTATACGTAATAAATTAAGCATCTCACATGTTTACAAGATTGTGTAACATGAGCAAGAGGTCGGCACGTACATGGGATTTCAACCATCTTATACCTCGTTCGACTATTTTTTTTGATTCTTGAGTAATTTATTATCATATTTTGACTCTAATTATTATTTTAAAGTCCATAATGATGTAAGTTGAAAGGTGGTGCTCTCATTCGAGTTCGTTTGATGAAATAATTCCTTCCATTTGTCCGTTGCAATCGAATGTCTGTTGGTGCTTTGCATTGACATCCCTCTCGATCCGGCTTATTGATATACAAAGATTGGTTCTTGATGAAGAAGATATTCCTCAACTTGCCCAAGCATAGTCACTGTGTATGGTTTGCTTAGCTAATTTATTTAATTAAGCTATGGTTTGGAGCTCACTTTCTTTCTTTCTAGTAAAATTTTCGTCTTTTCTTTTTTATTTTCGTTAGGATGCCCGCCATCTTTTAACTAAATTAGATTTTCCTACATCCTATGTATATTCATTTCGAACAAGGTGAATCTGCACGAAAAAAAAGATGCAAGAGGGTTTCCCATTTCAAAGGGCAGTGTATTCATTTCTCAAGGACCTAGAAGCACCCGTTAGCTATGCTCGCATGGAAAAAGGGCCACATTATATGTCATCGTATCTCGGTTAAAGCGATGGCTTTCAAAGTCCTTTTTGGATGAAGCTATTGCACTTGTAAATTCCTTGCTTCCAATTCCCTGATGCGATGATAGGGAGCAATTCCCGATGAAATGTTAGTAGTTAAGAATGTGCCATCATGTTGGAGAAGCGAGTTTGTCTCTTTGGAAGCTGGAAATTTTATCTACATATACGCTACTATATAAAAGTTAATGTTGGTAATAATAAAGGTTGGTTGTGTTTCCGAGCATGAATTCCACAATTTTTCATGTTTGTGATTGATAGGTATCTGATATACATGGTAAAGCAAGTATAAATAAAATTTATAAATATTTGAGGAGGAAATGGTTATTTTGATTAACAATACTGCTCCAACACCATAATGCGGGGGATCTCCTTGTTTGGTGCTATCAAAGAAACCCTTGGAATGTCTTATTCGAACCCGAATTTTTCATAGTCTATGTTTTAACGTCCTTGACTTACTTTTCAATGAGGCCACTTGTATCTTCGAGCGTAATAAACTTGTGAAGAATGGCTTGGTTCTGGACCCACCATATATATTGACAAATATGGTTGGACCCTTTTCTCGTGAAGGATTTCAAGTATGGAGAACTCTAGCACGAAACTGTTTCTTCTCCGATATTAACTTCTTCAGAGGAGTTTTTGTTTTTGCTTTGTAATACTAAAATGGCAAGTTATGAGTATGGAAAGGCATAAAAATCCTCACGTATGTACCCTTTTTGGTGTTTTAATGCACATTCCGGGGTCTTAATTGATACAGGAAGAGTGTAACTAATGGGAATAGATGACAAACCGGAATTTGTGATATTGTATCTAGTCCTTAAGGCTCAAGAAGATCCGAAAAGACAAGATCTATGTATATTCTGATTTCAACCTTTGAAATATCAAATTAAAGTATTTTGATGGAGAAAAAATGTCTCATTATTTTCCATATCATAACACATGTACCCAAAATAAATTTAACTGGGAATTACTATTTGGAAAATACAAAAGGACTCATGTTGGAATTCCTTGCCCTTCAGCAGAAGCTAAGGTAAGGGGGCAAAACCGATTGAAGGCAGTTTCTAGACATAGATAACCATAAAGCTTGGCATCGCACCATTTTAATTTTTGTACGAGCAAGAAAATGGGGACTTCTCACATGAATATCATCCAGGTCGTCCTTGAAAATTATAATGAGGCCGATCAAATGATAAATGAAGTTCACCATAGTCGAAGGAATGTTGAGGATCTGCCAAAAACAACTTCATGAATGTCACAATCTAAAACATTCCTTAACCATGCGAAAATAAGAACTCTACATCATTGGTTGAATAATTTCTTATCCCCGCATAAATATTCCTCGTAAAAGCATAAACAGAGGCTACTCCGGAAGAAGTCTCTGGATTCTAGAACATGACAATGACATGGAACAGTAACTATAACACCCTCGGGCTCCATCGTTCTCTTAGCCTTTCAAAGCCATTGACAGAGAAATGAGGGATTCGAAGGCCACCTTGCAAACCTAGCCCCGAAACCCGCAACCCCATAAACAACACCCATTTGTTAGTGACAAGGTGACAAGCCATCGCAGTGACAACACCCAGTGTGTAACTTTTGGAGATTATATATCCCAAAGCATTAAGAGTGCAATTATATCATGTAAATAATATATTAAAAAAGTTTGATAATATTTGGAGGTTGATTGCCAAAGAATAATCTATGGATCCATAACTATAATCCTTCTACTCTATCTAGTCAATATAATGTTGCTTGAAGTGTCAATGTCATGATGGTGACCAAAAAAACTGTCAATTCTTAGCTTCTTTACTCGGTTCGATTTGAATTTAAAATAAATGTGAAACTAGATCTAAAAGAGTCCTCTCTTTTAGCCAAATCGATTTCAATATCTTGAAAGTTTTTGCTAGAATAGAACACTACGATTATGTATCACCGAATTTATTCCCCAATAAGTTTGCAAGTGCAACAATACCAAAGAAAAAAATACAAGATGAGACTAGACAGCTTGTTTTGGAAAGGATAACAGATGTAATAGTCGTGGAAAAAATCATTTACATCTTCATCATGCTAGTACTACTATGGCAATGTAGAGTGTGGGAGTTTAGTCTCTCACAAGAAAATTAGAAGCAAGAAATACATACAAGATAAGACCATAGATGCTTAGGGAATTTAAAGCAATCAAAGATGAAAGTTTGCTTTTGCAAGAATATCTCTCAACCAAGACTAGAACAATAAAATTCCTTCGGACTTTGTCAACAGACTGCAGAAAAACAAAGATATTATTAATATAAAATCTATCTCAATTAATCTTTGATTCTTTACACTAAAAAAAAATGATGGGGATATTTAAGAAAGCTTTTGAAACAATGGCCATGTAAAATTTTACAACTAAAATGTTACATCAGATGGGAAACACCCACTTTTAAAATGTTCTACTTAGGAGAACGTTTCATTCAATCTTGTGTGCTAGATGTCAATTGAATTAACATTTTTCAACTGCTTGAACTATATTGTAACCACAACTCGTTGTTAAAAAAAATGAGAAACTTTGTGTAATTACGATGAATGTGGCATAAATTTGTGAATGTGCAAACACATTCACTATAATTGTGTCGTGTACCGTAACTCTATTATTAAAATCAAACAAGCAAAAGAACTTCCCACCCGTACCCACGCACATTGATCACAAATTTGACATGAGTAAGATAACCTATAACAACTACATGTTCTACTCGATTTGGTGTGGGATTTTTGCTCTACGAGCGTAAAAGTCTCATCTCATCATCTAGTGCTCATCTTGAATATAATTTAATGCCGAGGACTAAGGAAATTGGACTTTTCTCCATCTTGAATTTGGCTACTACTATTCCAGTGCTTCATGTACATTTCTAGTTGCTTCCATTCCTTATTGTTGCCATGATGCCTTATTTTATGACCCGTTGGTCCATTTGTAAATCATGTAGGATCAACAACAATACCGCTATGGTCAAGTCTTTTCTTGAATTGACCGCAAGGTGGATTTTGGTTCCATTTTGTCAAATATGATTTGCAATCCCGAGTGGATGGAACTAATTGATGATGGAATTGATGATGATTGATTAAAGTGTTTGAAATGCACATGGTGGGTAACACCTTTCTAGTATATGAAGGACAATGTAAGCCTTAGACAATCTCATCTCCAAAGCTAGAGACATAAAATGAACACCTAGTTAGGTATAGGAAGATACCCCTTATACTATTGTCACCTTTATAAGAGTGACCATCTGGAAAAAATTTATTGGACATATTGAAAGTCATGATCTTCTTTTTTTGCATAGGTTAGCTTCTAGACCAAGGTCAGTAATGAATATCCTCAAAATGTGAAGATTCTGGCTCATGTTGCTTCAATAAATTGAGAGTGATGTCTCGTTTGAACTTTGCACCAATATAAATATTTGGTTATGTTGTGGGAAACACAAGTACATGGTTGGTACCATCACCAAAAAACACATTGAAATGTGGAAACACATATGATATGGCTCTGGAAACATGTTCCCTAATTTGGAAAGTTGTTTCTTATTTTGGAAATGTGAGATGAAATGCCATGTTATGATAGTGTTTTTCAATACGCTTATCATGCACTTCAGAATTTTCTTTGGATTTTATTGGGTGGACCCAACTTGGGTAATGCAAATGCTAATTCAAGGTGAAATTAGATGAGCAATGGAGGCATATTAAAGAATACTCACCACCATCAGATAAGCAAGCTACAGGGAGTTTTATGACATACAAATAAGTTGTAGTGATAGATGGGTATAGGAGGGAAAAGTTTGCCTAGAGAACTTGTCCACTTTCAAAGTGAGCTTTTTCCCTTGTGTACCCATCCGTCATCGGCTTATTTGTCTATCATAAACCTCCTGTCTTTATTGTGCATTCTCGGGCCAATCAACCCCGTTTTATTGCCTTCTTCTAGCCGACTTAGGACATGTGTTGACAGCCTCTTTCATCCACATATCAACTCCTCGCTTTAGATTTTCGGTGAACATCCATGCATTAGCACCACTACAAGAAAGCACATTGCCTTCAAATATTGGCACTAGATTTGTAAAAGAATTATACTCGATTTCAAATACAGTAGAAAATGTATAATAAACAAGAAAAAAAACATATATTTTAGTCACCTTATTTGCGATACTCAACAGCTTGTCATAAATTAAAATGGATAATAATAAATATTAATATGAGGTTCATCACTACTACGCATTTTTCAATCGAATAAAAGAAATCCATATTGTATCTGCCGAAACTCGATTTCCAAAATATATCAAATATTTTCGATCTTGGTTTCTGCCAATTTTCTAGCAAGTATGATTACGGAGATAGCAAGGCTACGAACTATTTATTAGGCTTATAGCCAATTTTAAATCTCACTAATTACAGTAAATAGCAAGGCTACGAACAGATTCCTCTTATTTGATCTCATTAGGCTTATAGCCAATTTTAAATCTCACTAATTTGTTCACTAAACCTTCATTTGTAGAAATTTGGGAACCTTCAATAAATCTTTCCAGCTCGTATCATATTGTCGACTCGCCAAGCCCGATCACATTTAACTCCGTTTTCAATTTCTTAAGCTACTCAAACAATCTTAAAGCTTCCTCTCTTTCTTTGCATAAGGATTGTCGTTGTTCAATCTCAGCTTCAAACTCGCTTTTCCTTGCTTCTAGTGTGGCCTTGTGATCATCAATGAGCTTTTGGATCTCCTCCCGCAATATGACAAGATTATTATGGAATCCCATCAAAAAATTAAAAAAAATAAAAACAAAGATCTCGAAATCGGGAGATAATTACAATAAAGAGCATGATACTAAAGTAAGAATAAGGAACTCGGAGCCGCCGGATCCCTGGACAAAGTGCTTGCGTTGATTAACAATAAGCAAGGTAAAGTATTCTCCTATTAATCTTATTTCACATCAGAATACAATAAATGCATGATGCTACAATGCTTAAAATAAATGTTCCAATTTAATAAATCATCCATAGATCATTTTTACAAGAAACTCACATTCTCCATACTCGACAAGTTTTTTCTTGTAAGGCATACAACTCTTCTTCTTTCTCCTTAATTACGCTTTCTCCTTTAGCAACATCCTGCACAGGGGGAGGAACAAGTCACCATTGACAAAGTGAGTTGTGTCAAATTCAAAGCATGCAAATTTAAATAAGAGTTGTGTCAAATTCAAAGCATGCATCGGTCAAGTTAATGTTGAATAGTCATGTACCTCACGTTTAAACCATTTTCTTTGTCGCATCCTTGAGTTATGCTAATGAAAGGTCCAATGGTCAACTCCGACTTCTTGTAGTGATTCTTGTCACAAGGGAGGTCTGGTCTTCAGATACCTACAAAATTTCTTCCTTTAATGATGCTCACCACTTGCTATTCAAAGTAAAAAAATTGATTCTTCTAGAAACCGAACAAGGATCGATAAGCACGATGCTAAGAAGATCAAATTGTGATCGTATATATGAATGCCGACACTATTGAAGGAACGTGATTGTGAAGAAAATCAATACGACCCCAAAATGATCAAGATCATTGATATTTTAGATGGAGGATATTGCAGCTACCCCACCGCAACACCATTCTCGAATAGGATTCCCTGACACCATATATAGGGGAATATTATTGTTTTGTATACAATGCAAAACTCGAATGAATATAGACAATATGAATAGAGCGAGTAGAAGCCATATCCGAACCGATGGATGCACTTCCATATATTCATGTACTTGTACCATAATTCATATACAAATGATGAAATTGAGGTCAAGCTTATACTATTGTAATAGAAATACCATATTGCAGACAAATGGTACATGTGAAATCCATACACAAATTTGAGAGTATATAGGAATGGGTTATACCCATTATTGCCAATATGGGAAACTCTACCAATGTAGAGTAATATGAGAAACACATATATGACTAAAGCAAGACAAAATGTCATAATGCAAAAAAATCATACTAAAGCATATGTCATATGACATTATAGGTAACCGAATAAAGTTATCCATAACTTCATAGACAATTGGGAAAAAAGTTCTTGATTGAATAAGAAAAGATACAAAAACTAGGATACAAATTCTACAAAAAAGGCAGGGTGAATCTCCCTCGTACACTCTCGAGATATTTTTTTGAATACCATAGCAACGAAGAAAGGGTAAGAGGTTACCATGGTTTAATGTAGAGTCTCGGACCAGAGACTACGAGGGATCTCCTCGAGGCTCGATCCCGCATCATGTCAATATCCTCTCGTACTCGAAAAGTAGAAACCAAAGTTAACAATCAAGTTTACGAAAAGAAATATAATAAACACTATAAATATGCTTAACGAAAAGTATCAATACTGTGTCACGACCGGAACCTCGTAAGGAATAATCTCTTCAAGCATGACCCTTCATGTGTAGCACTAACCCGAAAATTCCATAATGTTAAGACTCGTACCAATAAATTTGTGACATAAATTCAATTTCAATTTGACATACAAAAAATATAGATAGATAGTAATGAGTAATGGCGTGGCACTCGTACATGATCGTGTCCACGATCTACGAATAAGCACGAGGGGAAAGGCAATGTTGTTCTAGGAATGTTGTAAATCGCATAAGTTAAATAAATATATTGGCGTCAGCTTTTTTTGAGACTAAATGTATATATACACCAAAAAAACATGTTAGATCAAAACCCGTATGTACATACCTCGCCCATGGTGTGCATTTGTATTGTCCTCGGATTGCTCATAGTGGTCTCTACATGAGGCCGCATACTTAATAAGCTCATCTCGCTCCATCTCCCTCAACACATCATCCGGGACACTCACAAATGAACGCTCTCCCCTGCACTAGATGAAGGTTGGCTCGTCCCTAAGCCGACTTCCACCCCTCCTAAAGCAACTGCAATATGTTCTTGTATCTTATCCCTCATTTTTGATGCAGCACCGGAGATAAGGGCTAACTCCTCCGGAAGTGTAACTACCCCTAGGTGGTCGAGCTACTAAACGAGGTGTCGGAGGCCTAAACCCAACATCTCGCATAGCATCAGGTCGTTCATATGTACGACCTTTTCCAGCTCCATAGAATTTGGACCCCCAGTATTCGTATAGTTAGGGTCCATGTGGTCTCGAACTCGAGCAACCAACATTCTAACAAAATATTGCGGCACCTCATCATTATTTGGGAACTTCCCGTATGCATACAGGAACTTCTCATAAATATGGGGTGCAATATTAGGATCATTGAATCTTGCAATCTTCGGACGTTTTTTGTCTTCGATGCCGCAAGTCAAATAGTGACAAGGTCGCTTCTTTAGTGACCTTCCTTTTGACTTCATTGTAGGAGTGGATACCAATCACCGATGCTCTCCTCCTACGCATCATGTCAAAAAAAACTTGGGTTGATGGTCCAACCCCACGATAAGTCTCTATCAAACTCTCCAAATTGTGCAAAACAATTTGGAGACAATTTCGACTAGGGGCAGAGAGATTGCAACTTTGCAATTCATTGCGCAATCTCGTGGAATGCTCCCTCATCCCATCAACAAGTAAGTAAGGAGATTCTATCTTCCCAAGGCATCTGCTCGAGAATATCACCGTGATGGGTGTAAAGGGGATCATAGCTCGGATTTCGAGCAAACTCATGAACCCTACGACCTCTACCCCTAGGAGGGCGACCACCACCACCCGTAACATGTTAAATTATTGCACGTATTAAAAAATTAAATAATTTATAAGAAAAAATTTGTATTTAAAAAAACTTGTTTGGTAATTTGAAAATACCCGTTGGAAAAACTATCTCTTCCTCTTCGTTCATACTATGCTCCCCCGACGAGGAACGAACGTGTCTATGACCCACCGTACAAAACATTAAATTGTTAGAATTTTGGCACATGAGTACCACAATAAATTTGAAATTAAACATACATCAAACAATAAATTTTCATTTAGATTTTTACCCGGAGAAGTATCCAATTGTGGGGATGAATCCCACAGCTCGAGACATTGTTCTCCTTTGCCCCCTCACTAGCAATAAAGCCAAGCCCAGCTCCAACATTTGCACCTATGGAGCATAATGTTTTCACATTAAACAAGTCATTTGGAAAAAAAATTCACTTGTTCAACATTGAATATAACGTAAAATTGAACATTTTAACTAGGAATTGATCTAATGTGTACCTATGCCGGGTATAAGACCCTCGTTCATACCATGGTCCCCCTGGCGAGTAATGAATGTGTCTATGACCCACTATACAAAACATTAAATTGTTAGGAATTTGGGTACATGAGTACCACAATAAGTTTGAAATTAAACATACATCAAACAATAAATTTGTATTTAGATTTTACCCGGAGAAGTATCCAATTGTGGGATGAATACCACAGCCGAGACATTGTTCTCCTTTGCCCCTCACCAAAGAATAGTGGCGAATGGGAACATGTCCTTGGGGGCACCTCTTGTTCGATTCCCCGACCGGGTGAACGAGTCGGGACGAGTGCGTCCCACTCGTGCAAGACAAAAAAAAATTCACATTAATCAATTTTTCACAACGAACAATAAATATAACCTAATTGAAAAACATGACATAACTAAACAACCAATGTACCCGAAAAATCCTCCTCTCATGGAGACGTCTCGTAGGGCTCCCCCGATGCCATGGATGGGTCTCTATAGGGCTCGCCTCGCCCTCATAAACAAATTAAAAAAAACAAATTATCAATCGACAGTTGAATGTCATCAACCAATGGATAACAAGTACTATATAGGTACTATGTGTGAACGCATAGGCATGTTGAAAAGTATAGCTAGATCGGTCTTCATGTTGACTATGTAATTATATTCTTATGTAAAGAAGAAGTCAAAGTAATATTATCTAAAGACTAGGAACCAAGCTTTCCTAGGACTCGGTACAGAAAGAGTGCAAAAAAGAAGGCTTTATCATCATTACAACCAAGATCTAATCCTTACCCTTGAAGAAGATCATTCAAAGAGAAATCACCAACACATCTTTTCTCCACCATCGAAGAAATCAAGATGAAGACTTTATCTTCACTTATCAATTAAATATTTTCATTCTATAATCAAATTTTTTTTAAATGACTTTGTTTTGGCAGGGGAGATCTATAAGTCGGTTGGGTTACCAAGATTCCTTGCATGAGAAGAATAGTCACAAATCCTTGAAGAAAGTAAGGTTAAATGTCACTTGGACCAGATTGTGACTTGGGTATTCCGAGTTGTGGCATTAAATGTTGTACAACAATTGAATCGCCAGATAGGAAGAAATTGGAGAAAGAGGCGAGTATTGGTGAGGCAAATGTGGCAGCAAAATCAAAAAAAATCCAAGACCGATGACCCCCTTCCATTCTTGAGGAAAAGCAGCAGCAAGTTCCCTTTTGAGACTTCTAGCAGGGGAGAATTAGCAAAGAGAAAGGCAACCGCAGCTTGGTCCAATGGACAAGATTTTCCAAAAAGAGAAAAAGGGAAGAGCTTGACCTCACCATTGCATTTTTTTTTCTATCGTAAACTTCATATCCTTTAATGTTGCACGGTCACCTCTATTTATTGAGATGTGTCGAGCTCTTTGTCATGGGGCTCCATCGTGGGTATGTGCCTCCCGGGTCGAGAAGCTCAGTAACCACATTGTTGACAAAGGCAAAGAAAGAGGTGGACAAAATGCTTGAGCCTATTAAATCAAAGCATGGCCAACATCCGGGGTTAGCATTGTTTCGATGGATGGACGGATCCAGCACGCCACCCATCGATTAACTTCATGGTGTCATCCACGAATGGTGTAGTTTTCTTGAAAGCAGTGGATGCACTTGGAGAGTACAAGGATGCACAATATATGGGTGAGTTATTTCTCAAAGTTATTGAAAGTGTAGGTGTGGATTGTTGTGTGCAAATCATTACGGATAATGCACCTGTTTGCAAGGCTCGCTGGCATGATTGTGGAAGCAAAATATCCACAAGTATTTTGGACACCTTGCATTGTCCATTCATTGAACTTGGCACCGAAATCTATTGCTTCGATGTGCTTTGGATTGGAGCCACTATTGAGGATGCACGACATATCCGCAACTTTGTAACAAACCATACAAATGCCCTCACTATCTACAAGGAGCACACCATTGAAACCATTTGAATAAGTACAAGGAATATACTTATGAGTACATGGCACCACATGGCACCATTTTATTGAACTTCATGAGGGTTGCAAGCAGATGACTCATACTTCAAGCACCAAGCTTCGCATTTATAGCTGATTTATTTTTCCAAACCTTATATTCATCATTGCAAAGTGTGATTATACTTCAATTCTGTGACTTATCTTTGGACACATGACATTAGATTAGATTCTACTTTTGAGTACAATGCCTTTCCTAATGATTAAAGTGATAGATTTCATGCAATAAGGTCTCCAAGGTAACGAGAAAAACAAACTAGCAAATCTCTCTCAGAATTCCCACTCGTATCACAAAGATATACCATGATCAGGGGCTTCACTACTTCAACTCAAAAGTTGTAACAAAGACAAAAGAAAATAAAACCGACTTGTTCAATCTCCCGAGATTACTTGGTATCCGAGCTAGATTATGGTGAAAGAGCAGCCTTGAAGTCAAAATCATTTGGCCTAGTTCAAGAACACTTTTCATATGAAGGGTGAAATCATCTATTGTTTACATGTAGGTCGAAAATATGAAGGTGCCCCGCAACAAAAAATACCATAAGCAAATATGTTATGAGGAATTTCCTTTTTTTGATTTGTTTCTCCTTGCTGCCAACAATGAATTTGTCAGTTTGGGACTAGTGCATTCTATTTTTAGTCGGGTGTAGCCAATATTTTGATGTTGTTTGAACCATGAAAATTTGCAAGTATAGTTTTGAGTCACAATTGTACACTAATTGGTTTTCGTGGACATATGACTATTGAAAGAGTAGCACCAAATTTACCCTGGATCCCGCGACAAAGAAAATAGCTCTTCAAAACGACACTACAGATCAAGAATTCGCGAAAACGACTACGATCCAAGAATTCGCAAAAAGGACGCTACATCAGAATTCGACAATGCAAAAAATTCTCGAAAACGACGAGCAAAATGCCGCGCGAATGGAGAATTTTGGGTAATTCGACGATACGATGCAAAAATCGCGAAAACGACAGCGAATGCCGCGCTAATGGAGAATTTTGGGTTTATAAGAACAAAACTCTCGGACGAGAGTTTAAAAAACTCTCTACACTAATTTTGTATTGAAAATTCAAAACAACTACAACATTGCACTTAGTGCGTTGTGTTTGTTGGTCTATGTTTTCTTACTTTTTTCGTGGGTCGTATACCATTGAGCGCTATGAAAATAGATGTGCATATGTTGTTTGTGTTTCCACAACGAGATGTGTTTTAAAATTTTATTACAATGCAATGTGACATTATCTCAAGCTCTCGACTCACTATGTTTTAAATTTTACTTACATTGCAAAGTATTTAATGTTTTTTTCTTGTTCTTTTAATTTTATAGTATAATTTTATTCTATAATTTGAACATAATTATGAATTCTAATTATTACGACGATAGGTGTGGTATATATTGGAAGTGGGCTTGGGGAAGTTCAAATTTTCATAAATAAATTTTTTTTTGGATGGTCTTCATTTGAGAAGCCCGGAATATTTTTTCGGTGTGTCACAATTAAACTATTAAATTAAGGGTTTGAGGATGAAAAGTCACAGTTTTCGGTTTCAAAGGAAAGAATAACAAATTAAATTAAATTATTATTTCTTATGCCGCATTTGACATTTCTAAATCCTCATGTGTAAGGCCCCAAGACTTCATGGGCACGTTCGGTGGAACGGCGCGTCGATTGGGCGTTTGGGCGAGTTCGGGCGCCGTGCGACGTAACGGGCGTAACGACGCACCGGAGAGTCACGGGCGCGCGGGTGTAGCGAGGCGAGTCACGAGGGCGAGTTGGAGGAGAGGGCGAGTCAACACGGCGTTGGCGAGACGCGTTTATACCACCACGGGCGCACCTTGGGCGAGCTAGACCGACGGATGAGTTGGTGGGTCGGCCAACATATTGGGCGTGGGCCGTCGCGACACTTCATGGGCGAACACCAAACGTGGGGGTCGGCTCGGTCGGCCGAGCGCCCCACACCCCACGACACGGCACTTCGTGGGCGGATGAATAAACGGGTGGGTCGGCTCGTGGAAAACGAGCGACCCTCACTTCACTTGGCGTCCATATATATATGATGGCGTTGGAGAGTGAAGCAACCATGTTCGAAGAAGCAACAAGGACGAACAAGCAAGAAGTCAAGGGTAGCACACGAGTTGCCAACAACTCGTTGGGCGCGAAACGAAGACGAACCGAGCTTTGGTCGAGTCGGGTCGTAGATCGTGCACGCCGCACCGCAGGGTCGGGTCGGGCGCGATTTCGAACGGCGGACGGGTCGAGTCAAGTCGGTTACTGGGCGCCGAGTAACGGCGATGGCCCAACGACTAAAAACGTGATTCCGGGAGCAGTCGGGTGTCGGATTGAGGTGCCGTAAAAAACCCGGAAGGTGCGTAACTCCGAGACGCATCCAACCATATGGGTGAGGGACGGATTGGACACACGGTCAGCTCAGAAAACGCTCTGCACTGATTTGGAGCAACGATCGAGTGACCCGAGTGACCAACACTTGGGCGACTTTAGGGCGACACTTCGCAGAGTTGAAACTCTTGATTGTATATGATTGTTCTAGGCTAGTTTGATGATTGGAAAGCCTTAGAGCTTGGCCAAAAGGAAAATAGCCGTGCCAAGGAGCAGGAGTGGTTTCTGCTTGGATTGGATGTTGTAAACTTGTATTTTTATGAAACATAATATCCGGGCGGACTCATTTTTAAAAGGGAGTTGCCCCTCCCTTGTATGTATGGGCGTACATGTGGTTTGATATTGATGTTTATGTTTATTTCCACACATTGAAAGAACATTTGTAATATAACTAACGAATGTTGCTATAGGCGTAGTCCGGGTACTTGAGTATTTAGAAAAAAGAAAAAAGTACGGGCCAGGCCGCACTCTGCCTACAAGACGTGGTTGGAAGACACCCGTGGTGTAGGGGCGTGATAGTTTGGTATCAGTAGCCGGACAGAGTTGCGGGGGTTGCAAACGCTGTTGAAGCTGACTTATATATTTGGGGTTTCTCTTGAGACCTTAGCTGAAGCAAGGCATTTGTCGTGGCTAGAGCTAGAATGGAAGAGTTAATTCCGAAGGACTTCGGAAGCAGGCCGGTAAAATCTTTGAGAAGAACGGATGAAATCGTTGATGAGTTTCGTGAGTTGAAGAAGACCTTTTATGCAATACTTGCGAAGGGATATCCGACACGAACCGAGATGAATTCAACCGACTTATGAAGACATTGGACAAAGCTATGGAAAGGAGCTAAAGGAATTGGTCGAAGAGCAACGCATGCTTCAAGGGAAGCTTGTCAAGCTTGATTTTAAGGAGATGAAACGTGAGCTTATAAGGAGGTATATGGCTAGACCGAAGAATGTTGAGAATGTGGTTGAGGAGAAGGAAGAACTTGAAGAACAAGTTGAACCCGAACCAAGCACATTACAAACATTGCAAGGTTGAACCACACAAGGATGTTGCAGATGTAGAAGATGTCAAGGGTGAACTTGATAACCAAGCTCGACCAAGACCGAGCACGTTGCAAGCATCAAAGATGGATGATTTGTTGAAAATGCAGCGAAGATGATGGAGCTTAGTGAAATGAAGTCGCCTTCACTAAGTGGGCCCGTAGGCAAATTCCGGCGCAAAGTCTATTTTTTAGACTATGTCTATTTTTAGACATATGGAGCATGGTCCGTGGGGTTGCGATATGTTATTCTTGGAGTATTGGTCATGTTGGTAAAAAATAGATGGACCTCTATTTTTTGGACCTATAGGTCGAAGTCTATTTTTAGACTCGCCTATCCTAAAAATAGGGAAGTCAAATATTATTTACCCTTAATAATATTTGGACTCTAAACAACTAGCTTTACTCTCTTGGAGCACTTCGGCTCGAGCTACGAAGTGGCTCATGCATCTGATAGAGGAATTACGCTATTCCTAAGGGTTTGGTGAGCTCATGCATGGTTGACTTCGATTAGGACTTCGATGGCGAAGTTTGGTGGAGTTGATGAGACGATTGGTGGAGTTGTGTTCGGTTTAACTTAGTTGAACTAGTTGAGATTAGTTTAACTAGCTAATCAACTAGTAATGAGTGGAGTGAATTAAATATTATTTAATTCATTAATTAGTAACTCATTATTCAACTCAAGAACACATCAGTTTCACTACGAGTGCATGGACAGTTCAATAGGAGACCAATGGAAGAGGTAGATGAAAGGGTGAGTACGACTATCGGGCTGTGACATCAGTTGTGCATGAGATTTGCACCACACTTGGAGGACAATTGCCCATGATGATTGCGCTTTGTCAAGCCAAGGAGATTCGAACCTTGGATCTCTATTTAGATAGAGCCATGATTGCGCAATAGAGGCAAGCAATTAGTGGTTGAGTTTTGAACCCGTGACTTGTTCAAAACCAAGCTAGTTTGTGTGTAACTTCATGAGATACTACCGAGTACTTGTGAGGAGTATTGTACTGAGTTGTTACATGTTTTCTCCATTATAATATACACAATAGTCTGAGGGTTTTCAGCAATAAGCTTTCCCCATACATACCGTGTTAATGTGTATGATGAATTGATGTGTTATCGCTTGTTTTATTTCCGCATGTGTGATGATCCGAGTGGAAGAGATTATGTGTTGCATATGAATTCGAATTGATATGTGATCGGGATAGTCTCGGTGGATAATTAATCATTATTCAGCAATTTTCTACATGGTATCGGAGCTATTGAAGCAGAGATTGATCATCACAAGTGATTACAAACTTATTTCGGTAGACGAGTCCGCATGCGGGCCGAGTAGCCTCTGGATCCATCCTTTCTTTGAAAGGTGATATATCCGATGAAATGCCCTCGCAGTCGATCTATGTGCTAGAAATAATTTGTTCTCACGGATCCAGAGCGATTGAGCTTTGAGTTGGAATTCGAATTTTTGCTGCTAGCTTTTGTTTTCTTGGTGCCGGAGTTGAAAAATGTCTTTCAACGGTTTGCGACTCGAATATGCTCTTGAAGGCAGTTCGAATTATGTTGCATGGAAGGATCGCATGGAGGCAGTATTAGAAGATAATGGACTGAAAGGAGTTCGTGGATACGGATGTCCAAAAGCCCACCGATCCCTGCTGAAGTCGAAGCATGGCAAAAGAAGATGGCAAAATGTCGAAGGATCCCTGTTGGAGGGCGTCAAGGATCATATTGTATCCGACCCGCATGGAAAGGCTTCTCCATATTTAATGTGGAAAGCTTTGACGGATCTATTCCGGGAGTAAGAGCGACCAAAGGAAGCCGGCGCTCAAAGATAAGCTCAGTGAACATCAAGATGGAGAAAGGCGACAAGTATCGCCAAATACCTCACGAAGTTCACTCAATGCGGAGATGAGCCGGGAAGTGTGGGGGTGATCGTCGAAGATGAGGACATGGTCGACTCTGGCTCTCCTTGGTCTTCCGAAGGCTTGGCACTCATATCAAGATAGTGTCAATGGTCGGGAGAAGCTCGCCGGGATGGGAGCGCCTTTGGGCGGATCTCATGCAGAGAGGAGATAAGGAGGACTACTCGGGATGGATCTTCATCAAAGGGAGCTGATGAAGAAAATTGCGCTTTGGTTGCCAAAGCAAAGAAGGGGAAGGGTAAGAAAACTTCTCATTCCGGTGCAAAGGGCAAGAAGCAGGGGATATGGCGAAAGTGAAGTGTTTTTCACTGCCATGATCACGGACATTATGCTACCAATTGTCCAAAGAAGAAGAAAAACAAGCAAGCGGGAAGATCTGCGGATGGAGAGGCTTTGGCTTCACGCGTTCGAGCTTGACTTTTCACCGATCGCATGCTTGGTTTCAAGTGTGATGGGATCGGTGTGGTTCTTGGACAGCGGTGCGTCATTTCATATGACGGGAGATCGGGATTTGTTCTCGGATCTGGAGGACAAAGATTTGGGTGTGCACATCGAGATGGGCGATGATGGTAGATACGAGTGCGACCGGTATCGGTACCATATCCTTTCGTAGGGAGTCCGGTAAACCCTTTGTGTTGAAGGATGTCATGCATGTACCTGGATTGAAGAAGAACTTGATCTCTGTGGCGATGTTGGAGGATAAAGGGGTATGATGTGGTCTTCGACGAAGGAAAAGCCTTCTGCGCAGTGAAGACTACCGGAGAGACCCGGAAGATAGGGGTTCGAACCAAGAACCTTTATCGGTTGCAAGTAGATGGCTGCACGCAGCAATGGCATGCAAGGCGGGAGAAGTGGTGAGCCGGGATGATGAGGGCAAACCGTGGCACGTGAGATTGGGCCACCTTCACCATGGAGCTTTGAAGATCCTCGCAAGAGATTTCTCATCGGGCTTCCCTAAGGGCACTCTTGCGCAATCGCATCAAAGGGTGCAAGGGGTGTACTTTAGGGAAGTATGTGAAAGCCACCTTTTCATGAGAAGGATAGTCGCGCCACGACGATCCTTGAGAGAGTTCACACGTACGTGTGTGGTCCTTTCTCGCCTGCTTCGACAACAAAGCACAAGTACTACGTGATCTTTGTTGATGATTTCTCTCGAAAGTGCCGGATCTTCTTCATGGCAGAAGAAGAGCGACACATTCGCGAAGTTCGTGAGTTTAAAGCATCGGGTCGAGAAGGAGTCGGGGAAGAAGGGTGATTGCTCTAAGGAGCGACAATGGTGGTGAATTCATCTCGCCTGAAATTCAAGGAGTTTCAGCGCTGCGAAGGGATTCGGAGAGAGCTCATCGCACCCCATAACCCACAAGCAGAACGGGGTGGCCGAGCGGAAGAACGTAACGATCGTGGGTGCCGCATCGGCGATGTTGCATGATCGTGGCCTACCCCCTTCACTTGTGGGCCGAGGCATGCAATACAACGATGTGTATGTGAGAACCGTTGTCCTCACAAGGTTCTTGGCATGAGTACATCGGAGGAGGCTTATTCCGGCAAGAGGCCCGATATTTCCCATTTGCGGATCTTTGGTTCTCCCGTCTACATGCATGTGACAAAGGATGCAAGAAGGAAGCCGGATCCAACCGCCGAGGTTGGAATATTTGTGGGGTACACTCGATACACCTCACAACTATCGGGTGTATTTGTCGGACAGCCGCAAGATCGTTGTGCGATGGGATATAAAATTTCAGGAGGAGAAAGCCATGCAGGTGTTCACTTGAGAGGGAGCTACACTTGCATGCGGATGAGGAGTCGTTAGTTCCTAAGGAGGAGCTTCCGGATGTGGATCAGCCCACAAGAGGAAGTTCGTGGAGGTGGAAGAAACCACCCATGCAGCCGCCAACCATCGCAGGGCTCATGCGCACTCACGTAAGCCGAGCGACCGGCTCGAGATGCAGAGAAGGTTGTAGGACCACCTACAGACACACGACGCGGATAGAGGCGGTCACCGGATCGGTACACTCGGATACATGGCTCTTGTGAGTCAATGTGTCGTGACAGAGCCATCCTCTTTTGAGGAAGCTGTGGAGGAACCCAGCATGGGTAGAGGTGCCATGATCGAAGAATATGATTCGATCGTCGAAACGAGTGCATGGGAGATTGTCCCAAGACCGGAGGGGAAATCATTGGTGGGTTCGCGATGGATCTACAAAGTGAAGCGAGCACTGACGGGGAGTGTGGAGAAGTACAAGGCGAGATTTGTCGCCCGTGGCTTCGCGTATCGAGGGGATCGATTATGAGGAGACTTTTGCACTCGTCGCAAGGTACTCTTCCATACGGACGATCCTTTGCTCTCTCGACGCTGATGAGGGTGGCACATCCATCGGATGGATGTGAAGACCGCGTTCCTCAATGGGAGTCATTGAGGAGGAGGTGTACATAGAGCGAGCCCTCGGGGTTTCGAGATCTCTCGGCGATGAGTCGCATGTGTGCCGACTCAAGAGAGCACTCGTACGGCTGAAGCAAGCACCTCGTGCTTGGTACACTCGCATAGACAACTACTTCACCGGGCTTGGATTCTCCAAGAGTGAGGCGCATCCAAACTCGTACTCGATTTTGGTGGAGGGGAAGCCGTTGATCATCGTATCGTATGTAGATGATCCGATTTTTCGACGGGGCGATGAGCAGTTTGATACTTTCATGCAAGGAGGATCTTGCACGAGAGTTTGAGATGAAGGACTTGGGCATCCTTCATTATTTCCTCGGGATTGGAGATTTGGCAAAGCGCAAGTGGTGGACTGCTTTGTTTCTCGGGGCAAGTATGCTCGGGAGATTCGGAGAGGTTCAACATGCAAGGCCGCAAGCTTTCGTTGACACTCCTCTTCTTGGTGGTTGGAGGAAGGAGGATGCTACTTCAGCGGAGGTAGTGGATGCCACTGCCTATCGACGCTGGTGGGGTCGCTATGTATCCGGTCAATACACGACCCGATATATGCTATGCTATAACTCGCCTTTCGCAAGCTGTGGTTAAGCCTACCAAGCTCTTTTGGAAGGCAGTGAAAGGGCATGTATTAGCGTTATCTTAGTGGCACATCGGGATATGGTCCGTGGTACATGACAGGAGGATGGAGTGAAGCTTTCTAGCTTCACCGATGCATTGGGCAGGGGAGCCCAACGGACCGGAAGAGCACATATCCGGAGGAGTTTTCAGCATTGGGTCGATAGCGACTTTCCGGTACAGCAGAAGCGAGCAGATCCGTGGCACTCCCGCCCGCAGAGGCCGAGTACATGGCAGCAAGCTTGGTCGCATGCGAGGCTATTTGGATGAGGAAGATCCTCGTTGGATTGTTCGGGTTGCATTTGGAGCCTACAATGATTTACTTTCGTGATAACCCAGGGAGTTGCATTAAACTCTCGGCTAATCCAAAGTATTTCATGATAGATCCAAACACATCGACATCGGTACCATCATACCGAGATAGTACCGAGTACTTGTGAGGAGTATTGTACCGAGTTGTTACATGTTTTCTCCATTATAATATACACAATAGTTGTGGGGGTTTTTCAGCAATAAGCTTTTCCCCATACATACCGTATTAATGTGTATGATGAATTGATGTGTTATCGCTTGTTTTATTTTCCGCATGTGTGATGATCTGAGTGGAGAGTGAAGCAACCAAGTTCGAAAAAGCAACAAGGACGAACAAGCAAGAAGTCAAGGGTAGCACACGAGTTGCCAACAACTCGTTGGGCGCAGAAACGAAGACGAACCGAGCGTTGGTCGAGTCGGGTCGTAGTCGTGCATGCCGCACCGCAGGTCGGGTCGGGCGCAGCTGAACGACGGACGGGTCGAGTCGAGTCGGTTCCCGGGCGCCGAGTACACTGCAGTGGCCCAAAGCACTAAAAACGTGATTCCGGGAGCGTCGTGTCTGATTGAGGTGCCGTAAAAAACCAGAAGGTGCATAATTCCGAGACGCATCCAACCATATGGGTGAGGGATGGATTGGACACACGGTCAGCTCAGAAAAATGCTCTGCACTGATTTGGAGCAACGATCGAGTGACCCGAGTGACCAAGACTTGGGCGCTTTTAGGGCAGCACTTCCGTAGGTTGAAACTCTTGATTGTATATGATTGTTCTAGGCTAGTTTGATGATTGGAAAGCCTTAGAGCTTGGCCAAAAGGCAAATAGCCGTGCCAAGGAGCAAGAGTGGTTTTCTCGCTGGATTGGATGTTGTAAACTTGTATTTTTATGAAACATAATATCTAGGGCGGACTCATTTTAAAAGGGAGTTGCCCCTCCCTTGTATGTATGGGCGTACATGTGGTTTGATATTGATGTTTATGTTTATTTCCGCACATTGAAAGAACATTTGTAATATAACTAACGAATGTTGCTATAGGCGTAGTCCCGGGTACTTGAGTATTTAGAAAAAGAAAAAGAGTACGACGGTGCCGCACCTGCCTACAAGACGTGGTTGGAAGACACCCGTGGTGTAGGGGGCGTGACATCATGGCACCTTATGGAGTCCATCCTTTCATTTCTCAAATTTCCCTTTCATTAATCCTTTGTTGTATTGCTTGCTCATTGCAATTAAACACAACTTGCCGAGGAAAACCTTGGATCCGAAAAACATTCTCTCATTTTCACTCTTTCCCATCTTGTAATTTTGGAACAATCAATAATGGGTAATAATATTAATTTATATTTATCTATAAAATTTTGTATGCTTTTTAATGGTAAAGGAATATAATTAACCTTTGAAAAATGACAAGGTAGCTTAAACCTTAAATATAGAATAACTTGTTAATTTTAAACCATCATCACATTACATCTCTCTCATATATAAACTATAAAATGCATCTCTCAATGCAATATGAATTAAATATATTAAGTTATAATAAATTTGAAGGAAGAAGCCAAAGTGAAGCATTAAACCTAAGGAACAAGCAAAGAGTATGCTTGTGAACATTATAAGGATCGAGTTTTAAATTTATATAATGCTTCAAATACATTTTCTACATGTCTAGTGCAAACTTAAAATGAAAATTTCCATTAAACTTTAACATAGGTAACAAAGTAAAATCTCATTATAGACAATGGTGATCTAGGTGGATATCAGCTTGCCACCCACCTCTTCCATTGTCTCAATGGTTATATATTTTCTTGGCGCTTTTTTCTATAATTTATGGGTCCCAAAATCACAGTGGCCTTTTTCGAGGTCCTAAATGATGTTTTTTGGCAATTTGAGAGGCCAAGAGTTGCCATAACATGCCCTATTCCTGGTCAAAATTTGTATTCCTTTAATAGTTCTTTCTACCGAGCTACTATGCACCCTAAACAAATATTGTATGCAAAATTTGTACCCTCAAGAAGTTGATGTACCAACTAACCACCTCAATATCCACAAACCTTTTGTTGTTTCATCTTTTGGGATTAGGGTTTTAGACCTATAAGGTTCTTTATTTATGTTAAAATGACATTCCTTTAGCCTCTTTTAATATCAATTGTGAATGCACATAATCGCCATCTCTCTATGTTTAGAGATAGATACCACCATTCTAACCAAATCAAATTCAGTGGTCAAAGCTTTGAAAATCCAAGTCTTATTATGGAAATAAGAGATCATATAATGTACTTGGGAACTCATCACCATGCATATTAGTGGAATCATTGGTGTTAGGGTGATGGTTTTCCAAGCCTTCATCTTGATTAATGAATTGAATCCCACTTGACTAATATCAAGATGTTGAGATTCTTTACCGAGAAAATAATGTAGAAACATCATTTTGACATAGAGGAATTTGAAAAAAAGAAGAGATTAAAAGTGTCTTCATCCTTTTGTTCCTCTACCGTGAAATGTAACCATCTTGTACTCGATTTCCATGTAAACCAACTAATTGGGAGTTAAAAGTATCTAGAGAAACTACAATTGGAGTAGGTTGATCGAATCAAGGTACATAGGGTCATGCGGTGTAAATTGTAGAGGATGAAAGGTAACCCTTATATAAGCAATACTTTCTATTAGATCAGCATTCAAGTTTTGAATTATGCACATCAATCTTCGACTAAGGCTCCATGGATTTATTAGAACATTTAAATTTTCCCTAGATACGATCTTGTCCATGGGGAGGAAATAAAGATAGGATAAGTGGATCAATGGTTCGATTCTCAAGTTTTCCAACTTCACTACCAGTACATGAGACTACTTTATATGGTGATGGAAAAGGAGGAAGAGAAGGAACAAAAAGGAGAGTAGGTTCATCCTTTGAAATTTTAATTGCCCCACGACTAAGAAAATTTGGGAGACTCATATAAGATTCATTTTCATATGGTTCTAAGGAAATTTGAACTAAATATTGAAAATTTTCATTCATAAAATCCCAATCCACATCTTCCTTGGAAAATTCGTAGCAAAGGTGAAGAAAATTATCCATAAAATCCTCTAATGATTCATCATATTTCATTATAAGTTAATTTATCCTCTTATACACATTTCAATAACCATACATGTCAAAGGTTTGATGAAGCTCCCGGAACGATTAGCTCTGCCCTCTACGAGTTTAGAGATCTCTAAGCAAGTGGAAACAACTCAAAGGAAATGAAATCCAAAAAGGAACAACAACATAAAAGAAACAACAATTACAATTCTTCAAAAGAAACAACAACTACGATTCAATCGCAATTCGAACAACTGGATATTCTAAACCCTGTCGACAATTCAATTGTAATCTAATAGCAATCCATAAATGAATGGAACAACAACTCACTGTAATTACGGAACAACACCGTCGATAAATAATAATAAGTTTGATAAATGAAACAACAATGGATCAGTGTTTACTTCAATCAATTAATGAAACAACTCGTAATGCAAATAAATCTTAAACACACATTGCGCATTAACAAACCAAGATTAATAATACAACGACATAGTGAAGTACCGCTGGGTCTACCTCAGAATTCTAAAGGATAGATGAAACTCGGTGATTTTTATATTAATCAAAAGAACATTACAGACAACGTTCTCTCACGACAGAGAGTCGAGAATTTAATTGCAAAGGAAATATATAAGTCTTTTACAAAAACAGTTCACCGTCGTCTATCACTAAAGATCGACGCCTTTATATTCGATCCTTGGACGGACAAATCAAGAAAGACGATCTATGCTTTATCGGGCGATTCACACCTCCTTTGTTTTATCACGGTTTCTCGTTTTCTTTGTTTAGAGCCGAGTCGTCTCTTGCCCTTTTCGAGCAATCCGTTCGCATCTTCTTGGCTTTGACTCGACTATGGTTCATCGCAAATGGAGTAGGGAGTCAGACTCGTTTTTTAGCCACGCCTTTGATACGACTCCTCACCTCTTCGAATTCTCGATTTGACAATAAAAACAATCTTTAGTTATCCTTTTTAGTCTCAATGTAAACCTTTCCAAATTAATTACAATTATCATGATAGATTACCTTTTCAAGACAAACCCGAAGTATGTTTATGGTGAAAGAATGAACAAATACATAAGAATTTCATACCTCTTTCAATGGCCAACATACCCCCTCGCTCTACCTTTTTCATGTCCTCATGAAAACTATAATTTACATGGAGAGCCGTCAAAGAGTAAGTTGGAGAAGGTTTGTCATTGAAGGGTCTAAAACCATGATGTGCGGCTAACTCTTCGAGAATATGTCCTCGCCCTGTCCCTCGAGAAGCTCATAGATAGCTTTGTAATCCAAAGCGTGGTACCAAACAATGGGGGCTGCGGAACCTACACCCCTAACCAAAATGGCCCTTCTTTCAAGACAAGATGGCCATAGGCAATGAAACGATCTCGTGCCTAGCCCAAAGTTCCTATAATTGAATGGCTCCCTACTTTGTACGTTTTGACTCGAGGTTCTCCACCGGATCTTGGGTCGCTACATAGGCACTGGTCCCTAATAGATGAAAAATAGTCCGTTCCTTTCAAAATGATCGACTTATGAACAGGCCCCCGAGCTTGGGTAACACCTTTCCTTGTCATTAGACTTTTCTCGCCTAGCCCATAATTGACGTGGGTCCCTGAGGTTCACTTCGACCCATAGATCCAATGCATTCTCCTCGCCTTGCAAAGGCATTATAGGCTTTAAGCCACTTTAATTGATTTACGGCAAAAGAAATGAAGGCTCGAAACCCATACATCTCCAATAAAAGGGCTAGGATTTGATTCACGAGTCATTTTCAAGAATTAAATTATGCAAATAAAACTCACACAACGAGCGCTGTACTTTGTCCCCGTAAAGCTTGCGACAAGATATCAGTGTCGTCTATAGTTCTTAACTCTATTGATTTGCCCAACCCTAATCGCCTTGATTTTTAATTGCAAATACCTTTCTAACGAAACAAAGCATAATTTTTGGCGGTGGCACCTACAAGCTAAGACATCAAGTATATAATGAGCAGAGAATGTCCATTTGTTTTTCGTGTTAATTTTAATTGGTTGCTTACCTTATCAGCTCTTATCTCTGCTTCTCGACGTTTTTCATGGGCTTCACCTTCTACCTCATGAATAATTTTCATCTCGTCGCTGTAATTCTTGGTATTTCCTCCTTGGGACAAGTATCTTCTTCCGCTTTTTGTCTCTCCATTCGAACCTGTGCCAGCTCTTCTTGCGCCTAACTAATTTCTGAATCACTAAAGGTTTGTTGACTGCTCGATTGGTTGTTTTCATTCAAAAGCTGGTTCTTCTGGAACAAACTGATGTTGGGACGGTTGTTTCGTCTGCTCCCGAAATCATAAGTAGGCTCTCGGTACCGTTTCTTCTTCTCGGAACAGCTGATGTTGGGATGGCTGTTTGTTGCTCCCGGTCCTCATAAGTAGGCTCGGTACCGTTTCTTCTTCTACCGAGGGTTTTCTATTAGCGACCCTTCTCTTTTTCGATCTTCGCTTGATGACAGAGGTTTCGTCTTTTTAGGAGTTCGCTTAGGTGTCCGCTTCATTTTTTAAAATCCTAATGGTTTGCTCAAGCTGCTCAATCAACTTATGAAGCTTTTTTCCTTTCTGCTGAAGCTTCTCTACTTCCGTTGTTCTCTTCTTCTTTCTTAAGGGGACAAAGTGGTTGTCTCATCCGACCCTAATTGCTCAGGGCGAGCTTTGAGCCGTGCCCTCGCGTGAAATCTTCTTGCACCTCTTCTTGGGGTTCTTGTTCCATAGTCTCATGCTCTTGATTAGATTCCTCGGGAATCATTTGCTCGCTAACTCCGCGGTTTCCGGGGGTTTCCGCATCGAAATGTTGGCTCGGCATGCGCATTCTCCCCGTTCGTGCATCTCAAGCAGAAGCAACCCTAGCTTCGCTCAGGGTTTTTCGTTTCATCGCCACACCCCTATCAAAGCGGCAAGCATTCTCGGCATTTGATTAATGTCACTGTTGGGGTCCGAGAGACCGTGCGTAATTGCTCATGCTGGCCAGCATCCGGGGCCAATTGGTCTTCCACGCAGGGCTCGTGTTGACATTTTCGACGTGCTCGTTTCATCCTCTTTGTCGCTATTCGCATCACGGGTGTGATAACTACCTTCCTCATCCGAATACCGTATTTCACCTTCGACTTCTTCTTCCTCTCGAATCTCCTTCGATCTCTTCTTCATCCGAATAACGTATTTCTTCCTCCTCCGATTTGCTTTTCGCCATCGCATGGTAACTTGTCTCTTCCTCATCCGAATAACGAACTTCTTCCTCTCGTACCGGGTTGTTTTTCACTATGGTAACTTGCCTCTTCCTCATCCGAATAACGAACTTCTTCTCCGCACGGTTGTTTTTCATCGGTATGGTGACTCATTCCTCCTCATCCGAGTACCGAATTTGTCCCTCCAATCCTCTACTTCTCCACGAGGACTTGCTTCCCTCCAATTTTGGAGGTTGTTCCTCTTCATCTGAGCTGTTTAATTGTCAAAGGGTTGAGCATCGTCGTCTCGAGAGTTCCTCTATTACTTTCTTGCTTCATTTTAATTCCAAGGATTGTCATGAGTGGAGGGCCCGGCTATTGAGCCGGCCATCCTTTTCGTCTCGGAGTGGGTAAAGCCATCCCTCCTTCAATAGAAAAAATTAGCTCTTCCCGCCTGGTTTGCTCGTCGGGCGAGGGTCAGTAACTTACTATTAGCCGAATCAAGCAATGGTGGTCGACCACCATGTCCGCATCGTCGTGCTTTTCTAATTCCACGAGCAATATCATGCAATAAAGAGTTTAAGAATGCAGGTAAATTGATAGTGCATTTTTGTTTTAGCACAAACTAATGCCTTAAGATGGCGAGGTCTTACCACGTCTTTTCTACCGTCTGCATGTTATGTAAGCTTTCGCACGATCCTCGGCTAATTTCTGTCCATGGTTTCGCCTAGCGACGCCGGGTGTACTCCTCTCCCTTTGACTATTAGCCTCCGTCCTTCATCTTGAAAGATTTGCATGGCCTCCCGAATTCTGATTTTCTTCCGAGTCCCGATACGGTTCCACGTGCGGGGATGCCGGGATACTTCTCGCAATTATCTCATCGGTCACCGCTATCCGCCTTCCTCCGATCGTGGAGGAACCTTCCCGCAGATTTAACAAGAATTCGGTAGCCACTCGCTTCATTGGGTTGCTGCATTCTCATAAAGTATGTAATCCATCCCAGTTTGTCTAATATTGCCCGTGCGGCAAGATCGGAGACAACCAACGTCCGAGGTTCGCCGCGAATTGGACGTCCGCCCAGTCTCGTTCTTCGTTAATTGTTCTCAACACACGGTAACCTTAATGGAACAACACAAGTGCACGCTTCGCTAAAATTCGTTATTTTTCTCGAAAATGCAAGGGTTTTAATTCATAAAAATCTATTGCAGAGATACAGTGAAGAAATTTTGGGTATCCGATCCGCATGCGGATATTTCCGCCCCTCCCCCCAAACGAATGAAAGGTCGACCTCGACCGATCGATTAAGGTGGCATGTGTGGAACGAACAATAGGACGTAGGTGAAAAAACAGAGCGCAATCATGATAAAGTCAATCAAAATTAAGTAATTACTGAAATCGATGCGTACGTAATAATGAGGGAATCGCGTTGTGATAATTCAAGTATGAGGTGAAGGGACGACAAAAAGATTAATGTAATTGCGCTATTTACCACATTAAAGTAATATGACCGATTTATAATATTTTCATGTGATAGTTGGCGGACTGGGCGGGGGGTCATATTACTAGTCCGGCCAGCGAACCCCGTATCTTTTTTTCTTTGTCCCCGTAAGATTATCTAGCGGAATTCCCTCATTATTCATCTTATATATGATTTGTATTACTATTTTTATTGACTTTAATCATGTTCAAACGCCTGATTTTGCCTGCATCTAATGTATTCCACATACACATATCGCGGTCGAAATCCCTTCGGTAAATATACGTAATTGCAAATTTCTTCACATGTATCTTGCAATAGACACATGAATTAAAACCGCCGACCAGAAAATAAGCGAATTTTAGCGCTATTTGTGTTGTTCAATAAAGTTTTATATTGTTGAGACAATTAGCGAAGAGCGTGCCGAGGCGGTGAAAATCCAATTATATCTGCTTATTTTTCAATTGTCTTTACACATAATAAAACAAAGCTAGAGTAGATTACATGTATGAAATGTAACAACAATGGCGGTGCTCAATTCTTGTTAAAATCTGCGGAAAATTCCTCTAATGAAGAAGATAGATAAATTGGCCGATGCCAATCGAGCATCTATAGCTGTCGCAGAATCGAAGAAAATCAGAATTGAATTTTTGTCTACTTTCAAGATGAGGCGGCTAATAGTCAGGAAATTTTTACCGACATCGCTGAAACATGGACAAATTAGCGAGATAAAATGCTGAACTTACATAACATGCGGTAGAAAAGGCGTGGTAAGACCTCACCATCTTGTGCTAAAACAAAAATGCACTATCTGCATTCTTAAACTCTTTGATTGCATGATATTGCTAGAGTGAGGTGAAAACGGCATCTGATTCGATATGGCAGCTCAGGGTCCTTGGCAACGACTAGAGCAGGAAAATTTTTCCTATTGAAAGGAGGGATAACTACCACCATAGAGACGAAGAAAATGAGTCGGCCTCAATAAGCGAGCCCTCCATAACAATCCTTCCGATTAAAATGAAGCAAAAATAATGGAGAACTCCGAAGATACTCAACCCCTGCAATTAAACGACCAGTGAGAGGAACAACCTCCATAATTAGAGTGGAAGAATTGGAGAATTGGAGGGACAAATTCGGTATCATGAGGAGGAATGAGTCACCATACCGATAATTAATGGCAGCAATTCTGTCGGATGAAATGAGATTACCATAGTGAAAAACAACCCGATGCAGAGGAAGAGTTTGTGTCGGATGACCTGGAGAAGAGGAATTAGAGGAGAAATCGTTGAATGAAAAATCGAAGAAGATTCGAAGAAGAAGAGAGTCGAAGGTAATGCGATAATCGAATGAGGAAGACGTTATCATATATCCTGAGAATAGTAGAGATAATGACATATCAACAGCCTGCGAAGGCAGTGGCTGGTCCCCATCCAACATGAGCAATTGCCGCAGATCTGCAATTCCAATGGGCAATCATGAAAACTGTCAGGCATGGAACTATGGAACAAGAACCCCAAAGAAGAGGAACAAAGAAGATGCTTGAGGTACGGCTCAAAGCCTTCAGCCAAACTTTCTTGTCCCAGAAAACGCGAGGAAATAGAGAAGCTCACGAAAGAAGAAACTTCATAGGGCGGCAAACTAAACCATTAGGATTTAAAAATGAAGATTTACTCTAAAAAAAAGGCGAACCTGTCATCAAGTGAAAGTTATACTAATAGAAACCACCGGGTGAAGAGGCGAGAGTACGAACACCTTATGAGGAGCAGGAGCGACAAACAACCATCAACTCGGAAAAAAGCGATTTGAAACCGCCTGCAGAGATAACAAACCATCGTCTGGCATCTCAACTGTTCTAGAAGAACGGTTAGATAAGCAACGACAATGAATCAACAAACCTTTAGTGATTTAAATTGGGTGGCTACAAGAAAAACGTATTCGAATGGGAAGATTTCATAGGCAGAAGATCTTGGCGAAAGGAGAATACCAAAATTCTGGCGGCAAATGAAAATTATTCATGAGTGAAATATGGCAGCGGCGAGATAAGAGCTGATAAAGTAAGCAACCAATTAAAATTAACTGCGAAAACAAATGGACATTCTATTTTACTCATTAAATATACTATTAATCTTGAAAACATAGGTACTGCCAAAATTATGCTGAACTACGGTAGAAAATTTGCAATTAAAAATCAAAATTAAACAAGAAAATCAATAGAGTAGAACTATAGGCGACGATATCTTTATTATGAGACAATGCGACTCTGTGGTACAATGCATATTGTCTTGAAAATGGCTAATAGGTAAATCCTAAGCCCTTTTATTGGAGATATACTGATTTGAGCCTTCATTTCTTTTCTTGCGTAAATCAATGAAATTGGCTTAAAAATTTCTATTTGCGAAGGCGAGAGAATACTATCGTCGGCGGGCTCCGTCGGCTGAAAATCTGAGGAAGACACTAGCTTCCGTGCAAGGCAGAATATGTATAGGCCAGGTCCGTGGAAACTGAAGTCAAAGCTGCAAACAAAGAGACATTAATGGAGACAGAGCTAATAAAATGTTCTTATATGTATACATCTTGAAGAGACATTTGGTAGGGTAAATTCCACAACCCCATTATTTGGTACCTGCTTTTAGGTACAAAAACTATCTACTCTCGAAAATTTGAGCATATTCTGAAGAGTTAGGCACACACATCATGGACTAGACCCTTGATGACAAACCTTCTCCAACTTACTCTTTGGCAACTCTCCATATAAATTATAGTTTTCATGAGGACATAAAAAATTTAAGAGCTTTGAGAAATATGTTGGCAAAGAATATGAAATTCTTATAATATTATTCATTCTTTCACCATAAACATACTTGATTTGTCTTGAAAATAATCTATCATGATAATTGTAATTAATTTGGAAAATTTACATTGAACTAAAAAGGATAACTAAAAACATTGTCAAATCGAATTCGAGAAGTGAGGAAGCAAGAAGTGGCTTAAAAGCGGTCGACTCCTACTCCGTGCGTGGAGCCATGAATTCGAGGAAATTAAGAAGATGCGAGGCAATTGCCGAAGAGGCAAGGCGGCTTCGGCTCTAAAGAAAGAGAACATGATAAAACAAAGGAGATGCGGAAATGCACTGATAAAATCTTTCTTGTTTGTTCGTCCCAGAATTGGGTAAAGCGTCGATCTTTAGTGATAGGCGTTGTGATTTTGTAAAGACTTATATGTCGCTTCTGTTAAATTCACCGACTCTGTCATGGGCGGCGGTATGCAACAATGTTCTTTTGATTAATATAAAAACACCCGATTTCATCCTTTAAATTAAATTAGGTAATTGCACTCACTATGATAACGTATTATTAATCTTAGTTTTGTTAATGCGCTTATTAATATCTTCGTATTTGCATTACTTGTTTCGTGAATTGATTAGTAAACAGCTGATCCATTCTTTGTTTCATTTATCAAGCTTATTATTATTTATCAGCGATATTTATTCTATAAATTCTGATGAGTGTGATGTGTTCTATTAGATTGCAATTGGAGCTGTCGGCAATTTGGATAATCCGTATTCAGATTCTTGATTAATTCATAGTTCTTCTTTGAAGAATTGTAATTCGTAGCAACATCTTCTTTGACCACTGAATTTCATTCCTTGGTGTTTCCCTTGCTTAGAATCTAAGCGGCCTATCGAGCTCATCAAACGAAACATGTAATAATTTATTGAAATGGCTATAAATAACTATAATGCCAATGAATCGTAAGAGGAATTTTATGGATAATTTTCTTCACCTTTGCTACGAATTTAAAAGGAAGCGAAATTAATTTTTTTAAATATTTGCTTAGAACCATATGAAAATGGGTCTTGTCATGGAAATCTACAAATTTTTGTAGTCATTAAAATTAATGAAAATTGAGATGAACCTACTCTCCTTTGTTCCTTCTCTTCCTCCTTTTTCCACATCACCCATATAAGTGCCATGCTTATTAGTGAGATTGGAAAATGAGTTGGAGCCATTGATCCACATATCTATCTTTATTTCCTCCCCATGGACAAGATATGTATCTAGGAAAATTTAAATGTTCTAATAAATCCATGGAATTTGCCAAACTGAAGAATTGATGTGCATAATTCCAAAACTTGAATCGATCCTTAGAAAGTATTTCTTAAGGGTGCATCTACAATTTGCCGCATGACTATGTACCTTGATTGATCCAACCTACTCCCAGTTTCTCTAGACTTTTTAACTCCCAGTGGGTAGTTTACATGGAAATATTCAAGGTTACAGAAGGAACTTGAAGGATGAAGACACTTTAATCTCTCTTCTTTTTCAAATTCCTCTATGGCATCAAGAATGATGTTTCTACATTATTTTATTAAAATTTAACATCTTGATGTGAGTCAGGATTCAATTCATTAATCAAGATGAAAGTACCTATGCATGTGAGTGATGAGTTCCCAAGTACATTATATGATCTCTTATTTCCATAATAAGACTTTGGATTTTCAAGCTTTGACTGCAGATTTGATTTGAAGTGGTGAATCTATGTTTCTTCTAGAGAATATGTTACAGCAAATAAAGAATCTGCATAAGGTCTAAAACTAATCCCAAAAAGATGGAAACAACAAAGAAGACTGTGGATATTAGTTGATTTGGTATCAGCAGTACAAATTTTGCATTTTCAATATTTGTTTAAGTGCATAATAACAGCAAAAAATGTAAAGAATACAAATTTTGACACAGTATAGAACATGTTAGGCTCTTGGCCTCTCGGAGAATTGCCAGAAAACATCATTTTGGGACCCATAAATTATAGAAAAACTGCCTAAAGAAAATATATAACCATTGAGACAATGGAAAGTGGGTAACTGGCACATTATTGCATTACCTATGTTAAATTTAATAAATTTTCATTTTAAGTTTGCACTAGCCAAGTATTGAAGCATTATATAAATTTAAAACTGAATATATATTGCAAGCATACTCTTGCTTGTTCACTGGCTTCTTCCTTCAAATTTATTATAACTGTATATTTAATTGTATTGCATTAGAAGATGTTTATAGTTTATATATGAGAGAGATGTAATGTGATGATGGTTTAAAAATTAACAAGTTATTCCATATTTAAGGTTTTAACTACCTTGTCATTTTTTCAAGGTTAATTATATTCCTTTACCTAAAAGGATACAAATTTTATAGATAAATATAAATTAATATTATTACCCATTATTCCAAATTACAAGATCGAGAAGCCCTCAGTAGTGACAGATCAAGGTTTTCACAACAAGATTGTGTTTAATTACAATAACAAACAATACAATAAAGGTGAAAATGAAAGGAAATTTGAGAAATGGATGAACTCCATAAGGTGCCATGATGTCCACGCCCCACGGGTATCTCCAACCCGTCTATGGCGTGCGCTGCTGCCATTACTTTTCTTTTTCTAAATACGCCTATATACGTAGATTGGGTAAATATTTCTTTTTCAATGTCTTAGGAAATAAACATAAACATCAATATCAAACCGCATGTACCCATACGGGGAGGCAACTCGCTTTTTAAAACCAAGTCGATCCGAATATTATATTTCATAAAATACTACAAGTTGCAACATCGAGCGAAACCACTCTGCTCACTTTGGCAGGATATTGCCTTTGGCAAACTCTAAAATCAAAACAACACAATCAAAGTTCAACGAAATCTTTTCTTGCCCAAGTCTTGTTCGGAGTCACTCAACCCCGTTGCTCTCAGAGCATTTCATAGCTGGCCTGTGACCTGTATCCACCTGCGTCTCGAAATTATGCACCTTGGGCACCGGCACTCAATCCGGCCGCCGGCTCTCGAGTCCTGATATTTATGCGGTGCTCGCGCCAGGCCGACCATTCATTTTTTCCGTCACGTTCAGACCTGCGCGACCGGCCTGCGGTGCGCGTCGACTACGACAGCCATGGCAGCTCTGCGCCCAACGGGTGTGGCATCACCATGTGCTACCCTTGACTTCTTGCTTGTTCGTCATGACTACTTTCGAACTGAGCTATCTCCACTGGTCATGCATATACGAAAACAAGCGATAACATAATTCATCATACACATTAACTGCATTGATACAATGGAAAACATGTAGTAACTCAGTGCAATACTCCTCACAAGTAAACCGATACTATCTGATGTGATGGTACATTTGTCGGTGTGACAGATCATATCATGAAATCTTTAATATACAGTTTATCCCTTGATAAATCAACTTGTAGGCTCAAATGCGGCAGCATCCAACGAGATGCTTAAATCATCCAAATAGCCTCGCATGCGGCCTGCCATGTACTCGGCCTATAACTGGCTGAGTGCCATGGGTATCTCTGCTCTCTTTATGCAGGTAACAATGCTGAAAACTCCTCCGTCATGCTCTTGCAGTACGTTGGAAACCACTGCCCAATGCTACATCGGTGAAACGAAGCTACTCCATCCTCCCTGTCTATACCCGCCATAGCATCGTGGCCTCACCTAAAAGCTTCACCCATCCTCTGCCTTCAAAACTAGTAAACTAACCATAGCAGAGAACAGTTAATAAACATATAGCTCAGTGATGTATTATTTGGTCTATAGCATTGCTCTGACGTAGCATCCACCTCACATTTGAAATAGCATCCTCACTTCCTCTAGCCGAGAAGTCAGCGAGCTTGCGGCCTTGCATGGTGGAACCTCTCGAAATCTCAGGCATCTGCACAAATGACGATCCACCTTGCGTACCCGAAGTAATCCCGAGAATAATGGAGGATGCTTATCCTTCATCGCTGGGTCTCACAGCATGAAAGTATCTTCGTCCGTCATCCATGCGATACTCCCCTCTAAAAATCTAGTGCAATTGGGCTCTGCACGAATCCAAAGCCCGGTGAAACCAAACTGTCCATGCGAATGTACACCAGAAGCAGATGCTGCTCAGCCGTACGATGCTCTCTTGGAGTCGGCACACGCCAACTTCTTTGAAGATCACCGAAACCTTCGAACACTCTATATACACCTCCTCCTGGTGGCTCCGATGAACGCGATCTTCACATCCATTACGATGGATAATGCCACCCCATGCGGGGGGGTGTCCGTCATGAAGAGTACCTTGCGGCTTGAGTGCAAAGTCTCCTCATAATCCGATCCCCTCGGCCTGTGAGAAGCCACGGGCGACAAATCACTACTTCTCCACCTCCGTCGGCCTATACTCACTCGTCCACGAACCCACCTGTTCCCCTCGATCTTGCAATCTCCCATGCAAAGCATTTCCACAGCGTCGAATCATACGTCATGGCCTACCCATGCGGGTTCCTCTCCTCAGAGGATGGCTCTGTCACGACACATTGACTCACAGAGCCATGCGGTGCCGATGCAGTAGCTGCCTCTATGCAAGTGAGTGTATGCACACTGAACTTCCTCTTGGCTGATCCCTGCAAGGCTCTCTGGAGCAAACAACTCCTCATCTGCATGCAGAATGCTAGCTCCCTCTCCATGAAAACTTCTCCTCTGAAATTTTATATCCCACATCGCTGCTTGATCTTTGTATTCGGCAAATACACCCCGTGAGGTATGCGTATGCCTACAAATATTCAACCTCGGCGGTTGAAAATCAGCTTCCTTTCTTGCATCCTTTGTCACATGCATGTAGACGAGAAGTGAGCAAAAATCTGCAAATAGAAATGTCACTACGAGAATAAACCTCCTCAGTACTTAAGAACGAGACCTTGATTCTGCACCTGCTTCTTTATGTGCATATGCCTCACATTTTGTGAGGAAGGCACGATCATGCATCGCCGTCACACACACCCCGTTGTTGTAGGTTATGGGAATGCGATAGGCTCTCTCAGATGCCATTTTGCCGAGATAAAGATTCACCACCATTACCGAAGCAATCACCTTCTTCCCCGACTCCTTCTCGACCGATGCTCAGGAACCCCATGAAATATATCGCTCTTCATGCATGAGATCAGCCCTTTGGAAAATCTTAGATGCGTAATACTGCCTGCTGTCACTCAACTGAGACCACACACGTCTGTGTGGGCTCTCTCAAGGATCGTAAACAGCTCTCATGAAAGGTAATAAAGTACACCCTTACCTTGTGCGCCAACAACGCCTGCCGAAGCCCGGTAAATCTGGCAAAGTCTTCCAGCTCCATGAAGGTGGCCCAATCTCTGTGCCTGATTTTGCCCTCATCATCACCGTATACCTACCATTCTTCTTATAACCATCTACTTACTAGCGATAAAGGTTCTTAGTTCAAACTATCTTCGAGATTCTCCTCGATGCTGTGCGGGAAATGCTTTTCCTTTCAGAGACCCACATCATACCCCTTAATCCTCAACATTGCAGTTAATGTAATCAGTACATGAGCTGCAATTTGAAAGCCTTAGTAAGATACCGGTCTGCATAAATACCACGTGGTGCACCCAAATCTTGTCCTCTAGGTAATCACGAGAACAATCCACGTCCTCTGTCATATGAAATGACACTGCCGTATCCAAACATCGATCCCATCACACTTGAAACCAAGCATGCGATGGAAGGGCAAGCTCAGCTGAAGGCAAAGCCTCTCCTTCTGCAGATCTTCACTTGCTTGCTTCTTAATGTCACGTGATCATGAGTGAAAACACTTCATCGCCATATCTGCGCTGCCGGAGATGGGGATTTTACAAGCAGATGAAATTCTGTCATTTCTTCATCAACATCCCTTTGATGAATCCATCTGGCAGTGCATCCTTATCCTCTGCATGAATCCGCCCAAGCTCCCATCCGGCATCAGCCATGTCATCTTATGAGAATGCCAAACTAAAGAGCCAAATGCGACCATGTCATGCTGTACTATATCTTGATGTTGCATTATCTTTGAGTACTAGCTTCCTTTGGTAAACTCTTACCTGGAATAGATAAAGATCAAAGTAAATATGGAAATTCACATGCGAGTTTGAATCGCTAACCTACACCAACCTCCTTCGACATTTAAGCCGTATCTTCTTGCCATGCTTCTTGAAATCGGTGGGCTTTGAACATCACGCGAACTCCTTTGAATCCATTATCTTCTAATACTTCACTCATGCTGATCTTCCATGCAACATAGTGAACTACCTTGAAATATTGCAAACTGAAAATTTTCAACTCGGCATAACAGAAACGCCGAATTCTCAAATAATCGCTCTGTGAAAAAAATATTTCTATGCAATTTTCGGCTAGAAATTTGCTATATCACCTTTCAAAGAAAATTGAATCGAGCTACTGTCTAGAAACAAGACTGCAATCTACTGTGATGATCAATCTCAACGAATAAAAATTTGCTGGTATGTTGATATCATAAAGAACTATCACGATCGCATATCCCATATGCAACACGCATCTCTTCACTGAATAATACACATCAAATAAAAACAGCAATTCATCATACAGCCATTGCATTACATGTATGGAAGCTTATTGCTGAAAACCCCTCGGTGTGTATTATAATGGAAAACATGTAACAACTCAATTCTACTCACAAGTAATCGATACTATCTCATGAAGTTACACACAAACTAGCTTAGTTTAGGTACTTTTTAGTTCAAAAACTCAACCATGTACACTCTATTGTGCAACAAATAACACTATCTAAATAAATTCCCAGGGTCGAATCTGCCTGAGCTGGCAACCCCTTAATCATCATGGGCAATTTCCTCCAGATATATTTTCCTCATACTGAAACATTAGATTTCATCTGCTCCACTGAGTACTCCAGCTGAGCTTATATCCATGCCTTATGTGATGTGAATAATGAGTTACTAGTATGTGGGTAAATAAATATTTTAAATTCACTCACTCATTACTAATTGATTAGCTAGTTAGCTAATCTCAACTAGTTCAACTAAATTCATAGAACCCCTGCTCCACCAATAAGCCTTCCACCCAAACTTAAACCTAGTGAGTCAACTGTATCATGAGCTCTGTACAGAGCAACATCAATTCTCTATCCCAGACAAAGGCTTGTAGCCATGCTAGAAGTCAAATATTATTAAGTAAATAGCGGCCTATTTTGAGATAGAGCGATCTAAAAATAGACTGACCTATAGGTGTCCAAAAATAGAGGTCCCTCTAGCATGACCAATATCCCGAAGAATAACATCTTGCAACCCACATGGACCATGCTCCATATGTCTAAAAATAGACATAGTCTAAAAGACTGCCTTGAGGGCCAGCAGCGACTTCCTCTTCTTCATTTTCAACAAATCATGTCTGACCCTTTGCTGATGCTTGGTGCCCAATTAAACTTGGTCACCGCGGCCACATCTTCTACATGCAGCATCCTTGTGGTAGTTCAACTGCAATGTTTGTAATGTGCTTGGTTCGAGTTCAGCTTGTTCTTCAAGTTCTTCTCCTCAACCACATTCTCAACATTCTTCGGTCTATACCATATACCTCTATAAACCATAAATACTCCTTAAAATCCAAACTTGACTCCCTTGAAGCATCTGTTATGCCGGCTAATTCCTTTAGCTTTCCCATAACTATCCCAATGTCTTCATATTCAGTTGGAGCTAAATCTGCAGTTGTGTTGGATATCCATACACCCAAGTATTGCATAAAAGGTCTTCTTCAACTCCGCGAAACTCATCAGTGATTTCATCTGATTGCTCAAAAGACAGGGTGATAACTCTTCCATCCTAGCTCTAGCTACGATGCCTGCTTCGGCTCTCAAGAGAAACCCAAAATAAGTCAGCTTTAAGCATTTACCTGCAACTATGTCAACTCTAATACAAATTTATCCCGCCCCCTACCACGGTCTCCAACCATGTCTTGTAAGCCGGGAGACGTACTCTTTTTCTAAATACTCAGAATTTGAACTACGCCTATAGCAACATTCGTGGGTAAGTACACTCAATGTCTTGAAATAAACATAAGCATAATATCAAACTACATGCTCTGCCCATACATACAAGGAGAGCTGACTCCACATGGAGTCCTTTTAGATAAAATAAAAATCTAAATTCTAACAGTAATCCGAAACCACTCCTACTCCTTGTATGGCTATTTTTCCTTTGTAGAAACAAGGCTTTCCAATCATAAAACTAGCCTAGAATAATCATAAATCAAAGGATTTCAACTGCGAAGTGCACTTCATGCCAGTATTGTTACTAGTCCATGGCCGTCTCAATCGTGAAGAAGCGTTTTCTGTGGCCGTGTCCAATCTTTCTTATATGGTTGGATGCGTCTCGGAAATTCTGTACATTTTCACATTTCTCAATTCGGCACCCAGCACTCCGTCTGGCCCACGAATTAACAGGCAACACTCAGCGCCCGAAACCCGGCCTGACTTCCGACTTTCCGTCAGCCGTTAAATGGCCCGTCCGACGTGGTGTACGGCGATGCTGACTATGACCCGGCTGGTAGCTCGGTTGTCGCCGTTTAGCGAAGAGTTGGCCTTTAAATGTGCTACCGCCGACTGCCAGCGTGCGTCGCTATTTTCTTGAGCATGATTTCACTCTCCAACGCCGCTATATATGGGCGCCAGTAATGGCTGGTGCCGCCGCTTATTACCACGTTATTCACCCGCGTGCTATGTAAACAGGTAATGAAGCCTTCGGCGGCGAGCAAACAATTGCTATGAAATGGCCGGCGGCAGCCAAACTGACACCCTACTCATCCCTGCGCCCAGAGTAACCCTTTCACCGCCAACGCACGGCGACCAACTCGCCTCCAACTTCGCCCTGCGTGACTGCGCAAACTACACCGCGCGCCCGTAACTCTCGATGCGTCGATATACGATACATCACCGCAGCTGAAACCGCGCGCGCGACAGGCGATACTAATATCTGGGGCCTACACATGAGATTTAAATGTAAAATCGCGACGCAAAAATAAATAATTTAATTTAATTTGTTATTCTTTCCTTTGAAACCGAAAACTGTGACTTTTCATCCTCAAACCCTTAATTTAATATTTTAATTGTGACACACTGAAAATATTCCAGGCTTCTCAAATGAAGACCATCCAAAAAAAAATTTATTTATGAAAATTTGAACTTCCCCAAGCCCACTTCCAATATATACCACAGCTATCGTCGTAATATTTAGAATTCATAATTATGTTCAAATTATAGAATAAAATTATACTATAAAATTAAAAGAACAAGCAAAAACATTAAATACTTTGCAATGTAAGTAAAATTTAAAACATAGTGAGCTGAGAGCTTGAGATAATGTCACATTGCATTGTAATAAAATTTTAAAACACATCTCATTGTGGAAACACAAACAACATATGCACATCTATTTTCATAGCGCCAATGGTATACGACCCACGAAAAAGTAAGAAAACATAGACCAACAAACACAACGCACTAAGTGCAATGTTGTAGTTGTTTTGAATTTTAAACTCTCGTCCGAGAGTTTTGTTCTTATAAACCCAAAATTCTCCATTAGCGCGGCATTCTGCCTGTCGTTTTCGCGATTTTTGCACTGTATCTGTCGAATTACTCAAAATTCTCCATTCGGCGGCATTCTGCCTGTCGTTTTCGGGAATTTTTGCACTGTAGCTATCAAATTCTTGGACTGTAGCTGTCCTTTTCACGAATTCTTGGATTGTAGCTGTCGTTTTCACGAATTCTTGGACTGTAGCTGTCGTTTTGAAGAGCTATTTTCTTTGTCGCCGGGATCCAAGTAAATTTGGTGCTACTCTTTCAATAGTCATATGTCCACGAAAACCAATTAGTGTACAATTGTGACTCAAAACTATACTTGCAAATTTTCATGGTTCAAGCAACATCAAAATATTGGCTACAACCAACTAAAAATAGAATGCACTAGTCCCAAACTGACAAATTCATTGTTGGCATCAAGGAGAAACAAATCAAAAAAGGAAATTCCTCGTAACATATTTTCTTATGATATTTTTGTTGCAGGGCACCTTCATATTTTCGACCTACTCTAAACAATAGATGATTTCACCCTTCATATGAAAAGTGTTCTTGAACTAGGCCAAATGATTTTGACTTCAAGGCTGCTCTTTCACCATAATCTAGCTCGGATACCAAGTAATCTCAGGAAATTGAACAAGTCGGTTTTATTTTCTTTTGTCTTTGTTACAACTTTTGAGTTGAAGTAGTGAAGCCCCAGTCATGGTATATCTTTGTGATACAGTGGGAATTCTAAGAGAGATTTGCTAGTTGTTTTTCCTGTTACCTTGGAGACCTTATTACATGAAATCTATCACTTTAATCATTAGGAAAGGCATTGTACTCAAAAGTAGAATCTAATCTAATGTCATGTGTCCAAAGATATGTCACAGAATTGAAGTATAATCACACTGCAATGATGAATATAAGGTTTGGAAAAATAAATCAGCTATAAATCTGAAGCTTGGTGCTTGAAGTATGAGTCATCTGCTTGCAACCCTCATGAAGTTCAATAAAATGGTGCCATGTGGTACCATGTACTCATAAGCATATTCCTTGTAATTATTCAAATGGTTTCAATGGTGTGCTCCTTGTAGATAGTGAGGGCATTTGTATGGTTTGTTACAAAGTTGCGGATATGTCGTGCATCCTCAATAGTGGCTCCAATCCAAAGCACATCAGAAGCAATAGATTTCAGTGCCAAGTTCAATGAATGGACAATGCGAGGTGTCCAAAATACTTGTGGATATTTTGCTTCCACAATCATGCCAGCAGCCTTGCAAACAGGTGCATTATCTGTAATGATTTGCACACAACAATCCACACCTACACTTTCAATAACTTTGAGAAATAACTCACCCATATATTGTGCATCCTTGTACTCTCCAAGTGCATCCACTGCTTTCAAGAAAACTACACCATTCATGGATGACACCATGAAGTTAATCAGTGGGTGGCGTGCTGGATCTGTCCATCCATCAGAAACAATGCTAACCCCAGATGTTGGCCATGTTGATTTAATAGGCTCAAGCATTTTGTCCACCTCTTTCCTTGCCTTTGTCAACAATGTGGTTCTGAGCTTCTCTGACCCAGGAGGCACATACCCTGATGGAGCCCCATGACAAAGAGCTCGACACATCTCAATAAATAGAGGTGACCGTGCAACATTAAACGATATGAAGTTATGATAGAAAAAAAATACAATGGTGGGGTCAAACTCTTCCCTTTTCTCTTTTTGGAAAATCTTGTCCATTGGACCAACTTCAGTTTCCTTTCTGTTTGCTAATTCTCCCCTGCTAGAAGTCTCAAAAGGGAACTTGCTACTGCTTTTCCTCAAGAATGGAAGGGGGTCATCAGTCTTGGATTTTTTTGATTTTGCTGCCACATTTGCCTCACCAATACTCGCCTCTTTCTCCAATTTCTTCCTATCTGGCGATTCAATTGTTGTACAACATTTAACGCCACAACCTGGAATACCCAAGTCACAATCTGGTCCAAGTTACATTTAACCTTACTTTCTTCAAGGACTGTGACTATTCTTCTCATGCAACGAATCTTGGTAACCCAACCAGCTTATGGATCTCCCTGCCAAAACAAAGTCATTTAAAAAAAAATTGATTATAGAATGAAAATATTTAATTGATAAGTGAAGATAAAGTCTTCATCTTGATTTCTTCGATGGTGGAGAAAAGATGTGTTGGTGATTTCTCTTTGAATGATCTTCTTCAAGGGTAAGGATTAGATCTTGGTTGTAATGATGATAACGCCTTCTTTTTTGCACTCTTCTGTACCAGTCCTAGGAAAGCTTGGTTCCTAGTCTTTAGATAATATTACTTTGACTTCTTCTTTACATAAGAATATAATTACATAGTCAACATGAAGACCGATCTAGCTATACTTTTCAACATGCCTATGCGTTCACACATAGTACCTATATATTACTTGTTATCCATTGGTTGATGACATTCAACTGTCGATTGATAATTTGTTTTTTAATTTGTTTATGAGGGGCAGGCGAACCCTATAGAGACCCATCCATGGCATCAAGGGAGCCCTACAGAGACGTCTCCATGAGAGGAGGATTTTCAGGTACATTGGTTGTTTAGTTATGCCATGTTTTCAATTAGGTTATATTTATTGTTCGTTGTGAAAAATTGATTAATGTGAATTTTTTTTGTCTTGCACAGGTGGACGCGCTCGTCCGACTCGTTCACCCAGTCAGGGAATCGAACAAGAGGTGCCCCAAGGACATGTTCCCATTCACCCTGTTGCTGGTGAGGGGCAAAGGAGAACAATGTCTGAGCCTGTGGTATTCATCCCACAATTGGATACTTCTCCAGGTAAAATCTAAATACAAATTTATTGTTTGATGTATGTTTAATTTCAAACTTATTGTGGTACTCATGTACCCAAATTCATAACAATTTAATGTTTTGTATAGTCGCTCATAGACACATTCATTACTCTCCAGGGGACCATGGTATGAACGAGGGTCTTATACACGACATAGGTACACATTACATCAATTCCTAGTTAAAATGTTCAATTTTACGTTATATTCAATGTTGAACAAGTGAAATTTTTTTCCAAATGACTTGTTTAATGTGAAAACATTATGCTCCATAGGTGCAAATGTTGGAGCTGGGCTTGGCTTTATTGCTAGTGAGGGGCAAAGGAGAACAATGTCTCAGCCTGTGGGATTCACCCCACAATTGGATACTTCTCCAGGTAAAATCTAAATGAAAATTTATTGTTTGATGTATGTTTAATTTCAAATTTATTGTGGTACTCATGTGCCAAAATTCTAACAATTTAATGTTTTGTATAGTGGATCATAGACACGTTCGTTCCTCGTCGGGGGAGCATAGTATGAACGCAGAGGAAGAGATAGTTTTTCCAACGGGTATTTTCAAATTACCAAACAAGTTTTTTAAATACAAATTTTTCTTATAAATTATTTAATTTTTAATACGTGCAATAATTTAACATGTTACAGGTGGTGGTGGTCGCCCTCCTAGGGGTACAGGTCATAGGGTTCATGAGTTTGCTCGAAATCCGAGCTATGATCCCCTTTACACCCATCCCGGTGATATTCCTGAGCAGATGCCTTGGGAAGATACAATCTCCTTACTTACTGTTGATGGGATGAGGGAGAATTCCATGAGATTGCGCAATGAATTGCAAATTTGCAATCTCTCTGCCCCTAGTCGAAATTGTCTCCAAATTGTTTTGCACAATTTGGAGAGTTTGATAGAGACTTATCGTGGGGTTGGACCATCAACCCAAGTTTTTTTTGACATGATGCGTAGGAGGAGAGAATCAGTGATTGGTATCCACTCCTACAATGAAGTCAAAAGGAAGGTCACTAAAGAAGCAGCCTTTTCACTATTTGACTTGCGGCCTGAAGACAAAAAACGTCTGAAAATTGCAAGATTCAATGATCCTAATATTGCACCCCATATTTATGAGAAGTTCCTGTATGCATACGGGAAGTTCCCAAATAATGATGAGGTGCCGCAATATTTTGTTAGAATGTTGGTTGCTCAGTTCCGAGAGCACATGGACCCTAACTATACAGATATTGGGTCCAAATTCTATGGAGCTGGAAAAGGTCGTACATATGAACGACCTGATGCTATGCGAGATGTTGGGTTTAGGCCTCCAGCACCTCGTTTAGTAGCTCGACCACCTAGGGTAGTTACACTTCCAGAGGAGTTAGCCCTTATCTCCAGTGCTGCATCAAAAATGAGGGATAAGATACAAGAACATATTGCAACTGCTTTAGGAGGGGTGGAAGTCATCTTAGGGACGAGCCAACCTTCATCTAGTGCAGGAGAGCGTTCATTTGTGAGTGTCCCAGATGATGTGTTGAGGGAGATGGAGCGAGATGAGATTATTAAGTATGCAGCCTCATGTAGAGACCACTATGAGAAATCCAGGACAATACAAATGCACACCATGGGCGAGGTATGTACATACAGGTTTTGATCTAACATGTTTTTTTGGTGTATATATACATTTAGTCTCAAAAAAATGACGCCAATATATTTATTTAACTTATGAATTTTACAACATTCCTAGAACAACATTGCCTTTCCCCTCATGCTTATTCTGTAGATCGTGGACACGATCATGTACAGGTGCCACAGCCATTACTCATTACTATCTATCTATATTTTTGTATGTCAAATTGAAATTGAATTTATGTCACAAATTTATTGGTATGAGTCTTAACATTATGGAATTTTCAGGTTAGTGCTACACATGAAGGGCTGCTTGAAGAGATTATTCCTTCTGAGGTTCCAGTCGTGACACAGGTATTGATACTTTTCGTTAAGCATATTTATAGTGTTTATTATATTTCTTTTCGTAAACTTGACTGTTAACTTTGGTTTCTACTTTTCAGGGTACAGAGGATATTGACATGATGCAGACTGAGCCTCAAGGAGATCCTGTAGTCTCTGGGTCTGAGACTCTACATTAAACCATGGTAACCTCTTACCCTTTCTTCATTTCTATGGTATTCAAAAAATATCAGAGAGTGTACGACGAGATTCACCTGCCTTTTTTGTAGAATTTGTATCCTAGTTTTTGTATCTTTTCTTATTCAATCAAGAACTTTTTCCCAATTGTCTATGAAGTTATGGATAACTTTATTCAGTTGCCTATAATGTCATATGACATATGCTTTAGTATGATTTTTTGCATTATGACATTTTGTCTTGCTTTAGTCATATATGTGTTTCTCATATTACTCTACATTGGTAGAGTTTCCCATATTGGCAATAATGGGTATAACCCATTCCTATATACTCTTAAATTTGTGTATGGATTTCACTGTGCAACAGCTGCAATATGGTATTTCTATTACAATAGTATAAGCTTGACCTCAATTTCATCATTTGTATATGAATTATGGTACAGTACATGAATATATGGAAGTGCATCCATCGGTTCAGATATGGCTTCTCTGCTCTATTCATATTGTCTATATTCATTCAGTTTTGCATTGTATACAAAACAATAATATTCCCCTATATATGGTGTCAGGAATCCTATTCGAGAATGGTGTTGCAGTGGGGTAGCTGCAATATCCCCCATCTAAAATATCAATGATCTTGATCATTTTGGGTCGTATTGATTTTCTTCACAATCACATTCCTTCAATAGTGTCAGCATTCATATATACAGTCACAATTTGATCTTCTTAGCATCGTGCTTATCGATCCTTGTTCAGTTTCTAGAAGAATCAATTTTTTACTTTGAATAGCAAGTGGTGAGCATCATTAAAGGAAGAAATTTTGTAGGTATCTGAAGACCAAAACTCCCTTGTGACAAGAATCACTACAAGAAGTCAGGTTGACCATTGGACCTTTCATTAGCATAACTCAAGGATGCAGCAAATAAAATAGTTTAAACGTGAGGTACATGACTATTCAACATTAACTTGACCGATGCATGCTTAATTTGACACAACTCTTATTTAAATTTGCATGCTGAATTTGACACAACTCACTTTGTCAATGGTGACTTGTTCCTCCCCTGTGCAGGATGTTTCTAAAGGAGAAACTGTAATTAAGGAGAAAGAAGAAGAGCTGTATGCCTTACAAGAAAAACTTGTCAGTATGGAGAATGTGAGTTTCTTGTAAAAATGATCTGTGGATGATTTATTAAATTGGAACATTTATTTTAAGCATTGTAGCATCATGCATTTATTGTATTATGATGTGAAATAAGATTAATAGGAGAATACTTTACCTTGCTTACTGTTAATCAACGCAAGCACTTTGTCCAGGATCCAGCAGCTCCAGTTCCTTATTCTTACTTTAGTATCATGCTCTTTATTGTAATTATCTCTTGATTTCAGATACTGTTTTATTTTTTTTAATTTTTGATGGGATTCCATAATAATCTTGCTGTTATTGCAGGAGGAGATCCAAAAGCTCATTGATGATCACAAGGCCACACTAGAAGCAAGGAAAACTGAGTTTGAAGCTGATATTGAACAACGACAATCCTTATGCAAAGAAAGAGAAGAAGCTTTAAGATTGTTTGAGTAGCTTAAGAAATTGAAAACAGAGTTAAATGTGATCAGGCTTGGAAGCTGACAATATGATACAGCTGGAAAGATTTATTGAAGGTTCCCAAATTTCTACAAATGGAGGTTTAGTGAACAGATTAGTGAGACTTAAAATTGGCTATAAGCCTAATGAGATCAAATAAGAGGAATCTGTTCGTAGCCTTGCTATTTCTGTAATTAGTGAGATTTAAAATTGGCTATAAGCCTAATAAATAGTTCGTAGCCTTGCTATCTCTATAATATGTACTGCTAGAAAATTGGCAGAAACCAAGACTGAAAATATTTGATATATTTTGCAAATCGAGTTTCGGCAGTACAATATGGATTTCTTTTATTCAGATTGAAAAATCTGTGTAGTGATGAACCTCATATTAATATTTATTATTATCCATTTTAATTTATGACAACTTTTGAGTATCGCAAATAAGGTGACTAAAATATATGTTTTTTTCTTGTTTATTATACATTTTCTACTGTGTTGAAATCGAGTATAATTATTTTACAAATCTGTGCCAATATTTGAAGGCAATGTGCTTTCTTGTAGTGGTGCTAATGCATGGATGTTCACCGAAAATCTAAAGCAGGAGTTTATATGTGGATGAAAGAGACTGTTAACACATGTCCTAAGTCGGCTAGAAGAAGGCAATAAAATGGGGTTGATTGGCCCGAGAATGCACAATAAATACAGGAGGTTTATGATAGACAAATAAGCCAGTGAAAGATGGGTACACAAGGGAAAAAGCTCACTTTGAAAGTGGACAAGTTCTCTAGGCAAACTTTTCCCTCCTATACCCATCTATCACTACAACTTATTTGTATGTCATAAAACTCTTGTAGCTTGCTTATCTGATGGTGGTGAGTATTCTTTAATATGCCTCCACTGCTCATCTAATTTCACCTTGAATTAGCATTTGCGTTACCCAAGTTGGGTCCACCCAATAAAATACAAAGAAAATTCTGAAGTGCATGATAAGCGTATTGAAAAACACTATCATAACATGGCATTTCATCTCACATTTCCAAAATAAGAAACAACTTTCCAAATTAGGGAACATGTTTCCAGGCCATATCATATGTGTTTCCACATTTCACTATGTTTTTGGTGATGGTACCAACCATGTACTTGTGTTTCCCACAACATAACCAAATATTTATATTGGTGCAAAGTTCAAACAGACATGACTCTCAATTTATTGAAGCAACATGAGCCAGAATCTTCACATTTTGAGGATATTCTGTTACAGCCTTGGTCTAGAATCTAACCTATGCAAAAAAGAAGATCATGACTTTCAATATGTCCAATAATTTTTTTCCAGATGGTCACTCTTATAAAGGTGACAATAGTATAAGGGGTATCTTCCTATACCTAACTAGGTGTTCATTTTATGTCTCTAGATTTGGAGATGAGATTGTCTAAGTCTTACATTGTCCTTCATATACTAGAAAGGTGTTACCCACCATGTGCATTTCAAACACTTTAATCAATCATCATCAATTCCATCATCAATTAGTTCCATCCACTGGGGATTGCAAATCATATTTGACAAAATGGAACCAAAATCCACCTTGCGGTCAATTCAAGAAAAGACTTCAGCCATAGCAGTATTGTTGTTGATCCTACATGATTTACAAATGGACCAACAGGTCGTAAAATAAGGCATCATGGCAAAAATAAGGAATGGAAGCAACTAGAAATGTACAGAAGCCTGGAATAGTAGTAGCCAAATTCAAAATGGAGAAAAGTCCAATTTCCTTAGTCCTCGGCATTAAATTATATTCAAGATGAGCACTAGATGATGAGATGAGACTTTTACGCTCGTAGAGCAAAATCCCACACCAAATCGAGTAGAACATGTAGTTGTTATAGGTTATCTTACTCATGTCAAATTTGTGATCAATGTACTGTGGTACAGGTGGGATGTTCTTTGCTTGTTTGATTTTAATAATAGAGTTCTGGTACACGACACAATTATAGTGAATGTGTTTGCACATTCACAAATTTATGCCACATTCACTGTAATTACACAAAGTTTCTCATTTTTTTAACAACAGTTGTGGTTACAATATAGTTCAAGCAGTTGAAAAATGTTACTTCAATTGACATCTAGCACACAAGATTGAATGAAATGTTCTCCTAAGTAGAACATTTTAAAAGTGGGTGTTTCCCATCTGATGTAACATTTTAGTTGTAAAATTTTACATGGCCATTGTTTCAAAAGCTTTCTTAAATATCCCCATCATTTTTTTTTAGTGTAAAGAATCAAAGATTAATTGAGATAGATTTTATATTAATAATATCTTTGTTTTCTGGCTGTTGACAAAGTCCGAAGAAATTTTATTGTTCTAGTCTTGGTTGAGAGATATTCTTGCAAAAGAAAACTTTCATCTTTGATTGCTTTAAATTCCCTAAGCATCTATGGTCTTATCTTGTATGTATTTCTTGCTTCTAATTTTATTGTGAGAGACTAAACTCCCACACTCTACATTGCCATAGTAGTACTAGCATGATGAAGATGTAAATGATTTTTTCCACGACTATTACACTGTTATCCTTTCCAAAACAACTGTCTAGTCTCATCTTGTATTTTTTCTTTGGTATTGTTGCACTTGCAAACTTATTGGGGAATAAATTTAGTGATACATAACTGTAGTGTTCTATTCTAGAAAAACTTTCAAGATATTGAAATCGATTTGGCTAAAAGAGAGGACTCTTTTAGATCTAGTTTCACATTTATTTTAAATTCAAATCTGAACCAGTAAAGAAGCTAAGAATTGACATTTTTTTGGTCACCATCATGACATTGACACTTCAAGCAACATTATATTGACTAGATACAGTAGAAGGATTATAGTTATGGATCCATAGATTATTCTTTGGCAATCAACCTCCAAATATTATCAAACTTTTTAATATATTATTTACATGATATAATTGCACTCTTAATGCTTTGGGATATATAATCTCCAAAAGTTACACACTGGGTGTTGTCACTGGCAGCGACTGTCACCTTGTCACTAAAAAATGGGTGTTGTTTATAGGGTTGCAGTTTCAGGGCTAGGTTTGCAAGGTGGCCTTCAAATCCCTCATCTCTCTGTCAATGGCTTTGAAAGGCTAAGAGAACAGTGGAGCCCAGGGTGTTATAGTTATGTTCCATGTCATTGTCATGTTCTAGAATCCAGAGACTTCTTCCTGGAGTAGCCTCTGTTTATTCTTTTCTGAGGAATATTTATGCAAGGATAAGAAATTATTCAACCAATGATGTAGAGTTCTTATTTTCGCATGGTTAAGGAATGTTTTAGATTGTGACATTCATGAAGTTGTTTTGGCAGATCCTCAACATTCCTTCAGCTATGGTGAACTTCATTTAACATTTGATCGGCCTCATTATAATTTTCAAGGACAGCCTGGATGATATTCATGTGAGAAGTCCCCATTTTCTTGCTCGTACAAAAATTAAAATGGTGCGATGCCAAGCTTTATGGTTATCTATGTCTAGAAACTGCCTTCAATCAGTTTTGCCCCCTTACGTTAGCTTCTGCTGAAGGGCAAGGAATTCCAACATGAGTCCTTTTGTATTTTCCAAATAGTAATTCCCAATTAAATTTATTTTGGGTACATGTGTTATGATATGGAAAATAATGAGACATTTTTTTCTCCATCAAAATACTTTAATTTGATATTTCAAAGGTTGAAATCAGAATATACATAGTACTGTCTTTTCAGATCTTGCTGAGCCTTAAGGACTAGATACAATATCAGAAATTCCAGTTTTTCATCTATTCCCATTAGTTACACTCTTCCTGTATCAATTAAGACCCCAGAATGTGCATTAAAACACCAAAAAGGGTACATACGTGAGGATTTTCTGCCTTTCCATACTCATAACTTTCCATTTTAGTATTACAAAGCAAAACAAAACTCCTCTGAAGAAGTTAATACTGGAGAAGAAACAGTTTCGTGCTAGAGTTCTCCATACTTGAAATCCTTCACAGAAAAGGGTCCAGCCATATTTGTCAATATATATGGTGGGTCCAGAACCAAGCCATTCTTCACAAGTTTATTACGCTCAAAGATACAAGTGGCCTCATTGAAAAGTAAGTCAAGGACGTTGAAACATAGACTATGAAAAATTCGGGTTCGAATAATGCCAGATCTGAACAAAGACATTCCAAGGGTTTCTTTGATAGCACCAAACAAGGAGATCCCCCGCATTGTGGTGTTGGTGCAGTATTGTTAATCAAAATAACCATTGCATCCTCAAATATTTATAAATTTTATTTATACTTGCTTTACCATGTATATTAGATACCTATCAATCACAAACATGAAAAATTGTGGAATTCATGCTCTGGAAACACAACCAACCTTTATTATTACCAACATTAACTTTTATATAGTAGCAGATATGTAGATAAAATTTCCAGCTTCCAAAGAGACAAACCTGCTTCTCCAAGATGATGGCACATTCTTAACTACTAACATTTCACTGGGAATTGCTCCCTATCATCGCACTGGGAATTGGAAGCAAGGAATTTACAAGTGCAATAGCTTCATCCAAAAAGGACTTTGAAAGCCATCGCTTTAACTAAATCTGATGACATATAATGTGGCCCTTTTTCCATGCGGCATAGCTAACGGGTGCTTCTAGGTCCTTGAGAAATGAATACACTTCCTTTGAAATGGGAAACCCTCTTGCATCTTTTTTTCTGTGCAGATTCACCTTGTCTGAAATGAATATACATAGGATGTAGGAAAATCTAATTTAGTTAAAAGATGGTAGGCATCCTAATGAAAATAAAAAGAAAAGACAAAATTTTACTAGAAAGAAAGAAAGTGAGCTCCAAACCATAGCTTAATTAAATAAATTAGCTAAGCAAACCATACACAGTGACTATGCTGGCAAGCTGAGGAATATCTTCTTCATCAAGAACCAATCTTTGTATATCAATAAGCCAGACTGAGAGGGATGTCAATGCAGCACCAACAGACATTCTGATTGCAACAGACAAATGGAAGGAATTATTTCATCAAACGAACTTGAATGAGAGCACCACCTTTCAACTTACATCATTATGGACTTTAAAATAATAATTAGAGTCAAAATATGATAATAAATTACTCAAGAATCAAAAAAATAGTCGAACGAGGTATAAGATGGTTGAAATCCCATGTCTGTGCTGACCTCTTGCTCTGTTACACAATCTTGTAAACATGTGAGATGCTTAATTTATGATGTATAAGATGGTTTGAAATCCCACCATGGCTATTAATTATCTCTAGAAGAAATCAAGGTAAAACAGCATGTATTCATTCAAATAGATTGCAATCTAATAAGGTGTCTTCACATGAATGGCATGCACAGCAACATTTCTGGATGGATTTTGTTAAAGGCTTCCTGATCTGTATGTTGAGAGAGGCTGTATGCTATGATGGTTGAAATCCCACCATGGCTATTAATTATCTCTAGAAGAAAGCAAGGTAAAACAACATGTATTCATTCAAATAGATTGCAATCTACTAAGGTGTCTTCACATGAATGGCATGCACAGCAACATTTCGGGATGGATTTTGTTAAAGGCTTCCTGATCTGTATGCTGAGAGAGGCTGCATGCTATGAGTTTCCCAATGCAAACAACACAAATTGAATGTCTTTTGAAGCATGTGAAATATATAACAAGCAGCACTAAGGTGTCTTCACATGAATGGCATGCACAACAACATTTCTGGATGGATTTTGTTAAAGGCTTCCTGATCTGTATGCTGAGAGAGGCTGTATGCTGTGATGGTTGAAATCCCACCATGTCTATTAATTATCTCTAGAAGAAAGCAAGGTAAAACAACATGTATTCATTCAAATAGATTGCAATATACTAAGGTGTCTTCACATGAATGGCATGCACAGCAACATTTCTGGATGGATTTTGTTAAAGGCTTCCTGATCTGTATGCTGAGAGAGGCTGTATGTTGTGATGGTTGAAATCCCACCATGGCTATTAATTATTTCTAGAAGAAAGCAAGGTAAAACAACATGTATTCATTCAAATAGATTGCAATCTACTAAAGTGTCTTCACATGAATGGCATGCACAACAACATTTCCGGATGGATTTTGTTAAAGGCTTCCTGATCTGTATGCTGAGAGAGGCTGCATGCTGTGAGTTTCCCAATGCAAACAACACAAATTGAATGTCTTTTGAAGCATGTGAAATATATAACAAGCAACACTAAGGTGTCTTCACATGAATGGCATGCACAACAACATTTCCAGATGGATTTTGTTAAAGGCTTCCTGATCTGTATGCTGAGAGAGGCTGTATGTTGTGATGGTTGAAATCCCACCATGGCTATTAATTATCTCTAGAAGAAAGCAAGGTAAAACAACATGTATTCATTCAAATAGATTGCAATCTACTAAGGTGTCTTCACATGAATGGCATGCACAGCAACATTTCCGGATGGATTTTTTTAAAGGCTTCCTGATCTGTATGCTGAGAGAGGCTGCATGCTGTGAGTTTCCCAATGCAAACAACACAAATTGAATGTCTTTTGAAGCATGTGAAATATATAACAAGTAGCACTATGGTGTCTTCACATGAATCGCATGCACAGCAACATTTCCGGATGGATTTTGTTAAAGGCTTCCTGATCTGTATGCCGAGAGAGGCTGTATGCTGTGATGGTTGAAATCCCACCATGGCTATTAATTATCTCTAGAAGAAATCAAGGTAAAACAACATGTATTCATTCAAATAGTTTGCAATCTACTAAGGTGTCTTCACATGAATGGCATGCACAACAACATTTATGGATGGATTTTGTTAAAGGCTTCCTGATCTGTATGCTGAGAGAGGTTGTATGCTGTGATGGTTGAAATCCCACCATGGCTATTAATTATCTCTAGAAGAAAGCAAGGTAAAATAGCATGTATTCATTCAAATAGATTGCAATCTACTAAGGTGTCTTCACATGAATGGCATGCACAGCAACATTTCCGGATGGATTTTGTTAAAGGCTTCCTGATATTGAATCAAAACCTTGATGAATCTGCATCATAAATTATGTACCAACACACATATAAGCATCCACATGTCAATTTATTTGTTCAAGCAATCCACAATATAGTCTTAAACTATATAAAGTCCAATGCATTGTAGCAATTATATGTTCTAACCTTAGAATCAAAGTTCATTGTTCATCTTGAACAATGTGTTCCACTCATATGAAATGTGCTAGTGGCAAATTTTCCAAAATGGCATCATGATCATCTATCGATAACCTCCATTGTTGTTGTTTTTTTCTACTCTTCACTTGCTTCAACTACAGTCGAGTTGCTATGACCAAGTGACTATATTGGGCATAAATAACCTCTGGCTGGTAATCTTGAAAAATAATATGATCTTTACATTTCTTTACTTCTTCAAATAAATGTCCCATTAACACCATTGAACCGATTGGGTATGTATAATTTGATGGATCATTATACTCTTGCAACAGCGTGGATTTAGACATAGTGCATCGTAATAAATAATAATGCACTTTTTCTTGATTATTTTCTGGTGCAATGACAACAAAGACATCACCTTCTCTAACCATATCAGAGACACGATCACTATCATTGTCAATCATAGCCACTTCATTGTCCATTTTCTTGTCACTCACATTTCCAAATGGGGGCAATGGTGTCAATTTTTCGAGTTTCCATGGTTGAACAAATTTCTTAATTTGGTTTTCACATTCATCGATGGACTCTGTCTGATCAATACATGCATAACAAAAGCAAGAGCACTTTCGTTTCTCAATGCAATGTATATTTGTCATGTCCTTACTCCTAATTGAGTGTAAAATTCTTGTTTTAGGGATTACACTGGCATTATATGGCAATGATCTATCAACATCACCCATTGCAATATTCCAAAAGTACCTGCTTGAGAAAAACACACACATATGTATGAGCCAAATTTTGAAAAATATTATATATTTTTTTGATAACAAAATACGTGCACATATATGTATACACATATATATATCTACACATGTATAATATATTCTTAGTTAAATGTGTATGCTTACCTGTGCACATGAAGCATCCTTGGGTTTGATACATGACTTAAATTTCCCTTGCACCAATTAACAACATCTAAAGAATTTGCAAGTCGGCAAGCAGAGTGATTCAATTGATACCTCCTAAGTGCACGTTTTACGCATGCCCCAGCACCATCATGCTCTCCTTTTCCATGCCCTGTCTCAAAGAAATTCCATGTATGTCGAATGTTGATTTTCCTATGAAGACGAGACAACCAATAGAATGATCTTGCTGATTTAAATTGACCAGCACAACCATCTGACCATACCCAATGTTCTTTAAAAGTGACTCTTCGTTTCAACAAATCATTATAAATAACATTAAAACAATGTTGAACAAAACACGTGTCATGTGTTCGATCATCACTGATGTAGAAATGGTACTCCTTAATCACCTCACGATTATTTTCATCGCTATCAAAACCATCGACATCAAGCTCTGCGTGTCTATACAAAATATGCACAAATATTGATACTTGGTCTGAATGATAATACTCACTTTGTATCTCCTTTTGTGGACTAAATGTGTAATTCTCGGCGAAATCAACCACTGATAATATTGTTCCTTTTGGGAACACCTCACGTGATTTCTTGAACTGTAAATCCTGCCATCGTGCTATATGACAATGCTTAATATATTTGTATATTTGCACCCTGAACTTCTCCATAAAAGATGTCACTGGAATCTCGTCATCAAGTAAAGTGATCTTTTTTGATGTTGTGCTTGAATCTGCAACAGGAGTGTAAGTAACATATTCATATCTCTTCTAATTCAGACTGAGATTTGACAGTCTGGGATCATTAGGATCAATGGGATACTTTTCATCATAGAGTGCCAAATGAGAACATTTGTCACATTTTCTTCCACCAACACATTCCTTTTTATAAAATAATTCATTATTCTCTCGTGGACATAATATCTTTGATAGAAATTCACGAACACTTGAAGGAGGAGGGTCATTTGACCAATATTTTATGCCAAAATTTACAAATGTCTCATACAATAATTCGAATTCTACATGGTATCGACAACAACATGTGTCTCGAACAGTGATAGGCCTGACATACCATGGTTTAAGCTTCACAAATGTGCTAAGGGAAATCTTCACATCAATATTACTCTCCATAAATCTCTCGAATAATTCTACTTGACTGACCTGTGTTATATGTTTGGAATGAGATTCATAAACTACCTTAGATATACGGCGTCGCAGTTGATCCTTTTCATTTGGCGACACACGAGAGTTCGAATCCCAAAACTCTTTTACCCTATCCCTCACACCATCAAGAAGTCTATCATGATATGGACGCCTGCAGATATTAGCCCAACATGCTCCTTCATCATTCTCATCTATTTGAGTTCTAAATTTTGAATGCCTCCATAAAAATTTTCTTGACGTTTTAATCAATTTTGAAGTTGTTGACATCAACCGACTTGATGAAGTTCCTTTCGCAACTGCACCTGTTAAAAGTGCTCTACGAGCATTCTTTGCAACATTAGATCGCCCTTTGGCTAGTATGCCAAGCGCCGATGTCACATTATTTGTTACCATTTCATTTTCTAAAACCTCTTTTTCACTTTTAATGCCCAATAATTCCACAACATTTGTGAGAGATTTGTGCTTTATAAGTCCACGTAATAGTTGAGCTTGTGCTATGATAGATAAACCTTCAAAAATATGTTTCAATACAGATTTTACTTTATCTCGAACTGTCCTTTTAGCCAATGGTGGTCCCAATTCTTCAATTTTAGTTGCATCCATATTTTCTAGAAAATTGTAGTTGTATACAACATTATTGGAACTTCCAATTAATTGCAGTGAAATTGGATGTGTGGTTGCTTCTTCTTGTGGATCTGATGTTGTCCCTGCATAAAAAAACAATATTAAAACTTCTAATTTGAAATTGACATGTATACAAAATACAAAATTCAATTTGAAGAAACTGAATTGACTCACCAGTGACATTGATATCAATTATATTCTCGTTGACAAGTTCCTCAACATTTCTCATTTCCTCGTCATTGTCATGTACCTCTACATCTATTTCACGATGCTCTACCTCCACATTTCTTTCATGCCTTAATCTTTTCCTTTCCTCTCGCCATTTTTTTTGTGATTTCTCATTTTTCTCCTTTAAATCTTTTCTTTTTCGATCGTACTTTGATATGCAATTCCTTTGGTTTCCCATGTTCACACAATTGGAAACCTAAAATCCAATTCTATTTGGACCAAATACCTAACAAAACATAAAGAGTTCAAACTAAGTACTTCATGATTTCATAGATTGCAAGATTGCAAAAATACTCCATGTCTTCATAGAGACATTATGAAAAAATATTTCATGCATGCACCCAAAAACATTTCAAAAAAAAAATTTGCACCCACAAAAACTTTCAAAAAATATTTCCCACCCAAAAAACTTGAAGTTTTTTTTTTTTTGCCAAAAAAAATTTTGTGCACAAAAAATAGATTGGAGCACCCTCACTAGATTGACATTCACCCCTAAAATCCAGGCTCAAGAGGGAGAGCTAATTAGAAGAAGGTTGGTAAGATAGATCAACCTTTGGTCATTTCCCCTGGCCAAAAAACCCCATCGGCTAGCACCTATAGCCTAGAAGTAACATAGCCAAAATTTTATATGTGGAAAATTCAATGAAAAATATAAGTAACATAGCCAAAATTTTATATGTGGAAAATTTACAAGCTACATATGTGAAAATTTCCAAACTACAGGGAAAGAATTCGGACCTCTGCAGTTTTCGTCGGAGTTATGTGCAAACTTTCGCGCGAGAAAACTGTCGACCGAAAAATTGCGTCGATTTTTTATTGAAACATTTCATAAAACTCTTATATATATATAACATTCAATAAAACTCTCGGCCGAGAGTTTTTATAACTCTTGTCCGAGAGTTTTATTTTAATAATATAACCAAAATTCTTCATTCGCGCGGCATTCTGCACTGGTTGTTTTCGCGAATCCCATTTCCCATCTCTGCTTCCCTCAGATTTTGGGCGTTTGAAGGAGTTCTCAAGGAATGAGGAGGCTCCCTGAAGGAAGGAGATTTTGAATTTGGAGAGTGGAGTCGCGGACGTCGTCTTTGTTGATGAGAGGCAAGACTTGTGGGAGTGGTCGTGCTATTGGTTGGAATCTGGCTATTGTTTGATTATGTGGATGTAATAGATTTAGATGGTTAGGAATGAATTATATGGATGGTTTTGAGATTGTTATGATAGTTTTTCTCTTAGTCATTGCCATCTATATTCTTATTGCCATATATAACCAACACAAGTCGAATGATTAGCCAGGAGGTGTATATGTTACACCAACCCTCTTCATCACAGGAGTCATCAGAGGATTCAAACAATCTGGAATCTACATGGTGTTTTGCAAGATGGAGTACTCTATGGAGAAAATGGGTAGATACTCTAATCATATCTAGGCCCTGTAAAAATTTTGGTTTCTGATTATGTGAAAGGTGGTGGGCTGTTCCTGGGTGTTATTGTTGTTGTTGTTGTCATTTTTAATGGCATACTATTTCTGCCTGGTTTTTCCCATTGCTCCTTTCCATCTTTGTATTTTTGGTGATACATTTCAGGTTAATTTCAAATTTTTTTCGGGATGACAGTCTGGAGTTATACTTCTAGGGGATGCAATTTGGATGTTGATAATTGAATGCAGCTTGATTGGTTGGTAAGGAGGTGTCAAATATTAATAACTTATGGTCATTTGAACATGGAAGGGATTAGGCTCTGTACTTGGCATCTTTGAGTTTTTCGTAATCACATAGCTTTTCTTTCTCTCGACGTTGTATGCAGACTACCTCTTTTATGTACACTGAAAGTTACTAAATATGGGCTGCTAGACTATATTAGATTGAGTGCTCAGATGATCCGCTGGAATATTTCCCCTATGGGACTGTCATGCCTCATTATGTGAATGGTTTTTTCCTGAATATTTTATTGTAGTGGCGGCTTTTTGATTTCATCAGTCTATTAAGTCACTGACAAATTTTTTTTAAGTGACTGACAAATCTGTCTCTGGGTGGTCATTGGGATTTTGTCTACTCAAAAGATTAGGGGGAGGGTCCCCTTGGGATTAGACTTTCCTCTTTCGGATTCTTCCTATCCTCTTCATTTAGTCCTCTTTTAAGTACTCACCCACGGCATGAGGTGTGGTGGCACCTGATATCTGACACCTGATTGTGGGGTTATTTTGGTCTGTGTCGCTACCTTCTTTATTCCTCTTTTCCTTTTAGATGTACTTTTCCTATCTTGGATGAGAGCGTGTTTTCTTCGCCCATATTAATCTTTGCCTTATCCTTCCTAAGTCGCGGAAAAATACCATTTGTTTTGGCTATTTCTCCATCTTTTTGGCCGAACTCCTGAGGAGTGTCCCCTGATGTATCTGGCTTACAGAATCAATGTAATATTTTTTTATAGTGACGGCACTGATATATCACTGTACTTCTGACAGATTAGAACATCAGGCAAGGTTATTAACAGGCTTGGAAGCCTTCACCTGGCAGTGAAGTTATGGATGTATTAAAATCAACACCGACTCAGGAGGAGCAGTCAATTGAACATGAGATTGATGATTTAATCATCCAAAGTGCTTTTGGTAACAAGAAGCCGGAAACCACGAGCTTCGAAGAAGAAGACGACGCAAGAACAAGAAGAACTATTACAAACACAGGATGGAGATAAATGAAATTTATTTGGACTATGAAGACTTGCATAGGAGGGTGGCAAGCTTGCAGAAACATGCTATAATTGGACGGTGGATGTTTCCTGACAATAGCGATTTAGATAATCTTGTTTGAATTTGGCACAATTTATTTTTCTTATGTTGGTTTTTGTACACGAGCTGGCTTTCATTTTGGTTGGATCCACAGTCATTATCAATACTGTGCACCTTTTGGAGCAGTCATGGGTTCACACTTGGTTTTCACAAGCGATCCTGATCTGAAGACTGACATTTGAATATCATAATTGTGCATCAGGAGAGCCAATTTCTTCTAGCTTTTTCTTTCATAACATCATATTTTTTATTCTCATAAGATGCAATGGCTTATAGCTTTCTACAGGGCCAACATTAGACACATCAAGCGAGCCTGTTTTTGTCTATGATTATTATGTTTTTTCTTCAATCCTTATGAGTTCAGAAACAGATGGCAACATTTCCCCTTATTAAGGGTTGATCTGTTGATTTTTCTTTATCTGGACTCGCAATCTGTTTGGGATGTTATGCATTCATATTTGTATGATCCCCACATACTGTTCTCACTTCAAGACTCCTCCTTTCTTAGAAGTTGTCACTTTGGAAACTGTTTCGGATCCAGTTTTCTTATCACCACATGATGGGAATGTAATGTTTTGTTAAATTCACTGTTAAATAAATGAATTTTCATTCCATGCTAAACAAGATACAAACATTATGGAAGGCTTGACATTTCTTCCAATGAAGTAGAATAACTTGATAAATTGTGTGATGGTTATCACTGTTGATCAGATGTTAAAGAAGAGAATTTCTAGCATATGCTTTATAAGACCACTTGGGTAAATAGTGATTAACCCTCAAACCAACTATTAGATTCGTTTCTTTCCAATTTATTGCTGTTGTGTTCTTGCTAGTTATGATAGGTGCTGAGTTTATTTAAATTAATTGTGAATCATCGGCCTTGATGACAAGCTAAAAATTTAAATTTCTGTAATTATTCAGTTTTCTTATTATTGAATCTTGCTCACTTCCAAAAACCTTGTTTGTAAACTTATTGGTCCTTTATATTTTAACCAAGACCTTTCTCATAAGTAGGAAGCCATTGTGAAGGGAAATTATTATAATTGTTTCATGTATCCATTCTCTCTGATTACTATACTCCACTATCTTTAGATAATAATTCGAAGCAAATTATAAGTGAAAATTTTGTCAACTTACTCACAAGTAGGAAGCCATTGTGAAGGGAAATTATTATAATTGTTTCATGTATCCATTCTCTCTGATTACTGTACTCCACTGTCTTTAGATAATAATTCGAAGCAAATTATAAGTACTTAATAGAGGCTTGTAAATCTACATTTCATTGGTATTTTAGTGATTGTTTGAAGGATCCCTTTTCTTTGATTACTGTACTGATTGGCTATGGAATATGAGAAAGCTAGAGAAGTAACACATTCTCAAAACTATGGAATATCACTTTTGGTGTCATCGACACTTTATTGTATGTCTTATGGAAGAAAATTCCACACAAATCACCCTGTTACACATGAAAAATATTCGGGCATGAAGAATTTGATGATAATACCTATAAGCTCAGTTAATTTGGTGTCATCAATGATCCAATGTTGGGTGGAATGGTTCAAAACTCTTTTCCATCCTATTTCTGCAAGTAATCTCTATATGAAAGAAAAGGGAAAGAACACAATGATGCTCTTTTGCAAAATGCACTACAAGCCTGGCTTTACCTCCCTTCACCTTTACATCCCAACCTACAAACTCTAGTTTCCGAAATTGAGATTCTTAACTTTTACAAGTCCCCATTGTTATAACTGCCTGTGTTGCAATCTTCAGTTATATCTCAAAGGAAGAAAGAGAAAGCACTGAAGATATATTCAATGAATAACTGTACCAGAAACCTGAAGTAAAGACCAAACATCATGACTCATTTAAACCACATTAGGCCTCCAAAAACCTGAAGTAAAGACCAAACATCATGACTCATTTGAACCACATTTGATGGGACATTCTTGAAGCCAGATTCATAATGTCCTGAAAATCCTTTCCTCTCTTATGCTCACGAAGATCCTTTAACATTATTACAACTTGGTATTGTTTCTACTGCCCCTTATACCACAAAAGTAAATGTTGAGGTATTATTTTGCTATATTTAATGTCACATAGGGCAAATATTTTCCCTTCCCAGCACAACCATTTGGCCTATAAGATGGATTTGGCCTAATGATTAATAAATCTAATATCAAGAATTGTTTTTTCCATAAAGGTTTCCAAGTTAATTTAGGGCATCCATGTGTCCTATTTTAGTGTTGCTATTATCCTCTAATTCCTCTCTTTCATTTTATAATATAAAAAGGACATTTTTCTTTTAATATGACATCATTCAAAAAATAAGTTAAAAAATAATTTATGGTTTAAGGTGGTCTATCTTCTTTAAATTCAAGTAATTTTACAATCCATGTGGTAAAAACCAATCCTTTTGTAAAAGTCTATTGTTAGAGCACTCATTATTAAAAGTTGATCGCTAAAATTCTAATTTACTCATTTATGTAGTAATGGTAGTAATCGACAAATAATAAGAAAAACACTAGTGGTCAAAATCAACTTCTTATCACAAAGATAAAAATCTGATCAATTTGAAGAAAACCACTTAAAATAATTTTAGAAATTAAAATAAATAAAAAATATTATATACATTAATAAGCTATAATTTATCAATGCACACCAAGGAACGTGGCACCCTGTGCACTTCCCGATGGGTTTCACTTGGGCAGCCCATGTGGCTCCCGGTACTCGCATTTATTTGGCTCTTAACTCACCACCCTGCGCGAACGTTAATTCTCTCGGTTGGCTCGCCAAGCGCCTGGTTATGGCGCTTCTATGTGAGACGGATTACATTTGCAATGGATCGACTGGTGTGGCGGACGCTCATGGATCTCCTCCTCCCCTGCACGCGATTTGCTCTCCAGGTTGCGCTGATGCAAGTGTTAAAACGAACACTGGGAGGCGTTGTTCGTTAGCCGCTTGCTTTGAACCGGTTTAGGATTATCATTTTTCTCACAGTCCGTGGTGCAGTGTCAATCCTCCCTCTGTTCGTGGTCTCAGTGGTCTGGTTCCTGCTCCCTCAGCTCAGCCGAATGGCGTCCCGGATTTTCATTTCTCTCCTGCCAGTTCAGTTTGTTTCGTTGAGCCTGGTCCTGCGTCTGTCACCATGCCTCGTCTCCGTGAACGCATGAGATGCAGACGCGGACCCAGTCGTGGGCAATCCAACCAGTGGCGCCCTCCTCCTAGCCATGGCTCTGTCCCTACCTTGCCAGAAGAAGATGGAGCCCCTATACCTGCATTTTTTGTTGATTCCGTCGTTGCTCCCGTCACCCCCGCCCCTCCACCCCCTGCTCGTGAGTCTCCCTGCGTCTCTCTCCCTCTGGTCCCTTCTGTCGCTCCTCGGCCCCTTCGACCCTCCATCAGACAAACCTCTCAGCGTGCTGAGCTCCGGTTTGATTGCACCTCCTGCAACGCTACCCTCACTACTTTTATCACTGTAACACTTCGTGAAGAAGTTCCCAATTTGGCTCCACCCTGTTCTACTACTCCTCTCTCCCCTCCTAGGTCCAGCTCCCCATGCGCGGCTCCAGCCACTTCTGTTCCTCCTTCTCAGCACGAGTACAGCATGGCGATGGGGCGCACTGGTAGAGGGAGAGCTCTCAGCGAAGGACAAGAGGACAGAAGAGACGCCTATGCCTGCAGAGTCATCGAGGAACCTCCCTCTCCTACTCATGGATAGCAGCTGCAAAGTCACTCAGGTTTTTTTGTTATGTTTTTGTCGGAATCATATGCTTCCAAGCTTTACTGCTCTGTTTCATAAGCACCGTACTATTTTTAGTATTTACTTTCATGTTAGCTTGTTTTGTGTAAACTTAAAACCAGTTTCCCTTTCATGGGCGGTTCAGACTTTGTGGTTTAAAGGACTGGTTTCCCATCCTGGGCAGTCCAGACACTCTTTGACTTGCTTGATTATCAAGCCCAGTGCTCAGGCTCACCAAGCTGATGCTGTGGCAGTTTTGTACCAGTAATTTTATACTTAATAGAATTAGTCATACTTAGAAAAAACAAATAAGCTATAATTTATTAAAATCCAATGTTAAACATTTTTAAACGTTTTGGCCAAATATTTTATTCAATATGCAATAGATTTAATGGATGTTTTCACACATAATTATTTTTTGCATTATATAGGTTATAAAATATCCATTACAAGCCATCTAATATTAAATAATTTGTATTTATACTTCATAGCATCATTTCAAAGCTATATGATTAGCTCTATGCATTCAACACAATATACAACGAAAAAATCTTGAACCCTCCTCTTGAGGTGACATAAAAAAAACTCTACTCCTCCTTTGACATGATTTTGTGATGTATCTATATAACTTCACATTATATCCATTTCAGTTCTCTAATATAAATTAGTTGGATATTAGTTTGAATTTTGATTATTTTAATTATATAAATTTAATTATTGATAAAATTAGATAACATTAATTTATCAAAACAATTTTTATTATGTTATTTTTAAAGTTGTTGAAATTAAAAAAAATTATAAAATTATATAATTAAATTATAATTTCATCTTTAATTATTAAATTTTTACTTTGATTTTTTTTGTAAGTTTAGCAGAGCCTTTCTATTTTCCATTAATCAAAAAAGACAAAAGTAGGTTATAATGAATAATGCTGGAAACCAGGTCTGTTGGCCACCTTAAAGAGTTATAGGCCAACCAAAATTCATAAAGTTTGACCCTAATACTGTTTTCTATATCCAATTTACTGTCCATTACATACAAGAACTTCAGAAATTAAATGCTACCTATAATATGCATGTCAAAATGACAAAAAAGAAAAGGATTTCATAAAACTCAATCATCAGATCGATCGATATGTGTCGAGTCCTTAAAATTTGAGCTAGACGTATCCACTTGATTCATACTTTTCAATTGGCACTTCCTGCGGCCTAGGAAGAAGTTATGGTGGTGTTGCAGAAGGTGGATTTCTTGGATATCCCTTCTCATTTAAGCTAAAATAGAGGCAGCTTTTGCGTCCCCTCCAATTTCCTGAACATTGACTATGGCATTTGCCAATCTATATTTCAATGTCCAATAAGTATGGATAGACTATTGAAATAATGATAGTCTACTTCTAGTATTACGTGGATCCCTCAGAAACTCCATTTCCTCCTCTTGTATTTCACCCTCCTCTTGTTGAAAATGCAGCAAGATGATGGAGCTTGGTGAAATGAAGTCACCTTCACCAAGTGGGCCCGCAAGCTATTTTTGGAAAGTGAAAGGTCTGGTAAATGCCCATGAAGTCAAGGGGTATGATGTGGTCTTCAGCGAAGGAAAGGCTTTCCTGCGTAGGAAGACTACTGGAGAGACCCGGAAAATAGGGGTTCGAACCAAGAACCTTTATCAGTTGCAAGTAGATGGCTGCGCAGCAATGGCATGCAAAGCAGGAGAAGTGGTGAGCCGGGATGATGAGGGTGAACTGTGGCACTGGAGATTGGGCCACCTTCACCATGGAGCTTTGAATATCCTGCAGCAGATTTCTACTGGGCTTCCTAAGGGCACCCTTGCGCAGTCAGATCAGTGCAAGGGGTGTACTTTAGGAAAGTTTGTGAAAGCCACCTTTCACGAGAAGGATAGTCGCGCCACGATGATCCTTGAGAGAGTTCACACAGACGTGTGTGGTCCTTTCTCAATAGCTTCGACAACAAAGCACAAGTACTACGTGATCTTTGTTGATGATTTATCTCGAAAGTGCTAGATCTTCTACATGCAGAAGAAGAGTGATACATTCGCTAAGTTCTGTGAGTTTAAAGCACTGGTCGAGAAGGAATCGGGGAAGAAGGTGAAGGCTCTCAGGAGTGACAATGGTGGTGAATTCATCTCGGCTGAATTCAAGGACTTCTGCAGCACAGAAGGGATTCGGAGAGAGCTCATCGCACCCCATAACCCACAGCAGAACGGGGTGGCTGAGCGGAAGAACATAACTATTGTGGGTGCTGCACGGGTGATGTTGCATGATCAGGGCCTACCCCTTCACTTGTGGGCTGAGGCATGCAACACAGCAGTATATGTGAAGAATCGTTGTCCTCACAAGATTCTTGGCATGAGTACACCAGAGGAGGCTTATTCTGGCAAGAGCCCCGACATTTCCCATTTGCGGATTTTTGGCTCTCTTGTCTACATGCATGTGACGAAGGATGCAAGGAAGAAGTTGGATCCAACCGCTGAGGTTGGAATATTGTGGGGTACACTGATACACCACACAACTATCGGGTTTATGTGTCAGACAGTCGCAAGACTGTTGTGCGACGGGATATTAAATTTCAGGAGCAGAAAGCCATGCAGTGTTCGCTTGAGAGGGAGCCACACTTGCATGCAGAGGAGGAGCTGTTAGCTCCCAAGGATGAGTCTCCGGATGTGGATCAGCCAGTATTTCATGATAGATCCAAACACATCGAAATCAGGTACCATCATATCAGAGACTGTGTTCAGCGGAGGATCATGATGCTTTCATATATTCCCACGGAGGATCAGGATGCAGACATCTTGACGAAGGCGCTCACCAGGAGCAAATTCGAGTTTCACAGAGGCAGGATAGGGGTTGCAGATAATCCATATCTTGCTGAGAGGGAGTGTTAAAAATGCAGCAAGATGATGGAGCTTGGTGAAATGAAGGCGCCTTCACCAACTGGGCCCGCAGGGTATTTTTGGCGCAAAGTCTATTTTTAGACGTATGGATCATGGATGGGGAGCTGCAGTATGCTATTCTTGGATGATTGGTCGAGTTGGTAAAAATAGATGGACCTCTATTTTTAGCATTTAGGTCGAAGTCTATTTTTAGACTGGCGGGCTAAAAATAGAACAGTGAAATATTATTTACCCTTAATAATATTTGGACTCTAAACTTCAGTTTACTCTCTTGGAGCACTTCAGTTTGACCCCCGGATGTGGGGCATGCAGCGGCCAGAAGGATTTACGCTTTTCCTATGGGTTAGTTGAGCTAATGCATGGTTGACTTCAGTTAGAGCTCAAGTGGTGGAGTTGATGCGACAGTTAATGGAGATGGTGTTCTGGTTAACTAGTTGAACTAGTTGTATTTAGTTTAACTCGCTAATACACTAGAGATGAGTTGTGTGAATTAAATATTATTTAATTCACTAATTATTAACTCATTATTCAACTAAATAACACATCAATTTAACTCAGTGCATGGACAGTTCAGTGGCGACAAGTAAAAGAGGTAGATGAAAGGGTTGAGATAGCTATCATTTGTGACATTAGTTGTGCATGAGATTTGCACCACACTTGGAGGAAATTACCAATGAGAATTGCGCAGTTGGAGCTAGTGAGATTCGAACTTGGATCTCTCATTAGACCAGCCTTGATTGCGCAATAGAGGCAGGAAATTAGTGGATGAATTTTGAACCTTTGACTTGTTCAAAACTAATCTAGTTTGTGTGTAGCTTTGTGAGATAGCACTGAGTACTTCTGAGGAGTATTGTGCTATGTATTTTCTGCATGTTCTCTCCATATAATATACAAAATAGCTGAGGGGTTTTTAGCTATAAGCTTTCCCCATACATACTGTGTTAATGTGTGTGATGAATTGATGTGGAATCGCTTCTATTCTTTCCGCATGTGACGATTAATTGTAGAAGAGATTATGTGTTATGCATGCAATTCGAAATTGATGTGTGATCAGGTTAATCTCCATTGAATAAGTGATTTATTTAGCAAATTTCTACACCTCTTTGGTTTCACAGTCACGCTCCCAACCTGAAATGAGTTATTTTACTTGAGAAGGAGTACCTGACATGTAGATATCAAAAATATTTTCAATAATTTCTTCCCCTCCTGTTCGGGCCCTCTTTGGACTTACTCTTGTTCTTATTTCCTTTTTCCTATGCAAAATTTTACACTGCTTGACCTTTCACCATTCTGTCTTACAGGTGGAGTACCAATCGTTGGATTCACTGACACTGTCGAGGCGAGTACGAAACCATGGCTAGACGAACACCTATATATGATTTAAAAAAACCTGTGAAGTGTAACATAATTTCAATAATTTATTTAGTTAAATAACAGAGGAAAAGATCCTGATTACCGAGAGTAGCATCCTCATTTTTAGCAGTGTAATGCATGTCATCATTCCTTATTCCAATCATCCATAGAGCTATGAAGGTTGCAATAGGAAGGCTAGGAGAGGCTATCATTTTCCAAAGAAACATAAATTTCCTTAACTATTGCGAAAAATCATGCATGGATAGAGTGTTTCCATTCTCCTGCATCGTGTGTACTAACACATGGAAGAGACCCCACTTAATAGGACTGAAACCCCACAGAATAGGACAAGAACCCCACCGACCAGACTCAAATCCCATAAAGTTGTACAAGAACCCCTAGAAATTGGACCGAAACCCAACAAAACAAATGGATTGACAACAATCCAACCCTTTTGAGACCAGGCTTTAGTAGTTCCACCATTACAATTAGGGCCCAAACCCCTCCTCTTTGTAACATTGTAAAAAAGCTGAATAGGAAAAACCTTGGATGGGGTATCTAACAAAGTGCTACCCGTGAAAATGTCATTGGAGGCCATACACTGAACTTCATAGGATTGGCAAGCCAAGCTGTGAAGGTTACAGACAGGGCAGAAGGCCAGTCTAGTAATGGAGATGGGGAAATGAGTAATAGGATAAGAGATGAGGAAATTCAAGATGGGGAAAAAGCAACCAGAGCCGATAGGAGGCCATGCAGAGCCAATTGAAAGACATTCAGATTTAAATTGGGTAAAATAAGGGTCGAGGAAATGAGTGACCTTCGTAGAAACTGGGACATTAACACCAAGCTCCTTAACAATAACTAGAATATACTAGAAAATAGAAAAATAAAAACCCTCATCCCCCATACAGAAGAGGTAAGTAGGTTTAGAATAAAAAACACAGAAGAGGACAACAAGAAAATTTTCATATACTCCCCAATCCTTAATACAACAATAGTTCAAAGGCTTAACGACTGTAAAATTTCGCATTAATTTCAGTAAGTTGTCCCAAAATCCATGTACATCAAACAAAACCCCCATAATTTTTCATATCTTTCATACGCAGAAAATAGAAATGAGGTGAAGACATGAATTATGTTTCCTATCGCAGCAACAGACATGATACAAAGGCTATGAAGATACCGAAATTTAAGCACCACATAACCATCGCCCAGCCCTTCAACTGCTCGCTGACTTCCTTTTCTAATCTCAACTTCACGTTTAACTACCAAACCATATTACCACCTTCAACATTACCACCTTTAGCCTTCGTAACATTCCTTACATGCCAGCCCTGTTTCCAACACCCTTCTGACACCGTGAGTTTTCTACCACCCGCATTTAATTCCGTCATTATTTGGCGTGGGTGGTAGTACCCACCATCGTCTCCTCATGTCCACATCAACTATCCATGTGGTACGCACGAGCTCGTGCCACCTCGTCATTTGAATTACCCAGTTGGCACCCCGATCAGGGATCCCGAGTATCCTCGTTATCTCTATCAACAATTTCCTATAGAGATTGTAGCTTCTCCACCTATACCATTTTGGCTGGGTTGATGTCCAGTTGTCACACCCCCGTGAGTACAACTCTAGTTCTCCAAGTAGTCAGTTGCTTCATTCCCTGATTTGCGAATATGTGATGAGATAAGGTAACCAATGCTTGGAAGAATATCATTTATTTCCTGAATTAGACGAGTTGTTCACCAGCTTCGACTAATTTTCTCCCAACATGTCCCCTACTGCAACTTCTACAGAACACTTGTTACCATGGTTGAATCCCCCTCTACTATAGTCCTCTGATATTGTTCTCTTACAACTATCAAAATGCCTTGTTTTACCGCTGTGATTTTGGCTTCGTTATTTGTAGCGAATCCAAAATCGGTCACATAAATTCTACTTACTAAACCCTTTAAATCACGAAATATAACTCTTTCTCCTGCTTGACCCAAATTACCTTTAGAGGCCCCATCATAATTAAGATTAATAACCTCCTATTGTAGAGCATTGAATTAATCATGTGGATTTCTTCCCAAAGGTTTTTGTTTCCATGAGGCTGGGGCGAGCATTTGGGGTTTCAAGTTAAGCATAGCTAAAATCCTATCCTCATGCCCATTAGCTTTCTAGCCAACTTCATGCCATTTCTCGGTGAGGACAGTTTCTCTGATATTCTCGAGAACCACTTTCCATATCTCTTCAATTTGTCAATACTCATCTCTGAATGTTCTCAAATTTCTTTCTTTCCAGGCGACCCATATGAGAAATCCCATAAAGAGTCCCCACGCTATGTTAAGAACAAGGCTTTTATCCCTCCTTTTCTCCAGACTTCAATTGTATGCTTGAGGCTCTTGTTGTCCCTATCTATTTATTGAAAGAGGGAGGAAAGGTTTTTCCACAAGGTCTCAACGACAAAGAAGTTATTCAATAGGTGTTCCAATGTTTCTACATTCTTCTTACACATAGTATATGTCAGTCGGCCAGGAAATTTTAATTTCCTTACAATAGTTAAGGAAATTTCATTCTTCTGTTCTGAGATTATTTTCCACAAATATCTACCCCATTGTATCCATATTTACCAGAGCTTAGCTCCCATAACTTGATTTAGCAAATATGGATCTCTTAACCCCAAGCCTCCGGTCCTTTTTATTTTCGTAAGCTTATCCCATGAAAGGAGAGCCCATTTATAGGCTTGTTGAGATCCTTGCCATAGGATGTTTTTAAACATCTTAGCCATATCATTACAACAGATTTTAGGCGTTTCCAATCCAGAGAGTTGATAGATGGGAATGGATTGTAAGATTGTTCTTAACATAACAACTCGACTCAGAGCATTAAGCACCTCAAATGCCCAATTTTGAAGTCGAGCTTATATGTGATTAATGAGATATTTCCACCCAGAGACCCGAAGAGAATTTAGATTGAGAGGGATTCCTAAATATTTCATAGGGAAGGATCCGATGTTGAATCCCAAGGTAGGAAATATGAATCTTTGGGAAAGAATATTAGTATTAAATATAAACACATTTTATTTGTCATTATTGATAAGAGTTCCAGAGGCTTCCATGAAATCTTTAAGAATGGATAGAATTTCCTTAGATTCTTTTAGAGTGGCTTGACAGAAGAGCATAATGTCATCTGCAAACTGTTGGTGCGAAATTTTTAAACCTTCCCCCCAAAGATTAAGGCCTTTAAGTTGACCTCCCTGGATCTTACTTTTAATATGTCAACCAAGGCCTTCTGCTGCAATAATGAAAAGGAAGGAGGAAAGTGGATCCCCTTGTCTTGAACCCCAGGTATCATTAAAGGGAGTTGAAGGAACTCCGTTAAGAAGAATAGAGTAATTAGGAGAAGAAATAAAAGGCATTATCCAATAGATCCATCTTAAATCAAATCCAAACACCTCAAGAATAGCTTTAGGATAATTCCACGACCTCCAGACAGGGCTCCTCTGCACGACAACAACAAATGGATAAGGTTGTGGAGGAGTACGGGGACATCTTCACCTCACCCACAGGGGTTCCTCTGCACTGTCAGGTAAAGCACCCGATTGATCTGACCCCAGGTGCGCCGCTACCCAATGGACCGATATATCGGCGCTCTGTTCTGGAGAATGATGAAATCAAGAGGCAGATTCAGGAGCTGTTGCAGAAAGGTCACATCAGACCAAGTTCATCACCCTATGACAAAGAAATGTATTCCATTGTGCAAGCCTATCGACACCTGGTTTCACCTCCATCTCAAGAAAGAACAAAGGGGAGAAAGGCACAAAGCCTCCGAAACCCTCCACCAATACAACCCCCACCAACACTGCCTCGACCCAGCAAAACAACTTTCAAGTTCTGAGCAATCTTGACTCATTGGAGCACCCTATAGTCTCCCAGGCCCCCACTGATCAAGATACGTCATTATTAAGTCAATATTTGATTACAACCAACGCCCCAAGCACAACCTCGGATTCAATCCACGCCCAGGCACCGCAACACAAACCATAATCCTCTCCCATTCAGATTAATACCAACCACACCTCACTGCAAACCCCTCAATGCACAGAAATGCAAACATAGCAGCCATCCTCAACCACTTCAAACAATCCTCTGGAGGAGATCCTAGGCGATCTAGATCTCCAAAAGGTCAATGAGCAATGGTCCAAACTGGGAGTCGATGCCATTCCCAAAGAACACTTGGAGAAGATAGAAATGGCATACCTGCAGCTGGAATACATCAACCAAAATGCAGCCAAAAGGCAATGGGGAAATAGCAACCAAACGGGCATTCAAGCCAACCTGGATTTGGATCAATACAAGCCACAAGGACCAGGAAGAAAAACAGGGCACAAATCCACAAGACACCAAATACAAGAACCAGGCAGACGCCTAATCAATGAAGGAAAAATCAGGGCCTTGGTCCTATCTGCTCCAAAGGTAGCTCAATGAAAATCACAACCTAGAACATCAGGGGGCTCAACGGCACCACCAAAAGAAGGATCTTGAAAAACTTCTTATTCTCGCTACACCCAGACATCATACTTCTTCAAGAATCAAAATGCTCTCCCAAAGGCACAGAGACACTCAAAAAACTTGTTTCCAATAGTCATCACTACATAAGCATAGATGCTATCGGGCAAGCAGGAGGGTTACTCACATTCTGGAACAAAAGAAAATTCTTCTTGCAGAATGCTCTGTCCACCAAGCACTCGTTATCGAACATTTTCAACATGCCAGAATCAGGGCAATCGATCTGCATCACCAACGTGTATGGACCCCAACGAATCCAGGAAAAGCTAAAGATCCTGCTAGACCTGGACGAAGTCAGACAACACCATGGGGCAAACCACTGGATTTTAGGCGGAGACTACAACATGATCACCAATCTAGCAGAAAAAAAGGGAGGCTTACGAAGATTGGATAAGGACTAGGAAGCATTCAACACCTTTATTTTTGAATCCAAACTCATTGACATCTCCACAGTCAATGGTATACATACCTGGAATAATAAGCAAGGAGGAAACAGTTAGATAGCATCAAAGCTCGATAGGTTCCTCATGTCGGAATCCATTCTGCTGCAAAATATCGACATGGAGGCCAGCATTCTGCCTATCAGAGGATCTGATCACTGGCCAATGCAGATTCACTTCACCAATTTGGATAAGCCCCACAACAGACAATTCAGATTTGAAGCCTTCTGGACAGAGCACCCATCATTCATGCAAAACATACAACACTGGTGGACTCAAGCCACCATAAGGAGCGACAATATCATGTACATATTCCAGCAGAAGATCAAAACAATAAAAATCAACCTCAAACGCTGGAACAAAAACACCTTTGGCGACATATTTCAAGCCAAAAAAGAACTCGAGGAAAAAATGGCGAACCTCCAGCAATCTTTGATCAAAGAAGGGCCCAATGATGAAAGAATAGCTCAAGAATCAAATATGCAAAGGCAATGGGAAGAATAGTTAAAACAAGAAGAGCTGCTATGGAGGCAGAAGTCGAGGGTGCAATGGTTAAAACAGGGAGAACGCAACAATAGTTTCTTCCATAAGTCAAACATCCAGCATAGAGCACATAATCGCATCCTCTCCCTCAAAAAAGCTGATGGCGATCAAGTTTATAAAAGGGAGCATATAGGATCTGAACTCAACTCTTTTTTCACTTCTCTTCTTAGCGATTCCATTCAAGATAGAACCCAAGCCATCAATGAAATTATCGCTGCCATTCCCAACTTAGTTACAGAGGAGAAAAACTCCCTCCTTCTAAGAGAATTCACTGAGCAGGAGATTGAAGAAACAATCTTCAACATGGCCTCGAACAAGGCTCCCAGACCAGACAACTTTACAATCGAATTCTTTAAATCTTGCTGGCCCATTATTAAGTCTGACCTTCTCAACCTAGTAAGGAACTTTCACATAACCAAGAAAGTTTTGCCTGCCATCAATGCCACATTCCTCACCTTAATTCCCAAATCAGACCAGGCTGACTCCCCCGAAAAGTTTCGTCCCATAGCCCTTTGTAATGTCCTTTACAAAATCCTTTCCAAACTGATGGCTAGCAGACTTAAATCTGTCCTCCCCTCAATCATTTCTTAGGAAACAACTGGCTACGTTGAAGGTAGGAAGATCACTGACAGCATAATCCTCACTCAGGAAGTGTTGCATTCTCTCAAAACAAAAAGGACTCCAGGTATGCTTATCCAGCTTGACCTTTCAAAGGCCTTTGATAAAATCAGCTGGCGCTATATGAGAGAAATCCTCCAGGCTTTTGGACTTAGTCAACAATGGACAAATTGGATAATGGAACTGGTCTCAGGTGCTTTCTTTTCAATGCTACTGAATGGAGGACCCCTTCAACCCTTCATTCCGTCCAGAGGTATAAGGCAAGGAGATCCCCTGTCTCTGTTTCTCTTTGTCATTATGGCAGAAGGGCTAGGAAGATCCTTAGCCAAGGCAAAACAGCAGAATCAACTCAAAGGCATCAAACCGGTACACCAAGGACCCACAGTAACGCATCGGCAATTCGTAGATGATACAATGCTCATGGGCGCCCCCATAGTGCAGGAAATTCGAACCATCATATTTTGTGGAAAACATGAGGTCACCTCTAACGATAGAAGAAGCTTTGGATTTTAAAGATCAAATAGAGGATGATGTCATTAGTAATTTCATTAATAAATCACAAAATGCATCTCACTTGCAATGTCACATGATTGAGGCAGCATTCGACAATAAAGAAGAAGAAGATCCTTTTAAAGACATCCATGATCAAGCAATACCTACTACCTCTATGAATAATACTAAGGTTGTAGAAATTGAACCAGGAAAAACCTTGAACATTAACAAGAATCTCACTGCTGAACAAGAAGAGAAATTAGTCCAATTATTACGAAAATACAAAGCAACCTTTGCATGGGATTACCCCGATATGAAAGGAATTGACCCACAATTATGTACTCACCACATTTACATTGAAAAAGACGCAAGACCCATTCGTCAACCTCAAAGGAGACTGAATCCTCACCTTAAGGATGCTATGAAAGATGAATTACAAAAATTATTGGATGTCAATTTTATCTATCCAATATCTGATAGCAAGTGGGTCTCCCCATTAGTGGTGGTACCTAAAAAGAATGGAAAGTGGAGGATATGTGTATATTACCGTGAACTCAATAAAGCAACACAAAAAGACCACTTTCCTCTTCCTTTCATTGACCAGGTATTAGACACATTGGCAGGAAAGAAGTTCTTTTCATTTCTAGATGGCTTCAGTGGATACAACCAAATTCAAATTGCCCCTGAAGACCAGGACAAGACTACTTTCACCTGCCCATGGGGTACATTTGCCTACCGAGTCTTACATTTTGGCCTATGCAACGCTCCTGCTACATTTCAAAGGGCAATTCTCAGCATCTTTGCAGACTTAATAAATGAAGGTCTCGAAGTATATATGGATGATTTCACTCCTTATGGGGATGATTTTGAACCTGCATTGCAAAATCTAGCAAAAGTATTGCAAAGATGTATAGACACTAGGCTTTGTTTAAGCAATGAAAAATGTCTTATGATGATCACTGAAGGAGTTATCTTAGGCCATTATATTTCAGCAGAAGGAATTCAAGTAGATCCAGCTAAAATTCAAATACTCTTGTTAATTCCTACACCTACTACACATACAGAGGTACGTAGCTTTCTTGGATTTTCTAGTTATTATAGAAAATTTATAGAGCATTATTCTCGAATAGCTGCACCTTTATATGCGCTGACTGGGAATACTGATTTTGTTTGGACAGACAAATGTGACAATGCTTTTAATGATTTGAAGAAGCTCATTGCAACAGCCCCTGTGCTGAGGGGCCCAAATTGGAATTTACCATTCCAAATTTCATCTTACGCCTCAGACACAGCAATTGGAGTAGTACTTGGGCAGGAGGAAGACAAAAAACCATATGCAATTTACTACATTAGCAAAAATCTGACCCCTGCCGAATTAAACTATACTGTGACTGAGAAATAATTTTTGGCTGTAGTTCACGCTATAAATAAATTTAGGCATTACATAACTGGGTATCCTGTAGTGCTTTACACAGATCACTCTGCCATTAAGTTTTTAGCAAATAAACTTGTTACGAATGGGAGAGTAACTAGATGGCTAATTTTACTGCAGGAATTTGACATCACGATCAAGGATCGACCGGGCAAAGAGAACCCTGTAGCTGACTTTCTGTCCAGGATGCCAAAGCCAACAGATGTAGAACCAGTTGAAGATCACTTCCCGGATGAGCATCTCTTCGCTGTTACCACCAGAACACCATGGTATGCTGATATAGCGAACTATTTGGAAATAGGTATATTACCCAAACATCTATCCCTTAATGAACGAAAGCAAATAATACATCGTAGCACCCGTTTTTCATGGATAGGAGGTTACTTATTTCATACAGGTGCAGATATGCAAATAATAAGATGTGTTAGGGATGATGAGGTATATGATATTTTGAAATCGTACCATGACGGACAGTGTAGCGGACACTTTGAAGATCATAGAACAACCCATAAAGTCCTACGGACTGGCTATTATTGGTCTAATATCTTTAGAGACGCAAAAAAATTTGTGCAGGCCTGTGATAGTTGTCAAAGGGCTGGTCGACCTGGGCAGTCTGATGAAATGCCCTTGAACCCTCAACTAGTGATTGAACCCTTCGAACGTTGGGCCCTTGATTTCGTTGGTCCTATTAGCCCTCCATCAAACCAGAAAACATATATCCTAGTTGCTACTGAATACGTTACTAAATGGGTTGAAGCAGAGCCTCTTTCAAAAGCTATAGACGATTCTGTGATACATTTTCTTTTCCAAATTTTCGTGCGGTATGGCCTCCCACAAGACATAATCACAGATGGGGGACCACAGTTTATAGGTAACAAATTGGCTGAAACATTAAAGAATTACCATATTCAGCGTAAAATTACAACTCCCTACCACCCACAGGCCAACGGCCAAGTCGAAAGAACGAATAAGGTAATCGAATCTATACTGACAAAAACGGTTGCTTCACATAGGCGAGATTGGGCCTACAGACTACCAGAGGCATTGTGGGCGTACCGAATGACATGGAGACCTACCACAAGACATTCTCCATACCAGTTGGTATTTGGAAAAGACCCCATATTTTCTATCGAATTTGAAATTCAGACATTACGAACAGCTCAAACGATAGGTCTGAATTTAGATGAAGCCCAAGCAAAAAGACTGCAGCAACTGGATGAATTGGATGAAATCAGACTCTCTCCTCTTCAGCACACCGCATTAATCCAGCAATAGAGAGAAAAATGGCATGACGCCCACATTAAACAAAGCATCTTCCACGAAGGATATTGGGCACTTCTATACGATTCTCGGTTTCAGGATTTCCCTGGAAAACTCCAGACTAGGTGGCTTGGACCCTACAAAATTTATAAAGTGCATGATAACGGCACTCTCACACTAGTCACCATTGAAGGATATGGGCATTCCTTTAAGGTTAATGGCCATCGAGTTCGATTATATCGTAAGCCGCTTACCCGTGAATCCTTTTGCCAGCAGTTAAGGGAAGACTCCACCATTGAAATTCTTGCTGAAGGGGAGAATCCCTCTCCCGCGCCAGTTTGATAAATTGGTTTTTTTAATTTTTGTACATAATGCATTCTTTTTTTTTCTGTTTTTGGTTTCTGTTTTTGAAATTCGTTTCCTTGTTAATACTTCTTTATTTCGTTTGAATTTAGTTTCTTTAAAAACGAAAAATAATAAAAATTATGTGTTTTTTTCGCGTTGTTGTTCCTTTCTAACGGAACAGCACTTCTGATGTTCCTTTTGAAAGGAACAGCAGTTTCGCAGAGTGTTTTTGTTGTTCCTTTTCAAAGGAACAGCACCTTCGTAGGATATTTTTCTGTCGTTCCTTTCGAATGAAACAGTAGTTTCGCGCAGTGTTTTTGCTGTTCCTTTAAAACGGAACAACATGTCCGCAGAGCATTTCCTTGCTGTTCCTTTTGAAAGGAACAACAGTTTTGCATATTATCTTTGCTGTTCCGAAAAATCTCGGACGAGAGTTTTTCCAACTCTCGTTCGAGAGTTTCTCCAACTCCCGTCCGAGAGTTTGTCCGAGAGTTTTGTGACCACAACTCTCGGACGAGAAAATGCGAAACTCTCGTCCCAGAGAATTTTAACTCATGTTAAACCCGACCAAACTCTCGTCCAAAATATTTAAAATTTCTTGGACGAGAATTTTGAAAACTCTCGGCCGAGAAATTTAGTTGACTTTTTTCTCGGCCGAGAAATTAAAAATTTCTCCCAAATTCTAACCATCCGCCAAAAACTGTTTCCCAACTTCGCGATTTGACCCATAACCTCTATAAAACATAATTATGTAAGGTAAGGTCCTTACCTACTCCATAAGCTAAAGTACTTCCTACCTACAGGTAGAGTGTGCCATTATACGTTACATAATATAGTCATCACTATAGCATTTAACTCAAAGTACCGGTAAAATTAATTATTGTGGTTTTGGAATTATCACCACCGTGATTGCAATTATCAATACTGTATTTGATTTGATTTGGTTTAAATGCCAAGCCTCTAGTGCGGAACAGCTGGATGGCTATCCACCATCAATCTACCAACCCTGCATCCGACGATCTCAATGCATTAGGGTTTGATATGAACACTGCGCTTAACCGAAAACGTAACCAATTCTTCTCATTCGGCCCTGCCTGGGCGAGAGCTCTGCTCTGCTTGTCGTTTCGAACATCTGCAATGTTCTTGCTTCGGATCGCAAAGTATATTTTGGCCAGGGTAATAGGATTCGGTTCCACTATGGCGGTAAGAGTTCTGTGACTCATGAAGAGAGGTTTAACTGAATATGTGCATTTTTGTTTTTTTAAAAGAACACTTAATGTTGAAACATTATCTTTGCCTTTCGTATGATAGTTTAATGGCTTCCGGTTGATGGGTCTAAGGCAACCCTTTCCCTTACGCTCAGAATTGCGCGAAGTCCAAGTCAACCCAACGCCAGGACTGGAAAACTCAAGAGGTATAACCCTCTGTACATCTTAAGCTGCTTTCCCTTGGTTACATAAACAATGTTATCAGTTTTATAATTCTCTGTGTAATTTTCCATCTAACTCGTAATGTCGTTTTTATCATTCTGCATAGATGGATGCTCATGAATGCGTGCTTACCAAACCCCAACAGGTAATTTTGGGTTGTTTTTCTTTCCGTTTATATCTATACTCAATATATATAATCTTCATATTTATACTCCCTAACTGAGGGCGCTTCTCTAATTAAGTTTTATTCCCTTTTTGCAGGTTTTCCTTCTCCTAATTGAAGACTCGACCCTAATGAATTTCTTCATAGGTCAACTGCTAAGCATTATTTTCCGTGGCTCTAGGTATTTAACCTCTGGATTCGGTCGAAGTTAATGGCTACAACATGGTCTTTCTTTAAGCCGTGATATAGTTGTGTTAATACTTCTATATTCGGATGGTTCCTCCTTCATCCTCGAAGTATAGTTTAGGGTTTATATTATACAGTTAAATGTAATTTGTTTTCTTCAGATGCCTTGAGGAATTGGCAACTCAAATTTGGGTTGTTAAAACTATAAAATTTGAACTATTTCATAGTTCCGGTTTTCGACCTTGTCGCAAATGTTGGTTACGGCTCCTTATTTTGCTGAGTCTTACATATTTCCACGGTAAGCCAAGACTTGGTTTTTCTGTGTAATGGAACATTTTATATATGGAAGAATTGTGATTTTCTTCATTTATTTAATATATATACATTCTACTGTTTTTAAGGAAGAAACACTTGTTATCCCAGTTTTCCTGGGCAATATTTTCTTTTTCTAATATAATACTATGGTCTATAGTTAGTCTGCTTCAAAGATTTCTCTTGCAAATAGAAACAGAAAATTTGATTGCCATATATTTGAAAATGTTTTCTTTATACTATTCTGTTCAACATTTAACCAGTTGAAGCTATAGCAACAGTTTCCGTCTGTTTTTTTTAAGTTAAGTTGTAACTACACTTTTCTTTCTTTGCTGAGGTTTATATATGTCTATATTACTCATACCTTAAGTTTCACTGTTTATTGCACCTTCTCTTCATTTCTGCTAGATTGAGGCATACTTATTGCATCCAATTTATCTATACTCTTATAATTCTAGCTCTATGTAATTATTAGTGTAGTTATTGTGTCCGGACCACATCCTATCTGTGAGTTATCATAAACAGTGAGACAACCAATCTGGAACCTTACCAGGGTTCTAGGTTAACGATTCTCACTAGAACTAATTTTATTTAATTCTTCTTGACTATAACAGAAATGTTATCCTAGACAATATTCCTGTTTACCTGCTACACTTACAATCTATCTATTTAATGATAATGAAGTAACAGATTTATCCCACAAATTCTAGTTGTAAGCTTCATCCAAATTAAAACAAAGTATAACAAAATTTTACAGAACTAGTTAATATGACAATGTCGAATTAAATAATATTCCTAACCAAAATTTACTTATCTTTCTCATTGTCAAATTAAATAGCATATCCTTCTAGAATACTTATCTGTATGTTTGTTTAACTGATAACACGCCTCCCTACCATGAGTAAGGCTATTACGTCCTTCACTCTCCCCTGTGCTCCATGTCTGAGTCTGAGGTTGACAGAACTTTGGAAGAGACTTCGGGACAATCCAGTCTAGTCTCCAATTCCAGGCGTGACATAAGTTTGAAACTGTTCTCTGGTTCACCAATCCCAGAATAATTATTCAAAATTTCTTCTTTTTCCTTTTCAGAAACTGAACAGAACTCCTCAACTTCCCTGGGAATCTCTTTTTATTCTTAGAGGTGGGCAACTGTTTGAACTAAAATTTTGTTCAACCAACTCATAAATCTTGAAATTACTTTACCATCAGTCTTTTACTTTATGGAGCTAATTCCATAATTAATTTTCTATTATTCAAAAATTAATTTTTGTTCACAATATTTTAACATAAATACAGTAATTGTTTGAAAATTCCAATACATCACTTAACAATTAGTTAATGACTAAACCAGTGGTCACAACTTCCCCCCTAGAAGTGAACACCATCCCCGGTGTTCTCGTTATGTTTCAGCAAAAAGTTTCGGATAAGCTTCCCGAACAAAACCTTCATCCTTCCAGGTAGCTTCTTTCGGGCCAAATTGCTTCCATTGCACTTTAACCTAGGCGATGGCTCGCTTCCAGAGCATGATTTCCCTCTGATCGATTATATTGAGGGGTTCGACCAGAAATTCTCCATCCGGTTCGACCTGCAATTCAATGATTTGAATTAGTTTGACTCACAAATCTAATCATACTTTAATCAATGTGGTATACATATTCTACCTGAATATTTTGCCAATGGATTATATGTTTTGAATTGTGAATGTATCTCTTCAATAATGATACATGAAAAACATTATGTAATCACATATGACTAGGTAAGGCCAAACGATAAGCCACAGGTCCTATTCGTTCCAGTATTTGGACTGGACCGCAAAATCTGGGGGCCAATTCTGCACAGGAGGACCATCTTAACGTGCTTTTCTTTGGCTTAATTCATATGTACACATGGTCTCCTATTTCAAATTCACGATATGTTCTTTTCCTATACGCATACACCTTTTGTCTATCCTCAGTTGCTTTTAAATTCTTCCGAATCTTCTTTACTTCTGCCTCCATTTCAGCTAACATGTCGGGTCCAAGCATCAACTTATTTTCTGGACTGCTCCAATTAGTAGGAGTTCGACACTGTCGTCCATACAGGACTTCGAATGGACTCATTTTGAGTGACTCATGATAACCATTATTGTATGCAAACTCTACTAGGTGTAAGTATTCCTCTCACCTAGTTGGCTGTTGCATCACATACATACGCAGCATGTCCTCCAAAATTTGATTTACTCGTTCTGTTTGTCTGCCCGTCTGCGGATGGTAAGCGGTGCTGAAGTTAATTTGGGTTCCCAATCCAGTGAACAATGTTTTCCAAAATTTTGATGTAAACTTTACATCCCTGTCAGATATGACAGTCTTCGGAATTCCATGCAATCTGAAGATTTCTCGCATAAATATATCTGCTATCTGCACGGTCTTATAAGTGGACTGTACTGGTATAAAGTGTGTACATTTTCCTAGTCTATCCACCACCACTATTATAGAATCATTGTGCTTTTTTTATCTCGGTAATACGATGATTAAATCTAATGATATCACTTCCCATTTCCATTCAGACACTGGTATAGGCTGCATCAGCCCAGCTGGATGCGGGTGCTCCACTTTCACTTGCTAGCATTCTAAGCACTTATTCAAATATTCTGCTATATCTCTACTCATACCAAGCTAGAAGTAATTCTTCCTCATGGTTGTTAACATCTTCTGATATCTAGGATGTCCTGAATAATTACTTTGATGATATTCATTTAATATCAAATCCTTCAAATTCAGTCGGTTTGGAACAAAAGTTCCTTTCTTGAAAGTTAACAAACCATCATGATCAATTTCATATTCAGCTGGTTTTCCTTGTTCCTTGAGCTCCTTTGCTTGCTGCCACATAAATTTGTATTCATGGTCTTTTTCTTCTTCTACTTTTATTTGTTCTAGAAATCTGCATTCAACCTAATTACAATATAATTCATAAACTCCATGCAACTTCCTTATTAATGCGTCTGCAACCCGGTTCTCTTTACCTTTCACATGTTGCATATCAATATCAAATTCACTTAGGAAAGCATTCCATCTTGCTTGACGAGAATTGAGATTAGCTTGCTTAAAGTAACTGGTTAACCTGTTGTGATATGTTTTGAGCACAATTTTTTTTCCAGGTAGGTAGTGCCTCCACACCGGAAGCACATGCACCACTGCTGTCAATTCTAAGTCATATGTTGAATATTGTTGTTCATGTTACTTTAACTTTCGGGACTCATAAGAAATCACCTTACCTTCTTGTGACAAGATTGCCCCAACACCTTCTTTGCATGCATCTGTGCATACTTCAAACTCTTTATCAAGATCAGCTACTTTTAATACTGGAGCGGTAGTTAATAACTTCTTTAGCTTCTCAAAACTATCTTGACATTCCCTTGTCCATTTAAACACCTTCCCTTTCCTTTGTAGTGAAGTGATTGGAAAGGAAATCCTTGAAAATCCTTCAATGAATCGTTGGTAATAACTAGCTAAACCCATAAAAGATCGAATGTCTGCCACATTTTGAGGCACTTTCCATTCCATAATTGTTCTGATCTTCTCAGGGTCCACTGAAATACCTTTAGCAGAGATTACATGACCAACGTACTGAATTTCTTCCTTGAAGAAATCACACTTGCTGAAATTAGCATACAGCTAGTGCTTCTGTAGCATTTCCAACACTATCCGCAGATGTTCCTTGTGTTCCTCTGCGTTCTTAGAATAGACCAAAATGTCATCAATGAAAATCAGCACAAAATTATCCAAATAGGGATGGAATATACCATGCATCAGACTCATGAATGTTGTTGGCGCATTGGTTAACCCGAAAGGTAACACCACAAATTCATAGTGTCCATACCTTGTGCGAAAAGAAATTTTATGTATGTCTTCATCTTTTATCTGGATTTGATGATATCCCAATCTCAAATCTATTTTTGAAAATATTGTGGCTCCCTTTACCTGGTCAAACATATCATCAATTTTGGGTAAGGGATATCTGTTCTTAACAGTTAATTTATTTAGCTGATGGTAATCCATGCACATTCGCATGGTTCCGTCCTTCTTTTTCACAAATAATACAGGTGCTCCCCAAGGAGATACACTTGGTCATATATATCCGTTATTTAGTAATTCTTGTAGCTGCATTTTTAGCTCAGTCAACTCAGGTACACTCATTCGATAAGGTGCTCTTGAAATTGGCGATGCTCCTGGCATCAATTCAATTGTAAAATCTATGTTCCTTCTAGGTGGAAATCCTGGTATTTCCTCTGGAAATACATCCTTAAATTCCTGCACTATAGGTATATTTTCCAACCTAGGAGCCTTTTATTTAGAATCAATAAAACCTACTTGAATTGCATATAGTTGACATCATTACCTCATGCATTTACCCATTTTGGATGCTGTAATCGGACGCAATTGTACATGTTTCTTTATCCCTTGGATTTCCTGTCAGGTGCCATCTTGGTTTCTGTAGTAAATAACCTTATTTTTGCAATCTACTAAAGTCCAATGCTTTTCCAACCAATCCATGCCAAGTAGCACATCATAATATCCCAAAGGTAAAATATTCAAATCCACAGTTAGCTGTTGTTCATTAATTTTTAGTGCACAGTTCGATATTTTGGCACTAACCTTTCTCTTAGCTCCGGTAGCTAACTGTATTAGCCATGATTTATTAAATTTCCAAATTTGCAATTTAAAATTTTCTACTACCTTTGGACTTATGTAGCTTAAAGTTGCACCCAGATCTACTAAAATAGAAACAGGCTGAGATAGCAATTTACCTTCCAGTTCAATCATTGTTGGCTGAAAGTTAGCTTGTCGGTCCTCTAATGTCGCATTAATTCTAGGTATGTTTCTAGTGACGTCACCCACTGTTGAGGATTCCTGTAAGTTGGCCACTGTTTCACTCCTACCTCTCTGTGGACAATTTCAGTAATAGTGTGCTTCCCCACACTCCCAACATTGTAAGGGTGGCTTTTGATTCTAAGTTTGTTCCGGTTTACTGGAAGCTTCTACAGTTTTATCTTCTACTGGCCACCTTACTCTTTGATGGTTCTTACCAAATTGTTTACCAACCGAACTTCGGGCTATACCTTTAGAACTATTGGTTTTGTTTCTTTTAAAACCAGAGCTGCTTTTATGTTCTTTTCTTGCCTGCCCGCTTTTACCTTGCTCTACCTTGACTTTTGCTTGTTGCTAACACATTTTGGCTTTTCTGATAGCTTCATCCATCATCTTAGGATTTACGAACTCTATACGTTCTTTCATATGAAGCGGAAAACTGCTCAAAAATCTCTGTAATTCAGCTTTTTCATCTCTCAAATAAGGCACATAACAGAGTAAAGAAGTAAATTTAGTAATATATTCGTCCATAATCATTTGTCCCAACTTCAAATTATGAAATTCTTGATATTTTTCGTCATAGAAGTGCTATATTAAGTACTTATCCTTAAAATACTGTTGAAATGCATCCCAAGTTACATCTTGGTCCTCTATACCACAGACGTTCTTCACTTCTTCCCACCATAAAGTGGTTTTCTCCATTATCTGGTAAATAGCCAATCTGGCCTTAAGATTACTGTTGTATTCATATGCTTGGAAGTATTTATTCATATTAATCAGCCATGCCTCAGCTACGTCCTTCTCTACTCCATCAGATGTGGGAGGTTTTATTTTTCTAAATTCACCTTGCAACTCTACTTTTTGTCTTTTCATTTCTTTCTGATCTCTCACATTATCATATTTAGCTTCATTATAATTTTTATTTTAGTTGCTTCGTTGAGTCTGACTTCTTTCTATTCTGTCTGTATCATGATTTCTAGTTTTCTCTTCATTTCCTTCTTAGAATTCTCTATCGGTACTTGGCTTTTCAAATCCTTGATTCTGCTTGTCAGAGAGACTTTTCAGTATCTTTTCTTGCTCTTGCATCAATCTTGCATTATCGTCTCACACCCTTACCATTTCCTCTTGTAAATTCTGCACAGTGGTTAAAAGAAGACTGGTTTGGTGGCTGCTCTTCTAACAGCCTACTGGTTTGTTGATGCTGTTCTACTCCCAGCTGTATCCACATTTCTGGGTTCATCTCCTATCGGGGTTATGGTTCCCCGGCATTCAGAAGTGGTTTCTATAATGGTGTCCTTCTCATTATACCCTGCTAACTTCTTTCCACTTGCATCAGGAATACACAACTTCAACATTAGATGACCCCTAGGGCCCAACATTACAATAGTGCTCTGATACCACTTGTAACGTACGTCAATAAAAAAAAAACATATAAAAAAAAAAATTAATCTATAATACTATTTACTTAAATATCCATCTACTCACTTAATTTATTCTGTATAATCCACATCACATAAATATATATATTGGCGTTATATGCGGGTTTGTATTACATTGTTTACATAACCACTATAAAACATAACTCCATAAGCTAAGGTCCTTACCTACTCCGTAAGCTAAAGTCCTTCCTACCTACAGGTGGAGTGCAACATTATACGTTACATAATATAGTCATCACTATAGCATTTAACTCAAAGTACTGGTAAAATTAATTATTTTGGTTTTGGAATTATCACCACCTTGATTGCAATTATCACTACTATATTCGATTTGATTTGGTTTAAATGTCAAGCCTCCAGTGCGGAACAGCTGGATGGCTCTCCACCATCGATCTACAAACCCTGGATTCGACAGTCTCAATGCATTAGGGTTTGATATGACCACTGCGCCTAAACGAAAATGTAACCAATTCTTCTCATTCGGCCCTACCTGGGCGAGAGCTCTGCTCTGCTTGTCGTTTTGAACATCTACAATGTTCTTGCTTCAGCTCGCCAAGTATATTCCGGCCAGGGTAATAGGATTCGGTTCCACTATGGCGGTAAGAGTTTTGCGACTCATGAACAGAGGTTTAATCGGATATGTGCATTTTTGTTTTTTTAAAATAACACTGAATGTTGTTACATTATCTCTATCTTTCGTATGATAGTTTAATGGCTTTCGGTTGATGGGTCTGAGGCAACCCTTCCCCTTACGCTTGTAATTGCACGAAGTCCGAGTCAACCCATTGCTAGGACTGGAAAACTCAAGAGGTATAACCATTTGTACATCTTAAGCTACTTTCCTTTGACTACATAAACAATGTTATCAATTTTATAATTCTCTGTGTAATTTTCCATCTAACTCGTAATGCCATTTTTATCATTCTGCAGATCGATGCTCATGAATGTGTGCTTACCAAACCCCAACAAGTAATTTTGGGTTGTTTTTCTTTCAGTTTATATCTATACTCAATATATATAATCTTCAAATTTATACTCCCTAACCGAGGGCGCTTCTCTAATTAAGTTCTATTCCCTTTTTGCAGGTTTGCCTTCTCCTAACTGAAGACTTGACCCTAACGAATTTCTTCATAGGTCAACTGCTAAGAATTATTTTCCGTGGCTCCAAGTATTTAACCTTTTGATTCGGTTGATGTTAATGGCTACAACATGGTCTTTCTTTAAGCCGTGATATAACTGTGTTAATACTTCTAGATTCAGATGGTTCCTCCTTCATCCTCGAAGTACATTTTAGGGTTTATATTATACAGTTACATGTAATTTGTTTTCTTGAGATGCCTTGAGGAATTGGCAACTCAAATTTGGGTTGTTAAATTTAACTGTAAAATTTGAACTATTTCGTAGTTCCGGGGTTTCGACCTTGTGGCAAACGTTGGTTACGGCTCCTTACTTTCCCGAGTCTTACATATTTCCACGGTCAGTCAAGACTTGAGTTTTCTGTGTAATGGAACATTTTATATATGGAAGAATTGTGATTTTCTTCATTTATTTAATATATATACATTCTATTGTTCTTAAGGAAGCAACGCTTGCTATCCCGGTTTTCCTGGGTAATATTTTCTTTTCGTAATATAATACTATGGTCTATAGTTAGTCTGCTTCAAAGATTTCTGTTGCAAACAGAGACATAAAATCTGATTGCCATATATTTGAATTTTTTTTGTTTATACTATTATGTTCAACATTTAACCGGTTGAAGCTATAGCAACAGTTGTCGTCTATTTTTTGTAAGTTAAGTTGTAACTACACTTTTCTTTCTTTGCTAAATTTTATATATGTCTATATTACTCATACCTTAAGTTTCACTGTTTATCGCACCTTCTCTTCATTTCTGCTAGATTGAGGCATACTTATTGCATCCAATTTATCTATACTCTTATAATTCTAGCTCTCTGTAATTAATAATGTAGTTATTGTGTCCGGACCACATCCTATCTGTGAGTTATCATAAATAGTGAGACGACCAATCTGGAACCTTACCAGGGTTCTAGGTTAACAATTCTCACTAGAACTAATTTTATTTAATTCTTCTTGACTATAACAAAAATGTTATCCTGGACAATATTCCTATTTCCCTGTTACACTTACAATCTATCTATTTAATGATCATGAAGTAACAAATTTATCCCACAAATTCTAGTTGTAAGCTTCATCCAAATTAAAAAAAAGTATAACAAAATTTTATAGAACTAGTTAATATGACAATGTCAAATTAAATAATATTCCTAACCAAAATTTACTTATCTGTCTCATTGTCAAATTAAATAGCAGATCCTTCTAGAATACTTATTTGTATGTTTGTTTGACTGATAACACTCCTCCCTACCACGAGTAAGGCTATTACGTCCTTCACTCTCCCCCGTGCTCCAAGTCTGAGTCTAAGGTTGATAGAACCTTGGAAGAGACTTCGGGATAGTCCGGTCCAGTCTCCAATTCCAGGCATGACAGAAGTTTGTAACTATTCTCTGGTTCACTAGTCCCAGAATAATTATTCAGAATTTTTTCTTTTTCATTTTCAGTCACTGAACAGAACCCCTCAACTTCCATGTGAATCTCTTTTTATCGCCAGAGGTGGGAAACTGTTTGAAATAAAATTCTATTCAACCCACTCATAAATCTTGAAATTACTTTACCATCAGTATTTTACTTTATGGAGCTAATTCCATAATTAATTTTCCATTATTCAAAAATTAATTTATGTTCACAATATTCTAACATAAATACAGTAATTGTTTGAAAATTATAATACATCACTTAACAATTAGTTAATGACTAAAGCAGTGGTCAGGCCCTTCGTGGGAGAAGGATTGTTTTCCATTGGCCCTTGAGCTTGGAAGAATAACTAAACTATCTCTCATTATTATAAATATTCCACTAATTAATTTACCCATTACTTCCTTTACTTCACTTGATAGCTAATAACTCATTTGAGTGTTTCCTAATGGCCCTCAGACTTACAGGGATAACTAACCTATCTTACATTGTTATAAACATTCCACTAATTAATTTACCCATTACTTCTTGTACTTCCCTTAATATGTAATAACTCATTTGACCTATCTTCTCATGCAAAAACTATTTATGGGAAGTATTTTTACTTTTTAGTAATAAGTGTTACATTCTTGTTCCACGTCAAATCTATTTTCTCTTTGGGCCTACACATTTCTTAAATTTTTCTACACATAAGAGATTAATTCAAGATGTTAGGTAAACTTGACTGGGGATAGAGTCAAAGTTGACTAGGGTAAATAGTAGTGGTTTTGGGGAACATGGTTTTGTGCACCCATGGTTTTGGCCCATGGTATTGCATATAATGGAGCCTATAAAAAGGCTGGGAAGACTTCATTGTAATGTAGGCCTGGAGGTGAGCGGTGAAGGCTCACTTGGCCAGATTGGCCAGGGTTTTGGCCAATGTTTAATGAAATTTCATTGGTTGGTTTTTTCCAATTAATGAAATATTTTTCAATATTCTGATCCAAATGGAAAATGGCATCAACCCATGGTATTCATCTACCCATGTTATCCATCCACCCATGGAATTTACCCATGTAATTGTAAATGGCATTGACCCATGGTATTCATCCACACATGATATTTATTCGCCCATGGTATTGTAAGTGACCCATGGTATGTATCCACCCATGGTATTCATCCACACATGGGATTTACCCATGGTATTGTAAGTGGTATCTACTCATGGTATTGGCCTATGGTATCTACACATGGTATTGTGACTCAAAAAAGGCTATAAATAAAAAGCCTCAGTTTGTAAAAGGACAGATTTTCCGCCACAATGTAGCTTCTACAATTATTCTCTGTTTTAATAAAACAAGTTTCTTTGTGGTTTTATTTTCTTGTGGCTTTGACGGGTTGTCTTTAGCCGCCATGCCTTGGCTCTATCCTTTGTTCTGCGGTTTGGAAGCACCTTTCTCTTGCTTTTGATTCGCAGATGCAAAGTCTCGCTTCTTCTGTTTGAATTTCTACTCAATCTCGGCAGCATACCGGTATGTCGTACCAAGCGAGGAGATGTCGAGGAACTCCATTTCCTCCTGAATGTATCTGTGCAGACAGCTGCGATACTTTAGCACCAAATGTTTCTCTAAATCTTTGATACCCAACTTTGTGCGCAGGGTATGGAACAGAGTCGTCAGCTCATGCACATCTTGATCCCTTTGCTGTCGCAGCGTGGTCCATCGTATGTACTTGTCCTCATAGCTCCCCACGGGATAGTACTATTCCTTGATGGCGTCTCAAAAAGAATTCCAAGTTGGTACGGCTGAGAACAGAGAGGGTTCTGTCTGGTCCTTGTTCTCACAGTAGGTTTCCCACCAGTCCTTAACATGGGGGGTAGCTTTGAGGAGTGCAAAAATAATCTTCTCCCGGTCTGAAAAGTCATGAACGGAGAAATATCCTTCTAACAGATTCAACCATCTATCTACGGCATCTGCGTCTATTTGACCCTCAAATATGGGAATGTCAAAATTTACTTGTACCTTAAAAGGAGTCGCGCCTCCAGAGTGGCTGTTGGATGCAGATGCGCCGCCGGTGGGTAGTCGTTGAAGGATCTGAGCAAAGTTATCCATCATCACGTTCCTTTGTCTTTCGAGGGCCTCCTCGAGCAATATTTTTATAGGATCTCCTGCTCCCTCATCTTTCTTTTCGTCCCCCATGGGCGTCCGTCGAGGTTTGCGAGGCTGATCTTGCAAAGGTTCCACCAGATCAAGCCCTATCTCCTTATACCCCGACCTCGTTGGGGACATGCAAAGAAGGATCGAGAAAAATCAGACCGCTCTGATACCACTGATACGGATCTTGGGGGGAGACCCCCAAGATCTAAGAAAATTGAAATGGATGTGACCAGATCTGCAAAATTAGAATGCCAGAAAAAGAGAGAACACAAAGAAAATAAATCCACAAAGAAACTTGTTTTATTAAAGCAGAGAATAACTGTAGAAGCTACATTGTAGTGGACAATCTGTCCTTTTACAAACTGAGACTTGTTATTTATAGCCTTTTTTGAGTTACAATACCATGTGTAGATACCATAGGCCAATACCATGAGTAGATACCACTTACAACACCATGGGTAAATCCCATGTGTGGATGAATACCATGGGTGGATACATACCATGGATCAATTACAATACCATGGGCAAATAAATATCATGGGTGGATGAATACCATGGGTCGATGCCATTTACAATACCATGAGTAAATTCCATGGGTGGATGGATAACATGGGTAGATGAATACCATGGGTTGATGTCATTTTCCATTTGGATCATTTACTAATCCGAATCTTGGGGGGAGGCCCCCAAGATCTAAAAAGTTGAAATGGATCTAACAAGATCTGCAAAATTAGAATGCCCAAAAAAAAGAGAGAACACAAAGAAAATAAAACCACAAAGAAACTTGTTTTATTAAAACAAAGAATAATTGTAGAAGCTACATTGTGGCGGACAATCTGTCCTTTTACAAAGCGAGGATTGTTATTTATAGCCTTTTTAGTCACAATACCATGTAGATACCATAGGCCAATACCATGAGTAGATACCACTTACAATACCATGGGTAAATCCCATGTGTGGATGAATACCATGGGTGGATACATACCATGGGTCACTTACAATACCATGGGCAAATAAATATCATGGGTGGATGAATACCATGGGTTAATGCCATTTACAATACATGGGTAAATTCCATGGGTGGATGGATAACATGGGTAGATGAATACCATGGGTTGATGCCATTTTCCATTTGGATCATTCCTCCCTCCTTAAGAAGCAATGGTCCCCATTGCATGAAGTTCTCTCCCGAGAAGCATTTGTTGAATATGAAGAGCTGCTGAAGAGAAGGGTTTTGTGTAGTTAACCCATAACCGTGATGAACGAAGATCCGAGGATAGAGATACCCTGTAATGCTTGTGACCAACTGTGATATTGACAGTGTGCGGCCTAGCAAATGGACTTCGATGAAGTCTGGGTTTGTGGATAAACCAAAACCATGACAAATGAAGATCCAAGGATAGAGACACCCTGTAATTCTTGTGACCAACTGTGTGACTAACAGTGTGTGTCCTAGCAAATGGACTTCGATAAAAAATATTTTGTGCAATTGACCCATAACCGTGATGCTGATTGTTCATGAAGTGGCAGGTGCCTACATAGCTTGGGGTGGGAGGGCACATCTCCAAATAACCCAAGCCGAATGCTGCTATGATGAAACTGATGAATGTGAAGCAGGTGCCTACTAAAGCAGGGTGAGAGGGCATGTCTCCAAAGGGAACCCGCTCTGAATGTTGATCCAGATTTAAAATGAGCATAACTCGGTCAATATAACTCAAAATATTTATTATAACCTGTTTTTGGAAATGGAATGATCATTCTGCATCATCTCATGTGTTTGAAACCACTATATGGAGACTCTAGTCTCTGATATTTGCGCTGGAACTGTCACGCCGTCACAAAATTTCTGAAAAAATAGTTGATTTTAAATCAACAATAACTCCCACATCCGGACTCTGATTTGACCGATTTTTTTTTTTGAACTTGGGTGATTTTTCAAGAGGAGCTCAGATCTATCTCCATTTCTCTGAAATTTTGTACTAAAAACTGCGAAAAATGACAGGAGAGCCGCCATCCATGAATTGTCGTCAGAAAAATTGCTTCAACATTGCTGATTTTGAATCAGCGATATCTCCCTCATCCGAACTCCAATTTGGCTGATTTGTTTTTTGAATTTGAGTATTTTTTCACAAGGAATCCAGATCTGGTCTTTGTTTTTGCAAAATTTTCACCAAAAGTCTTAGATATGATCTGAAAACTCGCCGCCCAAAAACATTCATGGATTTTGCTGAAGATTGCTGCAAAACATTGAAATTGAAATATGTTTCAAACCCTCATTCCCATGGAGGCGTAACCTGAATCTGATACCACTTACAATACCATGGGTAAATCCCATGTGTGGATGAATACCATGGGTGGATACATACCATGGGTCACTTACAATACCATGGGCGAATAAATATCATGGGTGGATGAATACCATGGGTCAATGCCATTTACAATACCAAGGGTAAATTCCATGGGTGGATGGATAACATGGGTAGATGAATACCATGGGTTGATGCCATTTTCCATTTGGATCATATTCTCTTTCCATAATGACTATTTAATATTTAGTTTATATGACTATCCCTAGTAATAAAATTTTGAGTCTAAAAAAGAAATTCAACAAGGAGCTTCTCTAGTTTATAGAGTACTAGATTCTTTCTAAATAAAAATCTAGTAAATCAAAGCAATGCAGTTCTATTAACACTTAATTATTTGTTTAGTTAGTTCTATCAAAAAATAAAACCATACTAAACATTTTTTATCCACCCAATTTATCCACCCAACTTATTCACCCAACTTGTAAAGCTAGAAATGACCTTGAAGGTCGAGGTCTCCCACCCTCTTTATTTCCAGAGAAGTGTCAGACAAAAATCATTCCAACAACCATTCCATCATTCGAGAGCCTCAAAACCATCGGTTCAACCCAAAGTTCCTAAAATTCCTTCTTTTCAAGGTTTCCACTAACTGCCACGGGTGCAAGAAGACCCTACAAAAACACCATCGGTCCAACCCAAAGTTCCTAAAATTCCTTCTTTTCAAGGTTTCCACTGGCTACCATAGGTGCAAGAAGACCCTACAAAAATACCATTGGTCCAACCCAAAATTCCTAAAATTCCTTCTTTTCAAGGTTTCCACTAGCTGCCATGGGTGCAAGGAGACCCTAAAAAAATACAATATAGCTACTTCTTGACAACGTCCTGTCAATTCTCTCTTTTTTTTTCCTATTACTTCCTTCCTTCACCACTCTAGGTCTTTCCCATATGATATTGTTCCTTTTAAGCTCCGCGGGAAGGAAGTAATTATCTAAATTTTTCGAAACTCAAGATAATTTGTTTTTTCATATTTTCTTTCACTAGTCTAGCCTTTTAAAATAATTAATAATAACTACATATTTAATTTTTAAATGCTTTCACCACCTTCCATGAGACCGAATTATAAGGTTTTACATATTAACACAAAAAAAACATTAAAAAAAAACAATTATTTTCTGGATAGGGGTGTTAGAGCTTTAATGTGACTTTATGGGATGATAATGTATTTTCAACAACCATGTGAATTGATGTGGGAAAGTAGCTGTTAGGTCTCTGTAACAAGCAAGATTGGCAAAGTCCGATCACAGAGTTAACATCATTTCAACCAACTTTGGGATTCTAGGATCTAGCCCTCCGGAATCCGGAGAGGGATCTCTCCAATATGTACAAAGATGGATATTATCTTTGAAGTTTAGGGTGATGGTATTAGGCTAGTTATGAAGGCCAAGGGTTTTGTTTGGTTTTCTCAGATGGTTGAACATAGTTGCTGTCTGAGACGGAAAGATCTATATGCAAATAGGTTCAAAGGTGAGAAGTTGCAAGCAAGCAGAATAAGCTTTGATTCTAAAGAAAGATGATGATAAGTTTTCAATCCATTGGGCTATGGAGTCATAAGAGAATTTAATTGAAACATCCAGGTTCAAGAGTAATCTATGGGGCAAGTCATCTAGGCCTAAGGATCTCTTTGAAGTTTGATTTGTGGAATGGGGTGATACAATAAGAAAGGGAAATAACAGATGCAGAACAAAGAGCAGCCCAGGATCTGGTAAGTACTTTGAAACTAGCCAGCCTTTGACCAGGCACTTAAGAAAAACATAGAAGCAAACTAGGATCTGGTAAGTACTTTGAAACTATCCAACCTTTGATACACTTCTGATAGAACACGGATTAAAAAACAAAGGGAAACTTGAAGGCAACCTTTGGAGCAGAAACTAGTGGGCAGGGCTCACCTTTCTCCTCATCTTAGTTCTTCTTTACTTAGTTAATTCCAAGACAATCACCGAGATAACACAGAATGGCCCAAGATCTGATAAGTACTTTGAAACTAGTCGGCTTTTGACACATCCTAAGGGAAACAGACAAATAGTTGAGCAAGCAAGAAAGGGACTCAGGGCTAACCTTTGATTTCCTCAATTCATTTCTTACACAACATATATGAAAGTAACATTTAAAAATAACATTCAGCAATGATGAAAAGATGAGGGAACGCCAGCATCTCTGTGCTTAGGCGAATTAAATCATTTCTAAATAACACAATTAGAAGAAAACATTGGGATAAAGATTTTTCAGCGAGAGAAAGGTCAACGTATACGACGAAGCTCTAACAACATTTTAAGCCCATTTTCACAGTGGAAAATGAAACAAATTGAAAACTGAAATAAAATGACAAGTTACAGTGAGAATAACATCACCATCAGCATAGACTAGGATCCCATAAATCAGCTTGTATTGATTGCTTCAAACCAGTTACAATCTCCAAATCCAATGTTTTAATCCATCTCTTTTCACAATCTAACCTATCTGTTACAAGCAGAGCTCCAAGAGCCTATGAAACCACTATTTACAGTCAAGAGTTTTCCACTCAGAAACAGCTACAACACTTCAGCAAATACATTGACAACCAACTAATCCAACATCTCACTCATCTTCTTTTGGAGTATTTATAGAAGGATGAGGAGGTGAGATCTAAAGAAGATCTCAAAAACAATTAATGCAGAATTAATGTCTTCCCGGCCTGGGAGGCTCGATGAAGAATTTATACAGGTGTTCTACTGCATTTATGCGCTTGTGCTTATGAAGTAAGCTCGAGGAGATTGTGTTGACCTTTGAGGCTCTTAACGTCTTTGTTAAGTTAATCTGCAAACGATACATCATTAAATGCAGTGCGGTAATAACTTCTTTGGTTGTTAGAGGCAATAATATCTGATCTTGTTCAATAAATTCATCCTCTGATTGAGCATTCTGAGGCAATAGGTGGCACTGCGGTGGTTGAGGAATCAATTTGCCTCAAGGTATGGCGGTGGAGGCAATATCTGATGAACACTTTTAGGTTTTGCTTTAATCGTTGAGCGAAGCCGGGGATTAGGCTTCTGATAACCGTTCTTAACCATAATCCCCGTCAATTTATTGAAAAAACTGCTGCTCTGGTTCACTCTGTCTTCAAAATATGATACTCTTTCTCTGCTCTGATATCGACGGCATTCTTCAAGCTTTACAGGGATGCGCGGCAACCAAGGCTCATGAAACCTTGTTGATATCTTTATTCTTCACCCTGTGGTTGATTCTCTGGATTAATCGGAAGGACTGGAGTCGTCACCCTTATCCTTTAGATTTTTATAGAATACGAAGAAAAAACCTTAAAAACCTGCAAAATACAAGAAAAATGAGGAAATCCTGCGTTATATGGATAGACTGCATCGGAGGGTGTGCGGGAAAATGGAGCGATCAGAGCCGTTGATCGTATTGCGATCAACGGTTGGGAGCATTTTGAACAGTCAACGGGGAAAAAGGTGGACTGTACAATGGAATCAGGAGAGTGAATGTAAGCCGTCGATCTACAGAGATCGACGGCGCGGATTGGCCTTTGAACGCGCCGGGGAAGATTTAACGGGCGGGCAGGAGAGGCGATCAATGACCGTCGGATGGGTGATCCCAGATCCGACGGCGGAGGTGAATCCCGCTGCGGGGCCATTGTACGAGGATTAACGTGCGGGCAAAGTGGAAGGACGGCGGTTTTGGGGATGAGGTGGAGGACACGCGTCGGCCAGCGTGTGGAATCGCTGGCCGACGGTGTAAAACCGCCCCTGGAAGAAAGGTGGTGCGGGCTGAAACCGGTGGAACTCGAAAACAACGCGGCGAAGGGGGGTCCACCAGACGAGGGGTATTCTGCTCCGTTGATCTGTGGGGCAGATCGACGGCTGGGGGGACTCGGAGCAGAGGAACACGTGGATTGATATTTCCCGCCCGAACCTTATAAAGGTGGGTCTTTCGAAGGTTTTAAAGGGAAAAAGGGCGGAGCGGGACCACGCCTTGGTTTAGTGCCTTTGGTCTTGAGCGGCCGGTCGTGGCGCTCGGGCATGTGGAGGAAGAAATGGTAAGGGGCTTAGCCTGAGGGGATACAACCTAACGCATAGAAATGTATGTTTTTCTATGGTTTTTAACTGATTTTTGCAAAGGGAGAAAGGTTCCGATAGGTCAAAAAGTGGGTTTTTAACCTTAGGAAATGAGATTATTGGAGGGGTAAGGAATATAACAGGGTTTGGTGGGGTTTTTATGTATGAAAGGAGACTTGAAGAAATGAAGGAAAGATGGAAGAAGGGGAGAGGAAAAAAGGAGGAGGATGCAGCAATACTTGATTAGGATTTTCATGGAAAATCAGAGGCAGAGAGGGGGAAAGTATGTAGAACCAACCAGTAGTTTAGGATCTTACCAACAGACTTCAAGTACTAAAAATTTTAGGCTTGAATTTTTTTCTTGAAGGCTGCAAAGAAAATTTAGCCACCAGCTGATATAATTGAAAAAATATAGGTGGCTAACAGTGGCTCCCCCTGGGGATGGTGCCTTCTTGAAGGCATCAAGAATTCAGACTTGATTTCTCTGGGATGCTGACTGGTGTCTGACCCATCACTTGCTCTTGCTTTCTTCTGGACAAAATATGTTAGTCATGAAAGAGAGATGAATTTCATCAATACAACTTCTACCTACCCCAATCCTACTGATCTAACATTTTTTCTTCATCAGAGTGCACTTGGATTGGCAAACTCTTCACACAATATTTTATTCTTTTGTAAACAGGAAATCTAATCTACTTCTACTCCTTATTTCTCCCTGAACTCAGATTAAACAGTTGAGCTCAGATATTCCTCTACCTAATCTACTGTCTGTTGGGATTAAACAGTCCAACAAACTTTCATTCACTAAATTCTACAACAGAAATTTAAAAATAGTCAAGTCAAGATTAAACTGTTTGACTTGCTATGATCTATGGCATAAAAACAAGCTGCACATAGATTATTATTTGCAGAAAATTTTAAATCAAAACATAAGGCTTAAGATCTGAAATTTCTCATTATGGCCTTCTCTTGTCTTCACAACTCTGTTTTTTTTTTTTTTGGTGAGCTATCTTTGCTGCTTTTCTGGCTCAAGTTTTGAGCGAATTAGAACCAGGTCTTTTCTCTTTGACTCAGAAATTGGAGTAGTTTTGAGTCATCTCTTTGGAAACTTTGGTTCAGATTTTGAGCTGGTTTGAACCTTAATTTCTACCCTACTCTATCTACTGATAAGCCAAGATTAAACAGTTGGGCAAATCAAATTTGCTACCCTATCAGCAGAAAATTGAAAGCTAATTAGTCAAGTTTAAACAGTTTGACCAATTAGAAGTGTGTTTCAAGGAGTGGCATTTAGGCTTGCACACTTTCAGATTTATTTCTCTTTTTTGGCATGGGGCTTTGCCTTTCTTGTTTTTATTTCTTCCCTCTTTTCTTTCTTTCTTTGTTTTTGTATTTTTTTGATTTTTCATAACTCTTAAATGCAATGGTGGATGGAATATTTACAGTGGAAAAAGGTAAAAAGGCTTCAAACATGAAAATTTTTAAGAAAGGTAGTGCTTAAGCATCCTGCCATTGACAGGACCCCCAAACAATTCTGGTCCATTCAGTTCTTGTAAGAAGAATGCATTGTTCCCAGCAACTGAATGAATGGAGTAAGGGCCAAGCCACAGATTGTCAAATTTACCATGCTTTCCCTTGTCCTCCCTCTTTGAGTCCCACTTTAAAACTTTGTCCCCAATTTTGAAATTGCTGGCCTTTGTTCTTCTGTCAAATATCTTCTTGATATTGTCTTGCTTCTGTAATGCTTTATGGTACACTTCCTCTCTGGTTTGCTGAAGATGAATGGTCTGATTTATTCTTCTGATTATGTCATTCTCTTCAGTCTGTAACTCTTGAATTAACTTCATAACTGGTACACCAAGGCTGTTAGGAAAAATTGCATCTGTACCATACACAAGATGGAAGGGTGACATACCAATGGATTTCTTCAATGTTAATCTGTCAGCCCAAAGTGCATGGATCAGCCTTGTGTGCCAAGACTTCTTGTTGTCCTCCAACAGTTTCTTTATTATGTTCACCAAGCTTTTGTTGGAAGATTCCGCAAGTCCATTACCTTGAGGGTAATAGGATGTGGAGTGCCCCAATGTTATCTGATACTTATGACAGAATTCAACCATTTTTTTTGATCCAAATGCTGCTGCATTATCTGTAATGATCTTGGTAGGACAGCCAAATCTGGAAAGGATATTGGTTTCTATGAATTTTATGATAACTGAATCATTGGCATGTCTACAAGGAATGGCTTCTATCCACTTAGTGAAATAGTCTGTGGCAGTAAGGATCCACCTATGTTGGGCAGAAGAAGGTGGGTGGATTTCTCCTATGAAGTCAAGTCCCCACTGTTGAAAAGGGGCTTCAACAGTAATTGGATGCAGAGGAAGGGGTAGTAATTTTCTCTTGTCCTCAAACAATTGGCATTTATGGCAAGTGGTTTTCATTTTGTGTACATCAGGAAAAAGAGTAGGCCAATAGAAACTAGCCCTCGAAATTTTGTTAGCTGTTGACTTCCAGTACAAATGGCCTCCACACTTCCCTTCATGGAATTCCTGCTTAATCTTTTCTGCATCAAACTCAGGCAAACATTTAAGCAATATACCACTAGCATTTTTCCAATAAAGACATTTATCAATAATGCAATAGTTTACAGCTTTTAACTTTAGGAACCTTGCCTTTGTTTTGGATAAACCAGGAGGTGTATTTAGATTAAGCAAAACATAAACAATATCAGTATACCAAGTAGAATTCGTGAAATGATCTTCAACAATAGGAGTTGAGAACTCTTCTTGGTCATCCAAAGCATTAATCATATTAATATCAAGAACTTCACAATTTGATTCAGCCATTAATTTAGCTAGACCCTGACCTTTGATGAGCTTAGTGGGTTTTATCTCTAAATCATATTCAAGAATAACAACAATCCACTTACCTCTCTTACCATCTGGATCCTGGGTTAGAATATCTTTAACAACTGAATTTGGGACAAAGGCAATGATGTGTGAGTGAAGGATGTATACCTTGAAGTCTTTTAAAGCTTTTACCAAAGCAAAAGCCTGTTTTTCCATAATGTTATACCTCAAAGGGGCATCCCTCAATGCCTTGCTAAAGAATGCAATGGGCTGCTCTTGCCCTTGTGGATTTTTCTGTAAGAGGACAACAGCTATAGTATGTTCTGATGCAAATGAGAAGATATACAAATCTTTTGAAAAATCAGGACTTATGAGAACCGGTGTTTTGGTTAACGCTTGTTTCACCAGCTCAAAGGATGTCTTTGCTTCTGAGGTCCATTTTACCCCTTGCTCCTTTTTTAACATGTTTGTGATATTCCTAAGGAGCTCGGCCAGGTTGGGGATGAACCTTCTCAAAAAGTTTATCTTTCCAATGAAAGACTGCAACTCTTTGATATTTCGAGGATGGGAGATTTGCAATATGGCCTCAATCCTCATGGGATCTATCTTTATGCCCTGATCTGAAATGATATGCCCAAGAAGCTTACCTTCTTGGAGACCATATAATGTCTTCTTGGGGTTCAAAGATATCCCAAACCTTCTGCACTTCTCGAAAACTTTCCTCAAATGTTCTAAGTGTTCTTCATCTGTTTTTGAAAACACAGTTACATCATCAAGATAGATAATGATGAAGAAGCCTAATTCTTCCGAGAATGCTATGTGCATGGCTCTCTGAAAGGTTGCTCCAGCATTCATTAAACCAAAAGGCATTTTCACATACATGAAAGTGCCCCATGGTGTAGTAAAAGCTGTCTTTAATTGATCATCAGGGTGGACTAAGACTTGATTATACCCTGAATAGCCATCCAACAAAGAAATTCTTTTAGACCCCACCACCCTTTGCAAAATATGATCCATCTTGGGTAAAGGGTAGTTGTCTTTCAATGAAGCTTTGTTTAAATTCCTGAAGTCTATACAAAGCCTGATTTCTCCAGTCTTTTTCCTAACTGACACCAGATTGGATACCCACTCAGAATATCTAATAGGGACAATAATGCCAGCATCGTGCATCTTCGTGATTTCCTTCTTAACCAATGGCAACTGGACAGGGTTGATTCTGCGCAGTTTTTGTTTGAATGGTTTTTGGTTATCTTTAAGAGGGATTTTGTGCTGTATTATTTCAGTGTCATAGGATTTAAGATCTTCGTAACTCCATGCAAAAACATCAGAAAATTCTTTAAACAGCTCTAAGTATTTGAGTTTAATGTGAGCTGGTAAAGTTTTAGACAGTTTGATCAATCTCGGTTTTTCCTCACTGCCTATATTACATTCCTCCACTTCAGTTGCTACAGCTTCCAGTTTAGGTTTGTTGGCCACATCATCAAAATCAAACAGTTCTTCTAGAGGGGCCAAACCCTTGGGCAAACTATCATCCTTAGAATGTAGAGTTTCCAATTCCTCTGTTTCAGATTTTGCACTCAATTCTGTTTGGTTTCTAAGTTTGATAGTATGAAGGTTTATATCTACCAGCTGCGGAGATGATTCTTCTTCGCCAAGAAAATTTTCTTCACTGCAGTCTGTATCATAATCTGAATCTGAACTATGGGGTTCAAACTCATTTCTGAATTGCATGAAGTCTTCTATTTGTTTATCTCCATCAAATACCTGCCAATATTTCTTGTTATCTGGGATAGCTGGTCTAAATTTTATCTGAGAGGTGTCATCATAAAGTATTGGACAGGTTCTAGCAGCAAAGGCTAAATTGTGGGTTGCAATGTTTCTTTTTCTTGGGACAAAAGATAAGGTGTACTCCTCAAATGTTTTCAAAAGATCAATGACATCATTCCTGTAGGCCCTAAGTCTGGGGTGATTTGCATTGTACTCCCCATTAACTTGCCTAATGATTAATTCAGAATCCCCATATACATCGATTCTCTTAGCACCTAATTTTTTCAAAAGATGCAAGCCTAAGAGAAGGGATTCATATTCTGCTATGTTGTTGGAACACTAAAAGTTTAATTTGCATGAGATACATTCTGTATGATTATTTTCAGTGTTAGTGATCCAGACACCTGCACCAGCATTTGTTTTGGTGCATGACCCATCAAAATACATAGTCCAGAGAGGCAGATTTTCAGCTTGGTGAATGGACTTTGTATTATTTGATTCCTCAAGTTTTTCATCGGGTTGAGGGTTGTCCTGCTGACTATCAAGTTTTAAGTTCAACGGATTGATTACTTGCATTTCGAGACCTGTATTTAGTTTGCTAGGATCTTCAGACACAATAGACTGTTTCGGCACTTCAGCATTGTTTTCCTCTTTCTCTGTTTCAGCCATTAATTTTGTTGACATGATTCGTTCTGTGAGTGTTTCATCATTAAACATGATAAAAGAATCAAGGCTCGTATTTATGGCATAGAGAGGGGAGTTTTGAGGCCGATATTGACTTGTCACTGTGTACTGCATGTGAGACTCTCTGTAAAGTTTTCTAGTTTGATTGAAGACAGGGATAGTTGCATAGGTCATGTCCATTTGCATGGTCCCCTGTAACTTAGCCCCCCAAGACCATGATAAAATAATTCCATACTTTGGGGGGACATCAGCCACAACAACATCCATGACTAAACATTTGGCAGGAATTTGGGCTAAATTAACACAGAGATCTTTAATCAATCCTAGACACTTAACTCTGCTTGAGTCAAAGGAGTACAGATCTTTGTAAGGTCTGGTAATTTCAAGGCCCAGGCCTTCCATTACAGCTTTTGGCATTAAATTGTGGGAAGCACCTGAGTCATGCATAGCATTATGCAGAATTTTGTCATGAATGTTTAGGCTTACATAAAAGGGAGGGACAGGACCTTCTTGGAACTTTCCTTCAATCTTTGGGCCAAAAATAAGCTCTGGTTGGTCATCACTAAGATTGAGAGTATCTTCGTTATCTCCTAAGTTTAAAGCCTTCAAAATTTTGGACCTATATACATGTTGGGCAGCCAACTTAGCCAAAGGAACAGAAATTTTGATCTTCGAGATTTCCTATTCAAGGCTAAAAAGGTTTTGAATTTTTAAAACATTGATTTCAACCTTGTTTGCTGCCATTTTATCAGCAATAACAGCTTGCTGATTTGGTTTATCTACAGTTGAACCAGTTGTTTTACCAGGAGTACTAACTGAGGTGCTAGTACTACTAATGTTTGCACTCTGTTTTTCGATCTTTTGAGTGTCTTTCTCTTTACCATTACCAGAATTAACAGCCACTGTTTTGTCCTTTTGTTTGATTGTTTTAGACTTGGTTGCAGTGCTGTTTTGAGAAGATTTATCAGAGGTCTTATCCTTGGGGGTTTGTTGATTAGATCTACTTCTGAGTTCATATTCCCTTAAAGGCTCTATGACAGCGTTTTCCATGCTTTGATAGTAATTCTGATTATCATCTCTTCTGTCATCACAAGGCGTATAAAGACCTTGTTTTTCATCATAATGAACCTCAAAGTCATCATCATCTACCCCAAACAAGTTTATATCGTTATCCTCTGTTGTTTCACCTGTTTCCTCAACCTCACTTAAAAAGTTTTGATGAAAGGGGGGGATGATCTGTTGATCATCTTCCCTGAGTCTGTTTGGAGGCTGATTTCTTCTAATATTCTGATTCTGGTTTTGGTTTCTGTTTTGAGGAGCGTTTTGATTTAGACTTGCTTGCGCTCTCTCTAGAATGCTCATTTTCTTCATCATTTCTTCCATCATTCTTTCCATCTTTGAGCTTGAAGTAGAAGGGGTGGATTCCTCTCTAAAAGATACTCTCTTTTCAGCTTTCATCCTCGCTCTCTTCTCCATGAGGTTCACCTCCACAGAAAGAGCACCTCTTTTCATATCTTCAAGGGTTGCAAAGACTCTTTCTCTGAGTGAATATGTCATGTCTGGATCAAACCCTTCAGGAAATTTGTTTAAGGCTGATCCCTGAGGAGGTTTCAGTTCAGGGGAAAGTGCATTATACACACTGTTGAATCTGGTACAATAAGCTTGTACACTTTCCCCGGGGTTCCTATGGAGATTGTTATAGTTGGCAAGGACTTGGAGAGGGTTCTTTCTTACTTCCCATTTGTTAGGAAGGTTTGATGGAAGGCTTGGAGATCGTTAATACTATGGGGGGTTAAACCTTTAAACCATTTTCTCACTTCTCCCCCCAAACTTTGAGCAAACAGTCTGATTTTGACAGATTCATTATCAATTTCGTTTCTGTCAAAGTAGTCATTCATCTTGTCCACATGTTGAGATGCTGTTATGGTATTATTAGCATCATATAATGGAATTTTGGACTGATAATCTTGTGGAAGATTGTCTAATGGTACAGGAAGGACTAAGGGAGCATACCATGCTGCCATGATATGTGGTGGGGGTGGATTTACAAAAGGAGGTGTGGGTTGAAGTGGAGTGGTTTGAACAGTGGATGAAAGATGAACAGAAGTGGATGGAACAGCAGTAGATCTCTGAGCTGATCTCGGATGAGAGACACCTAGATTATGTAAGAAATGTAAATCAGGAGGTGTTGATTCTCTATTCTCAAGAGCTTCACTTGTTTCGGGAGATGAAAGTGTGGGCTCAGAATCTAACTGATCTAAATCACCAAATGACCTAGTTCTGAATGGGTTTAATAAGTCAATTTGTGTTTCATGAAGAGCTGAAAGGTTTTCAGGAACTGAATTAGCTCTTAGAAGTGGTCTGAAAATAGTTGAGGATTGTACCCTAGGAGACTTCCTAAGAATTCTTTCTGGGTTATCAACTATTTCGGGAGGATCTGGGTCAGGATGGGCTCTAGTGTGAATCTTTTTAGGAGCCAAAATTTTTATATGTTTAGACCCAACTAAACAAGAGAAGCTCAACCAGATATGACAATCTTTAGACGGTCAACTAATCTTGTTTTCTCAATTCGAATCCTGCAGTCCTTTAACTGAGTTTGAATGTCGTTATAATGATAAGGGTTCTTCCCAGTGGAGTCTTAAGGTCTGTTCAGGATGGTGGAGTCGCCAGGTGGAAGGTTCAGAGTGTTTTCAAAGGAGTGAACTGTCCACCACAGTGTTTGTGAAACATTCCTTTTCAAGGATATCTCAAAACACAACAAACTCTAACCAGAGATTGACTGGGAGGGCATTCACCAGATATGTCACCCCTAAAGGGGATGAGATCCAGAGGCTACCTGGCCCTTTCCAGACTCTGTCTAAGAGTATAAGGTAAAACACATCAAAGACGTATACAAGATATCAAAAACTAGTGTTTTACTACCAATCTGAAATGTTTTTGGTATTTTCTGAATTGTTTATATTTGTGGTTTTAAAAGAACGTCCTAACTTTGCCTCAAAACTTAGCTACGGTTATGAAACAAAGACAGTCTATCCTTGTGGCTAAGCTAGCTGATTTTCCAAGGTTAGATAAAAACTTAAAAGAATCCTAGGATTGACCTAGTTTGTCACTGATTCAATTGATCTTCATCCTAATTACCATTTGTTGGTAGTGCTTGAAAAGGCTTCTTATGACTCTGAAAATGTTATGAATATTCTGGGTAAGGGTCCCCAGCGGAGTCGCCAGAAATGTTAGGTCTCTGTAACAAGCAAGATTGGCAAAGTCCGATCACAGAGATAACATCATTTCAACCAACTTTGGGATTCTAGGATCTAGCCCTCCTGAATCCGGAGAGGGATCTCTCCAATATGTACAAATATGGATATTATCTTTGAAGTTTAGGGTGATGGTATTAGGCTAGTTATGAAGGCCAAGGGTTTTTTTTGGTTTTCTCAGATGGTTGAACATAGTTGCTGTCTGAGACGGAAAGATATATATGCAAATAGGTTCAAAGGTGAGAAGTTACAAGCAAGCAGAATAAGCTTTGATTCTAAAGAAAGATGATGACAAGTTTTCAATCCATTGGGCTATGGAGTCATAAGAGAATTTAATTGAAACATCCAGGTTCAAGAGTAATCTATGGGGCAAGTCATCTAGGCCTAAGGATCTCTTTGAAGTTTGATTTATGGAATGGGGTGATACAATAAGAAAGGGAAATAATAGATGCAGAACAAAGAGCAGCCCAGGATCTGGTAAGTACTTTGAAACTAGCCAGCCTTTGACCAGGCACTTAAGGAAAACATAGAAGCAAACTAGGATCTGGTAAGTACTTTGAAACTATCCAGCCTTTGATACACTTCTGATAGAACACAGATTAAAAACAAAGGGAAACTTGAAGGCAACATTTGGAGTAGAAACTAGCGGGCAGGGCTCACCTTTCTCCTCATCTTAGTTCTTCTTTACTTAGTTACTTCCAAGACAATTACCAAGATAACACAGAATGGCCCAAGATCTGATAAGTACTTTGAAACTAGTCAGCTTTTGACACATCCTAAGGGAAACGGACAAATAGTTGAGCAAACAAGAAAGGGACTCAGGGCTAACCTTTGATTTCCTCAATTCATTCCTTACACAACATATATGAAAGTAACATTTAAAAATAACATTCAGCAGTGACGAAAAGATGAGGGAACGCCAGCATCTCTGTGCTTAGACTGAATTAAATCATTTCTAAATAACACAATAAGAAGAAAACATTGGGATAAATATTTTTCAGCCAGAGAAGGTCACTGGTATACAGCAAACTCTAACACTGTTTAAACTGTTCTTTATAGTGGAAAATGAAACAAATTGAAAACTGAAATAAAACGACAAGTTACAGTGAGAATAACATCACCATCAGCATAGACCAGGATCCCATAAATCGGCTTGTATTGATTGCTTCAAACCTGTTACAATCTTCAAATCCAATGTTTTAATCCATCTCTCTTCACAATCTAACCTATATGTTACAAGCAGAGCTCCAAGAGCCTATGAAACCACTATTTACAGTCAAGATTTTCCACTCAGAAACAGCTATAATACTTCAGCAATTACATTGACAACCAACTAATCCAACCCCTCACTCATCTTCTTCTGGAGTATTTATAGAAGGATGAGGAGGTGAGATCTGATAAAAATATCTCAAATACAATCAATGCAGAATTAATGTCTTCCTGACCCCGTGAGGCTCGATGAAGAAATTCTACAGGTGTTACATTGCATTAATGTGTTTACACTGATGAAGTAAGCTCGAAGGGAGCTTGTGTTGACCTTTGAGGCTCTGCGTACTGTTAGGGTTACTCTGCAAACATTCTGTCATTAAATCTGGTGCAGTAATAACTTCTTTGGTTGTTCTGAGGCATAATATCTGATCTTGTTCAATAAATTCATCCTCTGATTGAGCATTCTGAGGCAATAGGTGGCACTGCGGTGGTTGAGGAATCAATTTGCCTCAAGGTATGGCGGTGGAGGCAATATCTGATGAACACTTTTAGGTTTTGCTTTAATTGGTGAGCGAAGCCGGGGATTAGGCTTCTGATAACCGTTCTTAACCGTAATCCCCGTCAATTTATTGAAAAAACTGCTGCTCTGGTTCACTCTGTCTTCAAAATCTGATACTCTTTCTCTGCTCTGATATCGACGGCATTCTTCAAGCTTTACAGGGATGCGCGGCAACCAAGGCTCATGAAACCTTGTTGATATCTTTATTCTTCACCCTGTGGTTGATTCTCTGGATTAATCGGAAGGACTGGAGTCGTCACCCTTATCCTTTAGATTTTTATAGAATACGAAGAAAAAACCTTAAAAACCTGCAAAATACAAGAAAAATGAGGAAATCCTGCGTTATATGGATAGACTGCATCGGAGGGTGTGCGGGAAAATGGAGCGATCAGAGCCGTTGATCGTATTGCGATCAACGGTTGGGAGCGTTTTGAACAGTCAACGGGGAAAAAGGTGGAATGTACAATGGAATCGGGAGAGTGAATGTAAGCCGTCGATCTACAGAGATCGACGGCGGGGATTGGCCTTTGAACGCGCCGGGGAAGATTTAACGGGCGGGCAGGAGAGGCGATCAATGACCGTCGGATGGGTGATCCCAGATCCGACGGCGGAGGTGAATCCCGCTACGGGGCCATTGTACGAGGATTAACGTGTGGGCAAAGCGGAAGGACGGCGGTTTTTGGGATGAGGTGGAGGACACGCGTCGGCCAGCGTGTGGAATCGCTGGCCGACGGTGTAAAACCGCCCCTGGAAGAAAGGTGGTGCGGGCTAAAACTGGTGGAACTGGAAAACAACGTGGCGAAGGGGGGTCCACCAGACGAGGGGTATTCCGCTCCGTTGATCTGTGGGGCAGATCGACGGCTGGGAGGACTCGGAGCAGAGGAACACGTGGATTGATATTTCCCGCCTGAACCTTATAAAGGTGGGTCTTTCGAAGGTTTTAAAGGGAAAAAGGGAGGAGCGGGACCACGCCTTGGTTTAGCGCCTTTGGTCTTGAGCGGCCGGTCGTGGCGCTCGGTTATGTGGAGGAAGAAACGGTAAGGGGCTTAGCCTGAGGGGCTACAACCTAACGCATAGAAACGTATGTTTTTCTATGGTTTTTAATTGATTTTTGCAAAGGGAGAAAGGTTCCGTTAGGTCAAAAAGTGGGTTTTTAACCTTAGGAAATGAGATTATTGGAGGGGTAAGGAATATAACAGGGTTTGGTGGGGTTTTTATGTATGAAAGGAGACTTGAAGAAATGAAGGAAAGATGGAAGAAGGGGAGAGGAAAAAAGGAGGAGGATGCAGCAATACTTGATTAGGATTTTCATGGAAAATCAGAGGCAGAGAGGGGGAAAGTATGTAGAACCAACCAGTAGTTTAGGATCTTACCAACAGACTTCAAGTACTAACAATTTTAGGCCTGAATTTGTTTCTTGAAGGCTGCAAAGAAAATTTATCCACCAGCTGATATAATTGAAAAAATATAGGTGGCTAACAGTAGGTAAAATGGTTTTTGATGAAATTGTAATGCAATCCAAAATGGGTGTATTGATTTGACATGAATGGGGTATAGAGTCAAGAAAAAATATAGAGATTTGATTTTGTAAAAGAAAAACAAATTATTCTTCCAAGAATTTCCCAAACATAATAAAATTTAGAAGTTTTTATTGTCATGAAAATTTGAATAGTTTTTCAATGTCCATGTGAATGGGTATTAGGTAAAATTAAAAATGGTGAAGAAATTGTATTGTGGTTGCATAGAATGTGTGTGTAATGAAAATGTGAATGAAATCTTCTTGTTCATCCATTTCTAAAACAAGAAGAAGAAACAAAATAGGCTATTCTTTTTCCAAGTGTTTTTCTAAGCATGTCAGTTGTGCTAAATTTCCATAAGGAAATCTAACTCATCGATAAATTATGATATTACATATATACAAGAAGTGTTGTCTTAAGATAGGCAAACTATCTTGGACACACAATCTGTTGGCTGAGAGAATATCTCAACCACACAACAAACTAGGAAACATAATAGGAACATAATATCTAGATAGAAAGAATCACAACTCAGACAAGTAGGAATTACATTTTCCAACAAGTTGGTTGCCTTGACTTTACTTTTAGAGATGATAAAATTAGAGAGAGTTTTTTTGGATATTGAAAATATCAATGATTTTTCAAAATTCAATGTGAGTTGGAATAAAACTTAAAAGAGTAGGTAAAATGAAAAAAATGGCTTGAGGAAATTGCAATGCAATTGCAAGGAAATTGGTATATTGACTTGGGATAAATGGGGCAAAATTTCAAGTGGAATTGAGAAAAGGAGGGCACTCTTCCTCGAACAATTGACTTGACTTTCTCAATGATAAAATTGGGGAATTTTTTTTGGAAAAAAATAAAATATTATTGATTTTTCAAATTTATGTGAATTGCTATGAGAGAATTAGTAAAATGAAGGACAATCTAGTAACCATTTTCTAATAAATTTAAAAAATTAGTAAGGAGAATTAGTTTAAAAATTTTCTAATAAATTTATGTTTAAAAAAAATTAAGTTTTTATGATATAGGACAATCTATTAACCATTTTAGAATAAAAAATCTAATAATAATTGTAGTTTTAACTATTAATTTGTCTATTACTTTTATTTAAAAATACTAATTAGTTAATATTCAACTTATTAAATTTTATAAGTCTGATCAAGTGTAAAAAAATTTGTCACTAGAATAATTATTCTTAATTTTTTTAAATATATTAATTAAATCATAGTAATAAATGAAATTCTTAAATGATAAATTAATCTCTATTATTTATTAAATATAAATTTAATTTTTATGTAATTGTTACTTTGAAATTTACAAATAACATTTAAATCATGGACAAAATAATCTTAAGTTGACTAATTAATAATATAATCAAATTCATTAATATATAATATAATAATAAATAAACATTTTGGAATACCCATTATTTAATAATATAATAAAATTCATTAATATATAATATAATAATAAATAAACATTTTGGAATACCCATTATTTTCGCTTAAATTTTAAGGGAGATGTGATTAATTAAGCATCCATGCAGAGATAATTTCATTTGCTTTTTAAAACTTACTAACACCACATAATTCTTTTCAGTTCTCTGTTTCCAGGAAGACCAATGGCCACCGTGAAGCTGACGCTATACGAGTGAATAATTGATACCCCACACATAGTTTTCAATGCACGCACTCCACAATTTCATTTCATACGACACCACACCACACCACTCGTTCCGCATCTTCATTAACGTGACTTACACGTCTCCTCCATTATCAGAACCGCCGTGTGTGTCTCCTTCAACGGACGCCAACCATTTCATGCCACACCACACCACACCACTCGTTTCGCATCTCCATTAACATGACTTACACGCCTCCTTTCAGTTCTCTCTTTCCAGGAAGAGCAATGGCCACCGTGAGGCTGACGCTATACAAGTGAATAATGGATCCCCCACACATAGTTTTCAATGCACGCACTCCACAATTTCTTTTCATTTCATGCCACACCACTCGTTCCACATTTTCATTAACGTGACTTACACGCCTCCTCCATTAACGTGACTTATACGCCTCCTGTGTGTATTGATCAGGAGCTCAAATCTGAGCTTGGGAAAAAGCTCAAAAATGAAAGTTCTCAAAATTGATTGAAACCAAGATGGTTACATAGGTCTCGTCTTCTTGATACTGGCGCCGCAAACGGTTCGAAAAATGGACACCGTATGAAGAAGTTATTGCACTTTTAGTAAAGTGGGTCCGGCGGAGCACGGAGGGGCCAGCCCTCCTCCCATGGAACCTCATCATATGACCAGTGTGGGAGCTTAATGTTAAGAGCGCTTAAGGAGCCTAATATAAAGTTTAATATTTAATTAAGCTTTAGTTAAGTGGAGTTTAATATGGCGGAGATTGTGGAGGCGCTCCCAAATTTAGGTGGACTTCCACTTTTAGTGGAGTTAACTGGCAGTTGCCCCACATTTAGTGGAGGAAATTGGGGCAAAGTTGTTTTGGTCATAACTTTCTCATTACTCAACCTTTTGGAACGAAATTTTTTTTGATTTGGTATTTTCTCAGCCGTTTGGACTCAATGGCGCAGGTTTCAGAGCCATTGGAGCTCAGTTTCAGCCTGTTAAGCTTCGAAGAAGATGAAGGAGCCATCAGGGCCTAGAAGGAGAAGGCTGTGTTGTGGACTGTGTTTCTCTGTTTAAGGTAAATGAATAGTCATTATTAGCTATTTCATTCCTTTTGAATCTGTTTGGATGGTTTTCAAAGCCTGTTAAGAACTTTAGAAAGCCGAATAGCTTCATTTAAGTTCTAGAGGCCATTTTCCAAATAAAGTGTATAGGCGAAACCAGAGCAGCCGGAGGCCATTTTTGATGAAATAAAACTCTATATTGACTAATTCAGTCATTATGGAACCAATGGAAGTGGTTTCAGATCATTTTGAGTACTTCTACAACTCGAGAAGTTGATATGAAGTCGTGGGCAGCCCTGGGCAAACCGTGGAGGAGAGCCATTTTTGGGGATGTTGTGCTTAATGTAAGAAATTTATAAATTGGAATTTTATTTCTGATCATTATTGGATGCAGAAGTAGTGGTTTCAGGAGCAGAAACAGAAATCTGAGGGAGTTTGTGCCATTTAGAAGCTCAGAGAAGCTTAGTGCACCGACAGAAGGATGTATGCCCATGGAAGCCTAAAGTTGTTTGCAGGAATTGGACAGCCATTAAAGGGATTTAAAATGGTATTCTCAGCCCTTTGAATCATTCTTGTATTCATTGTGGTTAAGTTTGGAGCTTGTAAAAGAATTTGATTACCTTAATCCCAAAGAGTCTAGTCATGTTGACGAAGCTCAAAGGAGATGTAGCCCAAGAGATGGGGTGAACTCCTATATTATGTTGCTGTTGTGTTTTGTATTCTATGGCTGAATTATGTTGCTGATATACATGTTAAGTTTCAGCAAAAACAAATAAACTTTAAACACATAAACAGAAGAAAAGACTTACACCTCTTCCAAGAAAAACTTCTGCATAATCTCAAATTTGAGTAAGGTCATTTTAATTAAGTCTCAGTGATTACATTTTATTTCTTTAGGCAGAGCCAGTATGTGGGCCAGGTAGCCTCTGGTTTCATCCTTTCTAGTAAAGGTGAAATAACCAGTAAAAGCCCCTTACTGTCAATCTCTGTATGAGAAATACTTTGTTCTCACAATTTCATATTTAAATTTTTGAGTATTTGCACTCATTTACTTAAATGAAAATGGATACCTTGCACCCTTTTCAAGTACCTTCCATTTTCAGATCATGTATATATAGAGATGCATCTACAACATACAACTCACATTGGTGGTTGAACTTGTGAGAGATTTTGGTGGTAAAGAGAGAGAAATGGATCTTCTGTTTGTGCTATCGTTATTGTTGTTGTTGTTCTGCATTATGGCTGCCCCTCCGCCTCTTAATTTCCATCGCCAACATGCTGCTTCTTATAAGCACATGGATGGTCATTCTGATTCTGTCCGCATATTGGCGGACGAACGTGAATTCAATTTATCTTCAACGGACGCCCACCATAAAAGGGACCTTCATGCCCTCTTGTCGTTCAAAAAAGCCATTAAATGGGATCGATATGGCCTTCTCTCCAACTGGACGGCGGAAAATTCCGACAACATGTGCTCCACCTGGTTCGGTATCCGCTGTAGAGTGAACACCAGCAGAGTGGTCGCGATTGACCTCTCATTCGATGAAGCATTCGACAGAGTGCTCGCGATTGACCTCTCATCCGATGAAGCATTCGACATAGTGGTCACGATTGGCTTGACTTTCGACATACCATTGGTAGGTACACTTTCACCGTCTATCGGCAACCTCTCATTATTACGCAAATTGGATCTTTCTTCTAATGCTTTCACTGGAGGAATTCCGGCCGAGTTTGGCCACCTTAAAGCACTACAAACACTACACCTCAACGGCAACATGCTCCGTGGTCCTATTCCAATGGAGTTGTACAAGTTGCAGAAATTAAAGTACCTGGAGCTCAGTGGCAATATGTTCAGTGGTCCTATTCCAGTGGAGTTGGGCATGCTACAGAAGCTACAGTCCCTAGATCTAGAAGACAACTACTTCTCAGGCAGAATTCCATGTGAATTGGGTAATCTGACACAACTTTCATATCTAAGCATATCTAGCCTTCATATTTCTGGTTCTATTCCTTCTGAAATTTTTAGACTTCCCCTCGACACTCTCTCTCTTAGTTTTAACCTCACAGGGACGATACCCAAATCCATTGCCAATTTGACCAGGTTGACTTTTTTATATCTTCTTGAAAGTGGACTCACTAACATATGTGAAGGCATTACCAATTTGACCAAGTTGACGGATTTATATCTCTCTGGTAACCAACTCACTACCATACGGGAAGGTATTGCCAATTTGGTTAACTTAGAGGAATTAGATCTTAATCAAAACAACGTCATTCATATACATGAAAACATTGCCAATTTATCTAAGTTGATGATTTTAGATATCTCCGATAACAAATTCATAGGTCCAATTCCTAAAGCCATTGCCAATTTAAAGAACCTTGAAAAATTAGATTTCTCAAACAACAACCTCAAAGGGAGAATTCCAAGAGATATACGAGAGCTTCGATCCTTACAAATATTAGACTTTTCAAACAACTACCTTGAAGGGACAATTCCAAGATTCATAGGAGAACTTTATATTTTGGAAGAATTACATTTAGGTTCAAACAATTTTATTGGGAAGATTCCTAATAATATTAATAATTTGGTTTCACTTAAAGTATTAGATTTTTCAGAAAACAATTTGAAGGGACCTATTCCTACTATGTGCACTTATAGTTCCACTTCTTTAGGTATATTCTCTGCTCATTCTAACAATTTCTCAGGGACTCTAACCTCATCTTTTAATAATTGCACTGAGCTTGTAATATTGGATTTAAGGAAGTGTGGATTTATTGGTGAACTTCCTTCAACTCCTATAAATCTGGATAAATTGGGAGTTTTAAGCATTAGTTATAATAATCTTCATGGTACTATTCCCCAATGGATCACAAACTTCACCGACTTATTTTTGTTGGATTTATCCAACAATAACTTCAATGGAAGAATACCAGATGATCTTGAAAGGCTCCAAGGATTTGCAGTAAACAAATTTCATGGGCTTTACCAGCTTTATTTTAACATGGAGGAATACATAAAAGGGATTATGTATAATGTGTCAATCGACTTGACTACAAACATTATACTTGATTTGTCTAAGAATAATCTTACAGGAGAAATCCCTACAAGCATAGGCAATATGAGAAGCTTGAGGTTACTAAATTTCTCTGGGAACCAATTGGAAGGAAAAATACCTGCATCTTTTGGTGGGATATCTACTTTGGAGCAGTTGGACTTGTCCAAAAATAATTTGAGTGGAGAAATTCCTCGAGAACTCTCTCAATTGTCAATGTTGGCTTACCTAGATGTTTCATCTAATAACCTTTGTGGGAAAATTCCAACAGGGACACAATTTGACACCTTTAATGAGTCTTCATTTCAAAAGAATAAGTGCTTATGTGGGTACCCTCTACCACAATGCAATCAAAGCTATACAGAAGCACCGAGTGGAGACAATGGCACTCAAAGTAACATTAAAACAAAATGGCTCACCTATGTAGATGGAAAAATGTCTTTGATAGCTTTAGCCATGGGAATTGGGATAGGATTTTGGGGAGTTCTTGCTATGTTCATTGTTTGGGAGAAGACAAGGAATTGGGTTTTGGGTTTGCCTCCCACTAGCACAAGAAGACCCTCTTATGGCTTGTATAGATTCCCTACATAGCTCAATAAAGCTTGTCCATGTACATCACTATCTTAATATATTTAATGCCAATTATATGCAATGCCACTTAATGATATGGTTTGAATGTCTTTTATCCATATACCTTGTTGTTTTAGTAAGTGTACATAATGGTGTTTCAATTTGGATAAAAATTACCTAATTTTGTGGAATAATATAAAATAGAGTTCAAATACTTCCTTTTAATTGTTGTCAATTATTAATATACAAATAGAGAAAGAATAAACAAAAATATTTTAAGTTTATGTTATATTTTTTTTAAGTCATTGTTTATTATTGAGAAGCTAAATTAGATAAATGGATCTACATTACTTTAAAATTATTAAAATAAAACATTCAACACTATTTTTTTTTGTTATTAATAATTTAATATTTTTAAAAAGTGTCTTGATTTTTAATACAATCCTTTTATAATAAAATAAAACAAAATTTATTGATAATGAAAATTATGGACCATTAATATATATAACAATCAATAAATCTATAACTTTTAATGAATTTTTCATATCTATTAATTGTGCTAAGAGATAAAACATGTTATATTTAACTATTCAATATTGTTGAAAATGTTGATTAAATTATATGGAAATTTCAAAACATACTAGTTTTATAGGGTTTTATATGATTAAATTCAAGGTATATGATTAAATTTAACTTAGTATTGATATATTATAAAATATGAATAGTTTAATATTCAATTAAATATTTAAAATAAAACATAATTATTAATATTATTAAATAAAAAAATTATTATAATTAATTATAATTAAATTAAGTTATATAAATGTAAAAAGAATATGAATATAAATTATAAAAATTAATATAAAATATAAAAATTAATGCTAATTTTGATTTCTTATACTTTTTAGAAGAAATAAAAGTATTAATTTAAAATTTTAATTAAATAAAATTTTGAATAACAAATGATATATGTCTATGTTTTAACTTGTTGAGAGCAATGCATATGTAATTTTACAATTTTTGATAAACATTAACTGTCAATATGTTTTAGTTAATTTTAAATACATTATCATTTAATAAGTAAAAGTGTATGGCTTTCTCTATAGTATTTTTATGAAATGTTTTTATTGAATTTAACCTATTCAATAAAGTTATTTGATAAATTCAAACTTAAGATATGTAATTTTTAATTTTCATTTATAAAATTTAAAAAAAAAAATCAAATATTTTTTTTTTATAATTTTATTTATATAAAATCATAAAAAATAAACTCGTCGTACTTATAAATACAAAAGGTTCTTTTTCACTCTAGTAAATTCTAAAGTTGTGAGTTTTTGAGTTTTTAGTCTAAGAATACTAGAGGTAACCACAAACCTACTTCAAACTCTAGGATCTAGCCTTCCTAGAGTTCAAAGAGGGCTCTCTCTTTAAGATTTATCTTTGTTTGATTGGTAAAATATTAGGCTAGTTATGAAAGTACAATTTTGTTTTTGGTTTGATTGATTGGTGGGAAAATCACTTTGAAGAAATGGATAATGGGAGATCTATTTGTCCATTGGGCTAAGGAGTCAAAATCAAGTAAACAGGACTGGGATCAAGGTCAAAAAGTTCAAATGTTTTCAAGGCAAGATAGATAACCCTTGAAGATCTTGGAAAGTTGTTTTTTATGAGATGGTATGATCGGGATAAAGGGTACTTAAGAATCCTTAGATCTGGAAAAGGGAAGTAATAGGAAGAGGTCAAATGAGTGAGAGAGAAATTAAGAATTCTCTACACTACAAATCAAATGAAAACATAAAAATGATAACAAGTTAAAAACACGGTGCTCTTAACAAATCTTGTAGTAATACTCCTAGTTATTCATTCAGATTTAGAAAAAAAATGGATGGATGCATGTAACTAAGAAAAGATCACAATGACAAGTGAGGAAATACTTCACTCCAGATAGCTCATGACAGGGATCCTGAAATCTGATGCCAATTTGATTCAATCTAGTCTGTTACTTGACATTTGAAACACAAAGCCTTCAAGTCCAACAAAAATAACTATAATAATCTCTAGCAATTTTATTCCACACAAAATACTTCTAAAGATGAAGTATTTATACATAATCTTTTAAAAAATATCCTAGAAAACTTCTAGGAATTAACTTAGGAAAATAAAATATCTTTACAACAATAATAGAGACAACTGCTTAACAAATCAACAAGCTGTCCTATTTTATCCAAAAGAAATAGAAACTGTTTTTAGATAAGAAGCAGCTGGATGCTTAGGTGTTATCCTTGCTGGCTCTTAGATATTTTTCAGAATCTGATCTACCTTGTTGGATACTCTTTCTCTGATACTCTTTTATTCATTGATACTCTTTAACTTCGGATACTCTTTAACCTTTAGTCAACACTGTTTACTGCTGTAAAATAGACTGTTTTAGCAGTAAAATCAGCAAACAGATTTTTCTCCTTTCTTTTGACTCTCAATTCTAGCAAACTGTTTTCACTATTTACTTTTCAGCATTTTTTCTTTTCACAGTAAATCTGTGAATGACTGCCAATATTCAGCTTTGGGAATTTTTATATTTTTCAACTTTCTAAAATTTTCATCAACTTCAGTGTATCTGACAAAACTTGGCTTTACAAAAAAAAGATGTCTTATTTCATGCTGTAAATAAAATAGATCTTCAAAGGATTTATGGAAAAACTGTCCTATTGGCACTCCTTGTGACATTGTCTTGTTCACCTATTCTTTAGCATACTCTCTTATTTTCTTATCATAATCTTTATGAGGCATGAGTTTCTCATTGAATACATGAATGTCAGGTAGCCCTCTTTGTCTCAAATTTGTATATTTTACCATGAATCTGGTTATGGCAAGATTCATAGCTTCACACTTCTCTTCTAAGTTCTTCATTAGATTCTTTTTTGTAATAACTTTCCTAATTTCTAGGATTGTTTTAGTTATGTCTGATATTTGAAGTTCTTCTCTGTTTTTTATGTTGAGGAATGTGATTAGCCTTAAAGCTTGTTCTAGTTTATCAGCCAATTCATCTTTTGTTTTCTGGATCTCTGCTTGTGCTGCTTTCAATAATTCTCTTTTCTCATAAATGACTTGGATGGAAGGGCATACATCATTTATGGCCTCAATAATTTTACTCCATAGTTGATTTTTCACAAATGAAATGGATTCCTATAGAGTTAGATCCTTCTGTAATTTTTTCAATTCAGTGTCCAATCTGTTGGCTTTCTGCTCTTGAATTTTGGCATTGATACTGTGGGCTATAATACTCAAATAATCATCTTTTTACTTGAGTAGTCAAAGGCTGATATAAATCTATTCTGGTTGCCTAGTTTTTGCTTTAAAAACTGAGAGTAAATTTCAGTTTTGATTTCTTCATTCTTCAGTTTGATTTGTTTATATTTCTCCTTAATATCCAAGTCCTTTTCCTCAGCTGCCTGTGAGGAAGAAGCTTCCATGTTTTGTTGTCTTTATATCATCTATGCATCATCATTGTTGATTGGTTCTTCATTATGAATTTCAGCAAGTGTCTCATTTATGATGGGTGTTGCAGTATCAACATTGGTTTCTGGTGCAAGTGTGTCATCTATGTCAATGGTCACCTTCTCTTTACAAACTGAGCTTAGTTTGGGCCTTTTTTTGTAGATTAACTTAAACTTGGTCTCAGTTGTAGTTTCTACAGTATAAGCTCCTTCTTCTCTGATTCTCTTGGTGGATTTCTTTGGCTGTTTAGCAATTTCCAAAGTGTGACTAATATCCCTTTGGTTCACTACATATGTTAAGGTTTTTTCAACCCACTCAATCTGATTGGTAAAATTCTCTGTTTCTGGTTTTGATTCATGGATAAAGGGTGTTAGTTTACATTTGACCCTTAGTTTACTCAAGCTCCCTTCTGGGTCATAATTCCATGGGAAAATTTCTTCAAATCTGAATTCCAACAATTGCTTAGTTACCTCTTTTTCTGCATCTCTGTGGTTGCATATAAATGGCCCTATCTGATTCTTTAACTTGAATTACGTTTTGTTTTTAGCTGCCATGAAATTAATTGAATCAAAATTAAGGATCTTCTTGATATACTCCAAGGAAAATATCCTCATAGAGACATGCTTTGGGCAACTTGTAAGGTAACAATTTTGACCCAAATACCCTCATTTCAGTATGCTTCTCATATAGGTACCAATCACCAACCTTACTCTGTTCTGACAACTGCAAAATCTTTTTCATTTCTTCATTTACTCTGGGCTGCTCCCCTTCGGTCAAAATTGTTATTACTAGATGCAAAAATAACTTTGAAAAATCTGAATATGTGAAATATGTGCACTCTTTTATGAGCAATGTTGTCCAAAAAATGACAGATAAAGGATTTTCCTCTATGTCAAGCTTTTGTAGAGTAACTGGAAATTTGTCTGATTGGAAATATAGAAACATATGGAAAAGGAAAGAAGTATATCTAAATACTCCTTCAATTGGTAAATTGGTCAACTGATAATGGATGTTATCTGTAATGAAACCAACATAGTAAAAAATGACTGATGGGGATTGACTAGGGGAAAAGGTGGATAAGAAGCCCAAGATGGACTCGTCAGTGTGCTCATCAGTGAAATATCCAAGGATGAAGGAGAGCATGGAGATTATATGTCTTAAGCCTTCCGGGAATTTGGCAGTAGAGTATGAGGGATTGATCTTAGAAATATCTACATGTGAGGGCATAAAATTCTGAAAAATCATGAATATTTTGGGAAAATCTAGGCCAATATATAGTTGGGTTAAGGCCTCTATGGATAAAGGAACTGCTTGGGGGTCTGGTCGAAGCTGTAACATTTGGTTGATATATTAAGATGTGATAGTGAAAAGTACTTCTTTGTCAGCATTTATTATGGCTCTTTGATTAGGCACATAGTACTTCTGACATAATCTAATAAATTCTTGGCCTGGGTGAGTTAATGGGACCACATATTTGGGAAAATGGGATTCCCAAATAAGGATCTCATCTTTATCTAGATATTTTTGAAAACACCAGTTATTGATATCCAACAACTTGAATTCAACAATGGGATCTGCAATCTTGTAATCAGTATCAGCTAGGGGGATATGTTCAACATCAACCACAGGTGGTTGAAGACGATTTACCACTATGGCAGGCTTACAAGTGATAGCAGGGGTTGGTTTAGGTGCTTTGGAATCCTCAATCTTGCTTCTACTATGCTTTTTAGGCATTTTTTGGGCTACTTCTACAAGTTTAAAAAATTTTCAAGAATAATTTTCTGTAGCATAGGATCTTTTAGACAAATTTAACAAATCATGGTTTTCTCTTTGGGCTTTCTTTTAAAATAAGTTTGCGAAAGGAGGTTTGAATATTTGACTAGTTTAAAACAAAAAACAGAGGTTTTTTGAGTCTCTGATTGTGAAATAGGGTTGAAAGCTCTTTAGAAAAGGATCACAGAGGGTTTCAGGGTATCTACAAAGGATTTTTGGCTTGTTTCACAACTTAAAATAGATAATTAAACGGTGAAAAACTCACAAACTTCTTCAAAATAGCACACATCAGAGAAAAAGGGTTTATGGGAAAACTTTTCCAGAATTTGGCTGGTTTTTGGGGCTTTTTTGGTAGTTTATTACAAAGGATTCTTAAAATCAAAGTGTTTTTGTTCTTTTTATAGGTCCTTTAAATTGATTGTAGGTTCAATTTGAGAAAAATACCTCTTTATACGCAACTATTGGGTTTCGAAATAAATTTTGAGGTTTTCCAAATGATTTGATGTCTTCTGTGGATTTCAGGAAATAAGGTGTAGCTCCTTGACAATCTTGAATCACAAGTTGCAGGGTAGATTTTGCAAATTTCGGGCGCAGAAATGGCTGAAAAATGCTTCAATAGGGTGTTTTACACTCAAGGCGGATATGGAGTGGGTTAAACGCACAGAATATAGATGGATAAATGAATTTCCAAGTTTTTTAAAATACACATTTAGGTTGTATGAATCTAGCATTGAATGCAGGTCGCATCAGGAGGGAGGAGCGATTTCGAGATTCACCGGATCTTAAACCGCTGGTTATCGCGCAAAAACTTGGTGGTAAGTGGTTTTAGACTCAACCCAAGTGATAGAATAGAAATCATCCACATGGAGGAGAGAGGAATGGGCAAAACCACCTATTTCGCATAGCTTTGGTGTTTGGGTGATCGTGCATTTTTTTCACACGATATTGGATTCCGACCGTCAGATTTGGGGGATCAATGTGAAGGGTCCTGATTCATTTGGGAGTTGCATTGAAATGGGAGGTGGGATCAGGCTTTTGGATAGGTGGCAAGGGTTGTTGAAACTTCATAAATAATGTTTTAATTAATTCAAAAAACCTTGTGTTATACGAATATAGGCGGGGGTAATGTTTTTTTATTCAAAACATTAAAAAAAACGTGTCAAACTTTATATGCGGGCGGGGTAGTATTTATATATTTTTCAACCTTTTGAATAGTTTTAAAACTATAGGGGCAGGGTATTTCAATAGGGATAGATTTAGAATAAGAGATTTATAGTCTGGGGTTTTTATTATGCACATACGGGATATAAAACTATGGTCTAAACATAAAATAATGGGTTTTGGGGGGTATTTAGATATATGGGAATTAATATCTATGGGTAGGTGTATTTTTAGGGTTTTAATACAATAAGTTAGGTGTTAATATGAAAGAAGGGTAGAAAAAGGAAATAAAACACATATTATCTCTAAGTAAAGTATAACAATAAAGCATTGCTCATTTTTTGTATTTGCTTCACTAATACTTAGGATAAATGTAATTTTGAGGGTTTTTATGAGTGATTTTGAAAGGATGAAGTTAATTATTTGGGGTTTAGCTTTACTAAGTAAGAATGTGTCTTTACTTAGGAAAAGGGGGCTTTATTGTATGAATGAAGAGTGAATGTTGATAAATGTGGGTTTAACATAAGAACTCAATATTTTTAACTAACTAGTCATCGAGCCTTGGGTCGGGTCCCAACAAAAGTCAGAGAAATGCTCCAAGCCTGTTTGACGGATAGCTTAGAATATTGAATACTTATAGGGGAGGGGAAATCAGTGATATTTTTCTTGATGAAACTTTATTACATGCTTTCTCAGCTGATTTCTACCTACCCAACTTATTTCTAACATTTTTTCTTCATTTTAGTAGGTGCATTTAGGCTTACAACCTTAAAACATTTTTCTTTCAAATCACAAAACTATCTAAGTCTACTTTATTTCATCCGATGGCTCAAATTAAAGTGTTGAGCTCCCCATTATTCTCTACCTATCTACTGATTTGTCAAGTTTAAACTGTCTGACAAATCTTTATTCTCTATCTAACACCTGAAATTGAAAACATGAAATGTTAAGATTTAACTGTTTAATTGATCATGGATTATGACATTTACTGATACTCTTCCCATAATCATTTATTTTGCAGAAAAAGTAAAAGTAGTGGCATTTGGACTTGCTCACTTTCAGGTCTTATTTATCTCTTTTTTCTTTTGGGGTCTATATTTTTCTAAGTCCTTTGATTATTCTTTTAGGACTTTTTACCCTCTTTTTGGTTTTTTATTATTTTTTCATTTTTTCAAAATATTGGAAAACAACTTGCAGAGAGCAAGGTATGTACATATTTTACAAGACTATCAAAGTCAATTCAAAATTTATGAACCCTATTATTATAGGATGCTAACAGTGGCTCCACATGGGGATGATATTTCGTGGTGAAATATTAAGAACTCTAAGACTAGTAGCCTTTGACTTTTGACTATGATGATCATGTAAGTATCTTCTGATTTCTACAATAACTCATATTTATGACATCTTACCTTTCAAAGATTAGGGCCTTCTCTGCGGGCTTCAAATTTTGTAAAGAAAATATCCAATCCAATCTAAAAAGTTTCAATGTATATGTACAATGATCAAAAGTAAATGAGACTAACTATTGGTTATCTCAGATGAATAGTAGTGCTTCAATATCCTACCATTTACTGGTCCTTCTTGCAGATCTATTCCATCCAGTTCTTTCAAAAAGAAAGTATTATTACCTCTATATCCATAAATCACATAAGGTCATTTCCACAGAAAGTCAAACTTCCCATGTTTACCTTTTTCTTCTCTTTTAGAATCCCACTTTAACACTTGATCTCCAATGTAAAAATCATCTTCTTTAGTCTTTTTATCAAAAATTTTCTTTACTTTATCCTCGATGACTTGGGATCTAAAATAAACTTCTTCCCTTGTTTTTTGCAAGTGAATAGTTTGATTGATCCTTCTCTGTATATAATTTGTTTCAACCTGTAACTCTTAGATAAAATTCATCACTAGTACTCCTAAAGAGGATGGAAAAACAACATCCATTCCATATACAAGCTGGTAAGGACATGTACCAATGGATTTTTTAGTTGTAAGTCTATCTGCCCATAGGGCATTGACTAACTTCTTGTTCCAAGATTTTTTGTTATCTTCCAGTAATTTTTTAATGATATTTACAAGACTCTTGTTTGAGGATTTAGCTAGGCCATTACCCTGAGGGTAATATGCAGTAGAGTGACCTAGGGTAATATGGTATTTATGGCAAAAGGCAATCATCTTTTTGGATCTGAATGCTGCTGCATTATCAGTAATTATCTTTTAAGCACATCCAAATCTTGAAAGAATGTTATTTTCTAGGAAGGAAATAATGACTATATCAGTGGCTTGTCTAGAGGGTATGGCTTCAATCCGTTTTGTGAAATAATCAGTGGTAGTCAAAATCCACTTATGTTGGCCTGAATATGGAGGGTGAATTTCACCAATGAAGTCTAAACCCCATTTTTGAAATGGCATTTGTGTTATATATATAAGGATTTAAAGGTAGGGGTAACAATTTTCTCTTTCCCTAAAAAATTTGGCACTTGTGACAAGAAGTCATAAACTTTTTGACATCAGTAAACAAAGTAGGCCTCAGGATCAGACAACTCATATTACATGTTCCCAAGAACCCCCTGCAAGCTTTTCTTCGATAAACAGTCAGCCACTCCATTTTTTTCCTTATAAATGTGATTAAAGTGTAAATCAATGAACATCTTGGGGAGCAAGGAGATCCTATCCATCCAAGACCCCCAAATTGACAAAATTATATATATATATATATATATATATATATATATATATATATATATATATATAACACTAAATTATAAAATTTTATATAATAACAAAAAAAAATATTAGCTGTTTCAAGAAGAGGCACAATCAGTGTTGTAAGGCAGCTATACCTGCATCCTCTTGTAGTAATATGTAATATAATAATTTGGTTAATTTTTTTAGTAGTATAAGACCATTATAATTTTCCTTGGATTTGAAAATTTGATATTCTGTAAACTTATGTCTCAGAGTTTTTGTTAGCTTCTTGTTGTTTTTGTGTCTTTAGTTGTTTTCTCTGAGCCTTTCAATTGGTATCTACAATCAATCGGTATTAGAGCCGATGGCCTGAGTTGTGAGAGTTTGTTTTTCTAACCTCGTAGCGAGCGCTGAGTCTTAGCGCTATAATAAAATCACTCCTTTCAGTGTTGATTGTGTGGTAGACCTGCTGTGTATGGCGTGCGAGCTGGCCCAAGAAGTTGTTGGCATTGTGGAGGAGTCAGAAGACGGAGATGTTTGAGAAATCTGTGTGTTGGACAGTGGCTTTACACATAAGATTGAGTAGCCGTCATCATTGTTGAGAGCTGTCACTAATTATCGTCGAAGTGTGTGTGTGAGAGGAGAAGAGTCGCCAGAGGCCTCCACAATAAGGGGCATCCTATTACTGTTATGATGCATGGCTTGCAACCCATCGTTTGCAGTCGTTGTGATCAATGTCACCACATACAAAGAAAAAATTGCATGTGTGAATCAATAAAGTACAATATCAATCCACAATTTCTAATTGTTGACCAAAAGTAGTTGAATATAGGTAATACCGGATTGTATTATCTCATATGCCCTTACCCTAATGCGGCATACTGAAAGTTTGAACGCAGTTTTTTTTTTCTTAAATTCTTCATTAAAGGACAAGGTTTTTAAATACAAAAAAAGTAAAGTTTGAAGGTTCTTTTGAATTAAAAGTTATTTCAACCATGTTTGGATAATTAGAGACGTATTTGGAGTAGATTGGTTTTTTTGGGGCTTAAAAATATATGTTAAAAAATAATGGAAAGGTGAAATCCGAAGAAATTAAATTTTGATATGAGTAGGGTTTGTATTCTTGACCTATTCAAGCAATTCGTCATTTTTATATTGGTTTTCTTTCAAGGCGTGATTAAAAAATAAATAAAATTGAAGAAAATAAAGGAGAATGCACGTCGGTTATTGGTCGATAAAGAGTTCTGGGGAGAACTCAAGCAGATTAGAAGAGAATCAAATCGCGCAGGAGATGTATTTTGTAGAAGAATATGTTGTGTTTCTAGTTGTAGTCAAGGAACAAATACATAATGAAGATAAGGATAGCAATGCAGATTTGGAACATATCAATTAAGATAAAGAGCTCGAGGAGATAATGAGGAATTGAATGTACATTAATGAAGAATTTGACGGTATCAATTATGCATTTATGTAAATCTTTATGATAAAAGAAGATATGCATTAGCATTATTTCTTATTATGTTATTAAAGGATGGTAATATTTTTTATAACAATTTATATGAATTTGGTTAAGAAAATAGTGCAAAAGAGTTTTTGGATATCTTTTAGGGGATTTTTGTAAAGGAGAGTAATCAAGTAGAAGATAAATAATATTGTACAATCTATTGTAGTAGTGTTTGAAGATGAAAATGAAGATGGATTTTCGGCCACAAATATACAAAAACATGAAGAGTTTGGTGAAACCCACTTAAATGTGGATCACAATGTTGATTGTGTGTTACCAGTAGAAGTTGATTTTGTTATAGTTAATGCTACATATGGAGAAGCAACCGGGTTTAGTTGATCCAACAATTGAAATTGCTGGTGTTAACTTTGATGAAAAATAATTCACTAGTGATGAGTGGTTGCAAATGATGCAACCTCATAAACATTTAATTGATACATTGTTATTTGGTGAGAGAACCCTAGTTGTGTACTAGAGCCTAGTGGAAGGAAACATCACTACAGAAGTAGAGGTCGGTGAAGAAGTAGAGAATCAAGATTATGAGACATCGAAAGAGTCAAAGAAGGAAGAAGAAGGAAGAAAAAGAGAAGAACATTCCAATATGGTTCTCAATATGTCTTTCATATAAATTTTCCATTAGTTTTGACTATGGAGATGTTAAAAACAACACCAAAAAAATAAAAAATATAAAAAATAAAAATAAAAATAAAATTAAAGTTCTTTGAAACACACTTATTGAACAATATTCTGCCATCGAATTATAAACAGTTAAAAATAAAACATCCCTAATCTTTATTTGTGCAACCGTTAAATCTTGATTTGTGAATATGAGAGATAATAAGCTCTGCTATTAGTATGCAGATAGGAAAATTAATTTGATTAAATGACTCCATCTTCTGATACCAAAAAGAAGCTTAAACGCAGGCAACCAACTTAATTACTCCGATCTCCAACAGTGATTCACTGAATTGAAAGATAATAGAATGAGTCAAACTGGCAATCTAGCGATTGAAGAGAATAACGATACCTATAAACAAAGGTTGGTTTGGAAGGGAGGAGAGATATAGGAAATAACGCCTGGCAGAGCTGTGAGGGAAAATAAAGAGGACCTCGTCAAAGGCTACTAATCCACCTCCTTGCAATTCACAATCTCCATTACTGGCGCAAGAAAATTGGTAATGAGATGTTACTTTTGCAGGGGATCTCGCTGCATGAGAAATTCTGCATTTCTTTTGGTTAAATTTTTTTATAAATGTGTTTATTTGGAATATTTCTGAATATTATTGTATTATTTTGTTTTTTCATATTTATTTATTTATGTAAAAGGGAGTATATCATTTTACCATTTAAGAGGTTATATATATATATATATATATATATTAAAAAAAAGTTATATTATGTTTTTCTCTATATTTTTTTATTTAAAAATTATTATAATTGTGTTTATTTGGAATAAGTGACTATTTATACGCAGAGTCTATATTAGGTTATTGTCGGTGTACAGAATTACAGAATAGGATGATACTTACTAGCCAATTGCCAGCTGCATGAGAAATTTTGTATTTTGTATTAAATTTTTTTGTTTTTTCTCAAGGAAAAAGACATAATTTTTTATTAATAATAAGAAAAATTACATGTTACATTTAGCAGCAGCATATCCAAAAGTGTGCAAGTTCAAGATAGTATAAACCACTGAAAAGTCAAATAAGTGCCAGATAATCAGCTAATTTTGATTATAAATTATTATATCTATGTTTATTTTGAATATGTCTGAATATTAATATATTAATTTGTTTCTTCATATTTATTTACATAAAAGGAAACATATCATTTTCTGGTCTCTTAACATCCCTTTCTATAAATCTATATAAAAAAAGTTATATTATAGTTTTTCTCCATATTTATTTACTTCAACATTATTATAATTGTATTTATTTTTTTCCATATTTATTTACTTAAACATTATTATAATTGTATTTATGTGGAATATGTATTTTTATGTTTAATAAATATGTATATTTGGAAATAGAGTGAGAAGGTGGATGAACATAGTATGAAGAGATGCTCAACTGGTGAAAGAAATTGTGGGAGTATTGCGTGGGGAGATGTCTAAACAATGGGAGTATTGCCTGGGGATGCTCATTTGTTGCTTGGAGATGTTCATCTGTTTCATAGTTTCAATTTAATTATTAATAAATATTAAATGGATAATAGATACAATTTTCATGAAATATTATAAAATGGCGTGGGGTGCTTATATGTTTGAGAATTTCAATCTAATTATTAATAATTATTAAATGGATAATAAGATATTGTTTTCATGAAATATTATAAAATGAGTTAGTTTATACTCATAATTATTGTGTTTCTTCATATTTATTTATATAAAAAGAAACATATCATTTTCCGATCTCTTAACATAGATTTATAAAAATCTATAAAAAGAAAACTTATATTATCATTGTATCCAAATTTATTTACTTAAAAATTATTATAACTTTGTTTTTGAAAGATGTGTTTACTTAAAAATATTATAAAAGTGTTTAAGGTAAATTTGAAATGTATACAAGAAGTTATAATACAAATTAGAATTTTAAAATGTAAATCTTATATTTTTGAGGGGGAATGCAAAATACTAAAATAGCCTATTTTTAGTGTCAATGCAATTCAAAATGTTTCTTGGAAGAAACATTGGAGATATAGAATTGGTATGAAACATGTGAGATTGTGATGAAAATTCATATTTGGAAAGATATCCATCATATTTTTTATGAATTAATGTTATTTTATTTAGTTTATCTCATGTAAGTATGGGTTTTTTCAAAATCTATTAAATATTTGCTATTTGAACTTGAAATACCATGTCTGAATATTAAAATGCAATCTATGTTTGAATGAAATTGACATAATGTAAGTGATTTCTCTTTGTCTTCTAGTTTTGAATGCCATTTTGTTTACTATTTTTTATCTTCATTGATTTTTTGTATGTCACTATTCTTCTTCAATTTACACCTTATTATGTTTCCTTTGCAACATCTAATGAAATTGCTATTATAAACTTATGTTGCAGTAAATTGATAATCAAAATATTGATGATAAATAACAAACTATAGAAACTGACATATGGCAACACTTCACTTATTAACAAATTTTTGAATCTAAGTAAAAGACATCTATAGACATACTGAAATGATTTTCTACCTTTTTATGATAAATAAAGATTTGAGGATGGAAGAGCTGAAAAAAGAAAAAAAAGAAAAAAAAATTTGAAACATGTACCAAAAAGAAAAAGATAAAGCAGTTCAGTCTACTTACAACAAACATGTTTAAGTTATGTTGAGAAAAAGTTAAGTGATGGGTCGTAATTAAGGAGAATGCTAGAGATATTTACTCCAGATTTATCAACCCAGAGCCTCAACCTCATGCACTTCTGCACATCGCCTCGACCTGTTCTGCGAAAAGGACGTCACCGCCATAGGTCAATAACTAGCTTAATTTTTGTATAAATCTAGTTGAGCTGGGATAGAAGAAGAGGCGCAGTCAGTTTTGTACGGCAGCTGTAGTATTAGTTGCGTAGTTTGTTGTTGTAGATTTTCTTTGGAATTTGGAAATTTGATGTACTTCTGTAAACTTATGTCTCGGAGTTTTTTTTTTAGCAGCGATAGCTACTTCTTGTTTTTGTGTCCAAATAGAATTCCATCTGCGGAGAGAATAGAGGCTTGGGTTACACAAGGGTTTTCTGGCTTTAGGATTTAAATGAGAAGTTTTTACATATAAAACCTATTACCTGAATATTAAGTAAGTAGAAATTAAAAATAATATTTTGATAAAAATAACATTTAGAAATCCTCATAGAAATTAAATATAACATTTTCATAAAAAAAAATAACATCTAGAAATCCTCCCTGTATAAATAAGTAGAAATTATATATAATATTTTGAAAAAACAAGTAATAATTACAAATCCCCAAACCGTGTAATCGGGGATGATTTTTGAAAATTCAAATGGTTTGATGACCTGTATAAATAAGTAGAAATTAAACATAACATTTTGAAAAAACAAATAACAATTACAAATCCCCAAACCGTGTAATCGGGGATGATTTTTGAAAATTCAAATGGTTTGATGATGAATTGTGGGGAAAATTCTTACAATGCACCACCCAGAATGAGTGCATGACACTTTTCGTAACTCTGTCAATTCACGCCCAGCACGGGAACGTGTATGTTGATGGATTATTCCATTCATATTTATTTTAGCAGTAGTCTAATGAGACTGTTTTTATTTTTCGAAAATCATGGAAATTTGGTTAAAATTTTAAGAAAACCTGGTAGGGATTTTTGTAAATCTATGTTATAGCTATCAAACATCAATATTTTGGGTGTCTTAAAGATTTTTGATGGCGTTGAATCTATTTCCACCATCAAAATTATGATTAAAACACCGCTATTGCAAGTTAGTTTTGTCTTATTTTGTAATTATTTGTTTGTTTAGCTATTAACAATGATTTTGTTACTAACATATAATTTTTTTGATAAAATGAGATCTTAGATTGATTTTAGTATATTAAAATTAAAATTAAAATATATTATATTTAATAAATTAATTTTTAAAATATGTTTATTTTAATTTAGCTATATTTAATAATTTATTTTAACTATTTTTAATTGGTTTCACTTATTTTTTATATTATATAAATCATATATAAAGTAAGTTTGATAAGTTTAATAGAATCAATATTTACAAACAAGTAAATACATGTTATGATTTTTTTTTTGAAAAACAATAAATAACATAACTTTATAAATGGATGGAGATTTAATAAAATAAAAATTAAATAATTGTTTATATTTAACTTAAACATATACAATAAAAACTGAGAAATAAATTTTTAAATCCATAAAATACAAAGCGAAGATGTACATTATATGATATGATATGCTTCAGAATTCATTATTTTGTTTAATAACTTTTTTTTAAATACATACCTCTTCCATGTAACAGACCATATACTAAACGACAAAGACTAACTACCATATAACCCTTGTTTCCTCTATATTGGTAAAATTTAATTGGAAATTGTATAAATATCACACTTGCGATTTAGCTTTGTGAGTTTTAATTCTTGATGTCAGTTATGTTATTCTTTCTTCGTCGGTCTATGATCACAAGCCCATCAGACTTGAGTTGAAGCCGCAAATGAATTTGGGACCCATTCCCTTCCGTTTTAGTGCCCTCTGGGTGCAACATTCCGACTTTTTGGACAAAGTTGAGGAAGTATGGAAACAAACTGTTAGTGGATCCCCCTTCTTTGTATGGGAATAAAATCTGAGGAGAGTGAAGAAGGCCCTCAAAAGTTGGGCTAAAGCCCTCCCCTCTCCCACTTAGTCAAGGCGGATGACCCAGACCTGTTTGAAAAGTCACCAGAAACAAATGGAAGAGATGTACATCTTGAAGGATAGATTAATCCTGGAAGAGGAGCTCTAGGCTAATCTCCATAAGGCTTGTTTTCGGGAGGAGGAATATTAGAGGCTTAAATATCGGAGTTTGTGGCTACAAGCCGGGGACAGGAAAACCTCCTTCTTTCACAAGCACACTCAAGCGAGAAGAAGTTTTAACTAGATAGTGGAGATAACCTGAGGAGATCAAACCTTCTCCGACCCCACCAACATCAAACATGCTACCCATAATCACTTCAAAGATTTGTACATAGAGGACAAGCAAGCAAGTCTCAGCTCCAATCTGCTCGAGTTGGTCCCTCTAAAGGTCAATGCCCAAATGAACGTTATGGTCACTGCTCCTGTCACATTCAATGAAATCAAGCAAGCTCTTGATGAAATGGATCTGGACAAGGCTCTTGGGTCGAATGGATTCACTCTCGATTCATTAAAGTTTGTTGGAAAATTCTCAACGGGCGTGTTGCGAACTTATTCAAGGCGAGTCGCGGGATAAAGCATGGATGCCCCTTATCCCCTCTTCTCACGGAACACAACATTCCTCTGGGGGACAAGATCTTATGGTTGCAGGTAGCAAAGAACCTGAGATGGGCGCAGATTGCCTTATGGAAAAAATATAGCTTTGGAAGGCACCTTCGTAGCCTGGAGAATTTCGAATATAATTGTCAGGGCTCCCAAATTCATTAGTTGTGTAAACACGCTCTTCCGCTGCTCCGCGACCACCTGTATTGGATTCCAAACAATGGGAAACAGATCAGATTGTGGGAGGACATGATCATGGATTGTGGGGTAATTTCTGAGGTGTGCACGACTGTTAGGGACAGGGGTTGGCATAAATTAAGCAGGGTATGAGGGCGATGGGTCCGCAGAGGGATGGGCAGGGGAGAAGTCCTGGGAAGAGGCCCCTCGGGTCACGTTTCTTCTGATAACTGGGATGCATGGACCTTTGATCGTTTTCATTATATGTATTTATGCCTTCATTTGATTGTGTGGACAGGTCACCTACCCGGAAACCTAGTCAAAGACTGTGGGATGGCATGCTCCAAGGAATGCTTTTGGACCATTCCTTTTTTCTCCCAAGCTTGGTTCCAGACCGAGGAACCTTTAAGGTTGCTAGAGAGCTTGATTAGAGACTTTGGGTTGTGATATGGGGCATATTTTTCCTTCCATAGTGCTACCCAAGAGGAGTTGGGGTTGGTGATCTATCTCCACCAGGTTTCGGCGCCCAGAACTTTTCGCAACAAGTCTGGGTCTCTAAGACCAATCCCCCCATCTTTTTTAGGTCTTCAGATTTTTCCCCAGGCTACTAGGGCCCATTTTCCCTTGTTCTCTTTGTCGTTCCATAAGAAGTCTCTTTGAATGGTTTTGATTTGGTTTGAAATAGATTTGGTTACAACGATGATCGAATACTGTTATTGAGGAATGGCTTGCAGGACTAAGAAAACCAAGACTAATCTTCCTGGGAGATTCAAGGACCTAAAAGTCCAATTGGAAATCTTTTTTGTTTTCAATTTGGTAACCAGAGATTCCCAGTTGGCTTTGGCTAGGGGTTTATCAGCCAAGGGAACTCTCATGTACTTGGAAGGGAAGGAGTTGAGCTGAATGCCTATAATGTGAGCTATGTTGAGTTGAATGGTCTAGGAGGTATTGAGGAAGAAGAGTTTTGATTTGGCTTTATTGATGGAGGTGCCAAAGGCCTGGGAAAAATCAACAAGAATATTTTGGAAGGAAAGGGCTTCTTTGACCGAGGGAGAGCCCATAAGAAGAGTGTCACCAACATATTGTTGGTGGGTTGAAGGGGTATTAGAGGGGTAGAGATTTAAACCAAAGATTCTTCCATAATAAGGTGTTTTCCTATAATGGATTAATAAATTACAAGTAAAGCTTATGCTAGTCGGAGGATCCATTTACAATTACAAGCATACATAACTTAACTAGTTGATTGAGAGGCAACGAGTAAACTTCTTAGCCCGATATGTCAAACAAGTATGGATTTAGTATGAAGTGATCATCTGCCATGGTTTAGGTTGTTGTTTGAATGGGTGAAATACAAACATTTCCTACAATGATCCTCCTTGAGCACACCCTCTCCAAGGGCTTACGGCTTAGAGGATTTAACAATTAAGGATTTTAGGTGTTAGGGATGAGGGATTAATGGGCTATGGGTTAAGCATTAATGGTTTAGGGGTTTATGGGTTAAGGGGTTATGGGTTTAAGTGTTAGTAGTTTAGTGGTTTAGGGTTTAGAGGTTTAGGGTTTTAGGTTTTTAGGGGGTTAAATGGGTTAGGGGTTGGAAATTAGGGTTTAAGGGGTTAGGGGTTAAGGGTTATAGGTTTAGGGTTTATGGGTTAAATAGGTTTAGGTTTTTAGAGTTTTAGGGGGTTGGGGGATTTAGCAGTTAAGTATTTTAGGGGTTAGGGATTAAGGGGTTAAGTGATTAGAGGTTTAGGGGGTTAAATGGGTTAGGCGTTTAGAGGTTTAGGGGGTTAGGGGATTTAGCAGTTAAGGATTTTATGGGTTAGGGTTTTTGGGGTTAAATGGGTTAGGGTTTTAGCGTTTTAGGGGGTTAAATGGGTTAGGGGTTGGGACTTAGGGTTTAAGGGGTTAGGGGTTAAGGGTTTAGAGGTTTAGGGTTTAGGGGGTTAAATGGGTTAGGGGTTTAGGGGGTTAATTGGGTTAGGGATTATAGTCATTTCTTAGGTGAACAAGGCATAATCTAGTTGTAGTAACTGTAACTTGGTCAAGTTTTTATAGTCAAGGCAAGACTTGGTTGGATTCCCAAGTCCCAAAAAAGGTAAGGGCAATTGTGAGGGCATGATAACTAAGGAGTGTCGGTGCATGCCAAGGATTGAAAAGGCATGCTAACACATGCCAGAAAATGTCAATGGATGTTGAGGAGTATTAGGGAGTGTCAGGACATCGCAAGGGAGAACTAGCTCAAAATGCATGAAAATGAATGAATAAGAGTGTGTGCCAAGTAGTGTTAATGAATTCCAAGTGTCTCAAGGATAAAGTGTGTTAGGAGAAGGCCAAAATAAGACTTGTAGGAGGTAAGCCTAAGGTTACATAAATGGTTGGAAAAATTAGTTTCAGACAAAGGGAAACTTTGGGTTGGGCACAACATTGATTTTCCAATGACTTGGTTGGGTTCCCAAGTCGCAAAAAAAGTAAGGCTATCTATGACGGCATGAAAGCTAAGGAATACCAAGGTGTGGCAGGGAAAGGCTAGAAGTACTAACACATGCTAGGAAGTTCAAATGCATGATAGGTATTCCAAGATGTGCCACGTGCCATGGTGTGCCATGGAAACGTGCTAGGGAGTGTCAGGGGCAAGTGTCAGGGAAACACAAGGGAACACTAGTTTCAAATGCATGGAAATGAAGTATCATCCAATTCTAGGTGTGCTAAGAAGGGAGTGAAATGGTATTATAGGAAGTGACAAGTCATGTTAGAGTGCTAGGGATGCATACAAAGATGTTCCAAGTGCCAAGGTGTGCCAATGTGTGTTAAGGAGTGTTAGGGAGTGCCAAGAGAACATAATAGAGCACTAGGTCAAAATTCATAAATGAATGAATAAGAGTGTGTGACAGGGAGTGTTAGCGAGTTCTAGGTGTCTCGTGGAGGGAGTAAAATGGTATGATAGGTAGTGCTAAGTCATGTTATAGTGTCAGGGCGACATGCGTCCAAGATGTGCTAGGTGCCAGGGTGTGCCAACATGTGCTAGGAAGTGTTAGGGACTGTCAGGGAAAAACAAGGGAGCATTTATGTTGTAGCCATTGCAGGACCCTAAGAATTTTTTTCCATGGAGAATTATTTACGTTGTAGCCATTGCATTAAAGCAAGAGGTTTGTCAATTCTTTTTTGTATGTGTTTATAAATTGGAAGAGAGAAATCATAAACAAGAAGGGCCTGAAAGAACTGAACAAAGAAATGGAGGTCACTCGGATAAAGTTGATGGAATTGGAGTTGGTAGCTTCAGACTGTCACAAGGGCATCCAAGACAATCATGACATGATTGAAGAAGTGGAAAACAAGCTAGCAGTCCACATTGAGGAAGATATCAATCCATTTTCGACTAAACCAGATATATAACTGTGGGTCTTTCTACTCATAGTATTTCATTGAGATTGTGTTAGGTATATGTTATTAACCTATGCTTGTGTCTATTTAAATAGATACTATATTGATAGCCCAAAAATGAGGCATTTTGGATTGCATATAGTTTGTACTAGTTCTGAAGAAGAATTAGAAACACTTAATCTCTTTGGCTGCAGAAAGTATTCTCCTTGTTGTGTTGGGGAGTTTATCTTAGGAAATTTATGGATAACCCGACATATTTTTTATATACGTATTGTGCAGAATCTTTATAAATCTACCTGTCAAATTAGGGTCAATCCAATGCAACAACGTTTTCCCCAAAACAAGCACAAGATCAAGCCGACATGTGTGCTATGTGCATTTAAAGAGATGGATAGGTAGGTTTACCCTTACGAGAACATGGTACCTTAAAATCTAACCACAATTGGTGAGTGAAAGCATTTTCCAAATGGCATTATGAGTGGAGCCTTTTCCAAAAGAGATTATTCATTTACATTAAAATATATACAACATGTAGTTAGTGTTCCATCCATGTTAGCGCACACACCTAAGGGTATCAATCCTTAAACTAGTACAAAAAAAATGATTTTATATATTCACATACAGGACAGTCATAAGATGTCAAAAAAATCACATACTTATTGAAATCTTGAACCATGAATATTCTAAATTGCTTCCAAATGTGCTTGCAACTAGGCATCAAAGACAATCATTGCAATGGGTTAAGGGGATCTAAGAGAGAATTATGTAAGGAGTTCCTTCTAGGTAAATGACATTGGTATTACTATTGTTAAAGGGGGTGGCCTACAAGGATACATTGGTAGCTATTGATGGAAGAGCATAATTTCAACATTTTTTTTCAAAATTTGTATTTGTCGTCCAGAAGATCTTAGAGATTTATACAAGAGGAATTTGGTTTCCTTGTTGCCCTATAATTTTGTAGAATTTCTAATTTCATATTTGGGATAGGAAAATTTTAGTAATTATAGGCATAAGTTAAGATGTTGTTTGATTTTTAAGGCCTCCTAGTCATTAGGAACGTTGAGTCTTATGATTATGATTACTTGTGGCATCCTATGTATTTTTCAATCTCCAATACACCAAGGCAAATATGTGGAGGACATTTGGGGGAAGTGTGATTGTCCATAAAATTTAGATCGGATTTGGGGAACTTGTAGCTCTTTTCCTTGGACCCTACTAGTTCTTATAGGTTGTATTTGGAGCAGTTAGCAGGAAAAATCATAGTATGCCCAAGAATATTAGTGTTGGAGCACCTGTGGTTTGGGAGAAAGGATAAGGGGTTCTAGGAGTTAAGGGGTCTAAGGTTTAGGAGCAAGGGGTTAAGGGTAAAGGGTAAAGGGTTAGGGCATATGGGATTTAGAGGTTAGGGGGTTTAAGGGTTAGAGGTTAATGGCTTAGTGGTTAAGGGATTCAGGGGTTAAATATTAACCATAAAGGGCTTACATATCAGGGGATTTAGGGGTTAAGTTTCTAAGGGTTATGGTATTTAAGTGTCAGCGAGTTAAGGGGTTAGGGGTTAATGAGTTTAGGGGTTAGGGGTTATGGGTTAAGGGTCAAGGTTGAAGATGACATGGGATTAGGGTTTATGGGATTCAAGGATTCTAATTTAGGGGTTAGGGGTTAAGGGGTTAGTGACTTTGGGTTTAAGGGATCAAGGGGTTAATTTGTTATGAGTTATGGGTGTAGGGGTCAAGTGATTGTGGCTTTGGGGTTAAAGGGATAGGTATTTTAGTGGTTATGGGTTAAGTGCGTATGGGTTGTGATAATGTGGCCCCTAATCCCTTGTCAAAACTATTGCGGTTTCCCCTATCAATTTCTCTCATTGCCTTACCTATAGGTCCCCTGGGCCGTATCCCATAAGGCCCTAAGGCTCATTCTCATTCTCTAATGTTAGGATTATAGATCTCAGTAAACCATGCTCGAACCTCTCACTTCTACCCATCCATGATATCCTTATGTCCCCTTGCCTCGTTCAATACACCAAAAGATCCCCCTCCCCCAAAATTCATGATAATTGAACATTTGGAGGCGATAATTTAACAACAACTTCACAAATAGTCCATTTATAATGGTGCCTTGGAGCTATTAGATGTCATTTCATTGAGCTACAATGATAGGTGAGAGCTATGCATAGCTCACTAAAGGTGTATCAAGAGGCTATTAGTCTATTGGCTATAGAATTTGACTCTTTTTATTTGTAACTTAGCGAAATGGAAAAGATGTGGAGACAATCTCCATTCTTCTCCTCTCATCAGGCCATGTAAAATAAATGAAGCAAATAATCTCAACCCCTTGGAGAAGGAAAGTTGAGAACAATAATTAGCATGAACAAACAAATAATCCAATGATTTAAGTTTAGAGGTCTCTCCCTTTGTAAACAAGCATCCATAAGCTTGTTAGAGTTAGTATGAATCTTTACTAGAGGTTGAGTAGTCTTCACATCACCAACCACATCCAATTGAAAGGTACCAACCCCTACAATAAAAATGATGTCTCCAAATAAGATGTAGTTAATACCAATAATGTCATCTTATGAATATATTACAATATGATTTGGAAATTATGTTTCCATACATGTGTGAAATAAACAATCCATTTGGTTAGCAAAAGGAAGTCTTTTTGAAGACCTTAAGAAACCCCCTTGAAGGAGACAAGAAGGGTTTGAAACCATATAATATAAGCTGATCTATGAACCCTATTTTTAATGTGTTCTATGCATGTGTTTGCTCACTCGAACCCTACAGACATGGGTGTCCTGATCCTAGACTTCAATCTCCAAAGGTTTCTCCACATACACCTCTTCCATTATCGCACCATGCAGAAGTGCGGTCTTCACATCCATCTGATGAAGACTCCATCCTTGCATAGCAGCAAGGGCTATGATAGATAATATGGTGTTATATCGGGCCATAGGTGCAAAAATATCATCATAGTTTATGCCTTTCTTTTGAGAGAAGCCACGGGCAATGAATCATGCCTTGAACTTTTCAGCACTTCCATCAGATCCATGCTTGATCTTGTAGAGCCATTTTCAGGTGACAACTGCTTTTTCCTCCAGTCTTGGAACCACATCCCAGACATCATTCTTCATTATGGACTCATACTCTTCGTGCATAGCATCCTTCCAAACTTGATGCTTTATGGCTTCCTCAAAAAATCCAGGCTTAGATTGTACAATAGTACTCATGGCTGCTAGATACCCTTGATATCTACTCGGATTCTTTCTTTCACGAAATGTCCCCCTTGGGGCCATATGTCCCTCGGCATCCTCGAGAGTGTCCCTGAGCGATGATGGTCTCTTCCCTATTGAAGGAGGTGGATCAATCAGGTCCATTGGTCCTTCAACATTGGGCATCGTCTCATCCTTCGGTTCTTCTTTATTTCCAGGCCTTGCTTCATGATATTTCTCAGATCTCGAAAGATTGACTACTTTCCTCAAGGAAGCATCTTTGTCAAAGGTAACATCGTGGCATATCTCTACTTCCCTTTGACTAGGCACATATACTTTATAGGCCTTTGAATTTTCACTATAGCCCATAGACATTGTGGTCTCCCTCTTGATGCTAGCTCCTCTACAAAAGTTCTTGAACTTGTTCGTCCCATATAATAAGAACATCCTCCCAAGGATGTCATGAGAAGCATACCAAACAGATCAGAATCTACTAATTGCAAGATATCAGATGTCTTTGTGACTCTTGAGGGGAAATGTCCCCTTGTATGCTTTCCTTCGGCACAACCTTGACATACACCTTCATGATTATTTGAGAACTTAGGCATCCCCGTCACCACCTTCCTTGCTTCGGGAGGGGCCTTGTAATGAAGTTGTTCAAACCTCCGGTGCCATAGTTCAGTTTGTCGGATAGTATCACATGTCATCACTTCCATTGGACTTCCTCCAACTTGGTAGAGTGTACCAAATCTAAACCCAATCTTGATAGCTTCCTTGAAACTCTTCTTCCACATCCGCACCTTCCATCAATGAATGCCACATTGAAACCTTTGTCTTCCATGGCCGAAACAGACACAAGGTTCTCCCTCAAATTAGGTACATATAGTACATCTTGTAGGCGGAGGAATCGACCTTGAGAGAAGTGGAGGGTCACAGTCCATGTCCCTTTCACGGGATATGTGGCATTACCTCCAAGGATAATTTGTAGATCAGTATCCTTCTCAACCATATCAGTAAGTGCTTCCTTGAACCCAATGATGTAACTTGAGGCACCACTATCTATCAACTAGACATCCATAGTGTCGGGTGGAGATGCAGCAGAGAGGGAAGATACAAGAATTAATTCATTTCTTTTATCATCAAAAACATTTGATTCCTCATACCTGGAATTTCTTGATCTTTTGAAGGGTTGCCCATTTTTGCCGGAGGGAGCCTTCCTTTTCTTGACCTTCTTGAAAGGGAATTCTCTAACACAGTGACGTAGCTGAGAGATGTAGGCAATCAGACTCTTATGAATTGAGTCCGTGATCATCAGCTTTGCTTTGATTCCCCCCTTCTTGTACTTTGATTTGGCAACAACAGTTGTAGTGGATGGAGGCTCTTGGATTTTACCTTGCACATAGACCATGACATCCTAGTCTTCCAAATTAAGATCCAATGTCATCTTCCAAGCCTGGAAGTCCATGGAAGTCATCCTTCCCAGTCAATTTTTCATCAGCCTTAAAGCCATCGTAGTTTGAGTAACCCATCCTCTTCTTTGGTGATTGCTACAAACTAGGGCTTTGTCTTCACCTCAGCTCTGATACCATGTAAATTTATGTAGATGTTCTATGCTTGATGTAAATTTACTTTTTACTACAACGATCACATAAACAATAAAGTAAAATGCTGATAGAACATACTAGTGGATCTACAGAAGACAAACCTAAAACATATAAGTGTGTTGGTGCGTTACGGCAGTCAACAGGATGCTTCAACCAGAAAAGTATCAATACGGTCAGCCAACCAGAAGTGTCACACCCACAGCTGTTAAAGACAGCTCATAAAAAATCAACATAATTCAACAAAAGAATCCCACATCTAGATTTTCGGCATCATCCAGATTTACGACATCATCCATATTTACGGCATCCAGATTTATGGAATCATCCATATTTACGGCATCATCCATATTTACAGCATCCATATTTACGACATCCATTTACGGCATCATCCAAATCTACGACATCATCCATATTTATGGCATCTAGATTTACGACATCATCCATATTTACGGCATCCATTTCCGGCATCATCCAGATTTAGATCATGAGGATGTGTGTGATGAGATGATTGAAATTTCCTCCAACATTGACTATTTATGTCAATCACTGAAGGTGTGTCAAACATTTGCTGGGGGTGTAAAACCTTAAGGCCAACCTACACATATTTTGAAAGTATTAAAAATAAATTCAAAATAAATGTTATGCTCATCAGATTAAGATCAATTTTAGATCGATCTTACACCTCTTTGAAAGAGGAACCTAACACAAATATTGGTATCTTCATCTGAGAATCACAACATGGATTTTGGACCTAGCTGTCCAATTTTAACATGATCTCATTGAAAATGTATGTTTCTCCTTATATGTTGATTATTCTTTCTCTTTACTGTGTTTTGTATATAAATTCATTTCAATTCATTCATATTAGATATACTCTGGCTCCTGGTTCCAATTTAAAGGTCGAGTTATCATCATTGTTTATTTTTCTTTATTTGGAAAGTGCTTGTGGTAATTTGAAGAGTTTGCAAGAGACAGGAATCTCAAATAGTTGTAGACCGGGCCAATGCAAATTTTATATGTAAAATGCGCGGCTTCAATCCCTGATGTCTCAAATTTGGCCATGCATTCAGGAGCTAGAATGGTCATCCTTCACCCACATTTATCATGAGCTCAATCAACTAGCAGATAAGCTCTCTGAGGAGGCATTCAATTAGTAGCCAGCTGATGAATTATCAGCAAGATCAAGGTTGTGGCACACCCAAAAAAAAGGCAACTCACAAAATTTAAGCTAACAACAATCCCTACTCATGAAGCTAACAACTTGTCTCCCTCAAGGACCATTGTATTCTCCTTCATCAGACAATACTTCCTCAACAACTCACTCAACTGCATCATTTCTATACCCCCAACAATCTATTTATGTTATTGTGACCATAACATTTTTTGAATAATCTGATGTTTCATAGGTGAATTTCAAACGCCAATTTACTATTTGAAAACCAAATTTTCATCCCTTGTACCTAATGAGCCTTCTTCATTGAATATTTTTTTGAATGGTTTTTTGTTTACTAATTTTTATCATTCAATGATTTCTTATATGTCAAGATTCTTCTCTATTTCATGCCTTATAGTGTTTCCTTTGCAACATCTGGTGCAATTGCTAGTTTAAATTTTAGCATATATTTTAAAAAAAAACAATTTTAGCTCATGGAATGTAACTCAATTGACAATCATCTTTTTATGAAGTTATATTATGTTATAACATGAGATTCAAAGTTCAAATCCCGTAAAGTGGCCAACCAAAAAATAATATTTTTTATCTATTTATTTATTATATTTTTAGAATGTGGTTTTAATGAAAAAAGAAAAATATAATATAAAAAAAATAAATATCATGACATGATCAAATTTCATGTGGTTTGAATATCTATTTTTAAAAATAAAAAATATAATTGTCCACTATCCACTCATGGATATTTCAATGCAAACTTCATGGATATTTCAATGCAAACTTCAGAATGGTAATGATTTTTTCTTAATTGCTAACTATCTTAAATGGGTTTCATCTTAATTGTCATTGTCTTAAGTTGCCATTGTCTTAAATATAAATTTTTGTCTTAAATATTTTTGTCTCAAAGTTCTTTTGTCTTAAATAAAAAATTGTCTTAAAATATTTTTGTCTCTAATTACTTTTGTCTTATTTTATTTTATTTTTTTTGGGTCTCAAAGTGCTTTTCTCTTAAATATAAAGTTTTGTCTTAAATTATTTTTGTCTCAAATCGTTTTTGTCCTAAATATAAAGTTTTGCCTCAAACTATTTTTGTCTTGCACTATTTTTGTCTTAAATTTTATCTTTAAGACAATTCAATTAATATTTTAATATAAAATAACTAAAATAAAAAGTAATTTTAGAATCTATGCTTCTGTGATCCATATAAAATTGTAAAATCTCTTTCAGTAATTTTTTAGGACAAAAAATTTCTTTTGTTTTAAAAAAAATATCTTAAAACACCCCACGCCATGCAACCCATCGTTTGCAGTTACGATCAATTTCACCACATACAAAGAAAAAATTGCATGTGTGAATCAATCCACGATTTCTAATTGTTGCCCACAAGTAGTTGAATATAGGTAATACCGGATTGTATTATCTCATATGCCCTTATCCTAATGCGGCATATTAAAAGTTTGAACGCAATTTTTTTTTTTTCTTAAATTCTTCATTAAAGGACAAGGTTTTTAAATACAAGGAAAGGAAAGTTAAGTTTGAAGGTGCTTTTGAATTAAAATTTATTTCAACCATATTTTGATAATTAGATACATATTTGGAGTAGATGGTTTTATTTTGGGCTTAAAAATATATATTAAAAAATAATGGAAAGGTGAAATTTGGAGAAATTAAATTTTGATATGAGTAGGGTTTGTATTCTTGACCTATTCAAGCAATTCGTCATTTTTATATTGGTTTGCTTTCAAGGCGTGATTAAAAAATAAATAAAATTGAAGAAAATAAAGGAGAATGCACGTAGGTTATTGGTCGATAAAAGAGTTCCGGGGAGAACTCAAACAGATTAGAAGAGAATCAAATCGCAGAGGAGATGTATTTTGTAGAAGAATATGTTTTGTTTCTAGTTGTAGTTAAGGAACAAATACATAATGAAGACAAGGATAGGAATGTAGATTTGGAACATATCAATTAAGATAAAGAGTTAGAGGAGATACATGAGGAATTGAATGTACATTAATGAAAAATTCTACAGGTATTAATTATGCATTTATGTAAATTTTTATGATGAAAGAAGATATGCATTAGCATTATTTCTTATTATGTCATTAATGGATGGAAATATATTTTTATAACAATTTATATGAATTTGGTTAAGAAAATAGTGCAAAAGAGTTTTTGGATATTTTTTTAGAGGATTTTTGTGTAAAGGAGAGTAATCAAGTAGAAGATAAATAACATTGTACAACTTATTGTAGTAGTGTTTGAAAATGAAATTGAAGATAGATTTTTAGTCATAAATATACAAAAACATGAAGAGTTTGGTGAAACCCACTTGAATGCGGATCACAATGTTGATTGTGTGTTAACAGTAAATTTGATTTTCTTATATTTAATGCTACATATGGAGAAGCAACTGGGTTTAGTTGATCCAACAATTGAAATTGCTGGTGTTAACTTTGATGAAAAATAATTCACTAGTGATGAGTGGTTGCAAATGATGCAACGTCATAAACATTTTATTAATACATTGTTATTTGGTGAGAGAACTTGACGAAAAGAGCAAACCCGCCATAAGCAGGTTCGCCTTTCGTTTACTCATATGAACCTCCAAACTTTAAATTTTGTGTCAAGCTGCAGATTCATAACCCGCAATTCTGATCCTGGGACCTCGGTGATGGCCCACTTCGCTTCTGCTGCGACTCTTCCAATATATTAAAAAGTATTTAACAAAAAATCATTCGAGTTCTATAACTCGAACAATGCATGCGACCCCCCCAAATGTTTCTCAAAAGCAGACTTTGTCCAAGTAATAAAACAACCCAAATGTGCACCGGGAGTAAGCTTTAGAAAATTCAATCTATCAACAGAAGCTATTTCCACACCTGGAATATTCCTAAAAGCCTTAACAAGCTTAGCCCCTTCAGTGGTATAAACAATCAGAGGACCTTTGCGTGAGACATAACGCCTGTTCCTCATCTTACCCTTACCAACGCGAATACTGTGACTTTTCTTGGCCTTATCTATGCCATCAAGAACTCCCACCTTCTTCAAAACCTTCATAGCAGCTGAGGTTTTCTCGACCCTTTCGACGCCATCGCTGAGAACAAGTGGCAGCTTTAGGACGAATTCGATATTATGACATGGCAAACAAGTGGTTTGGTTTCCCAAAACCACCACTATGTTTCCAACACGCAATTTTGCTGCGCTTTCATTTCGCCTACAGGGCTTTCTTCCATCGATTCCTTCTCCGCTGGTTGTGTTTCAAAACTCAATAAACACAGTTCTAAAATCACCGCCAATCTTCAAGTTGAGACCTTGGATCTCTACAATCCTTCCAATTTCCTCACACAACAATGACATTCAATTGGCGTTCTTAATCATACGTAGAGTGCATATAGGAAAAACAATAAAATCACAACATAAAAGCATTAACTCATAGATTCCAAACTATAGTTAAATCACAATTCAATGCACAGAAAAATCCATATAATAATTCCTCTATTATATACAAATATCGCTGATAGACATCTAAGGCATTTCGGCCTTAGCGCAATTCCTTTTTCTGGTTACATTGCGTTCGCTCCTCCCCTCCCTCACATTACAAGCTTCTCTTTTATAGGTTTGACCAAGATCAAGAATCAGTTTAACTAATTTTTTCCCTAATTTGCATAACTATTCTCATAATCGCCTCTTTAGTTTCGGATCTGAATTTGAAGTCAGATCTGTGCAGATGCCCCTGCATCAGACTCACGAGGCACAAAGATTTATGACCTCCTGGTCATATGTCTTCTCCAGCTGTCAGCAATTCTACTCACGTCATCTGTGGAACTGCTCCTTGTGATCTTCCTGTAACAACATCTTGAACAATTCTACCCACATCCTCTGTGGAATTTTCCATCGTGAGATGCAACAAAACCTCTGCAATAGTAAGTCCTCCCTGCTGCCAGACACCTCACCAAGCTTCTCTCTTGAGCCTAGTCTTTTGGTATCTCTCTGGTTCGCTTCTGCGGAACCATTGAGCACTCCTGCTCTAGGTTTCTACAATCTTCTCACCTTTCCCTGCTGCTACCTCCAAAAAATAAAATAAAAATCACAAGCTTACAAATTTTCACAAAACTTTACCTCTTCTTCCTCTGTACGCAAACTCCTCCTTTCTTCGCACTCTGATACGACTTGACGAAAAGAGCGAACCCACCATAAGCAGGTTCACCTTTCGTTTACTCATATGAACCTGCAAACTTTAAATTCTGTGTCAAGCTGCAGATTCATAACCCACAATTCCGATCCTGGGACCTGTGGTTATGGCCCACTTCGCTTCTGCTACGACTCTTCCAATATATCAAAAAGTATTTAACAAAAAATCATTCGAGTTCTATAACTAGAACAATGCATGTGGCCCTCTTTCAACATTAGAGAACCCCAAATGTTTCTCAAAAGCAAACTTTTTCCAAGTAATAAAATGACCCAAATGTCCACCAGGAGTAAGCTTTAGCAAATTGAATCTATCGACACAAGCTATTTCCACACCTGGAATATTCCTAAAAGCCTTAACAAGCTTAGCCCCTTCAGTGGTATAAACAATCAGAGGACCTTTGCGTGAGACATAACGCCTGTTCCTCATCTTACCCTTACTAGCGTGAATACTGTGACTTTTCTTGGCCTTATCCATGCCATCAGAAACTCCCACCTTCTTCAAAACCTTCAGAGCAGCTAAGGTTTTCTCGACCCCTTCAACGCCCTCGCTGAGAACAAGCGGCAGCTTCGAGATAGATTCGATCTTTTGACATGGCAAACAAGTGGTTTGGTTTCCCAAAACCACCACTCTGTTTCCACAAGGCAATTTCGCTGCACTTTCATTTCGCTTACACAGTTTTCTTCCATCGATTCCTTCTTCGCTGGTTGTGTTTCAAAACTCAATAAACACAGTTCTAAAATCACCGCCAATCTTCAAGTTGAGACCTCGGATCTCTGCAATCCTTCTAATTTCCTCACACAACAATGACATTCAATTGGCGTTCTTAATCATACGCAAAGTGCATATAGGAAAAACAATAAAATCACAACATAACAACATTAACTCATAGATTCCAAACTATAATTAAATCACAATTCAACGCACAGAAAAATCCATATAATAATTCCTCTATTATATACAAATATCACTTACAGACATCTAAGGCATTTCAGTCTTAGCCCAATTCCTTTTTCTGGTTACATTGTGTTTTCTCCTCCCGTCCTTCACATTACAGGCTTCTCTTTTATAGGTTTTACCAAGATCAAGAATCGGTTTTAACTAATTTTTGCCCTAATTTTCATAACTGTTCTCATAACCGCCTCTTTAGTTTCAGATCTGAATTTGAATTCAGATCTATTCGGATGCCCCTGCATCAAAACCATAGTTTTGTATGAAAGCCTAGTGGAAGGAAACCTCACTACAGAAGTAGAGGTTGGTGAAGAAGTAGAGAATCAAGATTATGAGGCATCTAAAGAGTCAAAGAAGGAAGAAAAAGAGAAAAACACAGGAAGAAGAAGGAAGAAAAAAAGAAGAACATTCCAATATGGTTCTCAATATGACTTTCATATAAATTTTCCATTGGTTTTGATTATGGAAATGTTAGAAACAACCAAAAAGAAGCAAAAAGAAGAATTAAAATTCTTTGAAACACACTTGAAAGAAGAGTATTGAACAATGTTCTGTCATCGAATCATAAACAGTTAAAATTAAAACATACCTAATCTAAAACATACCTAAACTATATTTGTGCAACCGTTCAATCTTGATTTGTGAATATGAGAGATAATAAGCTCTGCTATTAGAATGCAGATAGGAAAAATAATTTGATTAAATGACTGCATCTTCTGGTACCAAAAAGAAGGTCAGACGCAGGCAACCAACTTAATTACTCCGATCTCCAACAGTGATTCACTGAATTGAAAGATAATAGAATGATGGATTATTGCTGTTTTGAAACAAATGAGTCAAACTGGCAATCTAGCGATTGAAGAGAATAACGATACCTATAAACAAAGGTTGGTTTGGGAGGGAGGAGAAATATAGGAAATGACGCCTGGGAGAGCTGTGAGGGAAAGTACATAGGACCTCGTCAAAGGCTATTAATCCACCTCCTTGCAATTCACAATCTCCATTACTGGCGCAAGAAAACTGGTAATGAGATGTTGCTTCTGTAGGGGATCTCGCTGCATGAGAAATTCTGCATTTCTTTTGGTTAATTTTTTTGTAAATGTGTTTATTTCGAATATTTCTCAATATTCTTGTATTATTTTGTTTTTTCATATTTATTTATTTATGTAAAAGGGAGTCCATTTAAAAGGTTATATATATAAAAAGAGTCCTATTATGTTTTTCTTTATATTTATTTATTTAAAAATTATTATAATTGTGTTTATTTGGAATATGTGATTATTTAAAAAATTTATATGCACTGATTCTATTAGGTTATTGTTGGTGTACAGAATTACAGAATAAGCTGATACTTACTACCAATTGACAACTGTATGAGAAATTTGGTGTTTTTTTTAGTTAAAAATTATTGTTTTTTCTCAAGAAAAAATCATAATTTTTCGTTAATAATAATAAAAATTACAAGTTACATTTAGCAACATATCCAAATGTGTGCAAGTCAAAATAGTCTAAACCTCAAAAAAGTCAAATAAGTGCCAGATAATCAACTAATTTTGATTAAAATTTATTATAACTGTGTTTATTTTCAATATGTCTGAATATTACTTTATTAATTTGTTTCTTCATATTTGTTTACATAAAAAGGGAACATATCATTTTCTGATCTCTTAACATTGCTTTCTATAAATCTATATAAAAGAAAAGTTATATTATAGTTTTTCTCCATATTTATTTACTTAAACATAATTATAATTGTATTTATTTTTTTCCATATTTATTTACTTAAACATTATTATAATTGTATTTATTTGGAATATGTATTTTTCTGTTTAATAAATATGTATATTTGGAAATAGAGTGCGAAGGTGGATGAACATAGTATGAAAAGTTGTCCAACTTGTTAAAGAAATTGTGGGAGTATTGCCTGGGGAGATGTCCAAACAATAGGAGTATTGCCTGAGAATGCTCATTTGTTGCTAGGAGATGCTTATATGTTTCATAGTTTCAATTTAATTATTAATAAATATTACATGGATAATAGATACAATTTTTATGAAATATTATAAAATGGTAAAGGGTGCTTATATGTTTGAGAATTTCAATTTAATTATTAATAATTATTAAATGGATAATAAGATACGGTTTTCATGAAATATTATAAAATGAATTAGTTTATACTCATATTTATTGTGTTTCTTCATATTTATTTATATAAAAATGAACATATCATTTTCGGATCTCTTAATATAGATTTATAAAAATCTATAAAGAGAAAACTTATATGATCATTTTATCCATATTTATTTCCTTAAAAATTATTATAACTCTGTTTTTGAAAGATATTTTTGAAAGATGTGTTTGCTTAAAAATATTATAAACGTGTTTAAGGTAAACTTGAAATGTATACAAGAAGTTATAATACAAAGTAGAATTTTGGCCACCAAGAGATGTAAATCTTATATTTTTGAGGGGGAATGCAAAATACTAAAATAGCTTATTTTTAGTGTCAATGCAATTCAAAATGTTTCTCGGAAGAAACATTGGAGATATAGAACTGGTATGAAACATGTGAGGTTGTGATGAAAATTTATATTTGGAAAGATATCCATCATATTTTTCATGAATTAATATTATTTTATTTAGTTTATCTCACCTAAACTTGGATTTTTTCAAAATCTATTAAATATTTGCTATCAGAATTTGAAATACCATGTTTGAATATTAAATTGCAATCTATGTTTGAATGAAATTGACATAATGTAAGTGATTTCTCTGTCTTCTAGCTTTGAATGTCATTTTGTTTACTATTTTTTATCTTCATTGATTTTTTGTATGTCACGATTCTTCTTGAATTTATGCCTTATTACTTTTCCTTTGTAACATCTAATGAAATTGCTACTATAAACTTATGTTGCAGCAAATTGATAATCAAAAAATTGATGATAAATAACAAACTATAAAAAAATGACAAGGGGCAACACTCCACTTATTAACAAATTTTTGAATTTAAGTAAAAGACATCTATAAACATACTAAAATGATTTTCTGTATTTTTATGATAAATGAAAATTTAATAATAGAAGAGCTGCAACTAAAAAAAATAAAAAAAATAAAAATTTGGAACATGTACCAAAAAGAAAAAGATAAACCAGTTCAGTCTACTTACAACAAACATGTTTAAGTTACGTTGTGAAAAAGTTAAGTGATGGGTCGTAATTAAGGAGAATGCTAGAGATACTTACTCCAGATTTATCAACCCAGAGCCTCAACCTCATGCACTGCTGCACATCGCCTCGACCTGTTCTGCGAAAAGGACGTCACCGTCATAGGGCAATAACTAGCTTAATTTTTGTATAAATCCAGTTAAGCTGGGATAGAAGAAGAGGCGCAGTCGGTTTTGTAAGGCAGCTGTAGTATTAGTTGCGTAGTTTGTTGTTGTAGATTTTCTTTGGAATTTGGAAATTTGATGTACTTCTGTAACTTATGTCTCGGAGTTTTTGTTAGCAGCGATAGCTACTTCTTGTTTTTGTGTCCAAATAGAATTCCATCTGCGGAGAGAATAGAGGCTCGGGTTACACAAGGGTTTTCTGGCTTCAGGATTTAAATGAGAAGTTTTTACATATAAATCTATTACCTGAATATTAAGTAAGTAGAAATTAAAAATAATATTTTGATAAAAATAACATTTAGAAATCCTCCCGGTATAAATAAGTAGAAATTAAATATAATATTTTAAAAAAACAAATAACAATTACAAATCCCCAAACCGTGTGATCGGGGATGATTTTTGAAAATTCAAATGGTTTGATAATGAATTGTGGGGAAAATTCTTACAATGCACCACCCAGAATGAGTGCATGACAATTGTCGTAACTCTGTGAATTCACGTCCAGCACGGGAACGTGTGTATGTTGATTGATTATTCAATTCATATTTATTTTAGCAGTAAGTTTTTTTTTATTCTTTGAAAATTTTGGAAATTTCGGTAAAATTTTAAGAAAATTTGGCAAGGATTTTTGTAAATCTATGTTATAGTTATCAAACTTCAATATTTTGGGTGTCTTAGAAGTTTTTGATGGTGTTAAATCTATTTCCACTATCAAAAATATGATTAAAACACAGCTACTGCCAGTTAGTTTTGTCTTATTTTGCAATTATTTGTTTATTTAACTATTAAGAGTGATTTTGTTAGTAACATATAATTTTTTAGATAAAACTAGATCTTAGATTGATTTTAGTATAATAAAATTAAAATTAAAATATATTATATTTAATAAATTAATTTTCAAAATATGTTTATTTTAATTTAGCTATATTTAATAATTTATTTTAGCTATTTTTGTTTGATTTCACTTATTTTTTATATTATATAAACCATATATAAAGTAATTTTGATAAGATCGATATTTATAACCAACTAAATACATGTTATGAATTTCTTTTTTAAAAACCATAAATAACATAACTTTATAAATGGATGGAGATTCAATAAAATAAAAATTAAATAATTTTTTATATTTAACTTGAACATATACAACAAAAACTGAGAAATAAATTTTTAAATCCATAAAATACAAAGCAAAGCTATACATTATATGATATGATATGGTTCGGAATTCATTATTTTGTTTAATAACTTTTTTAAATACATACCTCTTCCATGAAACAGACCATATACTAAACGATAAAGACTAACTACCATATAACCCTTGTTTCCTCTATATTGGTAAAATTTAATTGCAAATTGTATAAATATCACACCTGCGATTTAGCTTTGTGAGTTTTAATTTATTGAGAAAAATTTAAAACTCTTAGTTTGATCTTAAATGTTTATTGCCACCGGTACCAATGTGTTTGATGCCTATCAATAAGAAACCGTCAAAGTGCGGAAGCTGCCGAGTAGAAATGGGTGGTTGACATTGAAAAGTCGGGAAGGATCCATTTATCGATGCCTGCTCCGTTCATCCTTCATGCAAGTTGCTCTCCGGTCCACATGCATCTTCGATCATATATGTCTTCTTTCCTCGTTATTTTTTAATATGACTTTCAATTTAATAAAAAACTTTCAAAATACCATCTTCTGTCTTTTTAATATCACTTTCAGTTTCATAAAGGGCATAGATGTTTTGTTTTTAAGAAGGAATAGATATTTTGTTTAAAGAGGAGGTGTTTTTGTTGTTTAATTTTGGTTGGTTAAATTTTTTTTAATATTCAGCATTTATAAATGGAATCTATTAAGTGTTAGAGAATACAATTTTTTGTAGATGTATTTTTTTTTTTTTTAATTTTGTATTTAAAAAAGAATTTTGCATGTTGAAATATTTGATTTGTTTTAAAGTTTGATAGATTTTTAGTTGAAATGGGTCTAGATTAATTTATTTATTATTGATGATGATGATGATGATGATGATGATGATGATGATGATGATGATGATGGTGGTTAACGTCCACTGAGACCAAACATTGGTGTATCAGACCTATAATTTTCTTAATTCTTAATTGTCTCGCTTCTCGGCCTTCTTGGCGAGATTGGTGTTCTAGCTTTCTTTTTCTTCTCTACGGTCTTCCAACTTCTTTTGTCTTGCAGCTCCTTCATCTCTTTTGTTCCTTGGGATACTGGTGTCTTATCTTCGGGATTTGGGAGATCTGCTTTGCTGCTAAATGAAGATTTCTTTTGCGCGGTATTCAAATCTTCATAATTGTTGAAGCTTGAGGAGTTGTCAAGTTCATTTTTTTGTTGTTGGGCGGGGCTTTCTCCTTACTTGTCTTGAGAGTTGTTTACTTCTTGCCCGATTTCTTGTGATTCAGAGTTTTCTGGAGAGTACTCTTCCTTGACAGTGTAATGTTCCTTTTGTGCTCTTTCTCACCATGTAGATCTATGGTGATTCTTTCTAGCATAATTTTTTTGAGAGACTTTTGGGCAATTTTTCGCTAGATGGCCTATCTCAAAGTAGGATCAACATCTGAAGAGGACACTTTCATAGTCGAGTTTCTGGTTCCATACATAGTCTTTGCTTGTTAGGAATATTTCAGCTGGGAATCCAATGCTGAAGTCTATTTCTAGCGTGCATAGGTGGTTCTGACATATTCCTCTCGTTCTAGGCACCTGCAATAATATTTATTCATTATAATTAACAAATTTAGATTTTATTTTATTTAATGATAATGTTATTTTTATTTTTATTTTATTGTAATTTGGTCGGTTCAAAATGTTTAACATAACCTTACAACATATTTTGGAACATTTCTTTTCCACCCAAAAATGTCACTTAAAATATCAAATCTCTCTTTTTTGGGTGTAAACCTCTTTTAAATGAAAAAAGATTGGATCCTTCAGTACTTATCAGACCTATAGTTAAAATGCATATAAGATAATTTACTTATTAGCATTTAAATAAAACACATCAAATAAAAATATCATACTCATAAACTAAAAATATCATGAAAAAAACTATAAATTAAAGTTGATAAGTATTATTTACTATTTTATTTTATTTTATTTAAAAACTCAAAATAATTCAAATGTAATATTTTTATTTTATTTATTTCCAATTTAAATTTTATATAAAATATATAATGTTCTATCTCGTTTTTACCACTACTATTTTATATTTGGTTAGGAAAATGAAATAACAAACTAAAATATTTTTTATAACAATTGCTACAATGTTTATATTTGGTTAAGGAAGTGAAACAACTAACTAAAACTCAAAGATAGGCATTTTTATTTTGAGATAAATCAAAATTAATGGTAAATAAATATTCCTAAGTTTTTAGGATATTTATTTAAGTAAGAAAATAATAGTGAAGAGTTGAATTTTATGGATCAAAAATCAATTTTATATATATATATATATATATATATATATATATATATATATATATATATATATATATATATAAAGAATTTATAAATATATATTTATAATTATAAAATAAAAATAAATAAATAAATTTAATAATAAGTTTTGATTAAATAGTAAGTGAAAGTGGGACTTTTTGATGCGGTTATTGTTATTGTTTTGTTGTTCTTAAGGGGATTTGCTATCAATTTCTATCAAATGTCTTTGCTTTCATATGCTTTAGTTTCTCCTTCATAACAATTTTCTTTGCCAAGGGTTTCCTCGTGTTTCTTTGACTTTGTTGTTTTTTGTGCTCCTTTGTTCTAGGTCTGTGCAAATTTTTCAGAACCAGCACAGGTGGCTCCTTCCCAATCCCTCACTTTCTAATTGGGAAATGGCTTGTCCCTCGACAATGCGTGAGGAAGAAGGTAATGATTATATCCAGGATTCCTTAGAATCATAAGCCATTTTGGCCCATTAGTATCAGTATTCTTTCATTTTTCATGATTATCCTACCAATTTTTTTGTTGCTTTGTTGCCTTCTACTTAGGTGGTTTCCCTAATGCAACAATTTTGGATCCCTTGCTCAGTGAGTGGAAACAATGTTCTTCCTTCAATTGGGGTTTTGACTTCAAATCTCGTTTCCTCTCCGATCAACTATTTTCAGGGTTTCCAACCGTCTCCTTGGTGTTTGGGTCTTCAAACTCCATCTATGTTGTTATAGGCCATTGTGTCACACTTAATAAAAGGCCCTAAACCTAAATATCTCATGAAAGGAGGAATGTTCCCCTCCAAAATGTCGAGATTTGTGAATTTGGTTCCCTTTTTGCTTATCATGAAGTTGGATTTCCTCAACTTCTAGTGGATTCGAGCTATTGAAGAGGATTTTGTGATCTCACACTGAATTAGGGAGATAATGAGGTGGAAAATCCCCCTATATTCTCTTTAGGTGTCTCCATCAAGCCCCCACATAATAATCACATTAGGCCATGCAATATAAAAAACACCCTTTATTCTTCCTACTAAGCATATTATGGATAAAAATGAAAATTAATGTAATAAAATGAGAGTTTTAAGGGCTACAGGATAACACAATGAACTTCAAAAAATACCTATTGCTGGGACCCATCCCCTGTAACAGCTTGGGTACCTCGGAGGCTATGTGTTGAGATAGAAAAAACTAGAGCGTTGTAAGAGCTTGGGTAGAGGCCATCTTGAAGTAGAAGTTGAGGAAGACCAGAATGAAGACTATTGGTTAACACCCCGATGGAACAATGGATTTTGGACTCCCTAGAGGGGGTGAGTCACTATGTGAGCACCTCGGGGGAGGTTTGGAACTTCTAGACCCCTCCTGTTGACTAAGTAAGAAGCTTCTAGTTGGTGGTATTGAGGAAGGAAGTCCTCCAAAGTCCCAAAATCAATGGTAGATAGATGTGTTAGTCCTTGAAGCAAGCACTCCCCATAGAATCTGGAATCTGGCTCGAGGTGACAGTTTCAACTAAGCGTGGCTACAACTATCTACGGTTTGATCGAGAGTTCTTCCCCATAATCATATTCCCTGCATATTCCAAGAGAAGTAAATGTGTATTATCTTTAATGTATTATGAATGATGCTACTATGTTATGGATAACGGTTTTAACTTAGGGACTACAATGTGTTGATGAAACTTGTATATATGTAACATTCCTTGCGGGATATGTTAAGCGATTTGTATCCATGTATGTGTATGAACTGAATCGCAAGAACGTGTGAGGAAGGGAAAAGTGAAATATTTGGCACATAAAAAACATAATAATTGCATGTTAACTAAGACCAAGTCATAATATAGCAACGAGCCATGAAGCTTGGATTAATGCTTAAAGAATGGTGGGTTCTGAGACCCTTTTATTAATATAAGACTACATAAGGGACCTGCTACACAGAAGGGTCTGTATTCTCTTGTGATTCATCTGTGGTCACATTAGAAGTTGTTGTGTTGCTCGAAGAACACGAACTTAACACTGAAGGAAGCTTTTCCCTAGTATCATTTGAGCCACCAACTTTCCCTGAATCTTCTTTAGCCTCACATTTTCAATAGGTTTAATATATATTATTGGCATCATAAAGGGATGACGTAGACACCTAATGGATGGAGATTTTTTATGGGTTTGCTACAAGGTTTGGCAGTCTCGGCATGTGGAAAGTGAGGTTGGAACCTCCCCAAAGTATACGACAAGTCCGTGGTACGTAAGCCATCCAAGAGTGTATATTTCTCTCGTGGTGATATTCCCTCTCTATGATATGAGAAGAATTGTTTGCTGGGAACTCGTTGGATAACCAATCGCTCAAGTTCAAGAGCTATAATGTCGTAAATCACCCTAGGAAACCAAGAGTATCGTTGTGAACCCATAAAATTCATCTAGAGGTCTACCAGACACTTCAGTAAAATCTATGTCTACAAGGCTATTTTAGAGAAGTCTGAACGGTGGTAGAGCTTATAGCCGAGAGGGTCGTCAAGTTCTCCATCTAAGGTATCTCTCATTGTAGAGAGAGAGGAGCCTTCGACTGAGTCATGGTGGGAAGAAGTGGGAAGGTCTGGTTGTAGCTCACAGGATGGAGGCCCTAAAATTATCGAAGAAGCAGGCTAACCTTATCAATAAAACATTCAAAAATCTAGTCAAAGGGGATTTATGATTGGTGGAATAATATTCCCTTCACGAGATCGACCATAACGATAAGGAAGAAGACCATAGAGTGGGAAGTTGGAAGCTTATATAAATTAAGAGTCAGGGAATTAATGACAAAAGAGCGTCGAGGTTTTACTAAGAGACGATGACATAATTTTTTCCATTATGAAGACCATTAGACGAGGGAAGGCTATCATAAAGGGACAACCCCAAAATCCCGGAAGGTCAGAACTTCAGGAAGTTGTACAAAGGACTCTTCATTTATGTCTGTATTTGAGGGTTTGATCATTAAGTAGGGACCGAATACAAATCTATACTGCCAAAGGATTTTTTCTTTCGTGTGGAGAGAACATTGACACAAATTCTTGACGATGTGTGGCCAACAGTTGGGCATCTCTATTGCTCCAACGATCCCCTTGCGGTTGACACATAAAACCTTCTAAGGATGGAATGAGGCATGGTTGACATCAGGGTTACACCACTCGAGTAATGGTCGGACCTCAAAGGTTGGAAATACTGTAAGGATTGAATGTCCTGTGGAAAGTCCCAAGCTGTCAGTTGAAGGAATGGTGGTTGACAGAAGCCCTTTGTTCCTAATGTCACTATGTAGAAGAAATCAAATAGAGGTACTAGGGTGGTGGGGCCATAAGGAGCCATGGTTGATGGCATGAAGAGATAACGTGGTCATTAGTGGGGAAGTTGGTAGACCATAAGACGTTAGGTCGGATTCTGCGGGAAGACTCGAATGGAAAACTCAAAACACCATGAAGGTTCTGGAGATATGACACATCAACAGGGAGGATCGTTTCCAAGGGAAAGTCGAGCATTGGGAGTCGAGACATCAATAAGTCCCAGATCCACACACAATACATAGATACATACATACATATATATATATATATATATTCAAAATTCTATGATTTATTTATCAATAACATGGGTCAAATTTGTTTTTGGCTAAACCCACATTGATTTTAATTATTTTACAGATTTAAATTTATTTTAAGTATAAATCTAACATTATTCTGAAAGTGATCAATTTTTTTCACATACATACTTCTTTACTATAGAATAAGCCATTTTGCTCACTAATAAATGGACGATCGCTATTAAGCCTGAATTAGTTTGAGTATTGCGTCTACGACTATGAGCTCTGCTCTGATCAATAAACATAATACATTCAAGGTTAGGCCTTTCAGTTTTTCCAATAAATATTTTGGGAATTGCTTATTTTGAACTTTAAATATTAAACATTAAATATTTTTCCAATAGAAGGATGAAGATTTGATTATTTTAGTCCTATATTTCATGGTTCTAAATCGTACAAGCTTTGGAAAATTTCATATTTCAGCACTACCCTATGGAAGCTTTGGAACAATTCGAGCAGGCTTTGGATGACACTTCTCTATAATCAAGACTTCTATTTCCTTCTCTCCGTGCAAGGACGTATCACCATAGGGATGTCCACAAAATTTTGTCACATCTAGAACATGAATTTATTTTGAAACAAATTAAATTAAAATGAGAATTAGGTTAAAATGCATAGACTCAATTTCCTAGGAATACGAACATATGGTTAAACAGTAATAGACTGATCTTTCTGTAATGTGGCAAACGCTTACTTTGTCCAACGCGGAAGTTGAAGAATCATGGAGAGGCCTGGGAAGATGGGAGAAACTATAACAGTCAGCATCAAACCTTAGGACGAAGTCGGGCCACCTTTCTTAGATATTTGAGTTGCTGGAGATAAATATGCACTCGTCAATCGCTAGCACAAGCCCAATTTTTTTACAATATACCTATACCATACATCTCAAAGAATTGGGCTTAGAGAGGTTGGTCATCCTTGAGAACCATTTACTCAAAATTTTCATGTATATTATAATTTTGAAAATAGAAATTAGATTCATTCACGGACATCTCAAGAAGCCAAGAATATTTTAGTTGCTGAATACTTAGAATCTCAACTTTATATTATTAGTCATGGTGATATGGGAAAGTTCATTTTTTAAGTCGAAAAAGTTTTCATGTTATGAAAAACTGAGAAAATATTTTACATCAAGTCATGAAGTTGGGAATTGGGAATGTAATGGAGTTATTAAAATGGTCAATCTCTAAATCCAATCATATTTCATTTTTGTCTTATAATTGAAGATTATGTAATATTTTATTGTACGTAATGTTATGGAACACTCTTCCTAACATTGAAGTTATGGTCAAATATATCCACACTCGATGTAAACATATTTAAACTTACCACACTACCATACCATCATACATATGCACTAGCCACACCATGATACAATCCTACAATATAGCTCTCAAAATTCTCTCTTTGGATGTTTTGCTTTTTGGTGATTGGCATGGAATTTCTTTAGCTTTTTTTCAATTATTTTAAAATAAAATAATTTAAAAATATAAAAGAATTGTTGAAATCGAAGATATGAGATTCATATATCAAATTATTGTTAAAATTTAGATTATATCATCAAAAAGTAATAATTTTTTTTTAAAGATATTAAATTTATTTTATAAATTTTAATAATGAAAAGTTTTAATTTCAATATTTTTTTTTTCCCTACTATATTATATAATATAGTTAGTAAGAATAAATACAAAATATATAAATTTTAGATTAGGCCTTTTAAGTATGAGCCTGTAATTTCATTTTGTTTGAAAAAAAACAATTGAAAACTATTTTCATATTTTTTTTTCTAGGTAAGCTTAATTCTATTAATATAACATATGGTACAGCGAGTTCAAGGCGTCTGAGCGCCATATAGTCAACAGAATATCAGAAAATAGGGTCGCCCACATGGGGAAACCGACCCTTGAAACATTTGAAAGCTGCCTCGCGAGAGGAGACCAGCCATGGCTTAACAAAAAAAAACAGAAACCTAGAGCTGCCCAAGTGTGGGCCGACTTTGACAACGAAGACTCTTGATGAACAGAACCTGCAAAAATGCTCAAAAGACTAGACAAGAAAGCAGAAGAGGGAGCATTAGAGGCCATAGTCACCCGAGGGTGATTCCTCTTCGATACGGCACCAACACTCCTTGTCGTCATCCAGAGCTGGCGTACTTTGAGTAGCAGCCTCCCCTTTATCTCGATCTCCTGCTTGCGCCTTCATGTCTTGGTGTAGGCTCGAGCTACAGTCACCTTCCCTATGAGAGGGACCATTGTCGAGTTGAAGAGAGTCCGTCGGCACAGTGGGAGGGGTTGGCGAGGTGAAATGGAGGACAGAAGGCGAGGGTGCAGGCGTTTCCTCTGGGATCTCTTTGAAGGAGACATTGACCATGGCAATGACAAGGGGCCGGGAGGTGTTACATTGAAAATGGAAGACGGCGGTTGAGGGATTCTGAATAAGAGCAGAGGTAGCAATCCATGGCTCAACATGCCTGGAAGAGATTAAGGCCTCATGCCGAGGGGAGGGAGGCAAACGACGAGACTGACCACGGCCACGACGGTGGGGAGGACTGGCACTGGGACTGCGAGACGAGCGAGAGGGGGAAGAAGGGGAAGGGGAGCGCCGTCTCCTGGAACCTACTCTGCGACAACGCAGACGATGCCTCAACCTCGGCATGGCAGAAAGAAAATCGTGGGAGAAGGCGGAATTGCCAGAGAGACTCAGATGCGGAGCAGAGCAAAAGCTAGACAGAGCACAGAAGGGACTGTGCGAATAGTGAAAGCCGGGGATGAAACTTAAGCAGCAAGTTAGAGGGCAGCGCCTTGCCACAGTTGTGCGAAAACTATGAGCTTCCGCTTCCTGTGAGCAACGGGAACCCACTGGCCAGAGGTGTCTCGACATAGATACCTGCAAGCCACCACAATTACATATCAAAGCACCAGAGAAATTGAGCGAAGACGGAAGGTCTGGAGGCTTCTTATGGTAGTGCTGGGTGTCTCGGCCTCCCCATCGGCTTGAATGCCGCGTAGGGTGACGACCCATCCTATTGAATGCTCCGAGGGTGATTAAATGTTCACCACAGGTGATCCCATGGGCAGACCACGCGCCCACCTGCCGGATCGTCCTCTGCGTCACGTCAGTGGCCACCCGCATCCGGGGAAAACTATTTTCATATTAAGTGAAGCAAAAGTTGATAATTCACTTTTTCCATTGCAAAAAAAAATAGGAAAAAATAATAATAAAATATTATGGAGTTGTTTATCTAGCTAGAGGAATTTCCGAGACAGTCAAAATTGGTCAGAATCCGAGTAATTTTTTTTTTAAGAAATCTTGTAATAGGAGTGTTTGAATCATATTTTTGATGATGGAAATAGATTCAACACCATCGAAACCTCTAGAGCACCCAAAATATTGAATTTTGATAGCTATAATCTGCATTTACAAAAATCCCTGCCAGATTTTCTTAAAATCTTACTTGAATTTCAATGATTTTCAGGGCAAAAAGGCAGTCTAGTTAAACTACTGCAAATATTATTAATGGTAATAGTATAAATATATTTGATATTATAAATTCGTTAAATCAATATTAAATATATAAATATAAAATTAAAATTAAAATTTATAGCTAAAATGAATACAATAAATAGACATATATGTGTTAGGAGTAATTTAAATGATATTTTCTAAAAAATAATATTCATTATTACTATTACAACATATAATATCACACCTATCACAATTATATATATATAGTTTTAAATTATAATTTAATCAATTTTAAGTTAATAAATTATATATATATGTATATATATATAATTTAATAAATGTTATATTGTAATAATTTAATTTAAATTAATATTATACATAAATATAAGGATTATTATTTTTATAAAATGAAGGGATTAATAATATAAATATTTTGAATCGAAAAGATAAATATTAAAAATCTAATGGATTAATATTATAAATCTTTGCCATTAATATTGTAAATTCAAGGGATTATTAACATTAAAAAGGTAGGGGATTAATAAACCCAAATAATTAATATTGAAAAGAACATCGCGACACATTACAGTTGCTATCACCCACCTTTCATGGACCATCTCATCACCGAACAGCGGGCAACGTGATCTGTTGGCCCTATATATGGGCCAACATGACCGTTTTTATTATTGTATTTATTGTAAATATTTTGACTGATAAAACTCTACACCCATGGGTGCATTTTGATGAACTATAATTTGAAGTGACCACAGTCAAACAAAGACAGAATATGCATATGCATATACAACATGTAATTTTCAATATTAATGAAAATTATGATTTTTCCTTAAGAAAAAAATATTAAAAAACTAAGAGAATAATATTATAAACTTAAGGGAATAATATAAAACCCAAGCATTAATATTCAAAAAAGAAGGCATTATAAAAAAGGGGATTATAAAAATTATAAATCCAAGGGAATAATATTAAACACAAGGGATTAATATTATAAACCTTTGGGATTAATATTATAAACCAAAGAAATGAATAAACCAAAATGATCAATATTATAAACTAAAGAATACTAAGTCTATTATATTACAGCTTCTTAATATTGGTTTTATAATATTAACGATTAATATTGGGTTTATAATTTATAATATTAATCGAATTCACAATTATCATTGTAATGTTTATGAAAATCAACCATGGTCAACCATTTCCCAACTTTTCATTGTGACTAAGGTTGTTTCAATATGAAAATCAATCACGGTCAGCCATAGTCCAACTTCGCATTGTGACAAAGATTGCGTCAATATGAAAATCAATCATGGTTAACCATGGTTATCTTAGGGTTTATAATGTTTATCTTCGGTTTTATATACCTTGGTTTTATAATAGTTATCCCCTGGGTTTACTATTATTCCCTTGGGTTTATAATTTCTTAGGTTTATTATTCCCTTGTGATTATAATATTTATCTTAGGGTTTATAATATTAATCCATTGTGTTTAATATTATTCACTTAGGCTTATAATACCTTGCAGATTTAGAATTAATCCATTGGGTTTATAATATCAATCCCTTGGGTTTCTCAATCTAAGGGTTCATATTTCTAAGGTATAATATTATTCATAAGCTTTATAATATTAAGCCTAGGGTTTAATATAGATACCATGGGTTTATAATCATGCTCAATCATGTGCGACCATGGTCTAATATTGCATTGTGACAATGATTGTCTCAATATGAAAATAAACCATTCTCAACCATGGTCAACCATGGTCAACTATCCCATTGTGACAACGATTATCTCAATATGAAAATAAACCATAATAAAACATGGTCAACCATGTTTATTTCAGGGTTTCTAGTATTTATCTTAGGTTTTATATACTTATGGTTTATAACATTAATCCCTTGGGTTTATCCCTTTAGTTTAATATTATTCCCTTTGGTTTATAATCCATAGGGTTTATAATCCCTTGGGTTTATAGTATTAATAGCTTAGGTTTATAATATTAATTCGATGGGTTTATTAATCTAAGAAAATATTTTCCTATGTTGTATTATTATTCATAGGGTTTATGATATAAATCATTGGGTTTAATATAAATCCCTTGGGTTTATAATCATGCTCAACCATAGTCTCATTGTCCGATGTCACATTGTGACAAATATTTTCTCAATATGAAAATAATCCATGGTCCAACATCAGAAGATAAAAAATATTGTCTTGATATGAAAATCAAACATCCTTAATCCCTTGGGTTTATAATATCAAGTTGTTATATTTATTAATATAAGGGGTCATTTTCCTAGTGTGTAATATTATTCATAGTGTTTGTAATATAAATCCTTGGGTTTAATATAAATCCCTTTGGTTTGTAATCATCGTCACCCATGGTAACCTATGGTCCAACATCACATTGTAACAAATATTTTCTCAATATGAAAATCAATCATGGTTCAATGTTGCAATGTGACAAAGATTGTCTTGATATGAAAATCAATCATGCTCAACCATGGTCCAACATCTATTTATGACAAATATTTTCTTAATATGAAAATGAACCATGGTTTAATGTCACATTGTGACAAATATTGCCTCAATATGAAAATCAACCATGGTCAACCATCATTTTTTTAGGGTTTATAATATTTGTCTTAAGATTTATATACCTTGAGTTTATGATATTAATCCCTTGTGTTTAATATTATTTCCATGCCATCCCCCTCACCCTAGTGGAATGCTTCGAGTTGAAATGAAAAGGCCACATGCAAGTAGAGTCGATAGTTAAACATTCAAGTCGTAACATTACATGATTAACCTCTTATCGCTCTGCTCACCCTCAATTCTAGTAAACAAGTGCTCTCCAAATCAAGATGGATAGTCTCCTCTCACTAGGCTTACCGAACAACATGGACTTTTATTATTCTTATTATTCGTATTCTTATTTGACATATCCAAACCATTCGTTTATAATCCCAATTAACAATATTTGTGTTAATAATATTAATTTAATTAACAATATTTATATTAATAAATAATAATACTATTTAGTTAATTATTATTATTAGTTATTACTTAATTGATTATTAATAATGAATGAATTATTTATTTAATGAATTAACGAGTTATTTAATGATTTAATTAGTAACAAATGAAAATTAATCAATTAATTAATTATTAATATTTATTAATTGTTAATGCTATTAAATTTAATTTTAATAATAATGATAATAATCATCATCATCAACTACATTAAATAATGTGGTTGTGCATATGGTTGATATAATCCTTCACCATATATTAATCACATTTCTTAATGTAGTTGTGCTAATTATAAACAAAAAGTTGATTTATGAACAAGAATTCAAATGTTATTGTCTGCCTCAAAATGTGTATTATATTCCTTTTTCATAATTGGACGACTCTAGAATTTAAGAGATAATTCTAAGAAAGTTAAGACAAAAATATTTGAGTAAATATCATTCTAAGATTTATCTAGAGATAATTTTTATTGATTACATAATTCCAATATTTTCTAAAAATATAAAATATCTAGATTTTTCTAAAAACTTCTTAAATATAAATATTTTGAAGGATGATCCACGTAGTGTGAACTTAGACACAATCACTTCATTAGACTCTTTGAGGAAATGCATTACCACTTGGTAGTTCTTCTATTTTGTATAGTTTAGTTTGTGGTAGGTATTAGTAGCTTCTAAGTGATAATTTGCTATTGACACCAAAATTTTTATGAATATTAATAATTTTATAATTTTGTTGCAAATTAATTTAAATTGGAATTTAAAAATAATTTAGTTTTAATATATAGATATAATTAGAAACTTCCCTAAAAGGTGCAAAGATATATCGAAGGAATATAATATTTTGGAAGATCATCTCCCCAAGAATAAAGCCAAAAACAAGATCATAATTAAATTTTAGAATTTGAAATCAGCTACTTGATTTCAAAAAATACTTTTAATAACACAAATAATCATAAATTTTTATTTATAAAATTCAAATAACTAAATAAATTTAACTACATTCACCATAACGATGAAAAACAAATTGTCATTTTTACGAAATATTTAGGTGTACACAAATCTATAATTAAAAAAAAAAATCTAAATCTTTCGCCAAATTTTTAATTTTGAATATATAATTTCAAAATAATAATCAAGATTTTCACAATTTTACATCCTAACATTTCACCTTGTTTAATTTTACATAATGTGAACGTATACTGCAACTTTTTTTTACACTAGTGTGCTCGTAACGGAAAGGCCTTAAGAGATGCATATCAAGGTCATTGGCATTATATTTCAAAAATTGGAGAATCCACTTCCAACTCTTCCATCACATTGCGGAAATACATTTACAATAGGTGAACATTTCCAGCGCATTGTCGTTTTGGGAAACTGTGTTTGTGACTAGCCAATGATATATTTCTTATTATAATTCATGTTTTATTTTGTGAAAGGTGCATGGTGAGGCATTATTGTGGCTTATTCCAATGGAATTGTCAAAAAATCAGAATGTTAGAGTGTTTGAATCATTTTTTTATGGCGAAAACAGATTCAACACCATAAAGAACCCCATGGGGCACCCAAAATCATGAATTTTGATAGGTATCGCTACTTATGTCAAGGTCATTGTCAAAATGGAATCAGGCTCTTTTATGGATAGACATCATGACGATATATTGTTGCTTCATGCTTATAGTAGTTCTTTCCAAGGATTATCCTCAAGGATAAGGGAGAACGAAGCTGAGGAGACGCAAATAATACTAGGAGTTGTCACCATTTTTCCTGATTGTGTACTCTAATTGCACATGACACAATCCCTATACTTCCTCGACCTCTTAAAGACCTAACACAAGGCACTTGTGGGTTGAATCTGACTACGGTTCCGATGCATTGATTGGTATAAATGATTCTGGCATTTGATCGTTGTCTTCTAACATATTTTGATCCTTTTTTAACCAAGAGGTTTTATAAAGATCAGTTAGAGGAATACAAGTGAAATAGAGTTTATAGAAAATTTAAGTTCATACCAAATTATTTTCAAATCGTCTATATCCTTGCCTCTTAGGCCTCACATTTTGTGCCTTTTTTGGTACTTCATTAGTAAATTTCTTTGCAAAATTAATGGTTTTATTGTTTTAGACACACCTTCCTCTCCACGTGATTCTTCCTATGATATTGTTACCTTGTTAGCAGTGTTCCGGTCTAGAGGAAATTCCTGGGCTTTATGTGTCTCAACGGAAATCAAGCACCTTAAGGGTGTTTGGTCTCCAAATCCTTTTAAACCTTCCATTTTAAAAATTTCACATGGTCTCTCCCAGTGTCGATATCTCTCCGAGTATCAATTTTTTCAATTCCTCCGGATATCATATGTGTGTGGGAGTTATGTTCAGTACCTCTGCTCACAGTTGTTCAAACTCTTTCCTAGCAACCTATAGGTTCTTTGCCAAATATTTGTCCTCTACCATCAGATATTTGGTGTTTGACTTTGTTGCAGTTGCGAAGGCCAAGTTTGTTACTGAAATGGCATTAGGATTCGTTCTGTTCTTTGACATAATCACCCTTTCTATGATGAATGTAGGAGATGTAAGCTTGTCTAGAAAATGGTTCTTCTGTGCTTATATAATATTTTTCTCAATCTCTTCATAAGTCAGATTGTACGTGTCCATAATCAGACACTCATTAAGAGGAACAATTTCATCTCCCTCGCTTGGAGCTTTCTTTGCTGGAGGAGGGGGACAGTGAATGGTGACCTATTGTGTACTTGTAATCAATGTGAAATATTGGTTTTGCGGCTCCAGTTATACCTCCATGTCTTGAATCACAATTAGCTTCTCAATATCTTCATTAGGATCCCTGCCCCTAGCCCCTCAAATGTATTCTCTTCTCTTCTTGTAGCCGATTCTTCTCTTGTTCCTAGACTTGTTTCTGTGTGACTTATTCTTCTTCTACTCTTCGCCTTTCTTCTCCTTCCTACTTCTGCCTCTCTTCCTCCAACCTCCTTTGCTGTTGTTATTACCTCTACTTCTGTTCTGCTTCCTACATCCTTTGTTTCCTCTTCTTCTTTGTTTCAATGCCTGCTTTCAGAATGATTGGATCTTTTTTTATCTTGTAGCTTCACTCTCCCCCGAGGCTTTGTGCAACCTTCCTCTTACCCTTTTCACACACTTGGTTGTGCCCTTCTACTGGTACTTCCTCTGAAGTGGCTTCTTTCTGCAGAATAATTGATGATGTTCTAGCGAAGCTTACTAGTTCACAAGACTTGAAGGCATTATACCAATTCTTCCATGCTTCCTTCTAAGGTTTGTAGAATGTCCTCCTTAGCCACTAGAAATGAATCATCGCACAATGGTATCTACAAATATTCTCAGAATAATATGGGTTGAATTCCAAAATACAAAATGAAAATTTTTCTATTTCCTTACCCTCTGTGTCTGCAACTTTTGAGTTCTTGATCTCATACATTCTGATCTGCAAAGGAAGAAAAAAACAAGGTTCTTTCTTCTTCTTGTGCAAAGTTGTCGGTAACCCCATTGAGAGATGGTATGCAACTTGCATGAATAGCTTATTAGTGGCATACCTCAATAGAATATGCAAAGACTTTTGTCTAATGAACACTCTAAGGAAACTGCCATTCGGTGAGGCAAACTAATCCGCTATCTTCGACACTACTTCTATTCAGAGAAAATTTTAGGGGCTAATATTTGCAGGAGGGGTAATTTTCCATGCTTTATCCGAAAAATGATTCACCAATTTCCATTTTTTTGAAAATTGATTCGCCCAAATTTTATAGTATAAAATTATTTTACCCTAAAAATCACCCAAATTTTATATATACTAATATAAAATAATTAGAAACGTAAATATTTTTACAAAAATATCATCGAAAATTCTACAATCTACATATTGGGGACTAGTAAGATTCACAAAGGTTTCTAAACTTTATGATAAACTTCCATCCTTAAAATTTTCCCTGATTCCATTATCCCATGTGACATGCAAGGTGGCTCTTCCTCAAAGATGAACTTGTATAATGTAATGAGGAAGTGATATTTCTTCCTTTTCATTACTCCTTTTATGGATGCACTTTGAAGGAATATTGCACCAGACGTGAACAATAGACTCTCGTGGTTTTCAAGTCCAATTCATTCCAAGGAATTAACTGTGAGCACAAATTACATCCAGTAAATTGGAAGACATGTAAAATCTAGCTTGTTTTTGCTTCAGAGGACTTAGTGCATTATCTACATCGATATTTAACTATCGAGCCAACAAGTCTGACTAATTGAATGGTTTTCCCTTGTTGAAAACCTAGTTCGGTAAGAATTCCCACCTTTTAGGGAATGTATCAGTACTTTGCTGAGCATAGATTCCATAGCATAGAACTGTCAAGAGCTGATAGGCCCCACTCAGAGATTTTGTCTTGTGGGTGTTGGTGGGGGTCTGAAGGAACTTTGTTGGCTCTTTCACCTATCTTTTGACAATGTCATTTTTTGGTGGCATAGAAGTAAGAATCCATGAGTGTTTCCGGCTCTAGTAAATGGTACATGAGATGGTAATCTAGTGCTACAAAAGAAGCAAGCCTTTCTCTGCTAGTACTATTTAGAGTCATAGTTTTGAATCTGTATGAGATAATATTCGGCTCAAAATGTGTGCATATGGGAAAGCTGGGTACCTGCATGCAACCTTATGTAACCATGAACATTGAACATTGATATACACCTGTCGGTCTTCCAAATCTGCGTAGAAGGTTCTTGCTGAGAATGCTTCATCCACTTTCCTCCATCTGATATCCAGTTCATTTTTTATGAAAAATTTAGAATCAGCGTAAACTGGAAGTTCACTGGCGTACTCTCAAATGCCTTCCGGTGTTGCTTTCTATGGTATCCTTTCAAGTAGATCTCTTGGTTTCCATGATATCAGTGATTGATGAAGAGAAGTGCTCAACAACTGCTATAGCCGTTGGAGGAAAATGCAGTCATGGAAAAGATAAATTAGCTTCAATAAATTGACTCACAAAGTAATATCACAGTAGCAACCACTGGACTGACAAGGAAAATTGTACAAATATTGATGTGAAGGAGGGAGACTTGCTACAGGAACTACACATTATGCAGTGTCAATAGCTAGTGGTAAATTTTGAGGCTTAATACTACGCAATGTACAGTTCAACTTGGGAAGACTGAGGGAGAGACTACACATTATGAAATCTTAGTGGCCACAAGCTTCAGCTTTGGAACTGTGCAACACACATTTGGTTCAACCTGGTACGGCACATTGTGCAATCTTAGAGGCCAAGAAAACATCTTGAGCCTTGGACTTACGCAATGGCCAACTAAACAAGGCAACTGCTGGCGAGGTGAAGGGGAGATTTGCCTTGAATTACTATGGGAAAATGATATATCTAAGTGATGGTGCAAGTTAGAGTGCATACCTTACTAAGGATATATAGATGAGTGCAAATGAGGTGTGGAATATCAGCATGAAAAAAGAAAAACAAACATGCATGGAGATTTGTCGAAACTGTGATCATCGGTGGACAAAAACAAGAAAGCTAAAGTGACACTTGGAAAAATTGAATGACCGAATGAACCGACACTTCTAAAAGCTAATATAAGTTAAAATTCCAGGAACCATGGCAAGAAACAAGCGAAGCAGGACTCACATAAGCAAAGTGACACAAAATGACACAAGAAAGTGACAAAAGATAACAAAAACAAAAATCACCCAGAAAAGCACCGCAAAATCCACTGCAGGCTCCTTGGTCTCCTCGGGAAGGCTAGAGCTCCAACATTGAATGTAAAAATGATCTCTAAGGGTGCCCATTATATATATCTAGGCTTATTAGGGTTTATGACGTGCATGTCTAAAATCAAGGAAAAAGTGATGCTTGGGAGAAAGTTCCAAAAATAGTATTTTTGCCATCTTCGGGAAACTAATTATTGACTCCCTATTTTCTAGGGATTTTTTTTTCTCTTTTGATTTTTTATTTTTTCGGGAAACTGGGCATGCACACTACCAAAAAAAATTGCGCAGTAACCATGGACTCGGAAACTTCTTGACTCAGTGCATTGCATATTTTTTGTGCTCAAGGAAGGCTTTGCGTAGTTTCTAGGCTCACGACTGGGTTTCCTTCTAGAATTGGGAAGTTTTCAACCTCATGGATGGCCTTCCAAGAAGAATTGCACATTTTCCATCATCAAGGCTCATCTGCCTTCCTAGATTACGCAATTTCTAGAGGGAAGACTAACAATGCTGCAAATTCAAGTGAAGAGATAACTTGTGTCTGAAAAGTATCAAACCAGTAACAACTCATCACAAGCACAACATGAAAAGATAAGTCTTGATCTCAACATGAATAGTTGACGGGAGTGAAATATGATCTCCTATGGACAAAAATGAAGACTCCAAAATCAAAGCATGGGAAAAATTTTGGAGAGTAGTTGTAGCTTCTACAAATATTTCCAATCTAATTTGTTTAGAATCTAGTAGTGATTCAATAAAATCATAAGTTTGAAATATGGACTGTGCACAATAAAAGTACCCAAATAATTTTTGAGGATGTTGAATCCATATATGCAATCAAAATACTAGCTTAAATAACACAAATCAAAATTCAGCGACAACTTTTTTCGCTAAAAATACATAAAATTCTTTCACTTTTCCATCATAAAAACAATGTTTTCACATATTTATAAATATCCAAACTTTTCAACTTTGTGATTTATTTTCTTAACCTCGAGTCTTTCCAACTATGGAGTCTTTCCAACTAGTCACTACTTTTTTCAACTTCACCGATCAAGACTAATTGGGTGGCCCAAATGGGGTGTGGAACACCCACTTATATGTCAGTTCTCTCTCCTATTCAATATGCTCTGGTTCTTTTTGTCTTCCCTAAAGTCCAAAGTATTGGTGAATTTATTCAATGGGATATTTATAACAAATAAATACAACGATCAAGTTGGAATGGGACTTGGAAAAAGACAAATTCGAATTTTGTCGAAATTGACAGATAAAATGGTTGCCTCTCGACCTACAACTATGTCTACTAATTTCTATTGGGAAAATGCTGGTTCTTATGAGCACATGGTCGTTGGACTCCCATGGGTTCCCGTCGGTCATTCCCATTCTGAACGGATGGTATCGTAACAAAATTATCAATAACATATCTAAAACCACCATTTTCAATTTGACTCAATTAACTTACTTAGATCTGTCTCAAAAAAACTGACGGGTCACATTCCCGAAACTATTTTCCAATTAAATTCCTTGATTTAGTTAGATTTGTCTCATAACAAAATCATAGGTCACATTCCTAAAACCATTACCAATTTAAATATTCTTAATTCTTTAATCCTCTCAAGTAACAACCTCATAGGGATAATTCCAAAAGCTATAGGATATCTTAAATTGTTGCAAGGATTATATTTGGATTCAAACAAGTTTATTGGGAATATCCGTAATTAATAATTTGGTTTTACTTTGGACATTGGATTTATTATAAAACCATTTGGAGGGGCCTATTCCTATTATGTGCATCTATAATTCCACTTAATTAAATATTTTTTGAGTTCATTCTAACAATTTTTTCTAGTACTTTAAATTCATCTTATGCCAATTGTTGAGAGCTTCAATTATTGGATTTAAGGAATTGTGGATTTAGGTGAGCGTCCTTCAAGCCTTTAAAATTTGGAAAGATTGGATGTTTTAAGCATTAGTTACAATAATGTTCATGGTATTATTTCTTAATGAATCACAAATCTCACCAATTTTTTTTTGTTCGACTTATCCACCAATAAATTCACTAGAAGAATACCATATGATCTTCAAACACTCCAAGGGTTTGCGATAAATGAATCTAATTGTGGCGCAACTTCTTTAAAATATGAATCTGATTTCCGTGGGTATTATTTCCAATTGGAAATGGAAGAATACGTGAAAGGGATTAAGTATAATCTACCATATGTCTCGAGTATAAACACTATTTGATTTGTCTACTATTACTGGAGAACTTCCTATAAGTATACGAAGTATGAGAAGCTTGAGGTTGCTAAATTTTTTTAGGAACCAATTAGAAGGAAAAATACCTACATTTTTAAGTGAGATAACTTCTTTGGAGGAGTTGGACTTGTCCAACAATAAATTGAATGGAGAAATTCCTCTAGATCTTTCTAAATTAGCAATATTGGCTTATCTAGATGTTTCATCTAATAACTTTTGTGGGTCATTTCCAAAAGGGACATAATTGTCTACCTTTAATGAGTCTTCATTTAAGAGAAATAAGTGTTTATGTGGGTTTCCTCTACCCATATGCAATCAAAAGGATATCTCAAAGAAGGAAACCATGTAAACAATCTAAATCATAATAACATTAAAAAAGGATAGTTGATCCATGTAAATGAAAAAATTTCTTTGAGAGTATTATAGATGGGAATCAGGATTGGATTGGGGGAGTTCTCACTATGGTTATTGTTTGGGGCAAAGTGAAGCATTAGGTAGTGGGTTTTCCACTCAATAGAAAAAAAGGCCCTTCCCTACATAGCTCAATAATGTCGATCCAAATGCCTTAGTATCTTAATATATGTAATGTCACTTAATAATATCTAGTTTGAACATAATTTGTCCATATTCCTTTCACTCAGTAAATGTAATGTTATCTAGTTTGAATGTCATTTATCCATATGCCTAGTTGGCTTAGTAAGTGCACATGTTGCACTTGTAAGGTTAGGGTAAAAATGCGAAGGTGGGTTGCACTTTCATGAGAAACGTGGTTGGAAATTTCATTTTGCCAACAATTCAGCCAAAGTTTTGAAAATAATTTTGCTGAAATAATTCTTTCATTTACATTGATGGCATATTGACGACGTGGGTAAACATATTTTTGGCCGGAGATGGGAAAAAAGATAATAAAATTTCATCCGAACTAATATTCTAGCCAAACTATTAGTTCGGACAAACTTTTTAAAATAATTCAGCAAAACTTTTTCTTATAAATATATTGACCACCATACCGCAACAATTTTCCAGTTACTTACTGTTCAGTTTGTTATCATTGCTGTGTTGCTGCTCTGTTGTTGCGAGGATTTGTTTTTGTTGCGTTGTTGTAGGGGAGAGGATCTATTTTTGTTGCGCTATTGCAGGTGTGAGGAGGGGTGCAAGCGAATGTGAGAAGGTAAGGTTTATGCTTTACGCTTTTTTTTTTTTTGCTTATTCTTTATTTTTCTTTTTAAATTTTATTTTCTGTGTTTGCAATTTTTCTCTAATTTGTGTCCTCTACAACGTCCTTGGCAATTTGCAGCCTCGTCATCTTGCTATCTTCTCGTTGTGTGTGCTCTTGTTGTCTCGTTGTCTTTGAATTTCCAGGTAGAAGAAAAAACCTACTATGCATCCTCCTATTTGAATTGTTTTATTTATTTGTGTTTACAAACTTTTCCTTTTATTCTTCTGAAAGACAATTTTACATGGAAATGAAACCGAAGATTTTCATAATTTTATTTCTTCTCCTGATTTTGATTAATATCACAAAATTGTCAGATAAAAATATTATAATCATACTGGAAAAAAATAAATTTATTAGATGCACTCAAATTGAAATGTCAGATGATATAATTTGTAAGAAAATAAATGTCATTTTTTTCAGAGGGAGAAAAAACATCTGGTTTATATAGTGTACCAGTACAGCTTTAAAATGTTTCTGATTTTTACATACAAATTGTTCACAATGGTTCCATAGTGTTTTTTCTTAGATATATGACAAATACATTGGTACGCTACCTCATCACCTCGTATCTTGTGCATCAAATATTCGAATAACTCTTTTTTACCCGATTCCATGCCCCTACCCCAATGATAGGAATTAGGTTATCTTTCCCACTCTACAGGAAGTTCCCAAGTTCCTCTACAGGATTAGCCTAAATGGTGTTTTCTTCTATGGAGTCTACTGCTATGGGAGTATTGGTTTTAGAATCACCTTTTGCCTAAGCATAATTCACATAAAAGAAAGCATCTGAGAGATGTTGTGTGATAGTTTAAGGTGCAAATAAGGATCCATATTGATGTCCATACCTAGATCAAAATCTCAATCCAGTGTGACACACATACCCTTGAGTTTTATGGAACCTCCCAATAATTCTAGTGTTTGAGGTGGGATATTATTAAGGACACGACTAATCATTTCTACCATTTCATCCCTGTGATGATGGAAACGTCGTCCTGAGGATTAATGAGATCATCTTGTAGGGGAAATGTATCTTACAGGATCATCATATTTGCAACCTAGCCTTCAGTTCTTGTCTTAGGCTTTTTTCTTTTTAGCAAACTTGGACATGCATTGAGATTAATATTGATCTAATATTTATTGAGATATAGATTTATATTGATTACCTAATCTTGAATTGAACTTCACTCACTCCCTGAAAAAAATGTTTGGGTAACAAAGAGTCCATCTAAGTAGCATCCAGACCATCCCAAAACATATCAACTTGTATGTATGCCTAACATGTGATCTTGCAGTGTTTTTGATGTGTACTGTGTGTCAGAAAAATAGCACATTATGAGCATTCAAACTTCCATGCATATAGTTTGAGCTTGTCGTGAGGGTAAAGATCAATCATAGGATGATTTTTTTTTGTTGGCTATTACTATGTCCCAATGTGAAGTTAAAAAATTCAATGGTAGAATTAAACTTATGATATGTTGACAATTAATTTACAATTTATAATGAAAACCAATTAAATTTTAGCTACACATTAATTTCATGCCAAAATTACCAATTGCATTTGAGCCACACATTAATTTCTTCTCCCAAGAACTTAATATTGTCGCTTGTGGTAACATACTGATACCAACACACTCATCTTGACTTAGCTGTTATGCTCTAAAAATGAAACCAAAATTGTTTATACTATCATCCATTTCTTTTTTAATTCTTGTTCCATTCCTTATCATGTTTCTCTTCTCAAATATTCATTTTTGGTTCACAAAGAATTTTTTCACAACGCAGGAATAATTGTCTTCACACAACTTTGACATGCACAGAGCAGCTCCACCAGTCATACATGCATACATGCATATATTAAACATTAGTCTACATCCATCTTATATAACCTATCATTATATTTTCATTTCTAGTAGCATATTTATTTCAATTAAGTTCATAAATAAACATACCAATTTAAACTTATGCACACACCTGGTTTTCTTGGCTAATGTTGATCCTCGAATGACATGACTCCATGGTTGAATCTGAGACATTGTTTCATTTTTATTCTCATAATTTAATAATACTAGTGTGCATGGTAATTTTATTCACATAGCTTTCACATGCACACAGAAACTCCACCAGACATACATGCATACATTCATACATTAAACATTAGTCTACATCCATCTTGTAGATCGTATCATTATATTTTAATTTCTAGCAGCATATTTATTTCAATTAAGTTCATAAATAAACATACCAATTTAAACTTATGTACATACATGGTTTTTTTGGCTAACGTTGATCCACGGATGACATCACTCCAAGGTTGAATCTTAGTCATTGTTTCATTTTCATTCTCACAGATGAATAATACTAGTGTGCAGGATAATTGTCTTCACACAACTTTCACATGCACACAACAACTCCACCAGACATACATGGATACATGCATATATTAGACATTAGTACACATCCATCTTGTATAACCTATCATTATATTTTCATTTCTAACAATATATTTATTTCAATTAAGTTCATAAATCAACATACTAGTTTAAACTTACATACATGCATATATTAAACATTAGTCAACATCCATCTTGTAGAACCTGTCATTATATTTTCATTTATAACATCATATTTATTTCAATTAAGTTCATAAATAAACATACCAATTTAAAATTATGAACATACCTGGTTTTCTTCGCTAATTTTGATTCTCGGATAGCATCACTCCATTGTTAAATCTTAGTCATTGTTTCATTTTTATTCTCAGAGCTCAATAATACTAGTGTGCAGGATAATTGTCTTCACACAAGTTTCACATGCACACAGCAGCTCCACCAGACATACATGCACACATGAATATATTAAACATTAGTCTACATCTATCTTGTAGAACCTATCATTATAACTTCATTTGTAGCACCTTATTTATTTCAATTAAGTTCATAACTAAACATATCAATTTAAACTTATGCACATACCTAGTTTTCTTGGCTAATGTTGATTCTTGGATGAAATCACTCCACGGTCGAATCTGAGTCATTATTTCATTTTTATTCTTAAAGCTGAATAATACTAATGTGTAGGATAATTGTCTTCACACAACATTGACATGCACACAATAGCTCCATCAGACATACATGCATACATGCATATATTGAACATTAGTCTACATCCATCTTGTAGAACCTATCATTAGAATAATACTAGGTGCAGGATAATTGTCTTCACACAACTTTCAGATGCACAAAACAGATCCTCCAGACATAGATGCATCAATTCATATATTAAACATTAGTTTACATACATCTTGTAAAACCTATCATTATATTTTCATTTATGTGTACAGGATAATTGTCTTCACGTAACTTTCACATGCACATAACAACTCCACCAGACGTACATGCATACATGAATATATTAAACATTAGTATACTTCCATCTTGTAGAACCTATCAATATATTTTCATTTCTAGCAGCCTAAGTTCATAAATAAACATACCAATTTAAACTTATGCACATACTTGGTTTTCTTCGCTAATTTTCATCCTCGGATGACATCACTCCATGGTTGTAACTGAAGGAAAACATTAAGGAAAACCATGTACATGTAATTTCTCCCGTAAGCCATAATTCAAACCATGTACATGTCATTTCTCCCATAAAATTTAATTTAATATATTTTTAAGGAAAATGCTAGTGTTTTTGGAAACCATCTACACGTCATTTCTCCCATAAAATTTAAGGAATTTTCTAGTGTTTTGGGAACCATGTACATGTAATTTATATTCCATTTCTCCCATAAACTTTATGGAAAACTTTAAGGTTAACCATGTACATGTCATTTCTCCCATAAATTCAAGGAAATCTTTAAGGATAACCGTGTACATGTCATTTCTCGCATAAAGTTTAAGGCATTTTATAGTGTTTTTGGAACCATGTACATGTCATTTCTATGTCATTTCTCCCATAAAATTTAAGGAAAAATTTAAGGATAACCATGTACATGTCATTTCTCCCATAAAATTTAAGGCATTTTCTAGTGTTTTTGGAACCATGTACATTTCATTTCTATGTCATTTCTCCCAAAAAATTTAAGAAAAAATTTAAGGCAAACCATGTACATGTGTCATTTCTCCCATAAACACAAGGAAAACTTTAAGGCATGTCATTTCTATGTCATTTCTCCCACAAACTTTAACGCAAACTTTAAGGAAAACCATGTACATGTCATTTCTCCAATAAACTCTAGGCAAGGAAAATTTTAAGGCATGTCATTTCTAGATGTCATTTCTCCCATAAAATTTAAGGCACACTTTAAATAAAACCATGTACATGTCATTTATCCCATAAACCTAAGGCAAAATTTAAGGAAAATCATGTACATGTCATTTCTCCCATAAACTTTAAGGAATTTTCTAGTGTTTTGGGAACCATGTACATGTAATTTCTATTTAATTTCTCCATAAAATTTAAGGCATTTTCTAGTGTTTTGGGAACCATGTACATTTCATTTCTATGTAATTTATCTCATAAAATTTAATTCAAACCATGTACATGCCATTTCTCCCATAAACTTAAGGAAAACTTTAAAGAAAACCATGTACATGTCATTTCTCCCATAAACTTTAAGGAAAACCATGTACATGTCATTCTCCCATAGAATTTAATTGAATATATTTTTTAAACTTAAGGAAAACTTTAAGGAAAACAATGTACATGTCATTTCTCCAATAAACTTTAAGGAAAACCATGTACATGTCATTCTCCCATAAACTTTAATTTAATATATTTTTAATGAAAATGCTAGTGTTTTAAGGAAAAAAATGTACAAGCCATTTCTCCCATTCATTTGCAATAAAATTGAAGTCATTTGCAATAAATGTTCACTTAATATATTTTTAAGGAAAATGCTAGTGTTTTTGGAAACCATGTACATTTCATTTCTCCCATAGAGTTTGCATTTACTAGTGTTCTTGGGAACCATGTACATGTCATTTCTCCCAACCATGTACATGCCATTTGTCCCATAAAATTTAAGGAATTTGCAATAAATTTTAAGGCATTTGCAATAAGGAAAATGCTAATGTTTTTGGAAACCATGTACATGCCATTTATCCCATCAATTTTAAGACATTTTCTAGTGTTTTTGGGAACCATGTACATGTCCTTTATCCCATAAAATTTGAGGCATTTGCTAGTGTTTTTGGGAACCATGTACATATCATTTCATCCATAAATTTCTCCCTAAACTTTAAGGCATTTTCTAGTGTTTGTGGGAACCATGTACATGTCATTTCACCCATAAAATTGAAGGCAAAATATGTGCATGTCATTTCTCCCATGCATTTGCAATAAATGTTCACTTAAGATGTTTTATTGAATTTGGTTTTTTTTGCTAGTGTTTTTGGGAACCATGTACCTGTCATTTATCCCATAAACTTTAAGGCATTTGCTAATGTTTTTGGGAACCATGTAGATGTAATTTCACCCATAAAATTTAAGGAAAACCATGTTCATGTCATTTCTCCCATGCATTTGCAATAAATGTTCATTTAATATGTTTCATTGAATTTGTTTCTTTAGGGATAAAACATCTCACTAAACATGGTTGAAAAATGGACATTATGCTTAGATGTTTCTTGCTATCCCAATCTAGGGAAAGCAGTGATTACATATGTTCTTTGCAATATTGCGACTAACAAGGTCTTCCAAAGGAAAATGAATATACCGAGAAGAACAAAAAACAATGAGGGATATTATATTGCATTGATAGAAGGCTTGGGAACAACTAGGGAGAACAGATCAAATGGAATTGTAGTTTTCACCAATTCTAAACTTATGTGCAACCAGATGAAAGGCGTGTACCAAGCTAAGAAGGAGAGGCTATAAAAACTACATGGAAAATAAAACAATATTGCTATACAATCTCAATTTTTTAGTATAATACATAATGAAAATGTTAATAAGATGTCCGGTGATCTATTGTGTGGGGAAATGCAAATTCAAGATTCACCTGTCAAAGATAAATTAATAGATGAATTAGTATTATACGAGGAAATTGCAATTCAAGATTCATCTCTCAAAGATGAATTAGTGTTGAGACGCTCTCCTTCAAAATTTCTTGATGGACATTGTAACATATCTTTGATATGTGTGTGTTTTTAACTTATAAATGCATCATTTATAATTACCATGTGTTTTTTTCAATTATATACCAAGTGTGCTCCCACCGTGTAAGTGAAACTTGATGAATTTCAGGTTTTATAAAATTAAAATGTGAGGAATTCAACAAATTTTTGTTTAAATTGAGTTTCACACATTAAGTTGTGCTTTAAAAGTTGTATTTTACATAATTTATGTACTAAATTACATTAATATTTTGATATCTTTTGAATTTATTTTAAATAATAATTTTAAAAATAAATGTAAATGTCCATTGTATATATATATATATATCATGGAGGATGAAAGGCGAATATCAATAGAATACCATGTATCTACGAGAGACGGGGATCATGGATCGAGGGATGTCCATTGCATTATATTAAATGTGCATGTTTTTAAATGACATTTGAATATATAATCTTATCTCCATACATAGATGTATACATGTGGAATTGATTTTTTTATTGAATATATATATTGTTCGGTCCCTATATTACTAGTGTAGTCCCTTATTATTGTTAGTGTAGCCCCTTATTTTTATTATTGTGCCCTTACATTAGTATTGTAAGGTCAGCTAGGATTATATTGTGACCCCATGGACTCCTATATATAGAAGGAGGTTTTATCAATTGTATCATCCAAGAATTGTTCATTTATGTAATGTAAAGAAGTTCCCCCCCCCCGAAGTCACTTATTTCTAAGGCTTTGATCTCTCTTCTCTTCAATTTTTGGAGCTGGTTTCATAACATTTGGTATTAGAGCTTTGCATTCTAGGGTTTTGCAGCTCCAAATAGGTCATCATGGAATTTTCGCTATAATTATTTTTCTACAAAGGTTCAGAAGCTGAAATGTTTACAGAGAAAATTTAAAATCCTAAGGAACATCATGTAAAAATGCTAGATCTTGGTTCGCAATATTTTCGGAGATATGATATGTGGAAGTTAGGGCTTTTTTAGGCTCCCAAATTTCACCTAAACAGTTCATCATGGAATTGTCACTATAAATTTTTTTCTACGAAGGTTCAGAAGCTTAAAGTTTTACAAAGAAAAGCCAAAATCCTTAGGAACGTCCTGTAAAAATTTCAGATTTTGGTTCGCGATAATTTTGAAGATATGATCTGTGTAAGTTAGCATTTTTTTAGGCTCCTAAATTTCATCTCAAAGGAATGACCGTGGGAAAATCATCATAACTCTCTCTATGAGCATCGGATTGGAATTATGTAAAAAGTGATTGCAAGTACACAGACTTTAGTTTCCTGTATATCAATTGGAGAGCCGAAGTAGGAAACAGTGACATGTGGCACATCGTACAAGTTTTCTCTACTGAATCAGTCCATAATTAGGTCATTGTGGGAGATTGGGCATAAATTTTCCTTGAAGAATCCAAATCAGGTAAGACCTATGGGATTCAAAAGAAGATACAGAGGGCTACTGCAAGACTAAATTTCAGATATTGAAGATCCTAAATCACAGAGCTAATTCAATTTCAATATCAGTCTCCCCAAAAGCAAGAAAAATGTGTGTAATTTTTTTTTTCAAATTGCATAAGCCTTGTTTGAAGAATCAGTTTGAATTGATTCCAAGTACATATTGTAGAATAGATATCAATATTGGGTTCTAAAATTCCCCCTAAAAATAATTTAACACCCATTAAGGCTTCAGAAGGCTCTACTATGCCTCATGAAGACGAAGAAGTGCAACATGACATATCAAAATTACAGGAGAAAGAACACCAAATTTCGCTCTCACAAATAGCAACAAAAATGAGAAGGAAGTGTTAAAGAAAGGTGTTGAAGCTAAGATGGATGGTTTAAAAAAAGGCATGAAAGGTTTGAATAATGGCATGGAAGCTAATATGGATGGTATGGAATGTTTGAAGAATGGCATGGAAGCTAAGATGGATGACATGGAAGCTAAGATCGATGAAAAAATGGAAAATATGAAGAATGATCTAAAATTAGATATGGAAAGTTTGACAAACTTGATACAAGAAATGTTTCCTAGTGGTGAAAATATAGTAGAGGAAACTCATCATGAGGAAAAAATAAATTTTAATCGTGATTTCATAAACTCTAATGTTGGATGGAAGACCCACCATATTCCAAAGATCGATATGAGGAATTTTGATGGCAAGGATCCTGTAACATGTATACTACATATGGAGCAATATTTTGATCTCAATAATGTGCAAAACACACAAAAGATATGCATCGCAAATTTATATTTATAACAAAATACATTTGTATGGTGTCGATGGATTTTCTCCCGTAAAAAAATTCTCACTCGGTCAGTTTTTACGGAGGAAATGATAGCACATTATGATGATACAAAGAGAAACACTTTTTTAGCCAATTGATAAATCTCAAACAAAATGGTTCAATGGTGGAGCACACTGAGGACTTTCAAAAATTGAATATAAGGGTAACTAATATTCCAGAGTAACACACACTAGCACATTTTCCACAAATTTCGATGGCCAAAATGTCGCTCTTGCAACACATAGGCATCCCAAAAGCGACGTTTTGAGGTGCGGAAAAATGTGGTTTCTCCTAACGTCTTACTTCCGAAATTTGACTTAACTGTCAGTAGAGCGACGATATTTCCAACATTTTTTGGAGTGGTCGGAATTCTGACATTTCAAATTGCTTGTCTCTCTTCTTATGAAAAAAAGCATCGCTCTTCCAAAGAACCGCTTCGTAGCTCTTCCGACCAAAATAATCGTCGCTCTGCTGACCAAAATGACAGTCGCTCTTCCAACCAAAATAAGTGTTGTTGGTCCGACGCTTCTAAACGTCAGAATACCGATGGAAAAAAAAAATTATTTTACAAAAAATTAAAAGTCGGTATACCGATGAAAACAAAACTTTATTTTAAAAAAATTAAACATTGGTATTCTGAAGGACACAAAACATTGTTTAAAAAAAAATTAAACGTCAGTATTCCGACGAACACAAAACATTAAAAAAAAAAAACTAAATGGCATAATAGTATGGCCCAAAAATCAAAGGAAATATGAAAAGTCACATTAAGTTTTTTAATACACAAAAATTTAAATGTCAAATGTTTATAGACACAAAACATTGTTAAAAAAAAACCTAGTTTAAAAAAAGAAGAAGGTCGGAATAGTATGGCCCAAAAATCAAAGGCAAGACCAAAAGTCAAGTTAAATTTTTTAATACAAAAAAATTTGAATGTCACGTTAAATTTTTAGACACAAAACATTGTTTAAAAAAAATAAACACCAGAATATTTTGGCCTGAAAATCAGAGGCAAGACGAAAAGTCACGTTAAATTTTTGAATACTACTGATTTGATAAATTTTACATAGTCTTGATCATGTGCTAAATTCTCCGATCATTGTAAAGCCAACGTATGACACTCGATTGAAAATTTCCTAAGCTTCACATGGCATAATGAATACATTGTCAGTCAAATCTAATAAATGCATTGACACTCGGGGCTTTACATGTCAAGTAACTAGGAAGTTGGTTTATTCAATAGCATGACTTGCTGAAATTCAGACAAGATGCTTCATGATAATTAATAGATAGGCACATGCAATCAAAATAAAAGTGGATATCCAAAAATATCTTCCTTGGGTCTTAATAAATGAGGGTGGTGGTTATCGTTAAAATACATGTTCACGTGTCTACAATACAACCATTTTCCTAAAGTATACATGAAAAATGAGCTCATTCAATGATACACTTTGAATTACTATCTAGTGAGAAACATATGATGTGACTACATGCTGACTTAATACAAGATTCTCTCAGGATCTCTTGAAGAAAATAAATTCTTTAGTGTTGCAATCTTGCAATCTGGTTCAAAAAGGGTACCTTTTTGGATAGCCTCCCATAGGCCAAATGAGCACCTTCAAATCGACGTAAATTTGTAAATCCAGGACTAGCATGATGAAATAATTGGAACGTAAAATAAAGTCCATATACAACAAGTTCTACAAAATAATCCTCTACAACCCTATGAAATAAGGTCAGTCCATTGCCTCTTGTAGTGGAAAAGATTCCCCAATTAGTTAATCCCCCTTGAATTGAGTTCAGTACTTTGTAGAAAATAGAGTTGACGAATGTTATCAAATGCTGTAAAAAAAATAAATTAATTAAAGCGTTAAAAATATGAAATAAAAAAAATCTGTACTCTATAAATATCCGACAATGCCCAAAATATATGTAGAATTAATCTACATAACACAATTGTAAATCCTGAAATTACCAAGCACATTTGAGATATTAATAACAAACTACAGGTGAGCGAAAATTGAAGATTGACCAAATTTGTATATCCATGATCACAATCCAAAAGTATGATTGAAGTAAATGAAATAATTATAGTGTGCAGTGTATGCACGCGAGGCACATAATCACAGGGAATGCGGACAAGAATTTTGGCATGCCAAAAGCATAAGTAAATTAGAGTTTGATGCAATAAATGCACAGACAACAGAGCGCAGGCAGAAAACACATGCACAGAGGCAATGGAAACCCAAGATAGCAGTTAAAATAGAAAAGAGATACATTTGCATGTGCTATTATTTTAATGGGTCAGCTTACCAGTGCTGCAGAGATAATGCAGGGGATTATTATTATTCGAGGTAGGGTTTATTGAATTGGTTAGTACGCTTGGTACTTTTTTTTTCTTTGCAGCATTGGTACGCTGACCCATTTACACTTCTCTTTTTCATTCAAAAAAAAAGTGTTTTGGGTAGTTGCTTGGTGTACAAAGATTCCATTGTGGACCCCTAAGGCAGTTAAACCCTCTATTAATTAGCACAGTTCGTTGTCCCTGCCAGGAATTTATCTCAATTTTCAAGTGCCTTTTGGAAGCTTTCAGTGCTTTCTTTCTTTCCTGGGTTTACACATCACAGCCTTTGAGTTTTTTCTTGGCCGATGGAGATTTCTTAGTTCCTAATATCCACCATTCTGTCTAAACATCTTAAGGGGTCCCAAACGCTACACAGGGAATTAAGAATAGTTTCACAGAGGGTTGGGCATACGATAGCAGTACCTCACTTGCATGTTGTAGTACTTGATGATAATTTGTAAGACCTTAAGGATGAAGCAATGAAAGAAATAAAAATGTAATGTCTCAGATTGACAAGAGTGGCGAGGGAAGGGGTAGTATATCACAATATATTTAGCAGTCAAATCACTGCATGGAGGGAGCTCCCTTGTCCCACAAATAAGGGGGGGTTTCATACACCAATTTTGTGTCTAGCTTGGCCGTTACCTAAATTATATTAATCATTATTATTAGTATTATAAAAGATGTGGGTGAACTAGTATATGCTTTTTCTTTTATTAGCAACTGGTAGAAGCAATTGGCATGATGTTAATGCTTCAACCTTAACATATTTTAAGTCTGCAGTCCTTGCTCATATCCCAGAAGATGAATTTGTTATCTTAAATTATAGACTTCATAAAACATGATTATTTATGTCATAAACTATCTCGAGGAGAAATTCCATTAGCAAATGGAAACGTGCAGTCACAACATCCACATCCATGGGAATTTCCAGTTTGGATTCAGCAAGATGTGCTGCGCAATAGCACAAATCAGATGTTAAGATCTGCTTCACAAGCCACTAATCAAGCGATGCCACATTTATGGGAGGCCATAAAAAAATTTGTGCATGTGAACCTTTTTGTCTACCAACGAAATGTTCAGTACTCTTCAATAAATAATGAACCATGAGTCCTAATATGAAAGGCTAGTGAATAATGATCTTCATAAACATAGTAAACAAATGAATTCTAACAATTATTGATCAACGATGTGAAAACTGAAATAGAAGATGGAGACAGATTGGGAGATGCAAGCAGTACTCATTAGGATAGTAATAGGGAACAACTTAGTTTTCAAGAATGGATTTGACCATTCTTTTGGATTTTTTTATGTCTCTGATTTCGGTGGTGTATGCCCTTGTGTGGATGAAAACTCAAGTTGCACATGTGAATGGGTATATATATATATATATATATATATATATATATATATATATGAGCATGTGAAACAACCTTTTGAAAGAAGATTTAACTGCATGAACCTGAGCTACATATTTGAGCTGAGTTCAAGTGCATATAAGCACAAGTGCTGACTTTTGTCTGGACTAAATTTGGTTCATTTAATTTGTGTTTACCTCGAAGGAAAGGAGGATGTAATGTGCCCTCCTAAATGGTTTCTTGTGGAAGGAAAAATACCCTATCTGACCCTATAGGCTATAGTTGTAATAAAGGGGTAAAAATCCAATTTTTCCAATGTGTGGCAGCATTGTGCAAAATCTAGGTTAGCTGGGGCAAAAAGACCAAAATTGGGGGTTGATTACATGACCCTTCAAATGAGGAAGCCCATGGAAAAGTATATAAATAGAGAGAAATTGAGATAAAATAAATCATCATCAAATTTGAATTGAATTGTCTCTGTTTTCTTAAGCCTAAGGCTTGGAGGGTTTTAAGACCCATTTCTCCTCTACTAATTTTGGTGGTTAAAGATTCCACCTTAGTAAACCTTTTTTATAATCTTTTGTTCTGTTTTGGAAAAGTAGGAATTTATCCATCTGGAAGACTCACACTCACTGAAGTCGTTCAAGATCAATCTAAGGTGGTTTTAGGTGCATTCTTCTCTAGATAGGTGGTTTGCTCTTTGATAGAATTAAGGAAATCCACCTGTTTTTCATCGGTGGGTAGACTGAGGCGCTTCAGTCTCCTTAAAACAGAAACTCAGCATTTTTATGAGGACTTCAGCCTTCTTGAGGCAACTTGAAGACATCCGCAGGCTACATGGGCCACAGAGACCAGTCTAGCTACAATCTGGCCATAGACTAAGCACAGGGTCAAATCTGAGGTAGAGTTCTGTGCCCTTCTCTGTAACACTTAGGCCTTCCCTGAGATAGATTTTGCAAGGTTTTTTGGAGATAATTCAGAGCTAGATTTAAGGACCTTCACCAACATAGTTCTGTTCAATATGCTTACACATTCAATTACTATTTTGAAGTAATTCAGTTGTTTTCCTGGGGCCCCTTTGGCTACCTTCTAAGGTTAAAGCTGTATAGACACTTATAATAGTGAGACAACATTGGGTAATCAGCTAAGGAGAAAATCCAATGATATCCTCTCCTCTCTTAGGGTACATTCCAGGAATGTAACTCCCTGTAGAAGATCGGTCTCATTCCTGAAGCAGCTTAAGAATGTTGAGGATAATAATTCAGTGGAATTTTCTTGATGTTTCAATCTATCTACAGAGTTTCCACTGAAGAGATTTTGAGTTATAGTGCTCCTTCAATAGTCAATCAAACGAACCGGAACAGGTTTCGTAGACTGTATAGGAATAAAAATAAGCTAGTAGCTTGAGTTACTTGATAGACAACGTTGTATTTGGTTGAGTATTTTTCTATTTATTGAAAGGATTAAGTCTGTGCAAATGGGAAATTGAGAAATATCATTTTTCTATTGAATGTATTATAAATCTGTTCGGAAATTACTATTTTCCATTGTTGAGTAATTATGGTTGATAGGATTTTCCTACCAGTTATTGAATGATCTATGAAATTTATGAGGAATGCTTGCTATTGTGTAAAAAGAAAAAAAATTATTAAACTTCTATGGAAACCCTAGTGGTAATAAGAAGCCCTAGGATACAAAATTTCCGTAGGACACTTCAGAGGAGACCCACCACTGACGCTAAAATTTCACTTTGGAAGATACTTTAAGACTCACTTGCATGACGAGAGGAGCTTTTACAGCCTTGGAATGTTTGGAGGGTTTTTTATTGGCACTCATGTCCAAGTGGAGGAAGATTTGGGAGTGTAACTTGCATGCTTTATGGAAGAGATACACACATTTTGCAAGCCTTTGAAATATGGACAATCCACTTGCCATCCATATTATACCCTTTTGAAGGAAATTCTTTGTTCTTTATCATTTCATTATTGTACATGTGGCATGATAAGCCCATATTTATGTATTTTAAATTAGTTAATTAGAGAAAGGTGTTTTATCCCTACATATGCTAGATTAGGGGCTTCTACTCGAAATATTATTTTTTTAACATGAAAGAAGTTGAGTATCTCTCTATAAATAGAGATGAACTTCCTCATTTGCAAATCATGGTTAGATTGGGGGAGAAATCTCTTCTCAAATTTTGAAATTTTGTTCGAGAACTTCTGTCCTTTCAATTGGAGCTATGAATGGATGAATAAATGCACCTCATTAAGGAGATGATTTTTTGAATGACTTAAAAAGTTCTATATACTTTCATGACTAGAGTGCATAATGATCTCTCAACTAAATAGTCTCTCTATTATTTTAAACCCTAGGAAGAATTCTAGGGGAGAATCTTCCCTTGAGTTTATCTTGGAGCATGTAAAAATTACTAGTTGGATCTTCTAGAGTTAGAAGTGGGAAACCTTAGTCATCACCCATATGCTGAGTGAAAGGGCACTAATATCCTATCTTTCTTTCAATCTTATTTTCTTAAAAAAACTAAAAACCATTTTGTTGGATTTTCTGTGCATGTCAACTTGTCTTTCTCGTAGAAAGAAGGTAATTTTGGTATCTTGGAGGCTTTATGCTAGCATTCCTGAATAAAATATGTGAATCCTATTATAATTTATCCCTTTGAATCTATAACACACCAAACTTGGACTATGAATTGTAATGTACATGGAGGCAAGTAGGAAATAGGTCATCTTTGTTAATAGAATATCTACCACTAAAGGTGGTTCCCACATTGATTTAGTAGCAAACCAGATAACAACCCATGTGATGAAAATTGTAAATAAGAAGAACAAAATAGCTGTGATGAAAGCACACATGATCAAGAATAATTTATGGATCTTTTTCAATTATTTGATTGAAAATCTTGCATTTGAATCCCAAACAAAGGAGACACTGACAACTCGTCAAAACAACTTTGATTCAAAGTATGAACTCTCTCAAGAGTTTTTGAAGAAAGTTGCTAAATGTGGAGTTGCTGAGAACATATTATCATGCGCAGACTTCAAACTGAGCAAGGATCTTAATAAAACTGATGGAACCAAGAGACAAAGGTTAACTGGTATCACCAAGCTTGATCATGCAAATAATGCAGGAAGCAAGAATTCTGAGAAATGCACTCTGATTTTAGCTGAAGGAGATTCAGCCAAGGCCCTTGCAATGGCAGGGTTGGTTGTTGTTGGTCGAAATAATTATGGTGTGTTTCCCCTCATAGGTAAGATGTTGAATGTAAGGGAAGCCATCCATAAACAGATAATGGAAAATTTTGAGATTCAACATATCAAGAAAATTCTTGGTCTGCAGCATGGAAAGGAATATGACAGTGTCAAATGTCTAAGATATGGTCATCTTATGATTATGAAAAATCAGTATCATGATGGTTCACACATAAAAGGATTGTTGATCAACTTCATACTCTCTTTTTGGCCATATCTACTCAAGATTCCTTCATTTCTTGATGAATTCATTAGTCCTATTTTCAAGGCAACCCATAAAAATGGAAGGGTATTGTCTTTCTATACCATGCTTGAGTATGAATCATGGAGAGAATATTTGGGTGGATCAGCATCAGGATAGACCATAAAGTACTATAAAGGTCTCGATACAAGTACTTCTAAAGAGGGGAAATAATATTTTAAAATTTTGGACAAACATAAAAAATACTTCATGTGGATAAATGAGGAAGATGGAGATGCAATTGAATGTTCCTTCAGCAAGAAGAAAATAGAGGTCGGAAAGAACTAGCTAAGACATTTTGAGCTAGGAGCATATTTGGACCAGAATGACACGCTTATCAAGTACATCGAATTTGTAAACAAGGAACTGATCCGTGGCTAATTTGCAAAGATCCATCTCACCCATGGTTGATGGTTTGAAACTAGGGCAAAGGAAAATATTTTTTTTCTCTTTCAAGAGAAATTTTTTTACAGAAGCAAAGGTTGCTCAATTCTCAGGTTATGTCTCAGAGCATTCTTCTTACCATCACGGTGAACAGAGTCTTTCTAGCAAAATTATTGGAATGGAACAAGATTTTGTTGGAAGTAAAAACATTAAACTCCTTGCTCCACTTGGGAAATTTGGTACCAGAGCCTAGGGTGGAAAATATCATGCAAGTGCTCGATATGTTTTCACATACCTGTTGTTGAGCCTGAATTTTTTCATAATTTTGCTAATGAAATCATCCATTTTCGCATCATTCCATTTACCCATTGTCATCATTTTTAACCATATTTCTTCATAAACGCACCAAATTCCTGCATACATGTTTACATGGTTTATTATTATTATCTCTATTATTTTTAATGAATTAAAGAGAATTATGCATGGTTTTAATAATGATAGTTTGACAGTTCAAGTTTCTACAGTTTTCATAGCTATCTCCATGGTTGAGGTAGTAGCATCACTCTAGAATGCAATCCAACACATTGAAATTGTTTCTAGAAGTTCCAATATGGATTTTTGTTGGTCAAATTCCACCGATCTCACACATGTGGACCTTCATGCAAAGATCAAGGGAAAAATGCAGCAGTTTTGACCATTCAACTTCAAATGCATTTTCTGAGCAAAATAAAGAGAATCTCACACAAAAAAAACATACGCTTTATTTAGCATGGGCCCAATTAAATTCCAGATGGACAGTGTTCCCAAATTATTTACCATTCGGGAGATATTTCAGGTTATTTGGAGCCCTATTTTGTAGTTCCATGAGAAAACATTGCACCCATGTGTCAATAAATGCCCAATCAAGAAAACAGAGGTTGGAATGGACTGTGCTTCATCAAATTCGTGGAAAATAGGTGTCCATTCAGTTCTGATCATTAACCATATGAATCTCCATGAAGTTACATTGCAACCCCTACATAAACACTCCATTGAAACAAAGAGAAAATGTTAATTTTCTGAAGCATATTTTGAAGTTTTAAAACTTTTTTTTCATTCCTTTTTAATGGAGAAGTGCCTTGAAGATTTGATGCATAGCTGACTATTCGTATGAAGCTTTGAGACCACCTGTTTGTGGAGGGCCCTCCACAAACAATGAAGGTTTTGTATTTTATGTTTTTAATGTATTTTTGATGTTTTCATTTTATCATTTGACGTAGTTGTTTTCAGAATTCCAATTTTCATTTGTTGTAGTTGTTTCCAAAATTCCATTTTTCTATTTTGAGTTAGATTCTTTCATAAGTCTTATTTTATCATTTTAAGTAGATTCATCAATATTTCATTTCGAATTGTAAAATTGTAGAAGATTCATAGTTTTACTTCTAGAGCAGCAGTGATTTATTTTAGAGTAGTTTTACAAGTTCATGAGTGGTTTATTTCAAGTGCATGAGTGCTTTCTTTTCGAAACAGTAGTGATTGAATGATTTCCTTTCATCATATGAGTGTATTCTTTTCTATTAATGAGTGATTTCTTTTCAAGAGCTATAGTGATTTCTTTACAAGTTTCATTTCCATAACATTTCATTTATCAATTAGTTGTAATTTAAATTTATCAATTTCATTAGGAACATAAGAATAAAAACATCCTTAGAAGTAATCTCTAAAATCCAATCATCACACCAATAAACTAAATGAATAAAAGAGGCTTCTAGCATATATTGTGCACTTGCACTTCACAAGTTTACCAACTTTGGTCGATAATTTATGTAATCAATTTGAGACAATTAAATTGACCAAACATTTAGGTGCCATTGTCGGGGAAGTGTAAATAGGAGCCTTTTTCTTTTCTTTAAAAAAAAAAAAAAAAAACTTCAATCACCTACCACATCCACTATATCACGTGGTTCCGTAAGAGCCACACATCCACATCATGAATTCTTAATTTTTCAGGTATAAGAAGAGGTGACAAATGATGTTGAAGAAATGGATGGAAACGATGACAATGAGGTAGATCCTTTTGGATTTTTCATTCAAGAAACTGATATCAACGTTCAAATGAAGAACATCCATCCATATGTACTTCCTAACTTCAAAGGTATGAGATCAGAAGACCCGTAAACCCTTCTTTTTGAATTTGAAATAATTTGTAGATCTTATGGCTACTCATTGCACATTCAAAAATTGAATTTGTTTCCGGAAATATTGAAGGATAGAGCTCTTATATGGTTCATGACTTTAGGAAAAAATTCTATAAGGACATGGGATGATATGAAAAGAGCATTTTTGGAAAAATATAAATATTATTGCATGCACCATGACCGTAGAAATGAATTCTTTAACATGAACCAAAAATATGATGAAAGGCTAGAATATTTAGTGGAGAGATTTACTTATAATATCAAAAGATCTAAATTGCATAATTTAGGATCAGACGCATGAATGGATTGATCTTCTTAATCTGATGGGAAAAGGATATTTCTATCAATTTTCATTTCAAGAGATTTGTGAACTATGAAAGAACATATCAAGAGGAAAATCAAAGTATGTAATATCCCCTCAAGATCCATTTATGGCAAGAGTAAGTAAGTCAGCACCAGGATTGGTAAGTCAAACTGAACCTAACAATTTTCTAAACATTCTTGGTAATTTAAATGAACAAACTCACATGCTAAGAATGAAAAACAAGGAAACATTTGCCTCATTTATATTTTTCCCTAAATGTAGAAAGAAACATGCTTTGCATGAATGTCCACTTGATAACATTAGAATTTGTAAAATTTGTGCAGGATCACATACTACTGAAAATTGCCCATCATTACCAGGGTTGAAGGCAGTTTACCAGAAGGATAATGGAGCACATCAAGCACAAGAGAAACTTTTTTATGTATCTCCAACAGGACTATGGCAGCCTCATCAACCCAATATGGTCCAATATCCTTATGCACAGTTTCAAGTTTATGCACAACAATCTCAAGGTAATTGGAAAAAACCCTTGCCCTGGCAACCTTGGGCATCTCAATCCCAACCTCAAAACCAATCTTGGAAACAATGTTAGCAAAGGCCCTACAAAGGAAATCCACTATATCCTCAATCTTTACCTCTCTTTCCTCAATAACATGATCAATGTTATACATACCATTCACCTCCACCACAACATTAATATCACCCTCATTTGACCTCAATTCAACCTTTCCCATTACCATCCACACAAGCACCCCAAAGATCCATTCCCACTCCACTACATGCACAACCATTTCATATCCCCAACAATAAAACACCTCAATCAATGTACAATTTTGAGGTATTAAAAAATGATTCACCAGATATCATTTAAGAAAATCAACCAGAAGAAGAAGACTCAGATAAGGTCCAAGAATCATGCATGCCTATCGATAAAGAGAAGTTATTGGAACCAGAGATTGAAAAGTTTCATGCATGCATATCACCAGATTCTATAAATGAAGATCACATCTCTGAAGACTTGCATGACATGATAACACGAAGCCAAGGAATAGAAGATTACATTGAATCTTGGTTTAGGAGAGTCATCAGATCCCACTACTCAATTCTTTAGTATCTTCTAACATCATCTCAATCAAGGCAATTGGTCTCTCATATACTGCTACATATCAAAGAGTATATTTCAAACCTGCATATGAGTTTATCTATCATCTTGTTATAGACGTGGTTCCATTGGAAGTATTCATATACTTGAACAAAATTTCTTTTTCAAGTAGAGTAGGACATATATATATATATATATATATATATATATATATATATATATATATATATATATATATATATATATATATATATATATATATATAAAAGAGTATATATAAGAGTTAAGATAAAAATAAGTCCTATTGTGAAAACTATATTGCTGGCGCAATTGGACATGAGCTTTGCATGAAAACCATACAACTTGAGAGCAAATTTCACAATATGTTTTGCAATTTCATGATGGTTTCAAAATTTTAGTATGGTTCTTAAAATAATTTTTGGTTCTATGCTCGAGTTGGATGATGTGGAATTCCTTAAGGTCCACCTTCCAACATATCATGTCCCATCGACCTCAACACCTTATCTGGGATCAAGATCAGAGATTATTTGGAGTGCCTTGGAACTTGCATACATCAATGGCAAGCCTCCTCATTGACAACAATGGGAATATAACAATGTCTCTTGATTGTCAGATCTTGCAGGTGACTCAACTTCAATAGATTCATTCATTGCTATCAAGATGCACTCAGGTACCTTGACACTCATTTACAATATCGGTGATTTGTCCCGCATTGGTTAATGATTTTCATCATTGATAGGCAATCCAATGATTTCTTCCCATGATCGACTTCGACACATTCATTCGCATGGTAAGAATTGTACCATAAATTTTGGCTTTGATGAAGACTAATGGTTTTATGGAATCAACAACAGGTTGTAGCAGTACATTTTATTGGTTTCTTGTAGCAGCATAGTTCATCCTTTTCTTTCATTCAACAATAGCATGATAGCATCATTACAACACTTTTTCATTCAGTTTAATTTTCAAGAAAAACAATAAATTTGGGCCTATTTCAGTCAATATGCAGTATGTTTCGTGGTTTCTACTTGAGCATGCAGTACAAAATTCAAATCAACAGTTCAAACTCAAACAAAATATTTTTTTTGGCAAAAAATGACATTTTTTTGCAAGTACCGATTTTTTTTTCCAGAGGCAGTTTTGGCACAAATATTGCAAGAGATTGGAGCAAAAATAAAACATTATGAGCTTCTGGGTTTCCTCAGAATATGATAAATTGAGTAATACGTGGACATAATTTTAAAAAATAATAATTTTGAAGGGCATTTCAAGTGAGTTTCTAAGGCATATTTTCATTTTTCACCATTATGGACAGATTAGGGCATATTTTGGTATTTTTTCATAGCAGCACCTTTTCTTCATCAAAATCAAATTCTGAAAGCACATGGTAGTAGAAAAGGTAAAAATACACAATTTTCCTTTTGAATCACCCAATTTGGCCTTAAAATGAGTTCGCGACATATTTTTTTGTTGCAACATTGCGCAGCGTGAAGGGTCAAACATGGCACAAATGGATTTGATCATAACTTGAAAACCGTACATCAGTTGGGCCTAAAATGTTTATGGTAAATTCATTGAGGTAGGGTCAATGAACATAGAAAATTTCAGAAAATTCTAGTGTGTATTTTTCAAGAAATTGGTCACTTTCACCTACAGTCATTTCTCATTTTTCTTAATATCCGTACACCCAATGGCTGATATTTTTGGTGGAAAGATGCATAATTAATAGTGACAACCTCAGAAAATTTCAGGAGAATATGATTTACCATTTGAGAGAAATTGGAAAAACAAATCTGCTACATCAAAAGATACATTTTGTGGAACAAGGTCAAAGTGGCGGTCAATGCATCATGGAGCAGAGTACTTGAGCCAAATCAACACCAAATCAGCCATCAGATCATGTTCTCTTCTCCAATTCCAAAAGGTAAACTTGAGGTAAAACTAGCCTTAAACTTTTTAATTTGTTAAAAATCCTAGAAATTTTGATGAAAAACTATTGTAAACATGTAGTTCCAATTTTTCTCCCATTATGTTTTGTCATGCCTTTCAACAACCAATCCCACAAGTTATGGTTGATTATTTAGCAACAAATTCCTGCCACCTATGCAATCATCTCATTGGATTTCATGATGTTCTTCTATGCTTTCACCACTCTCTTGCCAAGTCCATGCTTTCCTTAATGGTCCATCAACACGATGTTCTTGAGAAAAAAAATATTTTACAAATAGAAAAACTTGACTTCATGATACATGTTTTTAGCACAAGATCTAAAAGTACACGGGGCACTTAAATTATGTGTTATATTGCTCATTTTCAGATTTGTAATGGAAGCCAAGAAATTATGAGTACAAAACCACAAGAAGAATATTGCAACAAAGCTTTGTTCACACACCCCTGAAAGTGCTTGGAAGCATATTTTAGGCTTTGATGAGTTGTATAACCCTCAACAACAACTCTTATATTGTGTTATGTGCAACTCATCTTTTCAAAAGATTCACATTGGGAAGTCTTTTTCATTCATTATTTTGTGAGTTCTCGAAGAAAATATTTGATAATATTGTTGAAATATGATTGCTATGCATGGAAGATAAGAAGAAAATCATTATTGGCTGCAATATATGATCATTTCTAGCCATACTAATGGGATGAACTTCACAAGTATGGAAAGCACATTCTATAGATGGAGTAAAAGTCTTGATGTGTTCTTCACAATATGGTATTCTACAAAGACTTGAATAATTTGAGCACAATCAAAATAGTGACAACTACAAGCACTTGGATATGCTGCTATGTGGGCATCCTTTCTTTTCACACAAGTTGCATATAATAAATAATGAATGGTTGGAGAAAAGTGCATCCTATTGAGAAAAATGGTCAATATTGCTCTCTTGGAGCTTTGGTCAAGGATTTAGTTAAAAGGACAGAATAAAGGAACACAAGGAACCAGTTGGATTATGAAAATTTACAATGATTTGTTTGCATGAGGACATGCAAAATCTCTGGTGTGGGGTCATGTTGAGCCTCAAATTTGTCATAATTCTATTGATGAAATCATCCATTTTCGCATCATTCCATTCACCCATTGTCATCATTTTTAACCATATTTCTTCATAAATGCACCAAATTCCCACATACATGTTTACATCGTTTATTATTATTATTTATATTATTTTTAATGAGTTAAAGATAATTGTGCATGGTTTTACTAATGATAGTTTGACAATTCAAGTTTCTACAATTTCCGCAGCTGTCTCCATGGTTGAGGTAGTATCATCACTCTAGAATGAAATCCAACACATGGAAATTGCTTCTAGAAGCTCCAATATGGATTGTTGTTGGTCAAATTCCACCCATCTCACACATGTGGACCTTCAGGCAAAGATCAAGGGAAAAACACAGCAGTTTTGACCAATCAACTTTAAATGTGTTTTATGAGCAAATTAAAGTGAATCGCACAAAATAAAAACATGGGTTTTGTTCAGCACAAGCCCAATTAATTTTCAAATTGGTCATTTTCCAAAATTCATTACCATTTGGGAGATATTTCAGGTTCTTTGGAGCCCTATTTTGTAGTTTCGTGAGCAAACATTGCGCCCATGTGTCAATAAACGCCAAATCAAGAAAATAGAGGTTGGAATGGACTTTGCTTCATCAAATTTGTGGAAAATAGGTGTTTATTCAGTTCTAATCTTTATCCATATGAATCTCCATGAAGTTTCATTGCAACCCCTATAGAAACACTCCATTGAAACAAAGAGAAGAGGTTAATTTTCTGAAGCATATTGTGAAGTTTTAAAACTTTGTTTTCATTCCTTTTTAATGAAGAAGTGCCTTGAAGATTTGATGCATAGCTGACTATTCATATGAAGCTTTGAGACCACCTGTTTGTGGAGGGCCCCTGCAAACAATGAAGGTTTTGCATTTTATGTTTTTAATGTAGTTTTGATGTTTTCATTTTATCATTTTCCGTAGTTGTTTTCAGAATTCCAATTTGTCATTTGTTGTAGTTGTTTCCAAAATTACATTTATCTATTTGATGTATATGCTTTCATAAGTATTCTTTTATCATTTTAAGTTGATTCATCAATCTTTCATTTCGAATTGTTAAATTACAAAAGATTCATAGTTTTACTTCTAGAGCAGCAGTGATTTATTTTAGAGTAGTTTTACAAGTTCATAAGTGGTTTATTTCAAGTGCATGAGTGATTTCTTTTCGAAACAGTGGTGATTGAATGATTTCCTTTCAGCATATGAGTGTGTTCTTTTCCGTTCATGAGTGATTTATTTTGAAGTTTCATTTCCATAACATTTCATTTATCAATTAGTTGTAATTTAAATTTATCAATTTCATTAGGAACATAAGAATAAAAACATCCTTAGAAGTAATCTCTAAAAATCCAATCATCACACCAATAAAATAAATGAATAAAAGAGGCTTCTAGCATATATTGTGCACTTGCACTTCACAAGTTTACCAACTCCAGTCGATAATTTATGTAATCAATTTAAGACAATTAAATTGACCAAACACCTATCACCAATAACATGCTTCTTGTTCCCAAAATATGATGATGTACTCTTGGACTAATTGAATGAAGATGGCCAAAAAATTGAGCCAACGTGGTATGTGACAATTATTCCAATGGTCCTTGTAATTGGAAGTAAAGGAATTGGAACTGGTTGGAGTTCCTTTGTACCTAACTACAACCCAAGGGAATGCGATAAATTGGATACAATACAATGGTGGTGATATCACCATAACTAGAACAATTAAGCAGTTGCAACCTATGACTCCAACTAGATAGCACTAATACAGAGTGTAAAGAGTGTTAATACTAGATATTCAACAAGAAATGGAAGCTCAACTTATTAGGGAGAATACTAACAACACAATAGTAACTAGTATCACTATTACTGCTTGTATTTATAAGCTTCTAGCATATCCATAGGATTTACCAACCTAGCTTAACTAGTACAATATGGATATGCTTATATTCACAATACAAAGCAAGTACTCTAAGATATCATGTTCACAGCTTATAACAGGTTAAGCAATCACGTTATTCTCCTAATTATGGTTACTAATCTAATATCAATCATAATTAAGCCTTGATAAGTAGATCATGTTACATATTTATCATGTTGGTTATGTCATTACCTATCACCATTTCATGAGTACTAGTAAGTGGAACCTGATTACAACAAGTAGAGTTCAAGCTTGATGTTGAATATGAAATAATACCACATCTTAATCGTACCAAATATTAGGGAGATGCAGTATATATGTATAGACAATATACATAGAATAACAACCATGTATTCATTAGAGTGATTCCAGGTGATCAAGTAACATACTATTCCCATGATATACGTAAAGCTTGCATATGATATTGCTCGTATTTCACCTATTGCTTAAGCTTAGAGAATGAATACCATCTATATTAGGGATAATGCTTGGATATGTATAAAAAATACAGTAAGCTTAGCTATAGTTATAAAAGGGTGCATATTTCTAATATAACCATAACCTGCTTGGTAATCATAATAAGGAGAGTAATACTCATAGCTTAAAGTGATACACATAGTACGTATATTAGTTGCAACTACTTTGTTCTATCAAATTGATGCATATGTTCTATATAAATAGTAATGGTTATAGCACTATGTAACATGAACATGATGAAACCTGATTCCATATATAGTATGGCTTAGCTTAGATAGAGCATGTAGAATGATAACCAAGTTGTTGTATGTATTCATATTAGTTATGCTTACTCAATTACACATAACACATGCAATATCACTAGTACCAACTATGTGAGCTCTTTTATTACCCTGGGATATAAACCATGTTCTAATTACATTGATTTATCATTACTATTAGGATATGAATCACATAAGAGTCTAATTTCAATTACTAAGATTAGACTGATTTGTGTAATAGCTTGAATATGGTTAAGATATAGCTTAGATAGTGTTGAATAGGGAAACATAGATTAATACAGAGATCAAATTCATATGGTCATGATACAGGTAGAGATATTTCACTATGGCTTGTGTAATGGTTAACTCAAATCAATGCTAAGTATAACCAATCATACAAGATCAACTATTATATAAACATTAGCAATCAAACTGTGTTTATACTTAGGGTTTAGATACACATGTTGGTATAGATCTAGTAAGGCTATGCAGTTATTACTATGATTCCGATCCATGTTAATAAGGTATGAAATGAATAGGGAAACATAGATCATTACGTCATAACAAGGAGCTTAGCTTGAATATGGAGTTCTTGGTCACTGTAATCTAAGACCTGTATTAAGGATATCATGTTTATACGAATATGTGTTATTCCATTACGTGTAGTTACATCAATAAAGCTTGGTCACTGATTCAATGGACTTGATTCATTAGTACTAATATAGTGAAATCAATAAGCTTATAGATTCAATAGAGCTTACTACTAGCTTAACTAAGGTGATATAGTGATAGTTACTAAGCTTAAGATGGGCATCACAGGTACAATACGGTCTCTTATACCAATCTGCTTTTATTTCCATGTAATTGTTATCATTGTAACTAATACATGGGAATCATAGAGGAGAGATAAGGGTGAATACATTACTTAGCTTAAGCTAATCCAACTCTTTTCACTAATCTAAGCTGGAAAGAGCATATTTAATGATATCGAGCTAGACCAAGAACAAGCATATTTCATTATTAAGCTTACATTACACCTATTCCACATTATATATTGGAACAAGATGATTTATAAGGTAGAATATTGTATGCTATAACTCTATCCTTAACCTATATGATGAATATGGACATTGTAGTTTACACTAGAGTAACACTGAAACTTTTTATAAAAGACCAATATGAGATAATGTAGATTAGGGAAACACTATTCTCATATAAAATATACAAGCTTATGGATCTGGCTATGATCTTAGCCTATACTATGATAGGAATATTTTTTATCACTTTATTATGATATATTGATTGGCCTAGGATTAAGGGAAATTTTAACATCTTGGAGCACTCGAAATCACACCATTGGCTTGGCACCTTGGTACAAGGGTTTTAAGCGTACAATTGAATGAACAATTGTAAAGGATAATTGTGTGTCTTACACGATTAGTGGCATCATAGAGGAAATTAATGAGACAACATTAAGAATTACAGAGTTTCCTGTTTGCAAGTGGACTCAGGATTACAAGGAATTTCTGGAAGCATTGATGACTAGGAATGATAAGATTAAAGAACCATTCATAAGGGACTACAAGGAATACAATATTGATACTAGGGTCCATTTAGAGGTGTCATTGTCTGAAGAGAATATGAATATTTCACTTCAAGAGGGCCTTTTAAGGAAATTCAAACTGACTACAACAATCAGTACAAGTAACATGCATATTTTTGACTCAAAGGGAATCTTTCATAAATATGAGACCCCTGAGAAATTTTTGGAGGACTTATATCATATCTGTCTTGAATTATATGAAAAGAGAAAGAAAGTCCAACTGGTCAACCTTCGGCTTGATTTTTTGAAATTGGGCAATAAAGTCAGATTCATCCTCGGAGTTGTAAATGGAAAAATCATAGTGAATAACAGGAAACGTGCAGAGTTGCTACTTGAATTGAAGAGAAAAGGTTTCACTCCATTCCCCAAGAAGGGAAAACCTGTTAAGGCTGCTATTGTTGGGGCAATAGTAGATGATGAAGAGTCTCTTGAAGACAACATTAAGACAGTAAAGTTTATTCATGTTGCAGATTATGAGTATCTTCTATCCATGGATTTTTGATGATTCTATGAGTGCCTATGAGAGTGTTGGCATGGGTTTGTTCAGGGATTATTCATTTATAGGTACATTTACCCTACCCCTACCACTCCATATCCTGAGGCTCCTATTTTCATCATCTCTTCTATTATCAATGGATCCCTGATGCCAGGATTCTGCTATAAAATAGATCCTAGCATATAATAGAGTTTAGTTTCTTTCAACATGAAAATCCTCAGTTAAAACTTCATAAATACCACTTACAATTCAACTCAAAATATCTATGAAGAAGAGAGATCCATACAAAATAATGTTGATATAAAATAACACAAGTAATTCCTTAGCCGAATATTACAATGTATGGCCTCTGGGCTCTCAGCCCTTTTACGAAAGCTCTCAAACCATTTCTCTCTCTCTCTCTCTTTGTATTCCTCCCTATTCCTCATCCTCACACAATCCTCATATTTATACATAATAATGAATTTATTTCACTCCATTATTTCCTCCACATAAATCTCAACCAAAATCTAAAATAGATTTATCCCTTTTTGGACTCAACTAAGTCCCGTTTAAGGAATTCCTAATCCCTAGATTATATACCTAATTCAACTCCACTCATATTCTTAATTATTAAAGGAATATTTACAATAATCCTCACATTTATATTTTCTCTCTTAATTTATTAAAAATGAGAAAAATAATTAAAAATCATCACCCCCATAATTACACAATATTTTAATAAAATCCAAGCAGGATGCTCCTGCATCAGACTCCCCATGTAGAGAATTTTCCATAGACTCTTGTCTATGATGTCTGTCGCTTTTCTGTAAACTACGATAGCCACAAGTCTTGACGACTTGCTCCCTCCAGGATTCCAAACTTTGTTCTGTTAGAGTCCTGTGATTTGGCAGATTGGCATACCAAGTGACAAGGCAACATCAAAACCAATCTTTAGAGCTCTAGGATCTAGCCTTCCTAGTCTCAGAGAGGGATCTCTCAATTGTTTGCAAAGATGTGAGCTTGTTTGCTTTTAAACGGTTGCTTTTAGGCTAGTGATGAAGCATGGATTTTTTTGATTGTTTAGTTGGACATGATGATCTAGGCAACATAGATAGAATGAGGAAATCTCCAAGTCATTGGGCAATGGAGTCAAATAGAAGCTATAACAAGTTTAATTAATGTATTTTGGGGTAACAAAGGGAAAATCTAACTTGTCTAGTGGAATTTCAAGGTCTTGTAGGTGGAATGAAATGAACATCAAGGATTTAGAATGAATAGTAGAACTAAGGGAAATTAAGAATCCTTAATTATATGTACTTCTCAACAAAATGACTTAAAACATTATCTAAACATGAACAGGTATTCAATAGACATGGCTAACCATAAATTCTACAAACCACACTTCAACAAATGATAATTCCAAGAAAAACTTCTCCAATTAAATATAGAAGGCGAGAAACTCATTTAACTTCTACTGATTTCACCTTCAAGGATTAGAAAACATTTAAGATTCACAAATAACTACATTCATAGAAGAGGGAATGCCTAAACATCTTCAATTACAGTTATAAAGACCTTAAAAATAATTATTTAAGAAATTACAAAGGGTGTGATCGGAACAAAACCTCTTTGGCAGACTTTAAGCAATGGTACTTTGAAGGGAGACTTCAGAAATAGTTTTTAAGTGGCAACAAGTAAGCAGGGAAAACCATAAATCATTCTTGAGACCAACTGTATTGAACTATTTAAAAAATAAAGAAGCATAAGGGTTCTAGAGAGAAATTAAGGATTCTCTAGAATATTTTAATAGAAGAAAACATTAAGACAGTGAAGAGTAAACGGAACTAAGGTGCTTTTAGAAGACATTTCTTAGCCTAAATTTTTTACTCTACTGCAACAGAGAATGGTGAAACATAATGGAACAAGAAATAACCATAACATATTTAGAGTACTTCACCAACATCCAAGCTCAGGGATCCAATGACAGAGCCTTCCTCATCAACAAACAGGTCAAGACATCTACAAGTTCCAAAACATCAATTTCCTTTCAACTTCTAAGAGACTATGCATTACTTCAAAGAGTCATCAAATGCCAACAATACAATGATTTCAAATGCAGTATTTATGCTGCAAATGAGGAGGTGGGACTGATCTAGGTTTGAGAGTCATTAATAACAAAGTAAATTCCTTCTTAACTTTCAAAACCATGCAAGGCATAAGGTAAGAATAGGTGCAACTACTTCTCTGTTTTAATAACTTTGTCTTAACTTCTGAGAGAAAGATAGGAGAAAATATTGACTTCCTAAGGCTTATCCTTATCTTTACAATAAATTTCCTGACAGATCAAAATATCTTCTTTAGTTTAATAACTTATTTTTTGTCTTCGTAGGTAGAAGTAGGCTAAGGTGTCAGTTTAGATATTCTGAGTGAATAACTGCTGCTTTGATTCATTCGAGACCTTTTTAATTCAAGTTTCCTTTATTTTATTATTTAAACTGTGCTTAAGGCCTCATTCTACTTTTGGCCTTCATAATTCATCGTGCTGTCTTTATCCCTTTATTGACTATTTTTAAACTTCTTTTCATCTATGTTTTTAACCTTTAATCTTCATTTAAGCCTTTAATCACTGTCTTCTTCCTTTGATCTTCAAACTTTACTGATTTTCTCAGTTTTCGCGTGCAAGAGGTTCTTTGGTGCACTGGAGGGTTTCATAAGGGTCTCGAAGGCCATGAAGCATCAATAGGAGCTTTGAATTGAACCCGTTACCCCTTTCTTTATGAATTTGGTCCTTGTATTGTCATCCAAAGGCAGAAATCCATTAAGATTGGTTGTGGGATGGCCTGCAAACTTCAGGCCACCATTAAAACCTCCAACACAAACAAATTGATTAAATAAAACCTGAATTTTTGTGGTTGACTACTTTCAGAGGCTCGGGTGGTGTTTGGAGCGATGCACAGAAGAGGAGGAATGTAGCGGAGGGAATATTCATGGTGGAAGTATGCAGAAACAAGAGAAAATTTGAATAATGGCACGAAATGAAGGAGAGCGGTTTTGCGCAATACCAGAGTGGTATTCACGCAGAGGATGGGCGGTTAGTGGTTTCATTTCTTTCGAGCGTGATACCCTTCAGGTGTTGATACCTATCCCGGGAAAAACCATTTTTTTTGCGTTAACATGGATGTTTAAAAACCTGTTGGAAAATGCGCGTGAAATGGAATGGGAACCGTTGGATCTAGGGGAACCAGATCCATGACGGAGGTGAAGTGCAATGGCAAAAGATTCGTAGTAGTGGAGGAAAGGTGGGGGCAGGTGGAAGGAAAGGATTGGATGGTGGGAGGAAAGCGGAAGGTGGGCCAGTTGGATGACGTGGGGAAGTCAGTGGCATACGTCATAGCAGGGGGACCTTGGGGGTACCGATCAACCTCCCATCTTGTGCCTCTGCAGAAGATTTCGACCGTTGATCTAGGATTTTTCCATAGTCAAGTAGGTCAACTATGGAGGCACCCATGGTGTTAAATTACACACTAAAAGTGCTCGCGGGTGGAGTGGGAGACTGGTGGTGACCGTCGAATCTTCGTGATCGACGGCTAAGATCAATAAAGGGAGATAACAAGGTGCAGTGAGAATATAAGAGAAGGGGGCTTAGCACTTGGTTACGAACAGGGCTAAAAGATTAAGGCTAGAGGCCTTAAGGCATTATTATTATTATTATTATTTTTTATATGGAGCGGAAAGATGCCTAAATGAGGGTTTTTAAGACCTAAAAAAGGAGTTCTGATAAGTTAGAAAAGGGGGTTTAAAACAAGATAAAGGGGATTTATATGGTTTTAGGGGGTTTTCCAAGGAAATGGAGGATAATGAAGGGAAAATGAAGGAAAAATGGGTGAAATGAAGGAAATATTTTGAAATGGAGAAATGGTGGGAATTATGGCTTTGAAGGCAGTTTTATTTTTGAATCAGTAGGGCTTCTTTAAAGGATTTTTAAAGTGAAAAAATCAATGAGATGGGTCTTTTGGACAAGAGACATAGCAAGGCTTCAAGAACTTACAGATTTGCTCCAAATTATTTTCTTGAAGGCTGGAAGACTTTTTTTATCCATCATTAGTTATGACAAAATTTTATTGATGGCTAACAGTGGCTCCACTTGGGGAGGGCAGCTCCTTGGAGGTGCCAAGAACCTCAGAGATAAATATCTAGAAAGTAGACTAGTTCCTTTGTATTTGTTGCATTTTAAAAACCTATTTCTTCTTTGATCATGTTGTTTAAAAAGATGATCAGTATTTGTATCAAGAAAATGATTTTCTCCCAAACATTCTACCTACACATCCTACTTTCCTAACATTTTTTCTTCAGTGGGTGCACTTGGACTTGCAAACCATTTTACATCAACATTTTATTATTTTCAAAAATAATAAAAATTGATCTATTGTTACCCTTATAACTTCCATGATTTTAGATTAAAGAGTTGAACTCAACAATTCTCTACCTAAGCTACTCTCTGTCAAGATTAAGCTGTTTGACAGATCTACATTCTCTATATTCTAAAATGGGAAATTTAAAACACAGTCAAATCAGGATTAGACAGTTTGATTTGCTATGGAGCTATGGAATTTTTTACAAGTTGCACATAGACTTTATTTGCAGAAATATAAAATAAAACTATGAAGGCTTAAGATCTGAAAATTATGAACATCCTTCTTTCTTTCTTTGGTTCAGGTTTTGACCTTTTTAGAACCATTCTTTTTCTGTCCTAATCTATTCTACTGAAAAGGCAAGATTACACAGTTTGGAAAATATTTTTTCACTAACCTATCAACATAAAATTGAAATTTATTCAGTCATGATTAGGTTGTATGACTAAATAACAGTTTTCTCTTTTTCAAGTAGTGGCATTTAGACTTGCACACTTTCATATTTTTCTCTTTTTTGGTATGAGGCTTTACCTGTTTCGAATCTGCCCTCTTTTCCTTTTATTTTCTTTTATTGTTTTTGTATTATTCATGATTTCTTTTCAAATGGGTTATGTACAATGAATAAAAATTTTGAAGCTAAGATTCTTAGCAGAAGTAGTGCTTGATAATCTTGCCATTAATAGGACCTACAAACATATTTTCTCCATTCATCTCTTGCAGAAAGAATGCATTATGACCCCTAATGGAATGAATGATATAGGGCCCTTTCCATAGATTCTCAAACTTACCATGTTTTCCCTTTTCTTCCCTTCTAGAATCCCACTTAAGAATAATATTTCCAATTGGGAAATCATTTGCTTTAGTCCTTTTGTGAAATAACTTATTGATGCTTTCTTGGACTATTTGTGTTCTCTTATATACTTCCTCTTTGGACTGATGTAAATGAATGGTCTGATTTATCCTTCTCTGCATATCATTCTCTTCAGTTTTTACTTCTTGAAGGAGTTTTATGACTGGAACTCCTAAAGAGGTTGGGAATATTTCATCTATGCCATAAACCAACTGATAGGGGGACATATTTATTGATTTCTTGGTGTTTAATCTATCAGCCCATAAAGCATGAATAAGCTTACTATGCCATGATTTCTGATTCTGCTCCAACATTTTTTTGATAATATTGACAAGGCTTTTGTTGGAGGATTCAACTAATCCATTTCCTTGAGGATAGTAGGCAGTGGAATGCTCCAAGGTGATATGATATTTATGGCATAAATCAAGCATTATTTTAAACTTGAAAGCAGCAGCATTGTATGTGATAATTTTTCTAGGACAACCAAATCTGGATAGTATGTTGGTTTCAAGGAACTTGATAATGATAGAGTCAGTAACATTCCTAGAAGGTATGGCTTCTATCCACTTGGTAAAATAATCAGTGGCAGTGAGGATCCACTTATTTTTGGCTGAAGAAGATGGGTGAATTTCCCCAATGAAGTCCAAGCCCCATTGTTGGAAGGGAGCCTCAACACTGATGGGATGTAAGGGTAAAGGTAGGAGTTTTCTCTTGCCATAAAAAAATTGACACTTATGGCAAGACATGACAAGCTTCTGATTATTAGGGAAAAGGGTGGGACAATAGTATCCAGATCTAAGGATTTTATTTGTTGTAGACTTCCAGTAAATATTTCCTCCACATTCCTCCTCATGCAACTCATGCATGATTTTTCCTACATCAATCTCAAGCAAACATTTAAGAAATATTCCAACATCATTCTTCCAATATAAAACCCCATCTAATATACAATAATTTAAAGCTTTTTGTTTTAAAAATATAGCTTTAGTTTTAGACAGAGAAGGAGGGGTATTGAAATAAAGTAGCACATATATGATATCAACATACCAAGGTGAATTCACAAAATTTTATTCAGTGTATGGAGCAGTGAATTCTTCCGTTTCTTCCAAAATATCAATCATATTCATATCTAGTGCTTGGAAGTTTGACTCATCCATGAGTTTTTCTAATCCCTGCCCTTTGATTAATTTGGTGGGCCTAATTTCTAAGTCATATTCTAGAAGGGTAGCAATCCATTTTCTCCTTTTACCATCAAGGTCCTGACATAGAATGTCTTTGACAACTATGTGTGGGACAAAAGAAATGATATGAGAATGCAAAATGTAAACTCTAAAGTCTTTCAATGCTTTCACCAAAGCCAAGGGTTGTTTCTCCATGATGTTATACTTGAGTGGAGCATCTCTTAAGATGTTATAATTGAGTGGTGCATCTCTTAAGGCCCTACTAAAAAAATATATTGGTTTTTCTTGCCCCATAATATTAATTTGTAGTAATATTGCAGCTATTGTGTGTTCAAATGCAAAAGAAAAGATGAAGAACTCTTTGGTGAAATCGAGACTGATAAGAACTGATGTTTGAGTGAGAGCTTGTTTCAATAGTTCAGATGACTGTTTATCCTATATTGTTCATTTAACACCTATTTCTTTCTTAATCATGTTTGTGATATTCCTTAATAGCTCAGCAAGGTTGGGGATGAATCTCCTTAAAAAAACTATCTTCCCAATGAAATATTGCAATTCTTTGAGGTTTCTAGGATGGTTGTTTTTCAATATGCCATCAATTCTTTTAGGGTTTACTTTGATTCCTTCTTCAGAAATTATGTGACCAAGAAGCTTTCCTTCTTGGAGACCAAAGAGTGTCTTTTTGGGATTCGAAGATAAGCCATATTTCCTACATTTCTCAAAAAAATTTCTTAAATCAATCAAATGTTCTTCATCAGTTTTGGAGAAGATAGTAAAGTCATCAAGGTATATGCTTATAAAATATCCCATGTCTTCTAAGAAGGCTATTTCCATGGTCCTTTCGAAGGTGGCCCCTACATTCATCAAACCTAATAGCATTTTGACATACATGAATATACCCCAAGGTGTAGTAAAAGAATTTTTATGTTGGTCATTTGGGAGTACTAACACGTGATTGTAACATGAGAACCCATCCAATAGTGATATTCTTCTAGACTCAACCACCCTTTGGAGTATGTGATCCATTTTTGGCAAGGGGTATTTTTCCTTTAGGGAGGGTCTATTTATATTTCTGAAATAAATGCAGAGCCTGATTTCCCCAGTATTTTTCCTAATAGATACTAAGTTGGAAACGCATTCTGAATATCTCAGGGGAAATATGATCCCAGCATCATACATTTTCCTAACCTCTTTCTCAACTGAAGACAATAAAAAAGGGTTTATCCTTCTGATTTTTTGCTTGAAAGGTTTCTGTTTTTCCTTAAGAGGAATCTTGTGTTGAATGATGTTGGTATCATATGATTTCAGATCCTCGTATCCCCATGCAAACACATCTCCAAACTCTTTGAAAAGTTCTATGTATTGCTGCTTGATATGATCTGAACGAGTTTTGGATAGCTTGATCATTTTGGGTTCTTCTAGGTTGCCTATGTTATGTTATTCTATATTTGTTTCTATAGGCTCCATTCTTGGTTCTTTGGCTACATCATTAAAATCAAAGAGCTGCTCTAATGGCGTAAGACCTCTTGGAATTGTATCGTTTTTACATTGTAAAACTTCCAGGTCTTTTTGGTCTGTATCATCAACTATATCTACTTTGAAAAGATGTTCAAATTGGTTTATATCAGCAGAAGAGGAAAACTCTATTTCAGGGATTTTTTTTTCATCTAAACAATTTTCTTCATGGCTTGAAGTAGATATTGGTATGGCAAATTCATTTTTTGATTGCAGAAAATCATCTATGTGTTTGTCTCCTTCAAAAACTTGGAAATAATCTTCATTTTCAGGTATTGCAGGCCTTTTTTTTACCTTTATATTGAATTTTTCATTTATCTGTGGTATTTGGCAATTACTAGCAGCAAAGGCAAGTTAATTTGCTAGATGATTTTGAGCTCTTGGGATGAAAATGAGTTCATATTTTTCAAAGGTTTTTAGGAGATCAAGGGAAGCATTTCTATATTCTTTAAGTTTTGGGTTTTTGGCTAAATACTCCCCTTTAATTTATCTAATGATTAGCTCAGAATCTCCTTGGATTGATATTTTCTTAGCTCCTAAATCCTTGAGCAAATGTAGGCCAAGGAGGAGAGTTTCATATTCTGCAATATTTTTGGTGCATTGGAAATTAAGTTTATAAGAGTATCCTTGGTTTGTAGTGTGTATCCATACACCAGCCCCTGAACCTATTTTGCTACAAGAGGCATCAAAGCTTAGTTCCCACAGTGTTTTTGTCTCATTTTCATTTCCTTTCTGCTGTTGAAAGGTGTTAAAGTTTGAACTATTTTGTGCTTGAGTTGAGAACAGATTTGACTGTTTTGTTGGAATAGATTCTTCTTTGTTTTTCTTTTCTTGTTGGCTTATTTCATCTTCATTATATAAGATAAAGGAATCTAAATATGAATAAATGGAGTAAACAGGAGTGTTGTTGGGCCTATCTATGTTGCTTACCATGTATTTCATATGGTATTCCCTGTATAATATTTTGGTTCGGTTAAATAATGGGATGGTGGCATAGGACATGTCCATTTGAGGGCTCCCTTGAAGTTTGGCTCCCCATAATCTAGATAGAAGCATGCCATACTTTGGGGGGTTGTCAGCAACTACAATGTCCATCACTAGAATCTTAGCAGGAATTTGTGATAGGCTAACACATAAATCTCTGATTAAACCTAAGCATTTGACCCTACTTGAATCAAAGGAATACATGTCCTTATATGGTTTAGTAATTTCTAAGCCTAGGCTTTCCATTACTATTTTTGGCATAAGATTATGTGAAGCACCTGAGTCTAGCATGGCATTGTGCAAGATTTTGTTTTGTATATTGAAGCTAACATAGAAGGGAGGGACAACCCCTTCTTGGTATTTTCCTTCAACTTTAGGACCAAACAACAATTTTGGTTTGTCATCTGTTAAGTTTAAAGTGTCAGTATCAGTGCTATATTCAAATCTTTCAAAACTTGATTCTTATATACATCTTGGGTCACTAATTCAGCCAAGGGTATGGTGATTTTGATTTTAGCAATTTCTCCCTCAAGGCTAAAAGGAACTATTGTTTTTGACATATTAGCATCTGTTTCGTTATTTACAATTCTTTCGGCAATTCTGACTTTCTGAATTTCTAGGGCCATTATTAGAAGTACTTGGGCAGTTTTGTTCAACATTTTGTTGGCTGTTTTCATCTTTGTTTGAATCAATTTTCTGGGACACTGTGTTGGTATTGTTTCCTGTCCTTTTGGGCTGATTTTCTGAAGTTTTCCTAACAGCAATACTAGTGTTCTTGTCATTGTAAATTTTGTGGCTTCCTTTCCTTCTAAGATCATATTGTTTGTGTACCTCCATGATTGAATTTTCAAACCACAATCGGTAATCTTCAGAATCTTCATGATCATATTTAGTTTGTCCCAAGGAGAAGAATTCTTGTTCTTCTTCAGTGAGAAAAACATCTGTCTCACTGTCAGATCCTATTAGATTTACATGACTTTATTCCAATCTTTCATTTTCCCTTTCCTCCTCTTGATCTACATAATTTTGTTGGAAGGAAGGTATAATTTGTTGGTCATTATCTCTTTGCCTATCTTAATTGAGATCTCTTCTGAAATTTGGATTTTTATTTATGTTTTTGGGATTGGCTTAGTTTTCTCTAGGAGGAACTCTATCAGTTAGCTTTATCTTTTCAAGCATACTCTCCATTACCCTCACTAAGTTATCAATTTTGGTATCGGATGATGAGGTTGATGCCATTGTATCATCCCTGTATGTAACTCTTTTTTCTGATTTCAATCTAGCTCTTTTCTCAATCAGTTTTTCCTCTACACTTATGGCTCCCCTTTGCATATCTTCTAAAGTTTAGGGGTCTCTTTCTCTTAGCTAGTAGGCCATTTCAGGATCAAATTCCTCTGAATATTTAGGCAAGGCTAAGCCTAATGGAGGTTTCATATCTGGGGGAAGTGCATTGTACACACTATTGAATCTAGTGCAATAATCTTGGACACTTTCCCCAATATTTCTCCTGAGGTTATTATATTCTAAAAGTATTTGGAGAGGGTTCTTTTTAATTTCCCATTTGTTTGTGAATGTTTGTTATAAAGAAGGGAGATCGTTAATGATGTGAGGAGATAAAACTTTAAACCATTTCTTGGCTTCTCCTCCTAAACTTTGAGCAAAAAATCTCATCTTAATGGTCTCTTCTTCTATTTCCATATAATCAAAAGCATCATTCATCTTATCTACATGTTTTTGAGCAGTAGTAGGTTCATTTCCAGTGAAATGGGGAATTTTGGATTGATATTCATTGGGTAAAGGAACTAGAGGTTATGGTAACACTAGTGGAGCATACCATGCTGCCATGATAGGAAGTAATGGGGGATTTACAAGAGGTGGACTTACAAGAGGGAAAGTGGGCTAAGCTGGAGTGCTTTGGACAGTGTATGTGTGGACAGGAGTGGAAGAAACACTTGGGCCAGCAAGATGATGATGAGAAGATCTGTTATGGAAGGAGATGAAATGATGGAAAAGCTAAGAATCAGGTGGAGTAGAAGGTGAGGCTTCTCTGTTAAAGCTCTGTTGCAAATCTGTGGTTTCAAAGTCAGCTTGGTTCAAATCACTTTGAGACTTATTTCTAAATAGGTTCTTTGTATGAGGTAAGTCAAAGTGACGATATTTTAAGACTGTAAGATTTTTTGGGACAGATTTTGTTCTTTGGATAGTCTTAACAACAGTTAAATTTCCAGATCTAGAGTTTTGCCACAAATTTTTTTCTGGGTCATCAACTATTGTAGGAGGATTAGGGTCTGGGTGAGATCTAGTATAGATCCTATGTGAAGCTAGATTTCAATTTTCAAAATTTAGAGAGGCTAAGGTTTTTATGACTGCTTTTGAAAAAAATTTCCCCACATAGTAATTTCTATAATAGGGGACTAGGTTTCTAAACTTCCGCAGGGCCGGCAAACACAGTGCTAAGGAAATCTGGAGTACTAGTGGGGTAATAGGCCTGCTAGGGCTAGTGGAGTCTCCAGGTGGAATTTTTTATCTTTTTGAAGGTAAAATGTTTTATGGTCCACCACCAATAAATATTTCAAAGACCAATCTGAGGTTTTGGATATTTCTGAGTTTTTATATGTTTCTATGGTTTGTAAGAGTGTCCTATACTTGATTTCATCACTTAGCTAAGGCGGTGAAACAAACAGAGTCTACATCTATGGCTTATCAGCTGATTTTCTGAGGTAACTAAAGGACTAATGAGTCTATAAGGGCTTGCTAGGAAACTATGAACTCATATGTCTCACTGTAATTGCCACTATGTTGGAGTCCTGTGATTTGGCAGATTGGCATACCAAGTGATAAGGCAACATCAAAACCAATCTTTAGAGCTCTAGGATCTATCCTTCCTAGTATTAGAGAGGGATCTCTCAATTGTTTGCAAAGATGTGAGCTTGTTTGCTTTTAAAGGGTTGATTTTAGGCTAGTTATGAAGCATGGACTTGTTTGATTGTTTGGTTGGACATGATGATCTAGGCAGCATAGATAGAATGAGGAAATCTCCAAGTCATTGGGAAATGGAGTCAAATAGAAGTTGTAACAAGTTTAATTAATGTATTTTGGGGTAACAAAGGGAACATATAACTTGGCCAGTGGATCTTCAAGGTCTTGCAGGTGGAATGAAATGAGCATCAAGGATTTAGAATGAAAAGTAGAACTAAGGGAAATTAATAATCCTTAATTATATGTACTTCTCAACAAAGGGACTTAAAACATTATCTAAACATGAACAGGAATTCAATAGACAGGGCTAACCATAAATTTTACAAACTGCACTTCAGCCAATAATAATTCCAAGACAAACTTCTCCAATGAAATATAGAAGGTGAGAAACTCATTTAACTTCTAGTGATTTCACCTTCAAGGATTAGAAAACATTTAAGATTCACAAATAACTGCATTCATAGAAGAGGGAATGCCTAAACATCTTTGGTTACAGTTATAAAGACCTTCAAAACAATTATTTAAGCAAGTACAAAGGGTATGAACGGAACAAAACCTCTTTGGCAGACTTTAAGCAATGGTACTTTGAAGGGAGACTTCAGAAAAAGTTTTTAAGTGGCAGAAAGTAAGCAGGGAAAACCATAAATCATTATTAAGACCAACTGTATTGAACTATTTAAGAAATAAACAAGCATAAGGGTTCTAGAGAGCAATTAAGGATTCTCTAGAATAGCTTAGCAGAAGAAAACATTAAGACAGTGAAGAGTAAACATAACTAAGGTGCTTTCAGAAGACATTTCTTAGCCTAATCTTTTTACTCTACTGCAACAGAGAATGGTGAAACATAATGGAACAAGAAATAACCATAATAGATTTAGAGTACTTTACCAACAACCAAGCTCAAGGATCCAATGACAGAGCCTTCCTCATCAACAAATAGGTCAAGACATCTACAAGTTCCAAAACATCAATTTCCTTCCAACTTCCAAGAGACTATGTATCACTTCAAAGAGTCATAAAATGCCAACAATACAATGATTTCAAATGCAGTATTTATGCTGCAAATGAGGAGGTGGGATTGATCTAGGGTTGAGAGTCATTAATAATAGAGTAAATGCCTTCTTAACTTTCAAAACTATGCAAGGCATAAGGTAAGAATAGGTGCAACTAATTCTCTGTTTTAATAACTATGTCTTAACTTCTGAGAGAAAGATAGGAGAAAAGATTGACTTCCTAAGGCTTATCCTTATCTTTACAATAACTATCCTGACAGATCAAAATATCTTCTTTAGTGTAATAACTGCTTGTTTGTCTTCGCAGGTAGAAGTAGGCCAAGGCGTCAGTTTAGATATTCTGAGTGAATATCTACTGCTTTGATTCATTCGAGGCCTTTTTAATCCAAGTTTCCTTTATTTTATTATTTAAACTGTGCTTAAGGCCTCATTCTGCTTTTGGCCTTCATAATTCATCGTGCTGTCTTTATCCCTTTATTGGCTTTTTAAAAATTTTGTTCATCTATGTTTTTAACCGTTAATATTCATTTAAGCCTTTAATCACTATCTTCTTCCTTTTATCTTCAAACTTTACTGATTTTCTTGGTTTCAACGTGCAAGAGGTTCTTTGGTGTGTTGGAGGGTTTCATAAGGGTCTCAATGGCCATGAAGCATCGATAGGAGCTTTGAATTGAACCCTTTACCCCTTTTTTTATGAATTTGGTCCTTGGATCGTCATCCAAAGGCAGAAATCCATTAAGATTGGCTGTGGGATGGCCTGCAAACTTCGAGCCGCCATTAAAACCTGCAACAAAAACAAATTGATTAAATAAAACCTGCATTTTTGTGGTTGACTTCTTTCAGAGGCTTGTTTGGTGTTTGGAGCGATGCACAGAAGAGGAGGAATGCATCAGAGGGAATATTCATGGTGGAAGTTATGTGGAAACAGGAGAAAATTTGAATAATGGTGCGAAATAAGGGAGAGCGGTTTTGCGCAATACCGGAGTGGTATTCGCGCAGAGGATGGGCGGTTAGTGGTTTCAGTTCTTTCAAGCATGATACCATTCAGGTGTTGACACCTATCCTGGGAAAAACCATTTTTTTCGCGTTAAAATGGGCGTTTAAAACCCTGTTGGCAAATGCGCACAAAATGGAACGGGAATCATTGGATATAGGGGAACTAGATCCACGGTGGAGGTGAAGCACGATGGCTAAAGATGCATGGTAGTGGAGGAAAGGTGGGGGCAGGTTGCAGGAAAGGATTGGATGGCAAGAGGAAAGTGGAAGGTGGGCCAGTGGGATGACATGGGGAAGTCAATGGCATATGTCATAGCGAGGGGACTTGGGGGTACTGATCAACCTCTCGGCCTATGCCTCCGTAGAAGATTTCAACCGTTGATCTGGGATTTTTCCACAGTCAACCAGGTCAACTGCGGAGGCACCCATGGTGTTAAATTACGCACTGAAAGTGCCCACGGGTGGTGTGGGAGACTGGTGGTGACCGTCGGATCTTCGTGATCGATGGCTAAGATCAATCAAGGGAGATAACAAGGTGCAGTGAGAATTTACGAGAAAGGGGCTTAGCACCTAGTTACGAATGGGGCTGGAAGCTTAAGGCCAGAGGGCTTAAGGCCTTATTATTTTTTTATTTTTTTTTTATTTTTTTTAAATGGAGCGGAAAAAGGCCTAATTGAGGGTTTTAAAGACCTAAAAAAGCAGTTTTGATAAGTTATATAAAGGGGTTTAAAACCAAATAAAGGGGATTTATATGGTTTTAGGGGGTTTTCCAAGAAAATGGACGATAATGAAGGGAAAATGAGGGAAAAATGGGTGAAATGAAGGAAATATTTTGAAATGAAGAAATGGTGGGAATTGTGGCTTTGAAGGCAAATTTCTTTTTGAATCAGTAGGGTTTCTTTGAAGGATTTTTTAAGTGAAAACATTAGTGAGATGGGTCTTTTGGACAAGAGACACACCAAGGATTCAAGAACTCAATATTTGCTCTAAATTTGTTTCCTGAAGGATGGAAGACGTTTTTTAGCCATCATTAGTGATGAATTTTTTTTATTGATGGCTAACATGTTCTGCCACTGGTCCTTTAAATTATCAACTCTATTTGGTAACTTATCATGCACACTGTCAGTCAGATTCCATCGGCTTCTCCAACACTTTCTTTTGCCAATTTCTCGGAGAAATTCCTCTTTGTTTGATGCTTTTGTCTCTAACTGTGTTGAACACTCAACTTTTTGCAATGAAGAATAATCAAGAATTCCTTATTTATTACAAATATAGTCATTGATTTCTTTTATAGCAACAACTTTCTCATCCGGTGTTGTACCTGCATTCATCAACAAACTGTTAGTTTTAAAAAGATAAGACCTTTTGGCCTCTTTTGATGCTTCAAGCACCAATCTCCCATCATCGACTTTCTGGATTTCAGTAGATCCTGTTTCAAATTTTTGGCTGCTTTCGTCTTTATCCTGTTGGGTCAATATTTCTGTCTTCATTATGTCTCTACGGATATAATTTCCTTGTTGATTCTGATCTTTCATCTCAACTCCAAATACCTTCTGCTCCATTTCTCTGATCTCAAAATCATATCTGTTAATGTCATTTTCTGCACCTACAGTTACATTATTATTTGAAAAGTTATAACATTCATTCAACTCTATAAATGTTAAGAACATTTCATCCCTATCATGCACAATAACTATAATTCCTTCTGGATCAGGTTCTGCAGGCTTCACTTCTCCCTCGGGTTCCTTAAGCCATCATTCCAAGAAATATATTTCCATTTGAATTCTTTCCAGCATTTTATCAAAACCTTCATTCCCAACTTCATTCTTCTTCTGTCAATCCTCCTGAGTTATCCTTGTTTATGTATCATCACATTGCAAAATTTTTTCAGCAATTTCATTGAACAAATTCATTTGTTTACCTCCTTGTAATATCACTTCAGCATTTTCATTATGGCTCTGCTCCATAACAGCTTCAACTGGTTATCTCACAAAAAACAAGAATTCATTTATGATTTTTTCTTGTTGCAACAAATCAATACCTTCCTCCCCTAAAAGGCATTCTCCATCATACTTCACCTGAAGAGTTTCATTCATTTCTGTGACAGTTTCACCCAACTGTACACCATCTTCTGCACATCTTGCAAACATACGCAAACTGTGAGATTTAAAAATGCAAGGATTCATAGCCTCATCTGATTGTCTCGACAACACATCTTCAGATTCTTTTGAACTATTCCAATAGTCCATGAGATCTTCCTCTTTGATCTCTTCACCCAAAATTTCACTGTGTTCTAGGCCACAAATGGAAACTTCTATTTTCAACTGATCCTCTCTGAGTTCTTCACATATCAATTTCACACTCATCATCTGCTTGAGCTTCCTCGGCTCTTCTGCCAGCTGTATGTTTACCTGTTGTTCCCTCTTTGTGTGTAGCCTCTTCCGCTTCACTTTCTTCCTCATGGTCCAACCATGTCTCTGGTCTTTCATATTTCTCTGCAACAATTTCATCAATAACTCAAGGTGAACTGTTATCTCATCTTTCTCCCACTCATAATCTTCATCAGTCAACTGCTCACATATGCCACTTACCTTGGAATTTTCTTTCTCCTTTCTTTTGCTGTGGTCTTCATTAGATCTTCTAAAATCACTATCAATAGTCATATTCTCCTCCTTTATAAACTTCATCTGTTCACTTGTGGATTTCATTCAATCCCCTTATCAGCAATCCTTCACACTTTCCATGAAAATTACAAGCTCTCTTCCTGCACTTGACCTCTTTCAGTTCTCTATTTTGGAGTCATATCTGGGAAAATCTCTTGCTCTTCTTTGCTGAAAAACAACACTTTCAGTAATTCTTGTGTTACATTGACCAAATCTTTGGGTGTTGAGCTCTGTCGCTCATGCACCCAATTACATTCAAACCTTTGACTTGGCTTACGACTCTTTCACTTCAGACTTTACATCAAATTTTCATCTTGGATGAAAAATACACCCTCTTGTACAATAACTCAATCTTAACTCAAGCTATCCAAATTTTCATTTGACCCTAACATCTGTTTGACTTCAAATCTTGACCCAATAATTACAATAGTGGATATTTTGACTTAATTCAAGTTATACAATCTTCTGATGAACATCCACCCTTAATACATTTTTATGATGTAAAATCTTTCACTTTCTCTCATACTCCATTCTTATGAAAATATCATTAGTTTCCCATTATCATTTCACCTAATATTGAAGCCTTTAAATCAAAATGAAATGCATTTTTCCCTAGATTTATTTTATGATGAAAATAAAATAAATAATTTAAAATACCTTTTCGAAATGAAGTATCATACCTTATGCTCCCTTCAAGGTTATTTAATAAACCTCTTCTTCGCAATTTCAACTCATCGGATTTCACTCTTCTGTGCCGTATTTATCAATGTGAATATTTGCATTCCCTTCATTCAACTCGCTCATCTTCTTAGCACAAATAGTTTCCCTGTACTTCCATGCACCATACAACTGCACATTATAAATTGTACATCAATTCAAATTTATTCACCTTGAATCTTCTTGTGGTTGAAATAATCCAACCCTTCTCTGTCATATTCATTTAGGAATATATTCAAGCCTCTATAGAATTTGTCTCCACACCAAAATTTGATGCAATCAACCAATGCACACTTTAGTATTTAATGTATCAAGAAATTATAATATATATAATTCCAAATAAATTATACTCTTCATATGAGATTGAATTCTTGCTTTACTTTAATTTGAATGTGCAAGGTCCATTTTCTAACAATCTCTCCCCAGCAAATAAATCTCTTCCCAACAAATTTGTAAACCTTCAAGGTACGCACAATCTCCCCTCTTCGCTTAAGCCAATTTCCCTCATCTCAATCTCTCGGGTTTCTCTTCAATTTCAATTTCTTGGCTTTGGAAACATGAAACCTTAATGTAACAAAATATCCTTCCAAGATTACATTCTCCAAAAATGTACATGAACTATTTGCAAAAAAATTACCTCGACCAATCCTAGTGACCTTTTCTTACACTCGAAGGTGGTACCATGGAAATACTGGATCCATACCTTGAATATTCTGCTAGAACGACACCTCTTTCACAAGCCCCACACATGCATTTTTTAAGTGAATTGATACAATTGGCTTCCACAAGAGATCATTGTTATATATACAACAATGGGAATCAAAATTCGTTGCATTTCAAATGTGGAATTAATTTAAAAAAATAAACATAGTCTTTTTTTAAGCTCACGGTCCACACAAATCATCACCAGCTTTCAATCAAACGTAATCAGGTAATATTGATCAATGCAATTTCCATCCCCTTTTAAATAAAAATGCAGTCAACAATGAAGTCGTTGCCATAGATGCGATGTTAGCACAAGAAGAAGATGAATGTGTATATAAATTTCGATGTAAACAGAATCATTTATGCAACTGGGACGTCATACAAAAGATTGTATGGCTTATCTTATCTTTGCATTTATTTTTGTAAATGGAATCATTTACCTCTGCATTTTTGGAAGTGTTGCCACATGAGCCGTCGGACAATTCTTCTCTGTGTTGCGGTCAAGGTAACTAGACTCTTACAGCCCCTACGCGTATGCCAATGCATATGCCCAACTTATCTTTGGCAGGGTGTTGACACTGTATTACGCACCCCTGTTATATCACATGGACTGTTATTTCACGTGTTGCACGTTCTCACAGTTATAAAATACATTATGCTGAGATATATATGCCTGCACGTTATTCACCTGTGATGTTGCCTCACCCAATGCACACAAACTCCATGAACTTAAGATCGCACACCCAAATTACAAGTCCGCGTTATTTCTTTGAACACACTCTCATTCCTACATTCATATGCTCAAATATACCACAGATATATATATATATATATATATATATATATATATATTTGCAGACTCAACATGCCACAATCTTTTACCTATTTCAATCAACTCTCTCCCAGGCAATCCAACCTTCTCTCCTTGCTCACAAAAAGCAATCAAAACAAAACATCCTCACCGTAGGAGTGACTCATCCCCAAACTCATCTCCTTCGCTCTGATACCAAATGATGCCAGGATTCTGCTATAAAATAGATCCTAGCATATAATAGAGTTTAGTTTCTTTCAGCATGAAAATCCTTAGCTAAAAATTCATAAATACCACTTACAGTTCAACTCAAAATATGTATGAAGAAGGGAGAGCCATACAAAAAAAAAATTCTAATATAAAATAACACAAGTAATTCCTTGGCTGAATATTACAATAGATGGCCTCTCGGTTCTCGGCCCTTTTACAAAAGCTCTCAAACCATTTCTCTCACTCTCTTTGTATTCCTCCCTATTATTCATCCTCACACAATCCTCATATTTATACATAATAATGAATTTATTTCACTCCATGATTTCCTCCACACAAATCTCGACCAAAATCTAAAATAGATTTAGCCCTTTTTGGACTCAACTAAGTCCCGTTTAAGGAATTCCTAATCCCTAGATTATCTACCTAATTCAACTCCACTCATATCCTTAATTATTAAAGGAATATTTACAATAATCCTCACATTTATATTTTCTCCCTTAATTGATTAAAAATGAGCAAAATAATTAAAAATCATCACCCCCCTAATTACACAATATTTTAATAATACCCAAGTAGGATGTTCCTACATCAATCCCTTAGATTTCCTGATCCTTGGGTGGTACCAAATCCTTCAGAAGTAGAGTATTATGGGGCAAAAATGTCATTTAGTGTGGTAGATATTTCCTACTAGGTGATCCAGTCGACATCCGGTAACTCCAACTCAGGTCTCAAGTAAGACGTGGACCCTAATAAGTATTCTTTTCATTTCTCATCTGTCGATTGTTCATATTCCTATGATCTCCTTGAAACTAAGATACCTTCTGATGAGGCCATGTTGATAATTGATTGGACTTGGGCAGTGTTATGTCATCACTCATATTTTCTCCCTAGTCTGGCTGAAAATTGATGTTCAAAACATATTTTACACTAGAAATGTTGAGTGATACCAATTTCCCATTATGGCACATGATGTTTATTCCAAAGGGAAATTGTCAAACATCTTCAATACTATACCCATCGGAGTTTTAGTTAAAATATACCATAGTGATGTTCATGATTAGATGTCGGTATTTCTTTAAGGGAAGGTATTCCAGCCAGTAAGGGAAGGTTAGGAAGGCTTTCAGATTACGCCTAGCTTTCAATTAGCCCCAGCTCACCCTTATGAGAAGAAAAGGAAATAAACCTGTATATGAGCTAAAATATGAGGGAAAAAACTGATTCATATGGTGCTGGATTTAGAACCACATCAATAGGCTTTGAGTCTCAATCTCCAATGATTGGTTCCAAATTAAAACTCTATAAATACCCTATTTGTTAGTTATTTCTCTGCCAACTAGTAGTTCTTTCTCTTCCTTCCCTAAAAAATTGAATTATTGGGGTAGGGGCCTACTTGCCTGAAGAAAGGTAAGGTTATCACCTTACTTATTAAACTGACTATCTCAATCAGGCCAATCAAAATTCACTCACTCCTTAAAATAGTAGGAGAGCCTTCGTGATCCCACTGAGAGACAACATCTCAGGAACTAAAACTACTACTACCAGATTTATTGATGTAGGAAGAAGTCACTCACCCCTTAAAATAGATACACCCATATAAATATTAGAACATATGTAATAAACCTATGGGAGAGAGCATTTATGCACTCTTATTTACAAGATTTCATGTCTACACAACAAGTCTCAGGAATCCTTGTTCCACAAATTAAATGAGCGATGTGGTCTTGCACTTGAATAGACCTGTAGCTGGTGGGAAATACTTCATCTGTTTTTCCCTCTCACAAATTTTCAGCCCAATATGTGTAATTTGGGCATGCCCTGGCATGTGGCAGAGCTCATATAATATTAACCATGCATTGTTATAAGAATGCAAACATATATGAACCAGACTTACTAATGCATTTTCTCCACAGTAGATTTTGTACCATTTCCAAGCTTTTTTCTTTCCTTATCTAATGTCTGCATGATGATAAAAAGATTCTACATATACTCTGTAAGTTCTCAATCGTTCATCTCTATTGCATTGTGTCTGAACAAGTTGTCATTTTGTTTGTCGTTGTAGGTCCAGTGGTAACTGATCGAAAAAATCACTCACCGCTTCCCTATGATTCATCCGTGAAGTAACAGAGTAAAACCAAATGCAAGAATCATGGACCTAAGGAAAGAAAAAAAGAAATTTTGAGGTAGAAAAAATATTTTTAGGGGCACATGCCAAAATATTTGTGGCAGTCGTAAGTCAAGGATAAACAAGTGAAACATATTTTGGAAGTTTGACAGGATGTTCTTAGATCAAAAATCTTGAAAACTAAGTAGAACAAAACCCTATGTAAACCCTTCACAAATAAATCAATTGAAGCATGACAAATATCTCTTTGTATTTTTTTGTAACCCACCCTATCTACTCCAAGACTTATAGATGATTATGCTTACCTATAGTGGCTTTGGAGTACCCAAAACCATCCATATTGTGCCAGGTTAGGCAAAATATCCCTAAGCATATATGCACTTGCAGTTTGGAAGTCATAATATCATCCAAATGTGGGTTCAGGTGTGAATAACCTGTAAGGAAATGAGAAACACTGAGGATGATATTATTTTTCTTAGTTCATCAAGTGTATTCAAATAATCACTCGTCTCACCCTGGCACCTCAATACAGAATTACTTCACATGTTTGACTTCATAAATGAACACTGTAAACCCTAAACATCGAACTAAGCTCTCAAGGTTTCAAATGTCATGCTTAATGCTTCAATATATGCTTGTGAACCATAAATGCATTTTGTTGTAGACCGAGAAAAATCATACATCCTGGTATTTGGAGATATCACCCATAACAAAATTACTACCCATATAAAGCTTGAATATATAATAACAGAGAGGGAGGATGGCACCTGGTATTATATAGAAGCTCCACTGTATTCCTAAAAACCCATGAGATAAATGCCCAATTTGCTGTAAATGGCCAATGCACTTGTTATAGGGCTATGTCGCATCCAGCAAAAACAACCCAGTTCTGAAGGTTGCAACAAAGTGTATACCCTCTAGTACAACATGTGTTTTCCCCCACTTCCTTCATGACACCATTCCCCCTTTTCTTTTGTTTTCTCTCCCTCTGTGGTTGGTTAGGGTACACGCTCATCCAACTCCTTTGGACCAACCCATTTTGTGTCATTTGGCCCTCTTCCTAGGGCTTCTTTCTGAATCGATAATGTGTGAGAGAAGACAATATCTGCCCCAACTCCACCATGTGCCAATACATGTAAAAATATCTGTCCCTGATACACCATGTTCTAATACCCGTGAATGCTTCCCCACTCCAGAGATGCGCTAATATCTATGAATGTTGTCTCTGCTACAGAGATGTGCTAATACCGGTGAATGTTGCCCCCACTCTAGAGATGCATTTTAGTATGAAGATCCATTCGGGCATGTTTTACATGTAATTGGAGCATGGTTACATTCTCTTCTGCTGTGTGCTAATAGTTGTGAACTCCACCCTTGCTCCAGATATGTGCTAATAACTGTGAATGCCGCCCCACTCCTGAGATTCATTTTAGTATGAGGATCCATTTGGGCATGTTTGACATGTAATTGTAGGCATGGTTACATTCTTTTTTGTCATGTTAGGTTGACAAAAGTCACTATTCTGATGTTTGAAATGTAATTGTAGGCATGGTTACATTCTAGTTTATCATGTTAGGTTCAAATACATCGCTATTCTGACGTTAGTTTCACAAAATTCACTATTTCGACATTAGTTTCACAAAATTCGCTATCTCGGCGGTTTCCCCAAGCATCGCTATTTCGACGGTTGCCAATGCTTGGTTCATAAATGTTGTTATTCCCGACGCTTGTATCATAAACTTCGCTATGTCAATGCTTGGTTCACAAAAGTCACGATTCCGACGATACCCCTAAATGTCGTTATTCTAACGGTTTCCCCTAAATATCATTAGAGTGACGCTTGTTGGCAGGATTAAAAAAAATTGAGAAAAATTGGGGAACTTTCCGACAATACGTCAAAACTATCGGAACTAAAGTGTAGGAAAATTGACCATATGTACTAGTGACAGGATTGATTTCTTCATAGGGAATTTAAAGGATAACATCCAACATGAGGTTTTCCTTTGGGAACCTGATTCATTAGAGAAGGCATTCAGGTTGGAAATAAAAATTGAATGTAAAACCATGGCAACAAGGAAGCCTAACACTCAAAACTATAAAGATGAAAGTGTTGTTACTCATAGACTTCCACAACCTACAAGTTTGACACCATAAAAATTGGAAGAAAAAAGAGCAAAAGGGGTTTGTTACAGTTGTGATAGAAAATACAATAAAGGTCATAAGTGTGCTGAGAAAAAATTATTTTACATAGATTGTGAAGAGGAGGAAGAAAATGAACAAGAAACTTCAAAAGAAGAGGATATCCACTAGGAACCAACCCTGGAAGAAGAAGAAATGGTTCTGAACATATTTTGTAATTCATTGGCAGGAATTACCACTTCTTAAACTCTAAATATAGAAGGACATATCAAGAAGAAAAAGGTAATAGTGTTGATTTATTCAGGTAGTACCCATAATTTTACTCATTGTAAGGTAGCCAAGGAAGTGAATTATTTCCTATACCCAACACCAGAATTTCAAGCGATGGTTTCAAATGGAGGGACTATAAATTTCTCCAGAAAATGCCATAATATCAATCTAACCATGGGGAAATATGTATTAAATAGTCCAATTCTTTCCATTCCAACGGGAGGTGATGATGTTGTACTAGGAGTACAATGGTTACAATCTTTGGGTACAATAGCTTTTAATTTTCAAGAACTTTTCTTGAATTTTTTTTCAAAAGGAAAGGAAGTCAAATAATAGGGTATCACAGGGAAGCCGTCAAATATAGTAAGCTATAATGTCATGAAAAAGCTTCTGAAGAAATAAAAATGAGGCGTAATTTCACAATTATGCTCACTAGAAGTTCTAACATCAAAATCATCTATTTCTCCAGATCTCCAAAATGTCTTGGAAAATCATTCTAAGGTGTTTGAAACTCCCAGAGGACTCCCACATATTCGTTATCGTGATCATGCTATTCATTTGATTCCAGGAAGTATTCCTCCAAACATGAGGCCTTATAGATATCCTTATGTCCAAAAGAGCGAAATTGAATGTATGATTGCAGAAATATTAGAGGTTGGTATAATTCAACCTAGTCAAAGTTCTTTCTTTGCTCTAGTAGTATTGGTGCACAAGAAGGATGGATCATGGCACATGTGTCCAGATTATAGGGAGCTCAATAAGCTAACTATTAAAGATAAATTTTCCATTCCTGTGATTGATGAATTATTGGATGAATTACATGGAGCAATTTATTTTACCAACTTGGATCTTCGTTCAGGATATCTTCAAATTAGAATGAAGACTGAAGATATTCTGAAAACAAAATTTTGAACTCATGAGGGTCATTATGAATTCTTGGTCATGCCTTTTGGCCTTACCAATGCACCTTCTACATTTCAAGGGTTGATGAATTCTGTTTTCAAACCCTTCCTTAGAAAATTTGTGCTAGTATTTTTTGATGATATACTAATCTACAACAAGTCTTGGAAGGATTATGTTCAACATGTTTACATGGTGCTCAAACTATTAGAGGAGAAACAATTATATGCAAAAACATCCAAATGTTTGGAGAACAAGAGGTGGAATATCTGGGTCATATTTTATCTCACGAGGGTGTTAAGGTAGACCCTAACAAAATTAAAGCCAGTAAGGAATGGAAAGTCCCCACAACCATAAAACAAGTGCGAGGATTTCTTGGGTTGACAGGCTATTATTGCAAGTTTGTTAATAATTATGGGAGAATAGGAACACCTCTAACAACATTATTGAAGAAAGATGCATTTTCATGGACTCCTGAAGCAACAAAGGCCTTTGAACATCTTAAAGAGGAAATGTGCCTAGCACCGGTATTAGCTATGCCAAACTTCACAAAAACCTTTATTGTGGAATGTGATGCCTTGGGAAATCAAATTGGTAGTATTTTAATGCAAAAAGGAAGACCCATTACTTTTGAAAGCAGTCAAATGAAAGGAAAGTATTTATAGAAAGCTATTTATGAGAAGGAAATGTTATCAATACTACATGCACTAAAGAAATGACAACCTTACCTAATGGGAATACACTTGAAGGTAAAAACAGATCATGATAGTCTTAAACACTTTTTTGAACAAAGACTATCTTCAAAAGAGCAGCAAAAAAGGGTCACAAAAATGTTGGGTTATGAATTTGAAATCATCTACAAAAGAGGGAAGTTAAATGTTGTTGCATATGCACTCTCAAGAAATAATGAAGAGGTGGAAGCATTGCTTTGTGCCATTTCTATTATCCAACCAGATTGGATAACCGAAGCAAGGGATGAATGAAAGAAGGATGAAGAAGTGTGGAAACTCATTCAAAAGTTGAAGAAAAATCCTAGTACATCTGATACATTTATCTGGAAAAATGATTCCTTATGGTATTAATATAATTTATATCATTGTAAGAATTCCCAATCAAAACAAAATATTTTTGTAATTGCACACTTCTCCTTCAGGACGACACTCAGGATTTGAAAAACTTACCACAAGGTGAAGAAAGATTTTTTTTGGGATGGCCTTAAATCTGATATTCAAAATTTTATGGTGGAATTTTCGGTTTTCCAGCAAAATAAATTTGAGACAATTAAGACCACGCGTCTTCTACAACCTTTATCCATTCCAAGTCAATGTTGGGATGAGATTTCAATGGATTTTATCACAGGTTTACCTAAGTCCGAAGGAAAGAGTGTCATCATGGTGGTAGTTGATAGAATTACCAAGTATGCATACTTTTGTGCATTATCTCATCCATTTAAAGCAAGTACAATTGCTACTACATTTATGGAAACAATTCAAAAGCTACATATAAACCCAAAGATTATTGAAAGCGACAGAGATCCCATTTTAACTCGAAATTTTTGGACGTAATTATTTTCTTGTTTGGGTACTCAAATAGCTCATAGCTCATCTTATCATCCTCAATCCAATGGTCAAACTGAGACAATGAATAAATTTTTGGAAGGATATCTTCGTTGTTTTGTATCTGATAAACAAACACAATGGGTCAAGTGGTTATCTCTTGCGGAATGGTGATATACCACTTCCTTCCATACTGCAGCAAAAATTACCCCATTTATGGCACTTTACGGATATCATCCACCGTCCATCACATAATCTTTGAGAGAAAATTCTAAGATTGAAGTAGTGGAAGATCACATTGAGCATCAACAAGATATTCTCCAACTCTGAAAGGATAACCTAAGTTTGGCACAAAATCGAATGAAACAACAAGAAAATCAACATCACAGTGAGAGATGTTTTGATGTAGGAGACCGGGTGTTTTTACGGCTACAACCATACAAACAAATGTCCCTCAAGCAAGCTAAGAAGGATAATAAATTATCACCAAATTACTATGGTCTTTATAAGCTGTTGCAAAATATTGGTACTATAACATACAAATTGGAGCTTCCTTCTTTGTAGTGAGTGCATCCAGTTTTCCATGTTTCATGCTTAAAGAAGGTTATAGATGAAAAAATTCTAGTTGAAACAATATTTCCAGAACTTGATGAGGAAGGAAAAATCATACTGAAACCTAAAGCAGTCACGGAAACAAGAACTCGATAGCTATGAAATGGATCAATTTCAGAGTATCTCATCAACTGGAAGAACTTGCCCACTAAAGATTCTACATAGGAGGATGAGAATTTTATACAGAAGCACCCAAAGCTACTCAAGTGTTGAGGACAACACTTTTTTGAAGGATAGGGGCATGTTAGAACCCTATATTACTAATGTAGCCCCTTATTGTTGTTAGTGTAGTCCCCTTATTGTTATTATTGTTCCCCTTTAACACAAATATTGTTATTATTGTACCCTTACATTATTATTTTTAGGTCAACTAGGATTATATTGTGACCCCATGGACTCCTATATATATAAGGAGTTTTTTTCATTTGTATCAACCAAGAATTGTTCATTTATGTAATGTAAAGGAGGTTTCCCCCTTGAAGTGGCTTATTTCTAATGCATTGGTCTCTATTCTCTTCTATTTTTGGAGCTGGTTTCATAACATATATATATATATATATATATATATATATATATATATATATATATATATACATCTATACATATGGAATTGATTTTTTTATCAATTTTGCGAGTTAAATTATTTTTTAATAAATTTCATTTTTTATTTTTTAGGAGTTAGGAGGACAAGAGTATCTACTCCATCAATGGAGCATGGCCATGGTTCACGCAATCGTGGTATGTGTCAAATAATTTAATCAATCATATGTACATGTATTTATATGTATGAATATATTTTTGAATTGATTATAAATTCATAATTGTTTTATGAAGCTTCCCTTTCATCGCGTGAGGTTGGTCGTGGTACACATTCCCCTAGTGACCCATAAATAGGTGGTGGCCAATTGCATGAGGGTGGTGATATGCATTCCCCTAGAGGCCAATAAATTGGTGGTCATGTTGGTTCTCTACCAATCGTTGGTCATTCTGGTTCTCAAGTGATAAAAAAAATCAACTTGCTGGAAAAAAAAAAAAAAATATACATAAAAATAAAATGGGTTTTTGACCCTGTGGTGATTTGACCTCAATTATAGAGTAATCAATTTTATTATCATTATTTTTAATCATCTAATCTCAATCATTGGATTTTTTATTATTATTATCTATTCATTTCCCTAGCTTCTCTACCCATATATCCAACACTTTAAAGTGCCTTTACACTTATGGGTGGCACCCAAGGGGTGGTTTAGCTTATTATTTCCCATGTCTTCCTGCATTTCTTAGATCTAGAAGTGCATAACAACAATTTAATTTATCATCTATAACCTTTTACTAAATTCTATAGAAATTTACTCACCTCCTAATTAGTAAGGGCTACTATCACTCCACTTGGTGTTATTCTAAGAGTTATGTCTAGTATTTTGAGTGTCTTTATGCTTGCAGATTTTCATTTTTCTGTAGTCATATTTCATTTCCATATTTCCTCTCATGATGACCTTAAAAAGACCACTATTTTGGGTGGTAAAACCATCAACTAATTTGGATAAGACCTGCGCACTTATTATCCAAATCAATCCATTTGAAAATAGGAAAACCTTAGAGCACCAAAATGCATAAAAACAAAAAATAAAATAACATAAAATGGCACCCATCTCTTAAAGCATAATCCTAAAAATTCTTAATATTGAATTGGATCTGAAATCGACAAAAAATACCAGAATGTATCAAGCCAGTGGAAGGCTTTAACTCTAGCGTTTCTATTAATTGGACAATATCTAGCATGGAAGTTGGGTTCATGCCCACCGGTCAAAATTGGAACTGATTCAATAATTCGTTGTGGGGACAATTCCTTGTATACAGTATGTGGATATGCCCTGACTTACTCTCCATTTATAAGCCCTATGTTTATGTGAATGGTATTTGTATTGTGGGTGTGGTAATCATCAACAACAAATTTGTCTCAGAATTCGTTTATGATCTAGGGGAATGTACTATCTTGAGGGGAGGAGAAAAGAGGGCCTTGGGCCCTAAATAAAGCTTCGAGAGTTCAAGGAAAATGAAGTAACCCTATCCACCTGAGGAAGTTGAGATCCTAGCTGTAATAAATAGTTTAAAATTAGTTCTGGTCAAAATAAAATCTTCGTTGTCCTAAGATGAGATTTTGGACCATCATTTTTTGTTCGTGGTGAGAGAAACATGTCACAGGGGTGGAAATGAACAAAAAATTGTGGGAGAAAAAGTAAATATGAAGGAAATATATAATTTATGTTGACTTTATTCAAAGGAAACCTATATGGCAGGACGTTGCGAATAATAAGAGGTGACCTATAAACATAGGTTTGTTTCTAATAGCAACAAATCTCAAAGCTAGGGGGAACTTCTATGAAATGGTTTGTTGGTTGGGAGGAGTTTGGTTTATCCTATTGTATTTACCATAATTAATATAAAGAATAAAAACAAAATAACAAAAAAATCCACCACTAGCTTCAATCCTAATCCTCAAAATTCTCAATCTTGAATTGGATCTCCAATCACCAAAAAAAAAAGCCAGATATATCAAACCAATTGAATGCTTTCACTCTATCCTTTCTCATAGTTGGGAAATATGTACCATGGAAGTTGGGTTCAAGCCCATAGGTCAAAATTGTGATAGATGCAATAGTTGGTGGCAGGGACAATGTCTTCCTGGAAGAGACACTTATTGTTCAAATTTGAGAGCATGGAAAATTTTAGGGGCTAATATTCACAAGTGGGATAATTTTGCGTGTTTTTTCCAAAAGTAAGATTCACCAATTTCCATTTTTTTCTAAAAATTATTTGCCTAAATTTTATAGTATAAAATTATTTTACCTTAAATATCGCTTACATTTTATAGAAACTATATATAAATCAATAGAATTTCAATATTTTTATAAATATATCTCCATATATTTAATAGTTTTCATAGAGAGGAATAGTAAGATTCACCGAGGTTTTTAAACTTTCATATAAATTTTCATCCTTAAAATTTTCCTAGTTCCAGAGATAGGTCAATGCACACTTAATAGAAATTTTGATGTCATTTGAATGACATTTTGGAGATAGGGATGGGTCCAAGTACATGATTTAGGACATGAAGCAAAGCAAGTCCCACGTTCATTTAAGTGATTTCAATGATGAAATTGCTTGGTCCTATAACACCACAAGCATAAATTATTTAACTAAGTTGGGGTATCTTGCAATGCAAAGCCTAGAAAGATCAACAAATAAATGGTGGTTCAAGAAGATGTGGAAAATCAAAATGCCATTGAAAGGAAACATTTTATTTTTGCTTGCTCTAAAATGAAAAGTTCTAATCCAGGAAAAAATTCAATTGAGGAATAAATTTGGGGCTTGATATTATTCATTGTCTAGGAGAAATGCCTTCAAGGCCGCTTTATATGAAGTTCATTACAGGCTTTCAGGGCCCTTCCAATAATAGTTTCCTGGTGAGTGTAGTTGGCCACAAATGCCAACCTCTTTGAGGACAAGAAATACCATCCATTCAAGGTCTCACAACAAGCCTTGACTTACTATACATTTATAATACTTATGTTTATGTGAATGATATTTTTATGGTGGGTGAGGTAATCATCAACAAAAAATTTGTCTGGGAATTCTCTGATGATCTTGAAGAATGTACTATCTTGAGCGGAGGAGAAAAGAGGGCCTTGGGCCCTAAGTAAAGCTTCTACAGTTCAAGTAGCATGAAGTAACCCTAACCACCTGAGGAAGTTGAGCTCATAACTATCATAAATAGTTGAAAATAAGTTTGATTCAAAAGAAAATCTTCCTTGTCTTAGGATGAGATTCTAGACCACCAACCTTTTTCATGATGAGAGAAAAATGGCATGGGATGGAAATGAAAAATAGATTGTGGGAGAAAAAGGAAATACATAGGAAATATATAAGGACTCTAGTGGCAAATAAATATTGGATCTATATGTTGAAGTTATTCAATGACAACCCGTATGGCAGGACACTGCCAATAACACGAGGTGACCTATAAACACTGGTTTGTTTGTAACAAGAACAACACTCAAAGCTAGGGAGAACTTCTATGTAGTGGTTCATTGGTTGGGAGGAGTGTGGTTTCTCTTTTTGTATTTACCAGAAATTAGATAAGTACTATTTGTTGAATACCTACTTTGTATGTGTACATAGAAACTCAGAGTTTCTTATTAAAATTAAAAGGCACCAAGTTGTTAGATATTTAATGGTACATGGTATATGAAGTTATGAACATATATAAATTCTATACAATATGTGGATAAATACTTGGTAAAAACTATTCTAAAAGGAAAGCAGGAGATTATGGGCATCTTGAATGAATTAGAATTAAAAACAGATATATCATATTATCGAACAGGTACTGTAAAATTTACTGTGACATGGTTTCCAGTTGGTCGGGTGAAGGGAAATATTGTGGAAACAAACCCTAGGTCACATAGAAATCCATGTCAAGAGAAAAATCACTTAGACAATAAAAAACATTCAGAAACCCGAAAGAGACGGGTCCTGAATGTTATCTTATGGAAACAAAGATTGTGTGGAATCTAATTTCTATACAATAATGTATGCAAGTATTTTCATAAAAATATTTTTGCAACTGTATTTATGATGAAATATATGTAACTTATGTGGTCATGTAATGTTGAAGACATAAACGTGAAGGTCTACAAACAAATAATGATACTATAAAAATAAATTAGCATTTAAAAACTAACATACATACAAAAAGAACAAGACAAAAATAAGAGCATGAAATATTATTCATTCCAATAGTTTTCTAAGAACACAACATATAGTGAACCTAAACTAAATTTATGGACTTGTTGTGAAAAGGAAGCATGTGTATATAACTCGACTAATAATGGAAATTACTACCAAAGAGTCGAGGCTCAGGGTTTAAATATTATCATAACATTACCTCCTACAAATTTTCATATTGTATCAATACATTGATCTATCTCTTATATATATCTTAATCTCATTATTCTACTTAGGAGTCGGAACAAGAAACATCAACAACATTAACGCATGAAATACTAGTGGGAATGTCCAAGAATGAATTTGACAAAAACATACTATGGCCTTCAACTTTAATTCAAAGGTCATTGGATCATAAAGATAATCTCTCATTTCAACAACTATATCATTGAAAGAATCTTGAACTACCATCCCTTCCTTCAGTGTTTCATTTTTTGCTTGAAGGATGACACCAAAAATATCTTTGGCCATTCTCTACACCCTACATGTTCCATATTCAAATGTCAATGAATTGAAAATCTCAATCAGTAACATAATCCATTACATAATGGGTGAACAAATTCCATTACGCCCTTCTACATAACCATAACTACAATGTGAAAACAATATCAGATGATTTTGACTTAGAAACAACTCTTCACAGACACTAGGAGAACTCAAATGCAAGACTTGACCCAGCAACTCAACTGAGCACAAAATTTAACAATAACTCAACCCATTAAAATTTCAGGAAATAGACACTCAAGAAAAGCATGTAACCTAAATTAAGAAAAAATTAGGTAACTTATTGATTGAATACCTATCTAATTTTGGGAAGGCGTTTTGACGGAGTTTTACTTTTATTTTCAGCTAGGAGAGTAGCTTCAATAGTTATACTATCGTGTTTTCATGTATTACATGACATTAAATGCCTAAGGTTACATTTAAATACAAAAAACAGAAAGCTATTGAAGCTAACTATACTAAAACATAATCCCAGAGGATGAACAAACACAAGGAACCATTCTAGAATATAAACCCTATTTAACAACACAATCAATTGAAGGTTTTCAAATCAAGTCAAAGATAGTAACATTAATACAAAAAAGAGAACCACATTAGGAATAATCTTCCAAACAAAATATTGATGTATTTATGAACTGGATACCTATGCTTTTCCTGAATGATCAATGAATGGGAGAGCTACATGGAATTACAAGTGAAATATTTTACCTCCTCAAAATACTTGGTCCAAATTTCACTAAATAATCTGCATAAAAATAACCCAAATACAAATAATTGTTTGTTACACAACTAACATCAAATAATATTAACTAAACACTCCAGTCCTCAAATTTTACTGAACATTCCATGTCAAATTTATGGAAAGAGTATGTGCACATCCAAAATAAGCCCAATAATTGAAATAATCCCAAATAATTTTTCGCAAGAATGAATCAAAAACCCATATGTTCTATGTTCTTACCAAATGAAGTGTAGTCCTCAAAATCATCCAGAGTAATCACCATAGTGAAAATGAATACAAAAGGCAAGATGAGTGCCAAAAGAAGCATGGTGTGAAAGAGATTAATGTAGGATAGATGGCGTGTAGCAACCTTCATCTTCATAAAATCTACCATTGGTGGTGGAAATGGTGATTGGAGACATGTCATGATGTATGTGAACCTGCATTTCGAGATTTATTATTCCAACACATAGTCCTGGCTAGTTAGGACCTTTTTAAATCAGTCTGTTGGGTTTTACAATTTATTGAATACCACTCGAAGTCCATGGAATCTGTGAGTAAGGCTTCCACAATAGATCCATTTATAAGAGAGGTTTGGTTAATGATGAGAGCTGAATAAAAAAAAAACCACGTCGTCATTTTTGCACACTTATGTTTATGTATCTAAAGTCACCATTAGAGTATATTTTCCCTAATTGTATGAATAGAGTATATTTTTACCTAATGATAATCCTATTTTTGTGAAGGAAATCCATGGCTTGAGCAATGTCAAGTGAAAAAACCTATTGCAACATGGTGTTCTAGAAGTTTGGGACGTAAATTCAATATATATTTCTGAAGTAACATAACTGGAAGGAGTCTAGTAGCTATCACTATTACCGGATCCTTACAAGCTCCGATAAACTTGACAAGGTTCTTGTGTTGTACTTTTGAAATCATGCCAACTTCTCTTACAAATTTGGCATCAAGTTTTTCTCTTTCTTCTATGGCCTCACCCCGTTGACGTATTTTCACTGAAACAACTTGATCTCGATATCTCCCTTGATACACTTTTCCATGATCTCCTTCTCCAATCTTAGCAGCAACAAATAGAAACTGAGCATCAATAAGCAAATTCTCATCCATCTTGAAAAGTTGATTGTCCATTGAAAATATACTTGCACCACCCACATTTCCTGCTTTCATACCCAAATCCTTAGGTCTGTCTGATTGTAATTAAAATTTTCTCTGTAATTTTTGGTCCAAATAGAACTCATCACGTTTGTCCAAAAATAACTATATGAAGGTTTTCGATCCACCATTATTTTTGTCGTAAGCCTGATATTAAAATACATTATCATAAATTTAAAATAAATTTGTATTTCATTAACATGTATCTTTCAACTCCATCAAGCTACTTCATTCTCAAAAACTTTTAACTCCAAACTCAATGAACAAACCTCATTCCCACCAAAAATGCAAGGTAGAGTGGAAATGTTTTGGTGGGAAATAATGTAATGTCCCTTTTTGGGGATTCTCAAGATTCTATGTTAGAGATGGAATAAAAATGAATTTACTGGTTATGTCACCTCTGAAAATAGGGTGAGAACCAGAGGCTACCCAGCCAACTGTAGACTCTGCCTATAGAACTTGGAATAATCCCAATTCAGGAATATCAACAAGGCCTTCAATGAAAACGTTGTATAAGCAAATATAAGCAAGAAAAACACATATCATGGCTGGTATCCCCTCATTCAATATATATGTGACATATATATGCAATTTCATCAGAAAAAAATAATTTTAAGCGCATTAAACAGATCTCTCGGAAACAAGACTAGCTAGAAATCAGCCAAAGAGAGAAGCTGTTGCAACATGAAAACCCCAGCTACTAGAATTGCGCAGATTTGACTAAAACTCAGAGGAGGTCAGCCAAGGATCTGGTACTTCAGTAATATATCATTAAATCAGATTTATACATGATTTTATTTCCTTTACAATGGATTACAAAAATAACTAGGGCAAGATCCCTTCAGAAATTAGAGCTGCAACTAGAAATAAACTGCAGAAATACATAGATAGCATTATTTTCCAAATGGTTCAGCTGTTGTACATTATATTTCATATCTATGGATGAAACATCAGATCTAATACAGATCTGGATGCTACAAGACTTTAAGGACAATATCCAATTGGAATTACATCAAAATATTGCATGTTAAGATGTAGATCTGAATTACAATATATTGTGCTGCAGAAAACCCAAAAATTTCTGAAGATAAATTTTATTACTGAAATAGATCAGATCTATAGAGACATGTATCAGCAACCCAATCCATGGATCACCAAGGTAAGGAAAGTCTAACACCAAGAGATCTTCCTCCTAACTGATAGCAAACTGAAATAACAAAGCCCTCTCACAAAATAACGCAGTATGAAGCAGAAAATGCGTAGAGGGTGAAGGAGACTGAATACATAGAATGAAAAGTACAGATATGATATAAAATATATATCAGCTAACTCCTTTGAGGCTGAATAACACTCTCTAATAGAGAAAGCCTCTCAAAAACCACTAGATCTAAGCAGATCTAGAATGCCACTTGCTACAAAAGATAGCAGCTGCAAAACCCTCAATGGGCCAGTGCTGCTCGTGAAAGATAGAGCTTGGTTTCAAACCATACAGTGGCCAACTTCAGAAAAGAACTCCTCTAATGATCCTCAATGGAAGAGAGGAAACTCCTAAACAAGAATTCCAATCACAATCCTCCACTAAACAACAGAGAATGGTATTTGTCTAAGCAGACAAATACTTCAGAAATATAATTCATCAACAACCTATTCAAGTGTCTTCTCCTCCTTTCTATAACATGAGAAAGCCCTTGCAAAACCTAAACCACTTTTATGAGTCACCCCTATTCACATTAGAGGCTCCCTTCTAGAACTGCGCAGTCCCTCTTGGAGATGCATTGAACCTAGACAACGTAGTTGATTTGGTCAAGGTGGACCCAATCTTGGCTCAACCCTCTTTCACACCTGCAAGTGATTATTTACATAGCCTAGATTTGTCTTTTTTCACATGGGCATTGATTTATTAGGAGTTTTACATGTCCTCCTTTATTCATTTATTCATAAAACATAAATAAAATCAAAATTTAATGTCTCCTCCTAGCTAAGGCTAAGTAGGGACATTACAAATAAGGGTACAATAAAATTGATGTGTAGAATCTACTTAAATCACTAAGGATATACCTAAACCATCAATATGAAATCATTTTATTGAGTAAAATTACGAAACACCATGAAACAACTCAACTTATAATTTATAACCAAAGCCTCAAGAGTTACAGTAGAGTGCTAAAATGATCACACTAAAAATAATACACAATGGAGATATCATATACACATGGATCATAAATACTAAGCTAAATACAATAGCTAAACCACCCTCTTCATACACTTATTTTCCTATATGGAAAAGGCAAGGTGTCATCAAATCTCTTCCATAAAAAAATTTCCAATAATAAAGAAAAATATTATTTTTGTATTAAGATTAATGTGAAGGCATAATTTACATAATCTAAGATATACTAAATTTGCTTCACATGTATAACATGATATATGTGCAACATCTAATGTTTGGGAAATATCAAAATCCACATAGGGTTCAAAATAGTTTCATAATATTCTAGTACCCCTATGTTCATAATGTATGTTCAAACTAGATAAAAAACTTTTTATCCAAGTTAAAAACAAGCATCCTAAGTTCAATGGACATGACCCTCATAATAAAAAAACATAGATATGCATGAAAAGTTAAGTCTTCTACTAAAGGAAATTTTTCATATACTAACTAACTAACATTTCTCCTTACATGTATTCTTCATAATGTATTTGACCTAGCTATAATCCCACTCCCATTTTGTATAATCTCTCAGCCTTTGAATTTAATTCACTGTGAATGTGATCAAATGATATAACCCTAAATATTCTAATCAAACCCATAACTCTAATCATCTGTTGATCCAATAAAGAAGTGTCTAAGGAAGTATAACCTTTTAGCCAATCTATAATAGACTTTGAATCACTTATCACTTGTATGTTTAGATTTTTGAAGTGAAACAATTAAAATGACAAACATAAACAACTAAATCGTATTATTCTAGTACTTATTAGGTAGTCGTATTTTTGTTCCTAGACTAAATTAGTCATTTATGTTAGTCATTTTTAGTTGTATTACTTATTATCTAGTGATATATTTTAACCGAGACTAAATTAGTCATTTATGTTAGTCATTTTTAGTTGGGTCACTTAAGATTGCTCATTTTTTGTAGTATTTTTCTTGGAAAAAGCTATGACGACTAACGTTTTTAGTCACCTACTTAATAATTTCCCTTCTTCTAATAGTGTAATATAGAAAAAAAATTCCACTTAGCATAATTTCGTTTTTTGTACTAGCATAAGTGTGAACCTTTATTTCCTGCAAAATTAGACAATAGTCAGATGAATCAGTGTGATCTAAAGTAGTTTTTTTCTTGCCAATAGAGTAATGGTTATGATCCGATTTCAGTCAGGTTGCACTTAGAAGTGTGACAGAATTCATTTTTTAGAATAACCTTATTACCACATTGTAGAACTAATATGAGGATGGCATGAGTAGAGCTCATCTAATGTGCATATAACACTATCACTTGCAAGTTTGTATGAAGCTCGGGTTTACAAAGTAAAGTTGAGTAGCCTCTTGGAATTGCAACACTCTTGGTGCAATACCAGGGCTCACCAACAACCATAAAAACAAATTTCCTTAAATCAAGCTAATAAGGATAATAAATTATTACCAAAGTATTATGGTCCTTACAAGGTATTGCAAAATATTGGGACTATGGCATAGAAATTTGAGCTTCCTACATGTTCCCCAGTGCAACCAATTTTTCATGTTTCATGCTTAAAGAAGGTTATGGGTGATAATATCCTTGTTCAAACAATATATATAGGACATAATGAGGAAGGGAAAATAATATTGGAACTTGAAGCATTCATGAAAACAAGAACTCGACAATTACGAAATTGATCAATTTTAGAGTATCTCATCAAGTGGAAGAAATTATCTGCGGAATATTTGACATGGGAGGAAGAGAATTTTATACAAAAGAATTTAGAACTACTAAAGCATTTAGAGCAACAATTTTTTGAAGGAGAGGGGCATGCTAGGTCCCAATAATACTAGTGTAACCCCTTATTGTTATTGTTAGTGTAGCCCTATTATTGTTATTGTTGCATTGGAGGAAATTTCAGCCTTAAAGTTCCTATGAAATTTTTAGTTAATTTTCATGTCATAATGTGTACCCCAATCAAAATCCTTTAATTTTAAACATAGGTACATGTAAATATTTTAGAGGGAAAAGAAGAAAAACTATTTTTTTAATTTTATTTTTGGATTATCTCCTTATAGTTTTACTCAAACTTCAAGTGTAGACACTCTTTGGATGCATAATTAAATTTCGTATCCAACGAGTACCCATTATGAAAAGTTTTGAGAAGACCCACATTGATAAAAATTGAATATACATTAATAAAGTGCATTGAACATGATTTTTTAATGTATCTTCACCTTTTATCAATGTGGGTGATCCACTTGGATATTGGTGGCCACTCACTTCTTTCGCTTGGACCCCCACCATTATTTCTTTCAATTTTTCAGTTTCCTTAACTGTAGCACAATTTACTATTTTTAGCATTTTTTCGGGTCCTGAACTTCCAGAGTCGTTTTGAGGCCCTAAACAACGTTTTTTTGGCATCAAAGGTTTGGCGGAATTTTGAAGTCTAAAATGGGCCTCATAAGAGAAATTTACAACCAAAATAAACTTATAAGAACTAATAGGATTCAAAATGATGATGTCAACGATAGGGGATGATTCACCATTTTTGGAGTAAAAAACTAAAAAATTAAAAAATAATAAAATAATAAAACTACTTTTCAACTCGTATTTTCAACTTATCTCCCTAAGGTTTTACTAAAACTTCAAGCGAGAGTACTCATTGGATGCAAAATTTAATTCCTCATCTAAGGAGAACCCATGTTGCATACTTTTGATGGACCCTACTACACGAAAAATTACTAATACATGAAAAAATGTGATTGCAATTACATTTTTCATGTATTTCTAATTTTTCGTATAGCAAGGTCCATCAAAAGTATGAAAAATGGCTACTCCTTGGATGAGGAATCAAATTATGCATCGAACAAGTGTTTCTTCTCAAAATTTGAGTAAACCCACAGGGAGATAAGTTGAAAATATGAGTTGAAAAAATAGTTTTTTCTTTTTTCCCTCTAAAATTTGATGATGTAATCTAATATTATTTTATTATTTCCACTATTATTTTATAATTTAGTCAGGAGGCCCATTTTAGACCTCAAAACTCCCCTAATGCATCATTTTCTATCAGCAATTGTATTCCTCGGATAGATCTTTCTAACGAGGTATCATGTGCGTCAAATGGAGATAGTATGCAAAAGTTACGCCTGTGGGAGATTAATGTACCAAATTACCCTTACGGGGCCCATAGTCTGGCGTTTCATCTCCTAGGGTTAGGTTTTTGGATGTTTAGGGTTTTACATTGTTTCTCAACAATAAATATCCCTTCGAGCCTCATTGTAACATAGTTGAGATGCATGGAGCTGCCACATATCTTCTCAAAGATAAGCTACTAGCGCCCTAGCTCGTTTATTTTCATTCTGTCTATAACAATATTTCAGTCATGTGATATTAATGAAATGAAGTTATATTTCAATTGCATCTTTGTATTTGTGGTTATATTTATATTCTGTTGCGTTCCTGCATAAATCTGGATTAGTGGGTCTTCTCAAAAGTATGCATAATGGGTACTCATTGGATGAGAAATTTAATTCCGCAGCTAATGAGTGGCTACACTTGAAATTTGAGTAAACCTGTAAGGAGATAAGCCAAAAAAACTATTAAAAAAAGTAGTTTTCATATTTTCCCTCCAAAATTGATAACTCTTATTCTATTATTTTAACTATTATTTTATTATTTTTCGTTCGGAGGCCACTTTTAGGCTGAAATTTCCTCTAATGCACCCATGTAGTCCCCTTATTGTTATTATTGTGCCCCATAGTTATAGCCCCATTATTTTTATTTTTGTACCCATGTGGTCCATATATTGTTATATTGTGACCCCTTAGACTCCTATATATATAAGTTAGGTTTTGTCATTTGTATCATCTAAGAATTTTTCATTTATGTAATGTAAAAGAGGTTTCCCACTCGAAGAGGTTGATTTATAAGTGGTTGGTATATCTTTTATTCTATTTTGTGAGCTGGTTTCATAACAATATTATATAAGGAACATCTTCCCAATTAACTTCATAAGAATCACACGATTTAAAAAAATGAAGAGCATGCTCAAGAATGTTTGTTTCACCCTTGCCATTAAACTTCAAATTTTATAAGTTAAGAATTATTCTTGCGGGAATTTTAAGATTTGGATTGTTATAAAAACATCCTAGTATTATGATTTGGGAGGAAGCTATTTATGATGAAAATTTAAACCTTATTTCATGGGCTCATATTTTCATCTGGTCCTCCCGCTAGTGACACAACTTGTTGATGTTGCTAGAAGCCACCAACAGTAGGTGGTCTCCCCTATATGAAGTCCAAATTAGACCTCACACCATTTTGCCATTGTTACAATGATCTTAAGGATATGCCTTGGTTGTAATAAACAACATAAGAGATCATACAAATAGCTTTGAGGTCAATAGTTGAGTAAGCTCTATAAGGCACCAATTACAATGTATAAAAGGTGCTTTCATGGAAGGAAAAGGAAGAGTGAGCCTCTAGAAGAAAATTAGTAGTAATATCCTAATAGAGACACACACATGCATATAAATAATCATTATTTAACCTACAAAATATTTCACAAGATAATAATTATCATGAACGCAAGTAACAACACACATTCAAGAAGATATATACTAAAGTCAAAAAAATAGTTCATTTTATTTAGTATGTATGAACAAAAACATATATTGTAAGCATTAAAATAATAGTGTTAAAACATTCATGATATATGAATGAAATTGTGCTAGCTATCATAGCTTCTGATTATTAAGTGAAAGTTCCAAGTACATAATTAAAATGATGTAACATGAGTGGAACATGAAGCTACCACTTGCTTCTCCAATGAATGATCTTCTATCCTATGCTAAAATATAGAAGCCAAGGCTAACTCTCTAAAGTTCCCTTTACATGAGGCATGAGGGACTATTTATAACAAACGGGGTGACCTTTCATCTCCCCATGTGACTCTTGACCTTCCCCCTGACTCTTGAGGTACCAAGTGACTGTTGGGATCCCAAACGACTCTTGAGCTCCCAAGTGACTCTTGAGCCCTCTTATAACTCTTCATATTACACAAGTGACTATTGGGCTTCCACATTCACAATTTACATTTTATTATTATTCTCAAATGTAAAATTACATTGGAAAAAATGTGGCGAAAGCCATATGACAAGACGAATCTATCATGTTCAAACTTGAGGAAATTGAAACTCGGTGACTGTAACATCTAGCTCCATTGTAACATGTACCAAAATTTATATTCAAACACTATATTTCCAACCTTCAATGGAAGATATGGATTATATATTTCCTTGCACTGCACCTAGGTGTATATTTTTGGAACTTGTTTGTAAGTTGTTCCAAAACAAGAATAAATTCGTATGCAACTTGGCTAGCTCATCCACATATTACACAACAAATTATTTTTTACCTCTAAATCATCCTGACTATTCATATATCCATTGTTTCTCAAGAACTCTTCTATTTATTTCATGGTAGAATTCAAGAGATATTTTCACAATTATGCATACCCTACATGTATCTTGTTGATATGCAACTTGACCTTGAATTCTACATCGCTACAATGCCATTCGAAGCTTATATATACCCTTTTATAGAGAGCTTCTCCAACACAAGAGATGTGAAGGCTTTCTGTCTACTATCATGCACTACACCATCAATGTTAAGAAACTCATATATCTCCTTTGCAGATATCACCACCTTTAACCGACGCATGATACGGTATTATAGAGATTGTTGCGAGGGTGTTGCAATATTACGTCTAAGATTATCGGTATTAACAAGTTTGCAGGGGTGTCTCTCAAAATGTTAAAACTTAGGGTTATGCATTAAAAGAGAGAGCTTCTTTTCATCGACATTTCCCTTCTCTTCTTACAGATATTTCCCGTAGTGAGACCATCTATCACCTGCTGAGACCTCCAACAAGATATAATTTCCAACATAAGAACCCAAAAATTGTAAACATCGCCCTTCTGTGACATAGCATTGTCACTTCCATACTTACGTGAAGGTAAGCCTACAAACCATAAGGACTTTGGAGAAGGAATTAATCTTCTTGCAATGGATGCACCATCAACAAACATCATAAAAAGAAAATTTCATGGTTCCTAATGAGTTTAGGATAGAATCCTCTAATATTTCTCTGAAATCTCAAAAATATTAAATTTCTTCTTTTCATTAATGTTCCTATCAAAATCATCCCATAGATCAAAATTTCCAATTATATAATGGTACCTTGTGGTATATCATTCAAGTATGTCACATGGATACTTAAGCTTCTAAATTCCATATTAGACACTTCATGCATTTATGATTAGGAGTTGAGCTGAAAAAGAGAAAATGAGAGAAAACATTGGCTGAATGTAACTCAAGACATAACCATACATAGTCGAAGTTGAATACTATAGACCACTATTAAAACCTGAAATTCATGAGTGCTTAGATTTCATTGTTGTAAAATACATTGTCGACTTCACAAAATTGGGGACTATATAAATACAATTACTAGCCCTTGCAAAATATTGAGTAAAATGTTCTGAAAGCAATTTGTTTACATTTTAGAAACAATGTAGAAATATATAAAATGTAAATCAAAAGAAACATACTTACATATAAATTAAAAAGATAACATCATAAGAAACGGAATTATTAAATACAAAATTTACTTATGATATCATAGGTGCCCATTTTATCTCTTAGAAGATGGAATTATGATGTATCACTCACTAGATGTAACCCCTATGATATATCACTCACTACATAAAACCCGGCAAATTCAGAAGGTCTAAAAAGAAATTCATGTTAAAAAAACAATTTCTTCATTTATAATTGGACACACTACCACCAAAGTGATGTTTATGTGAGGTGACATCCACAAAATTTGAAAAAGTTCCCATTTGTTTTTCCTGGAAAGAAAAGGAAACAATTTCCTTTTTTTCAGGCTTTTCGATTTCCTAGATAAGTCTTTAATAAATTAAAATAAATAATGATTTATGTATGCTTTTGCAACAGATTCTTAGATTAGAGAATGAAATTTTAGTTACTTTTCTAACAACTAATATAATGCAAGCTCAATTACTTGCATTATAAAAATAACAAGGTGAGAATAAAGAATTCGACTCAAATAAATTTTTTATATTAAAAGTGGGTTCATTATTCTTATGTGATGGTGTTTAAATGAAAATGTTGTATTGATTTCCATACAAAATGTTGTTCCTGTAATACAATTCTCAAAAAAAAAAAAAAAAAAATTCTCGGGATAAAATTTGTGTATTTTTGTCCCTGTAAAACACCATGATGAAAACATAGATAAATACCATGGTCATCATCATTTAGGTTAGCATGTTATTATTGTGTTACTTTTACTCTACTCTCCTTAGGCAATGGCATTTAATTGAAAACTAGAACATTGAAGTTTTCAATGTAATATAGCTAGAAATCAAGATGATTTTAGTTGTCACTGCTTGAGACCTATTGTGAAGATTATTGAATGAGTCACTAGATTTTATGACCTTGACGAAGGTTAATATGCTTCTCTGGTGGAAATACGAGACTAGTGACATTGTGTGACGAAAAAAAGACAACTATCCAGGCATGACACACTTGGGGCAAGGTATGTCATTGTTAAATTGAGAAATTTGTACTTTGGTTTCCAATTTCGGGTTGGAAGCACCATGTGGTGGAGAAAAGGAAAATTGTAGGGCATGACACACTTGGGACAATATATGTCAACACTTTTTGCACATGCATAGGATGTGAACAGTGAGCTTGTCTCATCGTGATTGAATTGGACAGTTGAATAGACCATATGTCCATGCATTCAGTAGCATACTCTTTTTGTGGCGAGAATATCTTCCCAAATGTTTTATTCCTGTGGCGTACCTTTGCAACTTTAGGGGAAATTTCTAGTTTTAAGTTTATGTTATATTTGTTTGAAACTTATTGATTTCTAAGAAAAACTGAAGTTGAAAAATGAATATAAATTAATTTAGAATTAAAAAAATAAAATATTATACATTAATTATTTTTTCGTTAATAACTTACTATATTTAAAAAGGTCTCGAGATTTTTAATCCAATTATTTTCTGATAAAAATAACAACATTAAATGATAATGAAAACTATAGATGACCAATATACATAACAATTAATAAATCTCTAATTTTTAATAAATTTTACATATTGAGAATTCAAAACCTTCATGATGATGGTACCAAAATCCAACTAGCTTCATTTAGAATGGAAGGTGCAACACTTGTTTGGTGGGAAGCCAAGACAAAGGAGGAGATCAAAAATCATGGTAAGACTATCCTATAATGGACTGATTTCATTACTGCAATAAAACAACATTTTTATCCATTATCTCACATGAAGAAAGCCATAATGGATTCGAAAATTCTTAAACAATTGAAAGGACAAAATGTACAAGTTTATACCCAATAATTTACAAGAAGAGCTCTCTTATTAGGGGTATATTTGCAGAGCCAAGACACTTTGTTAACCAGATCTGTTGGGGCCCTTGTTTTGAATTTTGCATGAAGACAGATTTTGGGTTGCGGATCGGCACATGGCAGGCGCAACAACGGTAGGCAGCGAAGCTGCCGAGGTTGCGAAGGAGCAGGAGATAGGTGGCGAGGTTGGCGCAGACAAGTGTAGATGAAGGAAAGATGTGAAAAAGGACAGATAGTGGAACTCCTGTTCAACAGGAAGAAGGTGAAAGCAGTCGAGTGAGAACACAGGAGAAACTAATAGTTGTGCTGGCTGGTGAATAAATAGGCCGTCACCCAGCAGTAAAAGGTAAGAGAGGTTAGAGTAGAACGAGGCCGAGGAGCAGACGCGACAGGAGAGCTCTGTCCTGGTCTCGACATCATTGTATTTCTTGTGTCTTCATAGATCTGTTATTGCTGTAGTATCTCTCTTTGTCCTGTGGGACCTTTGTAATTGAATCTGGAAGGTCATTCTGTCGAGCAATGTAACACTTGATTCTGCTGAATGTTTCTTAATATATCTGAAGGTTGCTGGTATATCGTATGTCTTGAATGTGTTTCATGATTCCTGTAGTACTTTAAAATTTTAATTGCTTACTATTTGCATGATGTTCTGGGAGATCTTCTATATACGGTGTTATGTATGCGTACGATTCTGCGTTAGCTTTGAGTTGCTGATCCAACTACTGATACCAGTTTGTTCCCCTCCTTTATGTGGTCACGGCATGCCTCTAGTGAGACTCTCTTCTCTTTGGAGTAGGGTGAAAATGCCAGCGTGGTGCTAGACTATAGCGGACTCCCTTGTTGGCCCAATCCTTGAAACTTGGTCTTGCCCGTGAGACTTGTTTCCTCGCTAACAAATGGTTTTGTTGTCGGGACCATAAACTTCATCAGGGGAACTAGATCATGGTATCAAGGATCTTCGAAGGAGAAATATGGAGATGGTGGGATAACCACCTGGACTAGTTTATAACTCAGCAAGCTGAGCTGAGAAGTCAAAAGGAGAAGGCGATCAGAAATTAGTTCTTTTCTCTGATTCTGCCAGTGATACCTATGAGAGCTTCTGGGGAAAGTTCCCCAGTGAACTCTATAGCTGGTTGCGGAGGCTGCAGACCAAATTTACTAAGGAAAAATCATGGAAGATCAACCACAAGTGGGTGCATGGAGATCTGGTGGCCCTTCATCACCTGGATACCGAGTTGACCCGAGCTGTAGATTTCTGGGTAGAATCTACCTTGGATGGGTATATTGTGGAGTTTGTAGTGGAGTGCAACCAGTATTTCTCTAGAGCAGAAGCTATATTCCGATCCCGACTAAGAGGGAAGCTACTGAAGGAAATTCCATTGTGGATTAAGGCCCTAATGGTGGACGAAGGGCTGATGGAGTTCCAGAAATCAGGAATGGAAGCGTAAACCTCCAGTGCTAGGGGGAGGGCCTGAGGGAAAAATTCTACAAGAAATGTGAAGAGGGGGAGTAGGGGAATGGATGCTGAAACTGCAAGGAATTTGAGGGAACGACGTGCACATCGGAGGGCGTAGGTCGCCGAAATTTGGCAAGAGAGGGTTATGAGGGAGTTGGAATGACAGGGGAGTAGTGGGAAGAATTAAGAGGAGGCGCCTCAGAAGATAGTGGACATGGAAGGCTAGGTGGGTCCCCAGGAGATGGGAAGGACCGTTGAGGGAGTGCGGCAGGCTCATGGCAGCCCAGCCCGGAGGAAGAGAGAGACGATGTCTGACTAAGGAGATGTAGATGCGCGCCCCAAAGAATATTTCGATGTCGAGTGGTACATCACGATGCAACAGTTATTCCAAGAAAGAACGGAATTCATATCTCCAGGTATTTCTACTCCACAAAGTTTGAATAGCATGGGTCCCTACTTTCCCCTGGTACTCTATAAACCCCTAAGTGATATTTTTGTTAAGTTAAAAGAGTTGAGTCGATCGAATAGCAATCAGTTGTCAGCAGCAACGCATGTTAATAGTAGCATTGCCAGTGGTAAAATTATGCAACCAGGACCCAGAGGGTCCATTCTAGTTACACCTCTGCAAGCGAATATGGTGGGATCATTCACCCAATACCCAAAATTTTCTGGGTGGGGTAACGATAATGTGGAACAACACTGGTACCTTTGTGAAGCCATATGGATGGCTAGGAAGACGCCATATGCAAGAAAGTTGATCGAATTCCAAACCACACTGAGAGAAAGAGCATTACGCTAGTTCATAAAGTGGTTAGAGGCTCACCAGAATCCAGTGATTGCAGATGTCAAGCAAGACTTTGTCAGAGAGTTTAAGCTACCCCAAACGGAACAACAAGGTTTGTCCAAAATATGGGAGATCAAGCAAAGAGAAGGAGAGACTGCGTGGGAGCTAATGCACAGGTTCAAAGATGCGATCGGGAAACTCAACTACCCGATCGACCTGAATCATCAGAGGGACTAGTTCATCAAGTCAATACTTCCCTTGACGCGAACCCCCCTCTCTCAGCAAAAGATCGACAACTTGCAAGATGCATTGGAACAGGCTAGGAAGATAGAGGCAATGGCGGGCTACCCACAATAATATAGGGGAGGAGAAACCTCGCAGGACACATCCCTACTGGGACTACAACATCAGATTTCCAATCTAGCCGAAAAACTTAAGGAGATGCAGCCCATAAGACCAGCCAGGCCAAATTTCTGGTGCACACATTTCCTGGTAGAAGGACACGTGGCGACCGAGTGTCCTTGGTTACGAAGCCAGGGATTGGGGACGTCAGCAACAGCAGTGCAGGGGGCTCCACCCATCGAAGTATTTGCATAGATAAACTCGCAAGGCATCTATCCACTGCAACAATAGTATACCGGGTTCCCAATTCAGCCGACCCAAGCCGCAACAGAGTATTGCGAAATTTTCCGAACAGTGGGTCATCAACCTCGGATGTGTCCGATTTTACAGAAGTACTCCAATGTTCTGAACAACGTGTACTGTGAGTTCTGCACTTTGAAAACTCACATCACTGAACAGTGCAGAGCTCTAAATGCACTGGCAGACCAATTAGATTGGCCCTCCTACAGAGTGAACAAGGCTCCCAAAGGCAGAGGAGGTGGTATGAGGGGAGGTCGTACATGAGGACAGGGTCCACTGAGATGCTACAATTGTGATCAAGAGGGACATGTGGCCAGAGAATGTCCCCTACCCAGAAGACCGTGGTGTTCCCAGTGCTGCGTGAACACACACGGGATACAAGACTGTCTTGAACTTATCAAGAAATGGGAGGAAAGAGCAAGGCAGAGAGGCACAAATCTGGTGAACGCAAAACCTAGAGGTATAGCGACTCTGGAAATGCAGAACATATCCATAGTTACGTGAGGAGGAAAGAAAATGGGGGAAGATGCACGTGAGAAGGATCCGATGAGGGTGATCAGGCCAGGAATGCAGAAGAAATATTTTCAGGAGGCTGTAGAAACTTTTTCCCAGCTGGGGGGAGACAAAGGTATTGAGTTACATGTGAAGAAATATACAGGAGAATAGAGCGCTACAGGGGCTCTGATTAAGGAATGGTTCCACCTATTTCTCAAAATTGTTGACAATGCTCCAATGCAGGAACAACTCAATCATACCCTGGAGGAAGTGTTGCAAGGGAACACAGGAGCGACAGAATCCCTAGAAACACCACCACAACATGTACAACGAGTAAAGAAAAACAAAAGAAGAACGGGAAAATATTTCTGGTTAGACACGCAGGTTGCGGGATTCCAGATCAGGGACACCATGCTCGATTTTGGATCCGACGTCAATATCTTACCTCGGAAGACTTAGGAAGCTTTAGGGCGACCATGGCTGACTTATTCACCGATCCAAATTAGGATGGAAAAATAGTATTTCATTGTGCCGATCGACAGACTCGAAGAAGTCGAGGTAGAAATCGCAGGGGTAAAGACCTACACAAACATCAAGGTAATAGATATTATGGGAGACAAAGATCCATACCTTGCATTGCTAGGGATCGACTGGGCTTTTGAAAACTATTCCATCATTGATCTCAAGAAGGAGTTAATGATTTTTGAAGATGGGGAAGTTGGAGTCACTTAGCCTCTAGACCTGTATCAAGGTCCGAGATATACAGAGACAACAGATAACATGGAATATGCTCAGTTGTTTGACAACCTCTATCAGATGACAGCAGGGAAGAGGGAGGATTACATTAACCCGACAGCAACTGGCTCCATAAGCTGGCGAAGTGTCTAGAGCTCGGAGCTAGGCTCAGAAATAGCTTGGGAGGACTGGCAGCAAGGCGGGTATGAGACCAGCACAAGGAGATGCGCCAGTATTGCAAGAATCCATTGGATTGGGGTTGAGATAAGGGAATACCCCACCTTGTCCAATATGAAAGTAGTAAATACCTTCATTTCAAAAGTAGAAGATAAGGTATCGGAGGAGCAAATAATACCACTGATGGACGTAGCATTACAGTCCACCTCAGCCAGGTGTTGGAAAAATCACCGCAACTCCCTATCGCGGTGGAGTTGTGTTGCGGCAGCTTTGAGGGCATGGTTTAAGGAAGACAAAGGACCTCGAAGCAAGCAAAGGTACCAAGGAAATTATGATCCAAAAGACCATCTTAAATTATGTCAGGAGCAGTGGAGAAGTGTGGGATATCCGGAGGAGCTATGGGTACATCAGTTTGTCCAGTCCTTGGATACCATTCCGTAAGCTTGGTACTTACAAGAAGAGAGGAAGAGAGGGACCAGTTCCTGGTAGGAGGTTGCAGACAAATTTGTTCAGCGCTTCTCATTTAAGGGGAAGACAGACCTAATATCCCAAGCATTACAGGCCATAAAAGGAATATTGTTTTTCCCTGATGAGAGCGCAGACGGGAGGCCATTGGTGCTGAACCCCGATGGTAGACATAAGTTGGCTTGCTAAAGGATTGACAACGAGCCAGAAGATGATAGTCTAGAGGATCTGAGGCACCTGTACTTTGAAGAGACAGAAGGAGAGCAGAACATCAAAGAAGAGCCTACCACCAAAGGAATACATCTACTTCCACTGAGGACTAAAAATATAAACATCGGCATAGAGGAAAAACCCAAACTAGCTACAGTTGGGGACTACTGGGATAAGGAGATGACGAAGGAAATTTTTAGTCTCCTCAAGGAATACGAATACCTATTCCCTTCGTTGGTTTTGGATTTGAAAGGGGTCAAAGGGGATCTCTAAGAGATGAGGATTATATTGAAGCTAGATGCCAGGCAAGTGAAGCATCGACCTTACCGGCTGAACCCACGGATAAAGGAGAAAGTCAAGATAGAGATTGAAAAAATGTTGAAGGCAAGCCTGGTTTTCCCTATGGAAGAAGCAAAGTGGGTGAGTCCCATCGTCATTCAAAATAAGAAGGACATATCAGAAATCTGCATCTATGTGGACTACTGAAGTTTGAACAACGCCTGCATCCATGACCCATTCCCCACCCCATTCAACGATGAAGTACTAGACAATGTTGTGGGGAATGAGGCATACTCCTTCATCGATGGGCTCTCAGGATATCATCAGGTGTGGATCATGGAAGAGGACAAGTAGAAGACAACGTTCACAACAGAGTGGGGGTCCTTTGCATATCACGTGATGCCATTTGGGTTGAAGAATGCACCTACCGTGTTTTCTATGATTGTCATAGCTACTTTCTAGGAATATATTCATAAGTTCCTGGAACTCTACATGGATGACTGGACATTCTGCATATTGCTAAAGGACCATGCCACCCTACTATGCATAATGTTCGACCTGTGTCGGCAACTGCAGATTTCATTGAACCTAAAGAAATGCATCTTCGCGGTTCCGTTAGGAACGCTCCTAGGACATGTGGTGTGTATTCAAGGAATCTGTGTCGACCCTGCAAAGGTGTTAGTAATCTTCAACATGGAAGCACCGGAAATTGTGAAGCAGTTGAGATCACTACTGGGGCACACAGGCTATTATAGGAGATTCATCGGAAACTATGCGAACATAACTGCTCCTTTGGAGAAGTTACTACGGAAGTTCGAGGTGTTCCAGTGGATGGATGACTGCAGATTAGCTCTTGATGCTTTAAAGGAGAAGTTGGAAACTGTGCCCATTCTGGTTCATGCAGATTGGGATAAGCAGTTCCATGTGCATATTGATGCTTCCGGTATTACACTGGGGTTGTCTTAGCGCAACCAGGGGAGATGACAGTAGACCACCCAATGTACTTTTCTAGCCGCAAGCTGTCTAATGCGAAGCAGAATTACACCACCATGGAGAGGGAAGCACTAGCAATGGTGTACTCGCTCCAAAATTTCTTCCACTACCTCCTAGGAGGTAAGTTCAAATTCTTCACTGATCACTCTGCATTGAAATACCTAGTCAATCAGCCAGTTTTGGAAGGACGGATATGCTGATGGCTCCTACTCTTTCAAGAGTTCACCTTCGAAGTGATTGTCAATCCCGGGAGGCTGAATGTCGGGCCTGATCACTTATCCCAGTTGGAGACTGGAGAAAATGAGGGCTCTCTATATGATCAGTTGCCTAATGCTGATCTTTTCTAGGTAGAAGCCATACCAGATTATTTGGCTGAAATCGAAACATACCTCACCACGGGGCAGTGTCCACAGAAATATACCCCGGTCCATAAACGAAACTCGGTCGTCTGAGCTGCTGAATACCAACTGATTGTGTGACAGTTGTATAAGTTGGGGCTTGACGATATTCTGCGAAGGTGTGTCCTTGACCATGAATGCGAAGCTATTCTATGGGAATGCCATAGCGGCATCACGGGAGGACACGTGGGGGCTAAACCCACAGCCAGGAAAGCACTACAATATGGACTATGGTGGCCAACTGTCCATGCTGACAGTAAATATTTTGTCAAGAAATGTGATGCTTATCAGAGGAAAGGGAAGCCCTCTCATAGAGATGAATTCCCACCACACCCGGTGAATGTATTACAACCGTTTGAGAAGTGGGTTGTCGACTTCATAGGCCCCATAGCACTTGTAGCGAGACATTCAAAGGCTCGGTACATCATCACTGCCACAGACTACCTAACCAAATGGGCTGAAGCAACGGTGGTGACAAATTGTATGGAAAAAACTACAACCCGGTTTATCGTTGACAACATCATCAACAGATTTGGTTGCCCAAGGAGCTTAACCAGTGATCAAGGTACACACTTCATTAATGAAACGATCAAATCATTGTTGGACACCTTTATGATACAACATCACAAAAGCAACCGGTACGACCCATAGGCCAATGGCACTATGGAAGCGTTTAACAAAATCCTCAAAAAAGGCTTGATGAAAATCTGCAATGCAAAAAGGGATGATTGGGATGAACATCTGCCAACTGCAATGTGGGCCTACCGAACAACAGTGAAGCGCTTGAAAAATCAAACACCTTTCCAGCTGGTGTATGGTCATGAAGCTGTGATTCTAGTCGAGTTCACCATACCGAGCTTTCTGATCGCCACATCCCTAAAGTTCTGGGAGGAGGAATCACTACAGGAAGGCCTACACGAATTACAGGAACTTGACGAGGCAAGGTTCCTTGTCGATTTTCATCAAAAATCTCAGAAAGATAGGCAGAAGGCATGGCATGATTGACACATTAAGAGAAAAACATTCCAAGTTGGCAACAAGGTTCTGCTATATGATAGCAGGTTTCAAAAATTTCCAGGGAAACTACAGATGCACTGGTTGGGACCATACTACGTCGTCGAAATCAAGGATTCCTAAGCAGTTTGGTTGGCTCAACCAGATGGTACTATTTTACCTGGATGGGTGAATGGCGCACACCTGAAGCCCTACCATGACTAAGTTTATTTAGTTTTCTTTCAATAGCTCTTGCAACCGAGAGAAGTCAGTAGAATAGAGAAGTTGAATAACTCTCTCACACCCTAGATGAGCGTAAGTAGTGTTACTTTTCCATGCATAGGTCGTCAATAACAGCTAGGTTACGGGGACTGCAACGCAACAGATTATGGTCGGGGAGGGTTGCGTCCAGCATGCCATCCATGTAGGATAAGAAAACGTGTCACGTGTTAGTCCCCATCATTTCGTCCAGTACTTGTGTCAGTTCGTAGGATTACCAGGATTTGCAAAATAAATTTCCATAATTAGAAGTAACCTTATAGTAATAACTTTTCCATAATTATAAGTAACCTCATCCGTCGTGTCCGCCCATTTCCCCACACCACCGTCAACAGATGTTAGAACACACCTTAGCAGGAAACTAATCACACGATTATCGCTGCGGAGGAAGCCAGCAGGAATTAATTAGTTATGGGGTCTCATCAACCTCACTCATGTCAGTTAATTACATAGCCTCCATTCAGAAAAGAGTGAGAATGCTGGAGATTTCTGAGTTAGAAACATCTCAAGGAGAGAGGAAGGTCATGAGCGCAGAAGAACAGGGAAGGTTGCAGGAGGTAGAGAGCCAGGAGGAACTCCAAGATTGTCAAAGAGGTAATTCTCTATCACATTCCATCAAGCTTTTTTATGTCAATATGAACATTCTCATGCCATCTTTGTGAACAACACAGCTAATCTTACTGTCTGCCTCGGGCACCGAAAAGCCTTGAGAGGGATATTCGAAAACCAACAACCCAAGCAGTTTACCCTATAGAAGAATTGGCGACTCTGCTGGGGAGTTCCCCCATAGTTTCCGGACTATTCCTTCCCTCCTCTCTTCTTTCCTCTGTTCACAGACCCTTCCGACCATTTTTGATGCCCAGTAGACATATCAAATGCTCGCAGAGTTCAATCTTGTTTCTGTTTGACCAACTGAAGAAGTTTTCCCTGGCTAACGCTACCTCTGTAGGTTTTCCAGTGCATTATAACACTGTCTCTGATTAAATACAGTGCGTTAGTCGCTGTCTTTACTCACAGACAGAGCATTACTCAACCAAAACCTTGTTGTTCACTGTTGTGATGGTGTTTTAGTTGCAGAGTTTTTTTGCCATCAGTACATTTCACTGACTGAATCCCTGTGCTTGTCTGCTAAGCTGGCATTTCTATTTGTTTCTCTTGTTTGAAAAGTCAGTGTCCAAAGCATTTACTTTTTTAAGAGATTTTTTTTTATTATTATTATTTTTCTGCATATAGCTGAGTTTATTCTAAAATTTTCAGTTCATAGACTGTTTACAAGAGGTAGATAGAAGTCTGAATCTTTAAAAGTTGAACTGTGCTATTTGAATGTTAGTGCATGGATGTTGAAAAGAAACCTCTCCCTGTAGAAACACTCTTCATCGAATTTAATATCTAGAGCATGTTTTGCATGGTTTCTTGAGTCAGAGTCTCATCACATTTCATACGTCCACTACCCCTCCGCAAGACTAATAATCAAGTACACTAAGAATCAAGCGATAATAAAATAAATCAAATCTTTTTTTGAGCTCACACAAACAGTAGTTCAGGTTAGGATCTTGGGTTAGGATAGTGAGAAAACTACCCAAGATCTCAAAACTTGAAACTAGAGTCATTAACGAGCGAAATCCTACTGCACTCATATTATCGGGACCGTTCCTTTACCGGAGCTCAGCGTGAGACAACACTTGGGTGCACAAGAAGGTAGCCCGCCTTCGACTACATCCTGTGGGTGTGTTATATATTGGGGTTCCCTTCGGGGATGTCGAAACTAGATCGGGGATCTAGGTATTCTGCCCATATAGCACACTGTCCTTGACCGTGGACCCCCCTGATGATGTCTGTGATTTGAGGTATCTTTAGTGGCCATACTTTTTAGGGACTTACACAAGGTGACTGGGATGGGTTGTCCTGGTACATGAAACAGACAGACCCACTTTGTCTTCGGTCTTTAGGAGGGTACTCGTCTTCACGAGAGTGCTTACACCTATCATCTGAGGTTCGGGCAAAGCTCTAGAGTGACCGTAACTGTACTTTCGACCAACACTCTCTGTATACTATGGTGATACTGGATTTCATCACCAGCGAGCAGTAGTACTCAGACAGGGCACCCTATTCTGGCTACTTGCTGATTGATTTTAGAGAGTCCTTTTTCTTTTTTAGGTGTGTGGTTACTGTCACTGAGACTTTATAAAACATCAAAATTTATTAAAATTTGTTAAAATTAAGCAGGTCACCGTGGTGCCCCCTGACCCATGCCGTCTGTCTAGACGACAGCAAGGTCTACCGCCTCTAACTATTGAAGAAGAACTAAACCTTGGTGACCCTATGCCTTCCATGGAAGAGCAGTCTCCACTGACTAATCTTGATTTTCACATAGCCTCATACCAGCCGGAATTTCCGGAGGACCCTTTCACTGAAGGTGTTGTACCTCATTACAACCCTCCGCTCACTGATCCATTGGGGCCTGTGATAATTCAGATTCCACCACGCCAAGATATGTCTTCGGCCGCACCAACATCCATTTCACCACCAGCATCCACTGGGTCGATGCCAATGGCAACCATCCCAGGTTCGCCACCATCCTCCCCGCCGGTGGTCAGTTCTATGCCATCACTGGGTAACTCCAGTAGTCAACATATACCTATTCCCAACCCTATGGTCATCACAACTGTCAGTAGCTTACCGAATCCTTCAGCATCTACTTCTACCGTGACCACGTTGGGACCCACGGTAGCTCCTCCCACGAGTATGAATACTTCGGTACCTTTTAGCAACCCTTTCGGTTGGAACCCTCTGCTGTGTTCAAACCCCTTGGCCTCTATGCCAGGGGGCAGTGTCACCAGCACTCAGGTAGTAGGGAATATTTCACTTCCTCTGCAATCCTTAGGACAAATAGGACAACCTATTGTTAATACTTTTCCCTTAAGTGGTTCAAATATAGGTGTAGGGTCTATACCGTTGCCAAACTATGCAAGTAGTAGCATGCCTCCGGGAAACTCTATTGCATCCATTTGGACTAACCAACCCCAACCTCCATCTGGAATGGGAGGGAACTTTTATACTGGGGGCAACCAACAGTTCACCCCGCAATACAACATGCCCTATGGATAGCAACCGTATGTCCCTACTCCTCCTCCTATAGGAATTTTTTACCAAAGTCCTACTTATCCTCCTGGTAACACATTGATGGGTGGACCCTATGGTCTAAATAGTCAGCCCATACTGCCTTGGTTAGATTCGGGGGCAAATCCACAATTTCCATTCTTGGCAGCTTTGGACATCCCCGATATCCATAAACTGACTAACGATCCCATCAATCACAACTCGCTTTGGCCTCCAGTGCCGCATAAGATTCCTTCCGACATCCCGAAGTTCGACGGGAAACAAGGGGATGACCCAACCGCACACATCACTACCTTTCACCTATGGTATATATCCAATTCCATGGTAGATGATAGTGTCCGACTTCGACTATTTCCTCGCACGCTTACAGGAAATGCTGCCAAGTGGTACATTGAATTACCATGCGCCACCATCAATATGTTTGGTGCTTTAGCAACAGAGTTTCTAAAGAACTTCCAACTACCAATTAGATTTGAGACCGGAACGGAACTATTAACCTCACTCCGCCAAGACACCGCCACCCACATCTCCGATCACATTCATGAATGGAGACGTAGGAGGAGGCTAGTCAAAGCGCCAATTCCAGATCATCTCTTAGCCAATTGGTTTTGCAAGTCTCTCTTACCCCACATAGCTAAAGACATTGGCCTTTCTGGTGCGGTTACAGAAGATCAATGCATCCGTCGTGCCCAGCATTTAGATTTAATCTATTAACAATCTGGCACGCTGTATGATTTGCTCCCCCATGCCCCTGGCAACCCAAATCCTCTGGCTACTCAGAAAATCGGAGCTCATGCCGATGGTCTCGTTGGCACGATCTCTAGCGTAGCTACAAAACAGTCTCAGGGGCAATCCTCCCAGCCATCTTCGGCTGCCACTGCCCCTCACCAAACGACTACTCTTCCCACCGCTGAGGTAAATTCGATGCAAACCTCACAAAAACCTAGCGGGAAAAATAAGAAGAACAAGAAAAATTCATCTTCTTCAGAAGAGCAGTTGGATAATCAGAATAACACTAATAAAAAAAACGCTGCCAAAAATGACAAAGGGAAGGATAAACCCATGAAATTTCCTTGCAAAATCTGTGTGGAGGACCACTTGACATACAAATGTCCTCGGCTACAGGAATGCACCGATTTTATTGCAAACAAGGATTCTGGGCGAACACCTGCAGTTCTTCATAATCCTTTCCCTAATCAACAGCAGCAACATCAACACATGGTTGACAATCCGCCACAACCCCATCAACGGGTCAATGGTGGTTCATATCCTTCCGGCAAAGGACCATCTGCCATTTATGGCATTGAGAGTATTGACCTTCAAACTCGAGCTAAGCTTTATGGAAACCCTACCATAGATGCTCAAGAACCTGGTACTAGTTCAAATCCACCGCCGCCAAACGATTTTCATATCGAACGGCCTACTGCTGACCCCGTGATTCGTCCCCCCAAAGGGACACTTAGACGCATGACTCATAACACCTCTGCACGTGTAGACCAAAACTACAACATTGTAGAAGATTTGGCGCAGGCACCATCAGCCATGTCTTCTCTCGAAGTATTACAAACCTGCCCAGCACAAAGGAAAGCCTTGCTTTCGGCCATTGGTGGAATAGACCCCCAGGATTCCATGCTAGCTATCTTTGATATGGAAAAGGCTAAACCTCGCCTCTCACACCAACTTGCATTCCAGGTGTAGGTTGTGTCGAAAGGGAGACCAATCCATCGCACTATCATAGACGAAGGTGCTTCGACCTGCGTTATGTCACAAGCTTGCTAGCTCAATTTAGGCTCTCCTACCCTCACCCCGCCATCGAATTCCCTCAAAGCTTTTGATGGCCACACTTTCCTCCCAAAAGGTTACCTTGCTAGCTTTCCCATCACTCTGAGTGGGAAAACGGTAAACGTAGACGTAGAAGTCGTAGAGCGCCATCTAGACTATAATCTATTGCTTGGTCGCAGTTGGTCTTATGCCATGACTGCCATCGTGTCTTCGGTCTTCCAACTCATCCTATTTCCATTGGATGGGAAAATAGTCACAGTGGATTAGTTATCCTTCTGCACCCCTGATTATTCCACGTTGCCAAGTAGCACTGTACCCCTAATAGGAGGCTTTCCTGACTCTTACATCAGTATCGGTACCGGTCTTCTAAAGGCTTCATCCCTACTGGGTTGTTTTCCTCTCCCGCCGCCGCAGATCCCAAACATGGTTGCAATGATATCCACCACTTTGGATGGCTCTATCGACCCATGGATCATCTCGGCACCTTCAGACATTGATTCCTATGGAGATCAGATGTTGCTTTCGCCGGCCGAGTTGGCTTATCAAGCCATCCAAACCGCATCTGAACCCTCCACTGCTATGGTTTCGACCAAAGGTACAAAACTCTCTCCCATCACTGTTCTCTCTAAGGATCTCCTCAATGAAGTCTTGCCTACAGACGAAGCTATTCAAGATATCATGTCTCTAGAAGAACGACCTTGGGGAGAGTTTCACCATCGCGCTTCGATGATTGACTCGGAAGCGATAAAAACTGAAATCCCATCTTTTGGCCCACCTGAGATGGTTCCCTCTGCTTACACGACTGTCCAAACTATCGAGTAAGAAGGGAACATGGGTAATATTTCTAAGACAATGCTCATCGATATCTCGGTCAAAACGGGTATCGTGGAAAATATTCAGATTGGAGCGGATTGCAACCCAGAGGAAATTTCACGCTTCACATCCCTTTTTAAGGAATTTTGCGATGTGTTTGCTTGGTCTTATGACGAAATGCCCAGCATAGACCCTTCTATTGTCGAGCACGAAATTAAGATTTATGATAATGCCAAACCTGTTCGGCAACGTCTCAGACTTGTCCACCCGCGCAAAGCAGCCGCCATCAAGATTGAAGTAGAAAAAAATTTGAACGCTGGTTTCATCTATCCCGTTCCTTTAACGGAATGGGTTTCCAATCCGGTGTCCGTTGATAAAAAACAAGGCACCATTGGAGTTTGCGTCGACTATCGCGATCTGAACGCCGCTTGTCCCAAAGAAAATTATCCTACACCGTTCATTGACCAGATTCTCGACGATTGTGTCGGATGCGAATATTTCTCATTCATGGATGGATTCTCGGGCTATAACCAGATTGAAATAAAAAAAGACGACCAACATAAAATTTCTTTCATCTGTCCTTGGGGAATTTTTGCGTATCGAAAACTCCCATTCGGTCTGAAGAATGTTGGAGAAACTTTTCAGCGGGCTATGGACTACGCTTTTCATGACATTTGACATATTGTACAGGCTTACTTGGATGACCTTCCGGCCCATTCCAAGAAGCGACAGGATCACCTGGCTCATTTAAGAGAAATTTTTGCTAGGTGCAGATTCTACAATATACACTTGAATCCTCATAAATGAATATTTATGGTCGAGTCCGGACATTTGTTAGGTTTTATTGTCTCCAAGCACGGGATTAGGGTTGATCTCGATAAGGTTAAGGCAATTGTTGAATTTTCGGCACCACAATCCATCCTTCAACTCCAAAGTTTGCAGGGGAAGGCAAAATTTTTGCGTTGTTTCATCGTTAACTATGCCGAGATAATGAAAGGATTCATGCGATTATTGATGAAAGGAACACTATACTTGTGGGATGACCAAGCTCAATGGTCATTCGATGCTTTAAAACATGCACTTGTTTCAGCCCCATTCCTTAGTGCCCCCGATTACTCACGCGACTTTCTCCTCTACCTGGCAGCCTCACCATCCTCACTTGGAATGGTTTTGGTTCAAGTACACGATGACGACAACGAACATGTGATTTACTATTTATCCAAAGGTCTAATCAGACCTGAATTACGTTATTCACATGTGGAAAAACTTTCTCTGGCGGTAGTTTGTTCTGTCACCCGACTCCGACACTATATATTGTTGTGACAGACTATGGTCATTGCTTTGGAGAACCCCATGCGACATATCTTGTCTAGAAAAATTATTGGAGTAAAATATTCCAAATGGATCGTAATCCTCTAGCAATTTGATTTGGTCTTCACGGTTGCCAAAGCAAAGAAATCCCTGGTCTTCGCTGAATTATTATCAGATCTTCCCAGAATTGACCCAGCAGAAGTAGCTCACGATCCATTTCCTGATGAATCTGTGTACTTGGTCGATTCTTCGGACTGATGGTATGGAGACATTTTAGTCTACCTACAAACCCAACGCTTTCGCCTGACTCTCACGTCCGACGACCGTCGTCGTATCCGACACCAAGCAAAACACTACCTCGTGCTAAACAATACATTATATCGTTGTGGTGTTGATACTATTCTCCGACGTTGTCTCACTTTCGATGAGGCGGAACAAATTTTGAATGACTGCCACACAGGGGCATGGGGGGGTCATCTTTCGGGCATAGCTATTTCCCAAAAAATCTTGTGCGCGGGTTACTATTGGCCCACTTTGTTTAAAGACTGTATTGCAGCGGTCCAGAAATGCCATCCCTGTCAAATTTTCACAAAGAAAATGTGCGCTCATCCTGCCCCCCTTCATCCGGTTATCTCCATCGGTCCTTTTGCTAAATGGGGAATTGACTTCGTCACCTGCAATCCCGCTTCGGAAAATGGACACAACTACATCATAGTTGCGGTAGAATATTTTACGAAATGGGCATAAGCCCTTCCCACTTTCAAGGCCGATGGCGAAACCGCTGCTCTCTTCCTGTTTAATCAGGTAATCTGTCGGTTCGGCGTACCCCTATCGATTGTCACAGATCATGTATCTCACTTTCAGAATCATATGATGACCGAATTAACATCCATGCTAGGTTTCCGACAGGATCAATCTTCATCTTATTATCCTCAAGCCAATGGTCAAGTTGAAGCCGTAAATGGCGTCCTCAAAACCATGATTCGTCACTTGGTCGGAAATCATAAGACCACATGGCATTGGAAGTTGTATTCTGAGTTATGGGCATACCGAACGTCAGTCAAAACTGCCACAGGCTTCACTCATTTCCAACTTGCGTTCGGCCTGGAGGCAGTACTTCCAATCGAGTGCGAAATTCCATCACTCAAACTTGCCATTGAACTCCTGCTTGGCACCACCGCCACAAAAGAGCGCTTGATCTCACTCGATAATTTGGACAAAACTTGTCGAGATGCTACACTAGCACTCGAAGCTCACCAGCGCCGAGTTAAAGCTCAATACGATAATCTGTCAAGCCTCGTTCTTTCCAAGAGGGCGATCTTGTTCTACTTTACGATCAGAAACATGACCTCTTGGGGGCAGGAACGCTCCAACCACTATGGCTTGGTCTTTACATTATTACTAAAGCCCTCTCAAAAGGGTCTTACGAGCTTCAGGACTGTAACGAAATTCCACTCGAGGAGCCCCGCAACGGGCTCTATCTAAAGAAGTATTTTGCCTAGTTTGGCACTAGGCATATGCTTTGTAATTTTATGTATATAAGTTTTTGCTTATTATTTTGATGTCTTCTGGATTGTGTCTTGGTTTTCAAGGTGTTTTTCTCATGTATAATCTTTTTCTTTCACACAGATGTCGTCGCTCCCCTTAGCATACGTCAAATATGCGGACGGTGCTAGTCATCACACTAGACGCATTGCTTCAGCTGCTTGGGTTCTCTACACTCCTGAGTCAGACCTTCTTGGTTCCGTGGGAATCTTCCTGGGTAACGCCACCAATAATATTGCCGAGTACATGTCAGTGATCCAACTCCTCACGAAAGCGGCATCTCGTGACATCTCCAATTTAGTGGTCAAGTTAGATTCCCAGCTCATCATTATGCAGTTAAACAATCATTATCATGTCCGCCATCCTGTATTGTTACGTTATTTCTTAAGGGTAAGACTTCTAGAACGTCATTTTCAAACAATTACCTTTGAGCACGTTCCTAGAGAATTTAATGCATTAGCTGATTCTTTGGAAAATTATGTGTTAGATTGGCATTTGTCACATTTACTATAAAAGATTCATTCATGAGTACACATATTTTTATAGATCATTAAAAACACATAAAAATTTAAAAACATAAAATCACCAAAATATATATATATATATATATATATATATATATATATATATATATATATATATATATATGTCATGTCTAGTACATCGTAACATCAAAAAATCTTCCAAAACTTGGGTGTTTTACAAAAAATTGGCTATACTAAGCCACACTCTGACACTAATACATCCGCTCCGCCAACTAGGCCTGATGCTCATGGTAGCATACAATTGCTCTAGCTATCCTCCTCAGAGGCACTAGGTATCTCTCCGGCACACCTACAGTATGCCGCTGCAGACGAACTGGAACCTGTTGGGCCGTTAATATGCCATTATTATTATCACTTGTGAACGCTTATTCCACCCATTTCTACCATTCTTCATCACGTTATTTATTATAATTTATTATTTAAATCCATTTTATGATGATTTATGCTTCTATGAATGAATGTTATTTATTCTCCTTTATTTCTAATAAATTGATGATTATGAATTATTTTATCAATGATAGTTTTAATAAGTTGGTTATAACATTATTCACCATTTTTAGCCTCCAAGATAATTTCCGGATTGAAGATTTGATCATTAAAAGTGCCAACTCAGAAATGCGCTGGAATAAGGAGTGACAGTTTTGCGGTTGAGATTCTGAGCAAATGAAGACGAATCTGGAAAATCCGGAACATGGGTTTTGTTCAGAACGGACCCAATTAACTTTATTGAAGAACGGTTTGCCCAAATTCGGCTTGTACTGAGAGAAACACAGGGTTCTTTGAGCACGATTTTCTCAGATTTGTTGTTGCGGCCGTCCTCCAAATCTCAGCTGCAAAGCCAAATTCGTCTTGCTCTTGTTGAGAGATGGATGGAAATATATCTTCTTGTTGATCAATTGGTTGGAAACAATCCAATTTTGTAATAGAATCATGTTGTAATTATCTCTATTGTAACCACTCTTTGCTCTCTTTGTATTTAAATCAGAACAGAGATCAGAGAGGGGGGAGGACTTCAGGGATGGATTCGAATGATGGAATTGAGGATGAATTAGAGATTCAGAATTGAGGATGGCAGAGAGAATGGATAATGGCTGAGAGATGGAGAGATTTCTTGTTGTAATCCACTATAACTCTGCTTTGATATTTTAATATAAATCTGGTTGCCATTCCATCTTTGATCCTGAAGTAACCCAGCAGCATCCACTGGTGGCTAAGGGCCCAGCCTCTGGTGGATTGTGCTGCTCCTGTATATTATATTCTTTTGTTTTATGCGTGGTTTGCTTATCAGTTTTATTTGGTAATCTAGTATGTTCTATTATTTTACATCACAGCTCTGTCACGTAATCTCATTTTCTGAGACAGAAATATCATATCGATTTTGCAACGCATTGTTGTTTCTTTAAGTGCTGATATAAATGGTTTTTACAGGATACCGTTGCTATTCAATTATGGAATGTCTATGTTGTAACATTTGACCATTGGTATTATTGAATTCATCTTAGAAATTATATTTCCTTGCGATTGTTGAATTTATGAACGTTGCTGCTCCATTCTAAAAGACAGTCGTATTGTTTATAACTAAGACTGAAAAGTGGATTACCAAGATCAGATTGCTATTGAGGTGTGCCGTGTGTTAAGTTATTATGCATTTGTATTTGACTCTCCATCGTTGTTTCATATTCATTATTAGTTAATGGTGTTCTATTTCTGCGTGTTGTTCGATTCATCTTTAAAGATAGGGGATTGCTATCTGATTTCTGTAGGACATAATTATTGCATTTATTCTTGTAGACTAAAGGGTTGTTTCTTATTAAATTCAGCTGCTATTATAATTTCCTAGTCACCGTTCCATTCCAGATTTGCTGTTCAATTCTTTATTTGCTGTTCCATTTTGCTATCTGCTGTTCCATTTCCATTTACTCGCATTTGTTGTTTTGGTGTGAGAGACGATCTAAGGCTGTAGTGAGCTTCGGCATTCACTGTCTAGCTCCCAGACCCGTGGTCTATGCTCTAATTTCCTTTCCATCAGTTTCCTAAGGGATGGGTTATCGCTGCCGAACCCTTGACTGATAAGCTGCCTAGTTTTCTGAATGTGTGATTTATTCTTTTGAAGTAACTTAGTTATAGACAAGCATCCGTTTACTCTTGTATTTTTAAGCACTATACTGCAAAACATTACTCTTGAGTAAATAGCCACCTCAGACTGAGTACACTCTTGAAATAAAAAGTCGTCCCTGGGTTGACAATTAATGTGAGGTAATTAGGAGTTACAAAGACACCTTTTTATCACTCCACAGAACCTCCCGCATAGGAAGGGGTGGTATACCCATACTCAGACCCTCCAGGTTTCTGGAGAGTTCATGTAAAACTTGGGCATCATCATCATCGCCAGCTTCCGCATCCTCTACGAGTGCGCCAGCCCCGGGTAGCTGCAGTCCTCGCCGTGCATAGCGAGGGGCCCCAACTGGCTGGACAGGTGCCACATCTGTGTCAAGAAAACAAAAGCTTCATGTCAAAATATAATTTTCACCCTATCTCAACAAAAAAATTACATAAAAATTCAAAAGATAAAAAACAAAGTACTTCTTTGGATATGCATTGATAATCTCTTTCTTACCATCGAGTCCCTACTAGGTACCAGAAGGCAGGAATAACTCCGGATCACCTATGAAGTTCATCCCTACATAGGGATAATCCTTAATCATGATTATCTGGGAGTCTAGCCAATCAAAAAACCCATCATCAAAGCAGTGGCGGACGGGACCCTCTCCAGTCCGTGGAAGAAAAGCTGCCCACCGAGCCTGCCTCGGCTCGCGTGGGCCCAATGGCGCTGTAACGATTCTGGGCCTCATCAACGGTATCCGCTCTAGTAAGAAAGAAACAACCAGTGTACCGTACCCAAACTCTCTCTGGGTACAGGTCTTACATGTGGTAAGTTCTGCTCGGACCCGACGGACAACCCCGTCACACCAGTCGAAAACCTGAGGTTGCAAACAGTCCAGGGCTAGAAGCATCTTGGCCTTAGTGGCCACGTGCTGACTCTTGGCGCCTGCCAAGTGAACAATCATCCATAAGATAGACCTCAATGGTCTCAAGGCCACTTGGGCGATCGGTATCTGGTTACTCACAGCCTGAGTGTCACGTATGCAATGTGCACGAATCAGATCAGTAGTGGAACGTGGGTCAGCTCTGGACCCCGTCAAGTTGGGCCTCGCCCCACGACGGGATAGGCCGGTCAAAAAGTACACACCATCCTTTTCGATTGCGAGCTCATTGCCCCCAATCCGAAAGACAGGGTGGGTTCGTTCCACTACTGGATTAGCCACCTCAGGAGGTCCTCTTGACCCCTCATCAGTTCTAAGCGGGCATATTTTAGCAATCCACACCTGTGGAGAGCCAGCAAGCTTGCAGCATCCGTCACCATCTCTCGTTATTCCCGTTCATGTTCTCTCTCTCGCCAGATACTCATGTTTAAACAGCTCAATACCTGCACAAACAACATTTTCAACCGATCAAAACTTGCCTGGACCACTTCAAAACGGAAAAAATTGAGTTGCTAGAAAACACGGTGCGCCTAACGCTGGCTCTGGTACAAAACAGAGCGTGCTAACGCGGTATCCCTTCACGGGTTATGTGCTTAACGCATCTATTATACTCCTTCCCCGCGTTAGGCGCAAAAAATTTTCTAGGGCCTCAAAAATCTCTAATTTTGAACCAGCAAAAAGTAACAAAAAGATAATTAAATGATAGCAGGAGGTTCTAGCTCTTACCTGGATCTCGCGGGAAGGAAAACCGTGGCCCGGATTGACCGTAATCGTCAGCTGAAGTTTTCACCCCTTTCACCCCAGAGCTTCTTCACAGCACTTCACACAGTGAAAATGAAGGCCTTCTGACCTTTTTATAGCCATTTTTGGGGCACGACTCTCTTAAGCTAGTCAGAAAAGTCGTGAATTCTTGCTGCGCATGTGTCGCAACTTTTGAGATTTGGTACTGATGTTCTGATGAGCGATCAAGATTGATATGCAGACATACTCATGTGACACCGAGCATTCTTTTTACGGTATTTTTCTTTCTCGTTAATCCGAAAAACCTTGAGTTCCCTTCTTCGGACTCGTTAAACTTATACGAAGTTGACATCGAGCGTTCTTTTTGTATGGTCTTTTTCTTGCTCGTTAATCCGAAAAACCTAGAGTTTTCTTCTTCAGACTCGTTAAAATCATGAAGAAGCACTGAGCATTCTTTTTCGGAACCTTTTTTCTCACTCATAAAATGGAAAAAAACCGAGTTGTCTTTGTCGGGCTCGTTAAACTACCACGACAGAAAGGATGGAGCCATTCTTTTCTCTTTTTCAAAGCTCTTTAAACTGAAAAAGTAACCGATTTTTCTCTGTGTGACTCGTTAAAATTTCACTGAGGCGACCGAGTTTTCTCCGCGCGACTCGTTAAAATTTCACGGAGGGCACCGAGTTTTTATTTGTTGGACTCGTTAAAATTTCACAAAGAGTATTGATTTCACTCTGTCTCCTCGTACTCATAACAAAATGAGGTAGACGTCTATCGAACATAGATTTCTCACTTTTCCAGTTTCGATGGACTAACTTACGGAAAATGAACTGTTTCGGGCTTACTATTATCCCTTTGCCGTGCCCAGTTATCAAGACATGACAAAGGTACCCCAATGGAGTTTTCTTTCCTGACATTTTTCAGACTCTCTAAATATGAAAAATTCACCGAGTTTACTCGTCTGGACTCGTTAAACCTAATCAGACATGACATAGAGTTGTCTTTCCTGACATTTTTCAGACTCTCTAAATATGAAAAATTCACCGAGTTTACTCATTGTTGAGTCTCAAATCTGCATCTTTTCCATACACTTTTCTATACCTTTTTCACTCACCTGAACCTCCCAAATTGTCAATATCATTGTATATTAATTTCAAAAGAGCATCTAACATGGTTTTTAATTATATTTTTGTGTCTGCTGTTTGATTTAGATTTTGTTCATTTAGCTGCGGAATCTTGCCACTTTCCGCAGCTGATGCAACTTTCCGCAGCCATTTTGTGAAACTCTATGCTACAGGTGTCTACAGGAAAAACGAGCCACATGGGAAAGTCAGAAATGATGTGGACATGGTTCGTGTCCTATTGGCTCGAGAAAACTCATCTAAAGAAGCTGCGGTCAAAGGCGTCCAAATGGAAGTCAACCATAGAGTCTCACGGTGACAGGACTTTGTTTCGTGTCACGTGAAGGTTCATATGGCCATTACTGAGTTGCGAAGGACAAGTCGACATCTTTACATGGCTCCATAGCCGAATTCAAACATCCACTCCTCATAGATTTACTTTGCAATACGGCCATGATCCTAGATCCGTGGACGTAATGGTCTACGTGTTCTCCACCAGCATAAACTTTAGGAATTAGTTATGTTTCTTTTGTTATAAATAACGCGTTTGCATACGCATATAGAGTTAGTCTCGATTAGTCTGTGTTAGTTTTTATTAGTCTGCTCTGTAATGTAATTACGCTGCCTTTGTGTCGTAATACTACCTTACTGTTATGACTGCATTTTAATATAAGAAGACTATTTCCAAACGTAATTCGTACTTGAAGATTGTTGCCAAGGCTGGTGTAGAGGGCCCCTGCACTTGCCAAGGTTCTGTGCATTATTGTATAGTTCTTATTTTATTTATTTAAAGCTCATTGTGCCATAATCCATTCACATGTTTATACATTGCATCTTTCATGGTATATATGCTTCATTTCTGTTTATAAACTTTCATGCTTTCCATTTCACTTCTATCTTTCATGTTTTATGTTATTAATCACTGATCAGTGTTCTTGTTTCAGGTTATAGATAGGCAGCCCGGGCATTTTCATAGCTTTTTGACTAATGACATGGAATTAACATTGTTCTGCTGCTAATGTGTTTTTCTTAGTTTCTGTTTAATTTTAGTATTGCTTTGTTTAATTCAGTTTTGTTCATTTGCTTCAGTAGTTAAATTTAGATATATTAAACTGCTCATAGCATCTTCAGTTGCCTCCGAAAGCCACAGCTGGACTGATGGTGAGGGATTGTACTATGAAATGTGTAGTTTAGTATTAGTTTCTTTTCTGCAAATTTAGATATATTAAGCTGCTCATAGCATCTTCAGTTGCCTCCGAAAGCCACAGCTGGACTGATGGTGAGGGATTGTATTATGAAATGTGTAGTTTAGTATTAGTTTCTTTTCTGCAAATTTAGATATATTAAATTGTGCATGACATCTTCAGTTACCTCCGAAAGCCACAGCTGGATTGATGGTGAGGGATTGAATTATGAATGTATGGTTTGATATTAGTTTACTTTTTGCAAATTAGATATCAGTTACTCAAGTTGTTTATGGTTACTTCCGAAAATCATAGTTGGACTAATGATGAGGGATCAGAAGACAAGTTGATGTAAATTGATTTAGATTTACTTTATTGCAACTTTTGGATTTCTTTCAGCATAACTTATTTTGTGTTTAGACAGCAGCAAGAATAGTTTGGTTTCATGCTCACTAGTTCACTGTTTTGATTCATTAGATTAGCAGCATCTTTTCATTTCAGCAGCGCATTTTCATTTCCTTTCAAGTTTTGTCATTGTAATTTTCAAATTTCTTTTTAAGTTTCAAGTTGGTAAATCATTATAGAGGATATCATTTCCTTGAACAAACATAACCATACTTGTTTTCATTTTAGAATTTCCATTTCATCTTAGAAAACCAAAAACGACAAAAAGTTAAGAAATAAGTTATCTTGCACATATAGTGCGCCGCACTTCATCAGCTTACGAATCCCGGATTGACAAATTAAATGCAGCAATTTAGGACACACTAAATTGACCAAACATTTTGGCGCCGTTGCCGGGGAAGTGTAACTAGGTAGCCAATTTCTTAAAAAAAAAAAAAAAAATCATAAAAGAAGGGAAAACTTGATAACTTCTTGAAGTATGCTCTCCTCTTGCACCTAGTGTGACCTGGAGGATCAGAAAAGAGAGTTATTGGTTCAGTAATTTCTTAAGTATGCTCTCTTCTTGCACCTAGTGTGACCTGGAAGATCAGAAAGAGAATTATTAGCCCAACTTTTAAAAAATAAAAAATGACATGCATAGAGCAAGAGATTCTAGGGGAAGGTTTATAGCTAAAGCCAAGAGTTCGATTTTCACAACTCCATCTTCTTCCAGGCATAGACCAGATTCACCACCATCTACCCCTAGCCTTAAGATTTTTGGAAGTCAAGGAACAACTGAATTAGAGGATTCTCCTATACCACCTACTAAAACCCATTTAGAAAACAAAGAGACTCTCTCTCATCACTCCAACAAATGCAGAAGAGCCTAGAGGACACCAGGGACTCTCAAAGAAACTATCATGGCGGAGGAAGTAATAGATGGAGGTAGAGATAGAGGTAGAAGAGGAGGAAACAATGGAGACAACAATGGTGAAGGAAATAATGGTAGAAATAGGGAAGGAGACAACTTGTTTGGATTCCCTATAGTTGATGAGGAAACTCATGCAACGATGAAAAATATCTCACCATCTGTTCTCCCTAGCTTTTATGGATTGCAAAGTGAGGATCCTGAAACATTTCTGTTTGAGTTTGAAGTTGTGTGCCGAACCTATGACTATATGGAAGACTCTCAAAAACTCAAACTGTTTCCTTCAACTTTGAAGGGATCTGCTTTGAAATGGTTCATGGGATTGGCCACTCAATCTATTAGGACTTGGAATGATATGAAACAAACATTTTTGGATAGATACTTGGACTATTGTATGCCCACCAATCACAAGGATGAGGTATTCAAAATGATGCAAAAAGAAGATGAAAATTTGGAAGATTTACTTGAAATATTTCAATACAACTTGAAAAGAGAAAATATGAGCAATTTAGATGATGAAACCTTGAAAGCCCTCATATTAAAAGCCATTAGAGATGAATGGATAGATATTTTAAACATGATGGGGAAAGGAGACATTTCTCAACTCCCACTTCGTGACATAACAGAACTATCTGTCCATCTCTCAAGAGGAAAATCTAAAACAGGAAAAGGGCCTAGGGATCCTTCTCTTATTAGGGCTAACAAATCTGCAACTGGATGAGTAAGTAGGGCAGAGATTGGTAATATGCTTGATGAGTTCAAAACTGATATCTTAGGGAGCCTTAGTGAACAACTAGACACCCTTAAAATCCAAAACAAGCAGAAAGTAGAAACAGATGCTTTAGCCATCTTTTGTCCAAAATGTAGGAAGAAACATGCTTTAAGGGAATGTCCCTTGGATGCAAAAGTTGTAGAAACATGTATGATTTGCTCAGAGAATCATGAGATCAAGGATTGTCCTTCAATTCCTGGACTCAAAGCTGTCTTTCAAGAAGACCCAAATTCGGTAGAATCTCTCTGTTTTGTTGCAAGAAGACCTTGGCAGGGACAACAAACTCAAGGGTTTAACAACCCTATGAATTTTCAAACCCCACCAAATTGGAATCCTTGGAAACAACCTTGGCCCCAACATCAGAATCCATATCAACCATGGGTACAAGGGATGCAAAATCCTTATGGGAGATTTGCTCAATTTTATCAATATCCTCCATCTTTTCAAAATCAACAAGCTCCACAACTTCCAAACCTAAATCCACAACTTTCATTGCCATTTCCACAACAACAACCTTCTTAACAAAATCCAAATCCTCAACTCATGCTCCCATACCAACAAAAGACAAATCAACTTCCAGCTCAGCCATTGCCAAATCCTAACAATAAAAATCCTCAGAATACTTACATGGTAGAAGGACAACAATTTCCTACCTATATGATTGTTCCTCTCAGCGATGTACAACTCAGATCTGGTAGAGTTTTAGAAAAACCTTCTATAGATATTCAAGAGCAAGATACCTCTGAGGAGGATTCTCTTCAAGTCAATAAGGGTTCTGAGGAAGAATCTCTTCAAAATTCAAGCATTCAAAAAGAAAAAGAAAAGACAACACCCACAACTCCTATAGTTGAGCAACCTGCATCTTTATCTACACCTCCTTTTCCTGAAAGACTACAAATTGACAAGGGGGTGGAAAAACAAATCTTGTTGCCTAACTATGACTTCCTAGATGAATTGAAGAATGTTTGTATCAAGATTCCCTTGCTACAAGCCATTCGAGAGATTCCTATTCTAGCAAAAACCATAAAGGAGTTGAGTTTCAAAAGACCAGGAAGGAAACTAAAAGACACAAGAAGAATCCACCTGGTAGGAAAGATTGGAGATATTATGATGGGAAAAATTACCATGCAGAAGTATGTAGATCCAGGAAGTCCAATTGTCAAGACACATATAAATGGGATAGAAATTCCAAACACATTGATTGACTTAGGGGCTGCTATCAACATTATGAGTAGACAGACTATGGACCGGCTAAAACTTCCTAACCTTCTTTTTACACCTACTTTACTGCAACTTGCAGATCGATCAATTATTAAACCAGATGGTGTATTAGAAGATATTTCAGTCTCCTTAGATTCTTGGGAATATCCGGTAGATTTTATGATTTTGACTCCCAAGAGTAATCTAGGAGGGCACCCACTTATCTTAGGAAGACCTTGGCTAGCCACAGCTGATGATTTTATTAGTTGTAGATCTGGGGACATGTACATTTCTAATGGTAATTCGACAAAGAAATTCAATTTGTATCCTCCAGCAACAGCAATCACAGAAGTAGGAGACAATGAATGGGTTGATGATGAGGACACTATACAACCTGTCTTTACCATTTCTGAAATCAGTGAGGATAGTCAAGTTCTGAACACATTAGAAAATTTTGAGACATCTTCAGAATATGACCCCACACAATTTCAGTTGGAATCTGACATAGAATATTTATCATCAAGACAAATGTCTCTTTACTCTATGGAAGAGTTTGGTAGTTCTACTATTGAGATTTTTCCAGGAAAAACACTGAATATCAACAAACTTTTGGAAGAATCACAACAAGAAGAACTAACCAAAATCTTACAAAAACATTCTACTGCATTTGCATGGGAGTATACTGACATGAAGGGTATTGATCCTAAGACTTGCATCCATCATATCTATATTGAGGAAAACAGTAGACCAATCAGACAACCTCAAAGAAGGATGAATCCAAATCTTTGGGAGATAGTGAAAGAAGAGCTCCAAAAACTTCTCAATGTAAACTTCATTTATCCAATTTCAGATAGCCGATGGGTTTCTCCTTTGGTTATAGTACCTAAAAAGAATGGTAAATGGAGGGTATGCATTGATTACGGGGAATTGAACAAAGCAACTTTGAAGGATCACTTTCCTTTGCATTTTATTGATCAGGTATTAGATACATTAGCAGGTAAAAAGTACTTTTCATTTTTGGATTGTTTTAGTGGCTATAATCAAATTCAGGTAGCACCTGAAGATCAAGATAAGACCACATTTACTTGTCCATGGGGAACTTTTGCCTACCGAGTGCTTCCTTTTGGGTTATGTAATGCACAAGCAACATTCCAAAGAGCAGTACTAGGAATTTTTTCTGATCTAATCCATGATTGTGTAGAGGTTTATATGGATGATTTTACAGTTTATGGTAATTCATTTGAAGAGGCATTAGAAAAATTGGAAAAAGTTCTCATAAGATGTAAAGAAACAAACCTTTCATTAAGCCATGAAAAATGCTTTATGATGTTTACTGAAGGGATTGTTTTAGGACATCATATTTCAGGAGATGGGATTAAGGTTGATAGATCAAAAGTTGAAGTCATCTCCAAGTTGCCTATTCCAAATTGTCGAAGAGATGTTAGAAGTTTTCTAGGATTTACTGGTTACTATAGAAGATTTATAGAAAACTTCACTAAAATAGCATCTCCACTCTTCAAATTTCTTACAAAAGATTGTGAATTCAAATGGGATCCTGATTGTCAATCAGCCTTTGAAACTTTGAAAACAAGAATATCTGAAGCACCTATCTTGAGAGGACCAAATTGGAAACTCCCTTTCCATATTTCTACGGATACTTCAGATACAGCTCTAGGAGCTGTGTTGGGTCAAAAATATTTAGTTCCTTATGCCATTTATTATACCAGTAAAAATTTGACTCCCACAGAGTTGAACTATACTGTGACTGAAAAAGAGTTTTTAGTTGTTGTTCATGCAATTAATAAGTTTAGACATTACATAACAGGCTATGAAACTTTTATTCATACTGACCATTCTGTAATTAGATATTTAATGAACAAACCTGTTACTAATGGCAGAGTGACAAGATGGCTCTTACTTTTGCAAGAATTCAATATTACTGTGTTGGATAGACCAGGAAAACAAAATACGGTAGCTGATTTCTTGTCTAGGATTCAGAATACTAAAGAAGATTCTCCTGTAGAGGATAAGTTTCCTGATGAATACTTGTTTGCAGTAACTATTAAGACTCCTTGGTATGCAGATATTGCTAACTATTTGGTTACGGGGAAACTACCTTCACATTTATTTCCAAGTGAAAAACGAAAAATTATTCAGGAGAGTTCAAAATATTCATGGATTTCTAACGAATTGTTTAAAACAGGGCCAGATCTTGTGATCAGAAGATGTGTCAGGGAAGATGAAATGCCTGATATTCTTAAGGCATGCCATGATGAACCATGCGGCGGACACTTTGCGGACAAAAGGACGGCCTATAAAATCCTTTCCTTGGGATATTATTGGCCTTCTCTCTTCAAAGATGCAAAGCAATATGTCAAAAGGATGGACGGCCTATAAAATCCTCTCTTTAGGATATTATTGGCCTTCCCTCTTCAAAGATGTAAAACAATATGTCAAAAGGTGTGACAGCTGCCAAAGAGTAGGGAAACCTACCCTTTCAAATGAAATTCCATTGCAAACACAGGTACTCATTGAACCCTTTGAAAAATGGGCTTTAGATTTCATTGGACCTATTAATCCACCATCTAAGCAAAAGAAGTATATATTGGTTTGTACTGATTATGTTACTAAATGGGTAGAAGCCAAAGCATTAGTATCTGCTACTGAAAATTCAGTTCATTTTCTTTATGAGGATATTTTTACTCGCTTTGGTGTTCCAAGAGAAATTGTGACAGATCAGGGGAGCCAATTCACATCCAACTTGGTGGAGAAGTTGATGTAAGAATACAAAATCAAGCACTAAAGATCTACTCATTACCATCCGCAAGAAAATGGTCAAGTGGAGTCCACAAATAAAGTTCTTGAAAGTATCATCACCAAAACTGTTCATCTACATAGAAGAGATTGGGCAGAAAGGCTTCCTGAAGCCTTGTGGGCCTACAGAACTACATGGAGAAATACAACGGGACATTCTCCCTATGAACTTGTTTATGGGAAAGAAGTCTTGCTCCCCATTGAGTTCCAAGTCAAGACCTTCAAGATAGCAGTTCAATTGGGGATGGACTTATCAGAAGCCCAAAAGCATAGAATGGAGCAGTTGAATGAGCTAGATGAGATCAGACAAGAAGCAATTCTAAGAATTGATCTAGTTCAATATCAAAGAACTAAATGGCATGACAAATATATCAAAGAGAAGAAGTTTCAAGAAGGAGATTGGGCATTGTTATTTGACTCCAAGTTTAAAGATTTTCAAGGGAAATTTCAGACTCATTGGCTTGGGCCATATGAGATTGACAAGATCTTTAGCAATGGAGCTGTAAGAATCAAGACCATTTATGAGTTTCAAACTCCTCTTATTGTGAATGGCCATAGATTGAAAGTTTATCATAAGCCACTCTCAAAAGAGGATTTTGTCAAAATGTTTCAAGAAAGTTCTGCAATCAGGCTGGTACAGAAGAATTCTTCTTCTCCACCAACCTAGCTTTTGTTCTTTTCAGTTAAAAAAAATAAAATTAAATATATATATATATATATATATTTTGTATAAGCCTGAAAACCAATCACTGATTGGCAGTCTTATACAGAAAATATTGGGTGAAAATCAGGAACACCTGACACCTTATATTTTCCAAAAAAAAAAAATCTCTCTTTCATTTCACAAGTTTTGTGACCACCCACTCCATTTCATTCCACTTCATTCCATTTCATTTCACTTCATTTCACTCCATTTCACTTCATTTTATTCCATTTCATCAATAAAATTCTTTTTCATGACCATTTCCATCTGGTCATTTGTCATATGTTCATCTCCATTCATCCAAATAATAGCTGTGTCAGTTTCCGCAGCTGACATCTGTTTCCGCAGCTGAATCCAGTTTCCGCAGCCAGAAGCAGATTCCGCAGCTACAACTCTGTTTTCAAAAGAATGTACAACTAGATGTTATTTCCATAATCATGAAATAAAATGTAAAATGCAAGAGAGGATCAATGGGACATTCAAGACACTAATGAAGATCAATCAGTTGAAGACCAAGGGCAAAAGCAAGGATTCCAAAGGTATGAATAAAGTTTATTTCAAATAGTATCGAAAACACATTTTTATGTACTCATGTTCAAATATCCCGCCGTAGATAATGATACGTATTTGAGTTGACAAAGGACTCTTACAAGCCGCATAACTTCATAATCATTGTTTGAAACGTGTTCATATTTATGACACAGCCACCAAAAATTCAAAATGTGGCCGAATGCATTATACTTTGTTAACCTCTTTGTCGTGTCTCTGTCGTATTTACAAAACCCCACTCTACTCATTCTCACTCTCTGTTTCATTCCATTCCGTTCCTTTTTCTCACTCTCATTCCCGTATATCCACCCACAGTCTTATTCCATTCTCGCTGTGGTTATTTCCGCTTTATGATAACATCCCTACGCATTGTGCATTGCACAGGTATTCCATCGCCCATTTACTCTTAACCTCACAGAGGTAAGTCGTGAAGCACAGAGAAGGCATGGAAAATGATATATGCGTAGTCAAGGACCGAAATTTATGAGGATTTGCCAAGCAAAGGATGTTGAGGAAAGCTAAATGGTCATGCTTTATTCGTAAATTGTGGGTTACCACAGAGAAGTTACCAAAGCTGGTCAAGAAGTTTGGCTGATGGCCTGGCTGCATGGGACCTGCTTTGAATAATGAAGATCATGGGCAGCTACAGAGCTTCTTCAGGAAGGAGAACGTTGGTTCAAAAACAAAAGTATCAGTGATGAGGCATGGAGAACAATCCTCCGAAATCAAGGTATGGATATCACTGTTTTCAAAAGAGGAATCCATGTGCATGCAATAAAAGATGAATGGGCCACTTTATTACTCATTGTTCAGAAATTTATTACATGTGAAGGCCGTTTTGGCTCTATGTACATGTATCATACTAGGATATTGATGAATTTTCTTGAAAACCAAACTCTCAATCTTCCTTATTTCCTATATAATAGCTTGAAGAAAATGGCTGTCACTGTGCAAAAACACCTAGGAGATGTAGAGCCTCATTTATATCATCATGGGCTTATAAAAATTCTGATGGAAAAGGAGCTAAAAGAAAGAAAAGATACATGGGAACAATTCCTAGTTAGAAACTTCTTTGAAGAACCTCAGGAAATTCCTGAAGGTAATCCAATTAGAAGGAGTAGAAGAAAGAAAATGGATGTTGAAACCCAAGCTGCTCCTACACAGGAAGTTCCCGCAGCTAGCACAGCAAAAAGAAGTAGAAGGAAAAGAACAGTAGATGAAATCCAAGATACTTCTACTATTACTATGAAGAAAAATGATAGGGAAGAGAGATTGGTAAAAAGGAAGAAGAAGGAAATCAAAACTAAGAAGCCAATAATATCAAAAGGGAAAGAAATTGTTGAGGCTGTCCATAAAACTTCTTCTTCTGAAGAAGAAGATCACCAAATTCTATCTGAAAGATTAATTTTTCTTCAAAAACAGTCATCTCTATCTAAGAAGGCAAAAAAAGGAAAACAAGAACAAAAGGGTATTATACCACAGCATGTGAGGAGAAGCAGCAGGCTTAAGGGAAAACTGAGAAAAACACAAATTAAAGGTCCTCATTTCATTGATTTGGGTGAGGAGACATCTGAACAGTCTCCAACTGACCATAGTCCATTTCACTGCTTAGTGAACTCCGACAACTTCACTCCCAATCGCACAAAATGCGTATCTATCTTATTCTCAAAGAAATATTGATGTGAAAGTTCTCCTTACCAAATTTTGGAATTGATAATTCTCCTCATACATTTTTAGACAAATTAGTTGAAAAGACAATCGGATAATCCCCAAATGAAGGTGAGGTCTATGACTATATTAATCCTTGAGAAGGTACCACAAAATTGAAAAAATTCTTCTTATTCTAAACTATACATTGCAGGATGACTTGGTTCAGTCATTAAAACAGGAGATTTTTGAGCTTGAGCTTTTGAACCGGCATATCAAAAATGAAAATGAAACACTCAAAGAGCAAGGCAAACTGGACAAGATTATCCATGCCAATACTATGTTACATTTGGGTATTTGGCAAAAGAAGAATAAGAAGCTAAAAAGGAAATGCCAAAAATTGAGCAGAGCACTTGTGAATATCAAATTCAGGTGCCTCATGAAGAAACCCAGAATGATGGCAGTACCAAAGTAGAAGAGAAGGGGGTTAGATGTGCTGGCTAAAGTTTCAAGGCACATGAATTGAACAAAGAGTATCAAAATTTTGGTTGCATGAGGACATGCAACACCTTCATAGTGGGGGTATGTTGAGTCCCGAATTTGCCTCTTTTCCATACACTTTTCCATATCTTTTTCACTCACCTAAACCTCCAAAATTGTCAATATCATGTGCAAAAGGGTATCTAACATGGTTTTTAATTATGTTTATGTGTTTTCTATTTGATTTAGATTTTGTTCATACAGCTGCGGAAACTTGTCACTTTCCGCAGCCGCTGCAACTTTCCGCAGCTATTTTGTGGAAATCAATGTTACAGGTGTCAACGAAGGAAACGAGCCACATGGGCAGGCTAGGAATGACAAGGAAATGGTTCGTGTCCTATTGGTTCAATGAAATTCGTCAAGGAAAGTCGCGGTCAAAGCCATCCACGTGGAAGTCAACTGTGGAGTTCTATGTCGGCTGGACTCTGTTTCGTGGCATAGAAACATCCATACGGCCGTTTCCAAGCTTGCGGAGGTTAATTGACATCTGTGCAAAGTTCTGGAGTTGAATTTAAGCGCCCACCTTCCATAGATCCGTTTTCCAACATGGCCATACTCCTATATCCGTGGCCTTAGTGGTCTACGTGCTGGCTGCTATCATAAACTTCAGGAGACAGTTACAGTTTATTGCTTTATATAGAGCGTTTGCATACGCACGTAGAGTTAGTTGATAGTTGCTGAGTTGATAGCTGTTGAATTGTTAATTAATAGTTGATGTGTGTACTCTGTTATGTAGTGATTACGCTGCCTTGAGCCGTAATACTACCAGTCTGTAATGAACTGCCTTTTAATGTGAAAAACTCTGTTTTCAACTTAATTTGTGTTGAGGATCGTTACCAAAGCTGCGTAGAGGGCCCCTGCTCAGCCGAGGTTCTGTATATTAATGTTTATATTTTTCATTTCATTTCTTTAAACAGTCATTGTATCATAACCCATTACATGTTCATATTTCATAGTTGCTTCATTTCTGTTCATTAATTTCCATTGCATTCTTGTCTTTCATGTTTTTATGATTGTTAAATCACTGATCAGTTTTCTTGTGCAGGTTTTAGGTAGACAGCCCGGGGCATTTTCATAGTATTTTGGCTAATGATATGAAAATGACATTATTCTGCTGCTAGTTTTCTTTCCACAGCTTTTGTTTAACTTCAGTCTTGTTTTGTTCATTTCAGTTTTGTTTATCTGATTCAGTAGTTAAATTTAAATATATTAAGCTACTCATAGTGTCTTCGGTTACCTCCGAAAGCCACAGCTGGACTGATGGTGAGGGGCTGCATGATGAAATTTGTAGTTTAGTATTAGTTCCTTTTCTGCAAATTTAGATATATTAAATCATGTATGAAATCTTCAGTTGCCTCCGAAAGCCACAGCTGGACTGATGGCGAGGGATTGAATTATGTGTGTATGGTTTAGTATTAGTTTACTTTCTGCAAATTAAATAATCAGTTACACAAGTTGTTTATGATTACTTCCGCAAGTCATAGCTTGTCTAATGATGAAGGGTCAGAAAATGAATTGATGTAATCTGATTTAGATTTATTTCATTGCAATTTTGAATTTCCATAAGAGTAGTTTCTTTTGTGTTCAGTTGGCAGCAAGAATAGTTTAGTTTTCATGTTCACTAGTTTCTTGTTTTGATTCATTAGATTAGCAGCACTTTTCATTTCAGCAGTACACTTTTACTTTCTTTTAAAGTTTTGTCATTGTAATTTTAATTTGCTTTTAAAGTTTCGAGATTGGTAAATCATTATAGGGGATATCACTTCCTTGAACAATTATAACCAAGCTTGTTTTTCACTTTAGAATTTCCATTTCACCTTAGAAAGACCATAAACGACAAAAAGTTAAGAAAGAGGTTATCTTGCACATATAGTGCGCCGCACTTCATCAGCTTACGATTCCCGGATTGACAATTAAATGCAGCAATTTAGGACACACTAAATTGACCAAACATCCAGCAGATGACCAATTGATTGTTTTCGATGCCCATCAGTCAGAGTCTCCTCCTCTTCCTGCTTCCGTAGCTTTCCAAATCTCAGTCAAAATCCGAAACGCTAACATTTCCCGGTGCATCATTAACGAGGGGGCATCCACCTGTGTAATGTCAGCTTCGGTTTGGAAACAACTTGGATCTCCTGAGATGGCCCCTTCCACAATCACCCTTCGTGTATGGGATGGCCATGCCTCCCAGCCCATTGGCCTCTTCCGTAATTGTCCTATCACCCTTGCGGGCAAGACTATTTGTGTCGACGTTGAAGTTATCGACGCCCCTCTTGACTATAAAATTCTTTTAGGGCGTAGTTAAACCTATGCCATTTCTGCCGTCCCATCCGCAATCCACTGCAAGATGTTTTTCCCGCATAATGGAAATATTGTCACCATCGACCAGTTGACGTATCATGAACTAAAATCTCAGACTTCCCCTGAGTCCACCATCTCTGCTGTCACCAACAACCAAGCTGTTGATTCTTTGACCAGTGTTTCCCCCGGCGTCTACAAAGACTCCTCCTTGCTTGGAAATTTCCCAGGTCCTTCCCCTCCTTCTGTCTCTGATCCTAGCTTGGCGAATGTTTGCATGATGCAATCGTCCCAGGCCAACCTTAAGCAACCCACTTTGGTTAGTCAGCAACCTCAATCTAGCCCACCTCAACCCGCTCCTAGCCCTTTGCCTCAGCCAGCCGGACCTCTCCCTTCTAACCCTTCCCCCACTGTTAATACCCCTACGCTTTTCTATCCTCCTGGGTCGGTTCCACCAGGTCTCAACCATCTTGGAGCCATCCCTCCTAGCCATTACTTTGTTGGTCAGATACCGTTCCTAGCTCCCCGACCAGGACTGTACACGGTACCTGTCATGGCCACCCGCTCTCTTCCTAACCTGACCCTTGGGATTCCCTTCTGGTACCTTGACCCTCCAACCGCTACCTCACCTGGTCAACCCAAACCTTATCTTGCTTTGACCTCGGTTCAACCAGTCCCCATGACTTCTCCCGCTGCAACAGTGCCTCAGTCACCTCAACAGGACCCACCTCCTGCTACGACCGCTTCGGGTAAGAATGGCAAAGCTCATAGGGGGGCATCAAAGGACAAGGTTTCCCCGACAAACCCTGCCCCTCCTCGACCTCCAAAGCATACCATCCAATGTGCTTTGTGTGATGTTTTTGGCCACACCACCCATACCTGTCCTGAACTGCCTCATCTCAAGCCCATGGTTAACGTCGCGTTCACTGAGTCCACGGTCCCAGAAGCCTCTGTTCCTTCCGTGACTGTGGCCAAGAACCCCAAGAATATTCACACCAACCACCCCTGTGCTTTGTGTGATATCCATGGCCATTACACCCACCTTTGTCCCCGCCTCGACTACTTCTGCTCCTCTCTAGCTGCGGTCCGCCAATTGAGGCCAAGCGCAACGAGTCCACCTCTCCCCTCTTTGCGCATTTTGCTTCGGCAGAACTACCAGACATGAATTCTCCCATTGACATTCCCCCCCCTGATGTCATGATGATGGAGCCTTCGTCCACTATTTTCTACCTATCATCATCCATGAGACCCTCGGGGAACATTCCCTCTGAATCCTCCCCTGTTGTTTCGCTTGACCTTCCTTCCGCGATCACCTTGGGCTCAACATCGGTAGATCCTTTATCTGCCTACTCTTCGGTCACCCCTTGTGACGATGCGCATGTGAACCTCTCTTCTCATGATGATGAGTTAGGTAGCTTCGCTGCGTCGGGTGGTCTTTCTTCCACCAGTCACCCCATCTTCTCTCACGATGATGACATTATGGAAGGAATCATCTCCCCTGATTTTATCTATTCCCCCTTACATCGACCCCATGCGTTCACACCACATACACGTTGTGGCCATACCATTGAAACCCATTGTTTGAGTAAGGGGGCACCCATATTTGAGAGACCAAGAGCAGAAATTCTCCACAACTCTCCTAGTGTATCTGGTCGTGCCGATTTTAGTACCATTATTCTTCCACATTTCGAAGAACCTCTAGAGTCCCATATCACTTCAGATCACTCTAGGGATGATACCCCTTATCGTTCCTTCATCTTCCATCAACAACCCAGTTTCTTAGACATTGTTGTTGACCAATCTATCAGTTTTATAAGAGAGCATCAGTTTATTATCTCCAAATCCTCTTTTTGGGATAGTGACACCATGTATGCCAACCCAGAAACTTAAAGTCCATTTGATTCATATATGCAGTACTACAAGAGATTGGTAATCCTCCATTTCCTTTCTCAAGCTGCATAACCATAACAAAAACAAATGACGCATCACATCATTAAAATGTGTTTAGATCCCCCTTTTCCTACATAGATTTTGGCATGACCACAACATGCTTGGGGGCACCCAGGCCCCTCAACCATACAAATCCCATATCTCAGCCAAAAACAACCCTGAAACCCCCTTTCTCTGACAGGTCGTACTTTTCAGGTCATTTCCTGGGATAAGTCGCAGTTTTCTGCCCAGTACCTGCTACCCAGGTCGCAGAACAGACCCCAAAAAGTGCGACCTGGCCTGTCCATGAGCTCTGGGTACCTGTTAGTTTTTAGTACCTTGATACTTCATCAGGACACATTGTATCCACGAAGGGTCTATTCATCTCTCCTCCAAATCGAATTTCTTCACTTACAACACTTGTGCTTGGGGCACCACTTTGCCTCCTTACTTATCTTTGTTCGTGTTGATTTTCATCATGAGATACCCTATTGTACTCATGTTTTTATGGTCCCCCATTGGACCTTCCTTGTGTGGCAGCACCATCGAGTAGCCCTTTTTTAGAGCATCTGAGTTGAGTCATCATCGCATTTATGGAGTCTACCCCAAGTCCCTTTGTATCCCGCTATAGTCCTCCATCCTTTCTTGCTTAGTCCCTCTCTCGTGTCACACATTATGGCCTTTAGTACCCTTGTCCCCTATCCCTCATGATATTGTGTTAGTCGCTGCCAAGACATTCACGCCCTTTATGCTCTAACAAGGGAAGTCGTCCAACCGCTCCTCCGTATCCCTCATTCCACCATCATCATCAGTGTCTACTTGTTCGTCGCTATACTATTTTCCTTCGCGCCTTAGTTGGGGTTACCTTATTGCCTCACCTATGGCAGACCTACTTCTGTCGACATCAACTCATTTACTCCAGAAGCCAGGTCTAGGGGGCAGTGTACCTTGGTTCGAGCTCTTCTCAGCATGATCGTGAGCTATACACTTGATGGTCCAGTGATGCAGCAACAACTATTGGTGATTCTCGGACATGTGTGAGATGTCTCAACCCTCATGAGGGGGTGGCCCTGTAGGTAGCCCCCCACATGCCCGGATGACTTCTCCATTTCAATCCTTGATGTAGCTCCTCCCATTTGATGATATTGGCCTCAGCCGCTTGCAGTGCCTCTTCGATTTGCATGTATCAGTCAGATTTTGCGAGCCCTTCCCCGTGTGTAGGGGGCATTTGGGCATATTTGTATCTCTTGTACTAAAATCTTCTTGTATAAGTTCTGAAGGTTATTCCAGGCATCACATGTATGTGAGATTCATCATTTTTATCTGGCTCATGTTTCGGCTAGCACATGCTTCATTATTGCGTTCCGTGGTTTTCTGGGCGCCTTATTATTTGTACTATTGTATTGATGGGCATAGGTATGCCTCCCCCGCCGCCTTTAACACTGGTACTACTTCATCACCTAGAGACTTGTTGCACCTATAAGTCTCATCTCCTCTGGGTCTAGTCCTTTAGCACATTAGACTACCTCACATTCCTCTCCCTCACTTCCCTCTTGATGCCTAGTGATTGAGTTCTTACAACGTACTTCAGTCATACGATTTGCTCCTAACACTCGTATGTTGGGGGGCAATCTGTTACACCATTTTTTTGGTCATCTAACCCATTATCATTAGATGAACCCAAGTACACCATGTAAGACCAATTTTACCTTAAGTAAAATTGATTTCACCATATAAAATAACATTTGTCCATATTTCCTAGTCATATTTAACCCAAAACAAGGAAATTGATTAAATAAATCATTATTTATTTATTTATTTCCTAGGAATAAGTTATTCAAATCATTATTTAATAACATTCCTAGTTAAATTTGACTAAATCATTTGTAAATAATTAAATAAATCATTATTTATTTAATTATATCCCTATCATTTCCCTAAAATGATAAATAAATCATTTATTTATTTATTATTTATAAATAAAGGAATTGACCCAAGTCAAGAATCCTTTTCCCTCCAAAAAATATAGTAAAATATTCCTAAAGGGTGCTTCTAGAAGTCGATTAATAATATTTTATTCACGCACCGAGTTCTAGGCCGCCCCAATATTTTGTTATAAATAGGAGGGTTTTCCCCATTAATTAGTCACATTCATTGCATTAGATCACTCTGGATCTTCTCTTGGTCACCATTTTCCATTTTTCTTTATGAACTCCCATTGAGTTCTATGTTTGTTTTTCTACACCAATAAGAGAGAGGAATGTTAGATCTGAAACACTGAGGACTTTCAAGAACCCATCCCATTGAGGAGAACCGGAAAACACCTTTCTTGTTTTCCTCTCAGGTGCCCCATTCTTTAATATAATACAAATCATTCTTTTAAACACTTTGTCTTTAATTTGCCTATTGGATGCATGGAGCCATATTATATTTTATCTCGTTAATGTCTTTCAGGCTTAGATCTGAATTTGTGCAGCAGACTTAAAGATATTTTGCAGCCATAATCGATGTTAGGGCTATTTGTTATGCGTAGCTAAAGTGATCTTTTACGAAGAAAGATTCATACTAACACATGTAGATCCTTCTCCAACTCCTTTGCATCATCAAGAACATCATCATAAGTGGACTAGCATGCCAAACACATTTTCATCAAGAGAGGAACATGAAGGCCTAGTTGGCTAACCACCTCAGCATGAGTCAACATCTTTGCATCAAGTCATCACCTCTGCATCAAATCGATGATAACTATGTCTAGTATATTTTTATATAAACCACAAACCATGAGAGCTACCATCATCAGTTTGACATCAATGATATGACAAACAATACTAAGACCTTTTTGACATCAATGCCAAGACTACATTGTCAACACACCTAAGTTTTCATTGTCATTGTCTTTGTTTTCTTTGTTTTCCTAAATTATATTTTCAATTATTTGTACCATTTAAATATTTTTTATATACACTAATATTACTTTATTTTTTGTAATTATAAAGAAAAAACACCCTAGGGCACTCGCCATGGATCAGGATGGCATGGTCGTTGTACGCGCACTTGACCAGGAACATGGAGAAAATATTGAAGATCAAGTTAATGATCCTATGGAAGAATATTATTATGCTAATGGCATAGTTGAAGAAGAGGGGACAAATATATTGATCCAAAAGAGATTTATTAATGTTGGAATGGATGATGATGACGACCAACTAGATGGTGTTTTTGATAGATCTGTAATTGAGAAGGAAACAAAACATATTTATGAAGGCTCCAAAATAAGTCTTCCCTATGCTATATTGTTGTTGGTGAACTTAAATGTTATGAATGGTTTGTGAGTCACTTGTGTCACACAACTCCTAAGGTATGTAATATATTTTGTGAAATTTACTACATCATGATAAAGACTTTTTTTCCTCTATTTTTATTTTTAGTTGATCATTTGTAAAATTTGGATGCAATATATACGATTAATATTCTTTACATTAATAAATATTGATTTTTTAATTATGTTGTATATTGTTAGGTGAAATTTTGTTACCATCATCACATGTTTTACCTCACACATATCGATATTTACATGCCATTATGAAATATATTGGAATGGAGTATCAAGATATTCATGCATGTCCTGATGATCATATTATGTATTATGGAGAACGTGCATTAAACAAGAATGCCAAAAATGTCAAATTAGTAGATATTGAATCAAGGAACAAAAAATGTGCCTCGCAAGGTTCTTCATTATATTCCCATAATTCCACATTTGCATATATTTTTCAGGTGTAAAATCATAACAAAATTTATGGATTACCATGCAAAGCATAGAAGTAAAGATGATGTTCTTTGAAATTCTGTAGATGGATCTGTATTTAAGAATATAGAGGAAATTTTGATACATTTTAAAGATGAACCTCTTAATCTTAGGCTTTCATTGGTAGCTGAAGATGTCAATTCATTTGGAGAGCTCAAATCTACTTACTTGGTGTGGCCTAATTTGTTATAAAACATAACATTCCTCCATGGATGTCAATAAAGAGGGAGCACATAATGTTGGAAATGATTGTTCTAGGTATTTATTTAGAATAGTTTTTTTTAGCAGGGTAGCATCTCGTTTGTCTTGCCTCTTTCATAAATATGTTTTATATGTTTGGTATTCTTTATTTACCCATATATATATTAATTATGTACTATATGTTCAATTGATTAGGTAAGTACCAAGTCAAGGATATGAATGTATATATTGAGTCTCTTATCGACGAGTTACTAGAGTTATGGAAGGGCATCACTATGTATGATATCTCTAGACCAGTAGGTGTGCAAAGGGAATTTCAATTCAACATAATTCTTGTATGGATAATTCACATGCCCAGGGCTAACAAAGTTTTGTGGTATATTATAAAGTTACACTTCACTTTAATAATTTTTAATTTTATGAAGTTCATGTCATGCATCATTTTTAAATAACATAATTCAAATCATTGTTATATAATTTAATACATCTCTTACAGGTCTTCAAGAAAAGGGTAAATCAACATGTCTAGTTTGTGGTCCTAAGATGAAATCTTGTCATTCTAGAAGTTTAGGAGAGGATGTGTTTGATAAGTATATGCACTTTATCTCTAAGAACCATAGGTACCGAAGTATTGAAAAACATATTTTCAATGGGAAAGAAGAGATTGTATTAAAACCATGGAGAATGAGACCTCGGTGACAGTAATTGCAATATACTATAATCAATTGTCAAGTTATGGATCAAAAAAGTCGTCTATGTATCATACATGAAATGTTTGGAATATTTTATATTTTTATTGCATTTTTTTCATTTTACTAATTGACCAACATTATTGTCATATCTTTAATTTTTCTTCACCTTGAAGGTTGTTATGAAGGCATTACTAATAGGACGCTTCCATGAGGAATGAAAAGTTATCTCATACAATTCAATAGGCTCCCCTAATATGAGTACCTAGAAATTGTTCATTTGTTCGATACAATGTACATTGAGAATAATGCAATAGAAATCTTATGAAAAATCTTAGATTGAAGGAGTGACAAAGAATTTTTTTTCAAAAATTGTAATGACAATGATGAGGCCAATCATGTAATGCAAAGTGTGATTCATTGAAATAGCGACGAAGACCAAAATGTAAGTACCCTTCCACAGTTATTGACAAAGCAACAAAGAAAGGATGTAAAATAGGTCATTGAAAATTAAATTCCCCACTAGATTTTATTCAAACATAAAGAATATTCTAACAAAGAAAGGTGAATTAGGTGGGATAAAAACTCTTGATTGGCATACCTTGATTTTAAGGTAATTATTTTTTGTATATAATTGTATATTGGTGAAACATCTCGTTAGTGTTTTTTTTCTACTAGTTTATGAATAAATAATGATTCACATTTTTTGTTACAATATGTTCTACCTCTATCCCTCCTATACAACTTTGAAAACAATTTCAAACAAGTTATCTTGGAAAATACATGAGGTAAGTGGTGAATTATATGCAAAGTGTAATTTGTTCAATTTTTTCGTGGAACTTATATTTGACTACATGTGATTATATATTTGAATTAATTTTACTTGTAATGTAATTATATATAGTTTTTTGTTGAAACATGTGATTTGCTTGCATCAATTGTAGATGGTTTTCACATAAAGAAATTGATAAAGAAGAAATAAAATATTGGAGGAGACAAATTCCTCGTCTAATGTGTGAAATGCAAAAGTATCTACCTATGAAATTTTTGAATGCACAAGAACACTACCTCATACACTTAGTTGAGTAGATTGAAAAGTGTATAATATATAATCACAAGGTCAGTGTGGATTGTTAATAGGAACTTGAAATCATTGAAGACTTTGGTTAGAAAAAGAGCATGTCCTGAGGGTTCTATGGAAGAGGGATATATAGTATATCAAACCATGGTTTATATTACTCAATATATTCCTAAAGTTGGTACTAGTATTAATGTGTATTACATTTGGGATGACAACTCCATTAACAAATTTGAAGGGGAGCACCTATTGGGGAAAGTTAGAATGAAGAAAGTGACATGTAATTAGATGGTGGAGATTTATAACAAATCTGACTTTTTGTTTTTATGTACATCATAATTATTTAATTTGTCTTCCTAAATAATCCATTTTTATGAAGGTATACCATGGTAATGATTATATGTGAATTGTTTTATTTTAATACATTTGGACATGTGGGGTGCAATACATTTATACATTGCAAACAATCTTGATTGAATGAAGGTACGGATTGAATAATGTAAATAATATAATAATGGTAAATTATCATGGCATGGTCTGGCTACATTGGTCAAAGAAATTGAATGTGAAAGAGATACCAATCTTATAGAGAGGGAAACTGATTTAGAAAATGGTTGAAAAGATAAATAAGAAAACATATCCACACATACTGTTTAGTTTTTTTTTTAATATTATATTACTGTATATGGTGTGATTTTTTTTATTGATTTGCATAATTTTCAGGTATAAATATGGTTATCAATTGATAATGCATTTTTTGACATATTGTAGTTGAAATACTACAAGGCTATGTGGTGCAATGGCCGTAAGTTTCACATGAAAATGTTGGATGAAAAGATGAAAAATTCTAATAGTGTGATAACTACAATATTTCAAGTTACTAATGTTTCATATAGAAGTGAAGGACATCCAAAAACTTATTTGAAATTGATACTATGGGTATTTGGAAGGTACAATTGAGTATGACTTTAAATCCTTCAAAATAGTTCTATTGGATGTCAAATGGTACATGCTACAAATGAATGAAAATGATCTTGATAGAATTGTTATTGAGCATGCTACCCGATTTACCATGGTTAATGAAAGGAATATTGAGGCAAGATCAAAGCCCTATGTTCTTCCAATCCAATGTCAACGGGTATTTTACTCATAAATTCCAGGTAGAGGGGGTTGGTCATATGGTTTTAGATATGATCTAAGAGGAAGGCTAGTAAAGTATAATGTAGCGGAAGAAGATGATATTGAGGAATAAGAGTAGTTACTTCACGTGTCAGATGAAGACATCAAAGAAGCACATGAAGTAGATGTTCAAGGTAATGCTCTGGAAGAAGCTGATATCAACGATGTACTGTTACATGAAGAAATTGAAGAAGTTGAACCAAATGTATGTGACAATGTTCCTAGTGATAATATGATTAGATATGATGACCAATCCTTTAAACATCAATTTTGAACTATATGATACAAATGTTCGATGAAGAATAATACTAATGATATCGAAATGTATTAGGTATGTATTTATATGTTTTTATTAGTTTCCATTTACCTTAATTTTTTGTTTTATTAGTTTCTATGCTTGATCAACCCCAAAAGGAGTCACATATCTCTGACTAAACTTGTAGGACCTAACCCCAAGGGCGTCGAGGAGAATTGATCATGTGACCTCTCGATCAGGGAGGTAATTAGAAACGATAACTTGAAAAATTAATCTAACCCTTGGGGATAGTTATGCTTAATTATTACTATGTTGTTTTCACATATTTTATAGTATATAAATTGGGTGTTGGGGAATTGAGAGTGATGTGATGGGTGGGGGGTGGGGGCGGGGTGGGGGGAATATGAGCTTCCACCTTCATGTGGTCGGCATAGTTTAGTAGTGTATATTCTAGAATCTCATTTAGGTTTATGCCATCATATCCAATTTTAAATTTGGTTCATATAACAATTTTCAAGGTTTTCCATTTACCAATTAGTGGAAATTATGCTTTAATTAATTTACCCTGAACATAGTGACCTATGAATGGGGCCAACATTGAATTTGTTTTAGATTGTTCTTCTATGCACTGAAATATTACATGGTTATAGTAGATGTATGTGTTGATGGTATGGGATGGTTTTGAGACTCAAATATGACTCACACAAAAAAATCAACAATCAAAGGATATATTTTTAACATAAATGTTAAAGAGATGTAATTATTTATTATTATTTGGTGTATTATTCTTATGTGATGGCTACAACTGTTATTAGTTAGTACATTTTTTATTAGTTATTATTCTTATTAGACAAGCTTATCGTAAGAAATTTTCATTTAAAATTCTCTTTTCTATTTATATGAAAAGGAAATATGTGGCCTAAATAAATCACACATAATTTATTATATGCATCATATTCTCTCACTTCATATCTCTAAGGATATGAATCCCCATGAGCACAAAAATCATGGTTAGGAACCAATTATCTACATTGAGATTAAGGCGATTGTTTCCAGTTGTGGGCCTACCCCTAATTAGGACCAATCCACCTCTTAACATTTACCAAAGAGTGGAAATTATTATTTAATTAATTGACCCAACATATAATGACTTGTGGATGGGACCAACGTTGAATTTTTTTCAATTTGTGCTTGCTTGCACTAAAATTTGACATGGTTATAGTATATGAATGTTTTGACGGTATGGGAGGGTTTTGAGATTCAAATACAACTAACACAAAGAAATCAACAATCAAATGAAATAATTTTAACATAAATTTCAAGGAGATGTAAATATTTATTATTATTTGGTGTCCTTATCATGGTATGCATTTTTCTTATGTGATGGCTACAACTATTCTTAGTTAGTACGTCTACAAAAATGCTTAGTCATCTTTCTTATTAGACAAGATTAGTGAGTTAACCTAAGGAAGAAGGGTAAATAAATTTTGTTTTTCAAAGTTTCATTTGAAATTATATTTTTCATTTAGGTGAAAATGAATGATGTAGCTTTACTGAATCACACATAATTATTCCGATAGGCATTTTATTGCAAGGTTCTGATTGGTTACACTATTGAGATCCTCAAAAATTGTCCAAAAGCTCAACAGTGTCACCAGGATTAAGTCTCCAACAACAAATTCTCGTCATCATCAAGGTCATTGTCATACCTCCAGGGACATGGAAAATGGTGAAAATCGATGGGATCTGATTGAAATTGGAGTATCTGCGTGGACATGGACAATGGTGAAAATCCATGAGATCTGATTGAAATTGGAGTCCCACATTCTACTTTCTTTCCATCCCCATGTTCATCATTGGAGTACCATATCAAAGCAAGCTCTATTCAAATTCCTGTATTAATGCTCATCTCCCTTTCTCAGATCATGCTCTCACCTTCCTCATGTTTTGATCTTGAAGGAATTCAAGGGCATTCAGGTTTATCTTCTATAAATCCGCAGAGAGTCCAGTTATTTCACATCCATTTTCTCTGAAGCCATACATCATTCCTCCTGAAAATGGTTGCAATGATTGCAAATGGTCAAGGTTGTAGGTGAGCCACTGTTTGTGTGACGCGAGTTGCAGGTTTCATGGCCTCATGGATATTAAAGTTGTTTCTTGGCAAGGGCTACACTGTAAATGTTGTTGTGCACAATCTAGAGAATGAAGAAAATGTGCGCCATCTCTTGGAAATTCTTGAAGCCGCAGAGAGGCTGAAGCTCTTTAGAGCGGAGCTATCGAAGGATGACAGTTTCAAAGCCACTATCTCTGGCTGTCACAGTGTTTTTCATATTGCCACTTTGATCGATTTCACACCCAAATATCCTGAGAATGATGCCATCAACGAAACCTTGAATGTCCTCAAGTCTTGCATGAAGGCCACAACCGTGAAGCGCGTGGTTGTCACATCCTCGATAGCCACCAATTCTGTCAACGAGTCGGCTGAGGAGAATTAGTACATCGACGAATCCTGCTAGATAGACGTGGATTTCCTTCAGACTAAGAAACCCCCTAATTGGCCATATCTAGTTTCAAAGACTCTTGCAGAGAAATATGTGCTCCAATATGAGTAAGAGTAGGGGCTGGATCTGGTGAAACATTATCCCTATTCTGGTGATGGGGACTTCCATAATTCCCAGCGTGCCATCCAGCATTGAGAAGGCACTGTCCTTCCTCATCGAAAACCCCCACATCTTGCAAGTTATCAAGGGCATGCAATTGGTGTCTGGTTCCTTCTCATTGGTACATGTGGACGACGTATGCCCTGCCCAAATTTTCTTGATGGAGAAAACCTCTGCTGAACGCCACCACATCTGCCGTTGCATCAACACCTCCGTCCCATAGCTGGACGAATACATATCCTAACGCTATTTGCAATACAGTGTCCCAACCCAGATTGAGGATGTGTCACCAAACCATAAGTTGAACATTTCATCAAAGGAATTGGTGGAAAGCAGTTTCTGCTTCAAATTTGGCATCGAAAAAATCTGCGATGACACCGTAGAATACTTCAAAAATAAGGGATCACTTAACTAGCTAATGGTGAAACAAAACAAGACAAAGGTGTTTGTTTAGTGGGTTGGATTAATACCGCTTCAATGCTTGGTGGTATTTGCAGCACAAAATTTCACTTCAAGTTGTGACAGCTCTTGATGTATATTGAAAATTTCCTTCAAGTTGCTTCCCAGGATGAGTTGAGAAATCAGATTCTCAGGTTGCAGAAATACGAATATGCATTTAACCTAATATCAGAATATATGTAATTGTTACATCCTAATTGCTCCCATCCTAGTTCTGATAAATATATTTGGCAATGGCGATGGCAGATCAACACGACGATGAGACCTCATCTAATAAGATTTGCATGTGCACCCAGACCCAACGACAATGATGGCATTCCTTCCATTCTCAGCGAATAATGTTTAATCAGACCCGATATTTGCAAAAAAAATAGTTGCAGTGAGAGTGATTTCCCGAGTTATGAAAGCAGAGTGGATCTCTTTATGAAATCCGAATTTTTCCTTCATCCTACTGGTGAAACCCCTACTCAAAGATCCCTATTCGATTCACTTATAGTTGGATGCATTCCCATGCTGTTTGATCCCCTTACAACATATTATCAGTAACCATGGAATCTGCCTGCTAATGAGCATTCATATTCATTTTACATATTGGAATATTATGTTAAAGAAAGGAAGATAAATGTTATAGAGACTCTGCAGAAAATCCTGTTGAAATATTAAAGTCACCTGCCAGCCGTTGGGCAGGAAGAACAAAGAACAAAGTACAGCAGCAGCAGCGGCAGCGCAGCAAAGATTGAGTGCACAACACCGTATAATAAAGAGGAATGGAGAAGAATTTATTGATGATGGGCCGCAGCCAAGTATGACAGCAAAGGAATTAATTTTTTTATGGGCGAGAAGTTACTTCAACAGAGAAATGAAGATTTTGTCTACGGAGGAGCAGATTCATTTAAAAACAGTCAAGTCGGGGATAAAAGCCCTCAACATTCAAATTGAAGAAAAATGAATGAAACAGGCAGAAGTTCTTTTATTTTATGAGAAGCCGGACGAGTGGTCCCTACCACTGTGTCACAAATTGCAGACCACAAGATTCATGGACCGCAGTGTCTTGTTGATGTGGATGTTGCGATGTGCGATGAGCAATCATCGCAACATCGCAATATTACATATCGCAACACAAATGTTATATATAACCCAAGTGTCTTGTTAATGTGGAGAGTTCCGTAGCAGAACGTTATATATAATATAACATTGAAACCATAATAAATCTCCCTCCCATAAAGCGCGAGGCCCGTGGGTCCACAAGACCACGTGGCCCTATATCGCAAATCGCACATCGCGCATTCCGCCCATTCCATTGTATTGATCGCAAATATTGAAACTTGCGATATGCGATATGCGCCGTCGCAATATCGCATATCGCATATTTCAATGTTGTCAAAGCTCTACGCCATCGCAAGTTTGTTTATCGCGATGTGCGATCATCGCGCCATCGCAAGATCGCACAATCGCATATCGCAAAAGTTGTTCCGCCGCATATGTTCCATCGCAAATGTTAAAGTTGCGATGTGTGCCTGTCGCACCATCGCAATATCACAATATCGCATTTCCATTGTTCGTTCCACCAAAATGTTATCGCAGGTCTGAAAGTTGCGATATGCGCCATCGCAAATCGCAATTTGGCCGACTGCAATGTGGACCCCACTCGTACGTCGCGCCATGTTCAAAGTTTTATGTTTTTCAAGGTTTTACTTTGTAATTTGTTTTATTTGTTTGTTTTGGGTTTTGTTCCGCCGCGCTATATAAAAAGGGAAAAATTCCTGTGAGGCAATAGAATGAATGTAATGTTATTGTAACCGCTGTGTGTGAGCCCGCAGGCGAAGAAAAGCACAGTAAGAAGAACTGAGCACTGCTTGTGCGTTCTTAAGAGATAGAGAGAGAAGATTTGTTTTGTGGAGCACTGCATCTGTAGTAGTCCCAGTCTTAGTTTGGTGAATCCCTCCATTGAGGAAGAAATTTGTAACAGTTTTCAGCTTGTTTAATGAATGAAGAAAGCATTTTTATGCCATCTCTGTCTCCTGTCCGCAATTAAAATTTCTGATTTATATTCTCTGTGTTGATAAAGGAGAAACTCTCTGTTGTTTGGAATTCTCAATATTCCAACAAATCCTAGAGGAACAACGGAAGGAAATGAGAAAGACGATAATCTAGGAAATTATGCCTAGTGTGGTATATGGTGAATTAGATTCAAGGTTTGATGAATTTCACGATGCTTTTATGATTTCCTTAAATAATGTTTTTTGGAGATTCAAAAAGTCTGGTATCTGAATGAATTTATCCAAGACTGAAGCCATTTTGATCTGTGATAATTCCATTTATGGGCAGACAACAAAGGAAAGGTAAATGCACAAACAACTAAAGTTATGTAAGGTTTATTTTGAGCTAGGGATGAAAAACAGTGAGGTGTTTGTAATGTTTGTATTTGCAATTGAAACCATCGAAATGGATCAGTAAATTGTTATTGGAAAGAAAAAACGATGAAGGATTTTATTTTTAGGGTGCACGTAAGAGTCTAAGTGCTCCCACTAGAAGGCTGAGATCAGAATCCCATACCTTTTCTTATCATGGAATTTATCTTAAATTTTATGCTTCCCCTTCAATAAAGCCTCCATGAGTATCTAAAGGTGTTAAACATTTCCAAAGAATAATTATCCAAAACAATTCAGATGATTAAGTTGATTATTTTCCAAATACAGAACAACGATTCCAAGGCACCTGTTGGCCAAGAATTTCATGTGACCTTCGTACCACACGATCTGCTACTCCATTCTCAGCAAATGTTCCAAAACCAAATCCTCTGTGTCCCGACCTTTTTACATCCTTTGGCACATAAACATCTACAACAGTGCCATATCTCTAGCAAAGGTATGTGTAGATCGACGAGGCCACAACCTGAAATGGACTGTAGAAAAAAACTGCCCTCCAGTAGGCTGAATACACTAGTATTTGGGAGGATATAGATTGTGGAAAACACCTCCACTCCAGTAAGTAAGACTACATTAATTAAACACCCGATTGATGCCACTTGCCTTACCCCTTGCTACAGTCACATCATGGAATAATCAAATTGGCTAGTTGCCTCCTTTGAAAGCCTTCCAACAAAAATATTCTTTCCCATGCCTCATGGTGGTAGGCTAGAAAAACCTCCTCCTGGACCATATACTGCACCAGGATCAGCCATGCCATAGAAGGACCCTCCAATCACACTACCGGTTCCATATAGAGGCCATGAGTTTCCACTACCATAGCCACTTCCTATTTATGATGCATAAACATATCTAAATACTAAGCTCAAATGGTTATATAGTGTAGCATAGCCCAATGCCCCATAACGGGTTGCAACGTTGATATATGCATTACATGTACCATACCTGCCAGAAACTGGTTTTTCCCACTGCTTTGCCGGTTCATCCTTTGGTGTTTCTAGATCCATTGCAATAGTAACTCCATCTAACTTACGTGTTTATTACATCAACTTGTCTACAGGTTCAAAGTTTTCAAAAGTGATAAACCCAATTCCAATTTTTTTTTTAAGCCTTTTTCTTGGGCATATATAAATCTTCAATATTTCCATATTCTTCAAAATATTTTCAGAATGCATCCTCTATAATAGAGGGATGAATTATAGCCATAAATATGCGAGTAATTTTCTTTGAAGAAGCCTTCATCTCCTCCTTGGGTGTAGCCACCTTTACCTCCAATGTATGACCATTTAGAACATGTTCATTTTCAAGTGTTTTCATAGCATCTTCAACTAAAGAAAATGCGGCATAACCAAACCCACAAGAACGACTAGTTGCACGATCCTGCATAACAATAAAATCATTTTGTTCTCCAAACTTTCTCATATAATCATGTCACCCGTCAGTATCGACATCCCGAGGAATACCAAACACAACAAGTTTCTTGTCTCTTATTGAAATTGGTTATGTTGGGGTTCCAGTGTTTTGGCCAGATTGGCAAGACCAAAAGACTAGACAACATCAAACCACTTTGGGATCCTAGGATCTAGCCCTCCTGGATCCAGAGAGGGATCTCTCTATAAATACAAAGAATGATATATATCTTTGAAGCTCAAGAATAAGGTATTAGGCCAGGTATGAAGCACAAGGGGTTTGTTTAAATGATTTGGTTGTTAGGTTGGGGATCATTAATTGAGAAGGTTATGGAATGAAAGGAACAAAGCAGCAGGATGTTTCGGCAAAAGAAGATAGGTCAAGAAAGTGTCAGTCCATTGGGCTATGGAGTCATGAAAGGGGATTACTTGCATAACAACTAACCAAGGCTTTCCATAGGGCAAGTCATCTATACTAAAGGATATTTTTGATAGATGGTGAAATGGAACATTAAGGAGTGAAAGTGAAAGAAAGAAAGAAACCCAATTGCAGTCTGGAGATCAGGTCAGATGTCATTTAAATCCAGAACTGCTTTGACATACTCAGAGGAAACTATCAATGAAGACACAAAGGGTAGCTTAAGATCAGGTCAGAGGTCATTTAACTCTAGGTCTGCTTTCAGCATACTCTTAAGGAAAAACAAAGTTAAGATTTAACACAGAGCAAGGCCGTAAGCTCAGAGAAGGGATTTTAACCTTCAATGCTTTTGACACCAGCTCAAAGGGATCTTAGAAAAGCCAACTTTTGGAAAAGGACCCCAGTGGACAGGGCTAACTCTAAATCCCCGGTATCCCAATTCTTCCAAATTAAACCCAACAAGAACATCTAAGCAACAAATCCCAAATCAGAACATCAGTAAGCATGGGCTAGACCAACATCTTTAACTGGTTAAATTACATGAATTTTCTCTTAGATTCACTATCAGCTGAAAACATCAAAGATAAGAAGAGTAGTGGGCATTAAGGTACCATGCAGGGATATATCCTAAGCCTAATTTACTGATTCTTATCATAGAATAAATGGACAGTGTGATTAAACATGAAATGAGTAAGGAAAAAATCACTCGTAATATAGACCAGGATCCTGTGAAATTTTCTTGTTCAATTGATGTGAAAAACCAATCACATACTTTGAGCTCAATGGCTGTTTATAGTCCAAACTTCTCCTCCCAGCCTACTGAATTACAAACTACTAAGCTACTTCCCCCCAATAAAAGTTCTAATAGTCGATAAAATCCATATCAACTGACAACAACCTTTACAATGTATTCTTCGAGAGTTCTTATAGGAGAATGAATAGCAGTAGTAGTAGATGTACATTTAATTGATTCATTAAGACAGAGTGGAGGAAATGTTCGTGCCCACTCTGCTTAATGGCTCTGTGTTGACATATTGGTACTTTTCAGGTTGGTCAAGAAGTCATGTCAGGTTAACATTAACCTCAGATATGTTCTTTGGAGTATTCTCTGACTGCAAGGTACTCTGTTCTATCTTCTGAAGCAAGTAAGGTGATTGAAGGTCTTCAGGTGTTCCCATGCTTTCATAACCGATGTTTCTGACAATTTAGAAGCTTCTGTCAGTGAAATAACTTGAAGGGCTCGAGGAGGCATGGAGAGCGCTGTAGGAAGGTGTCCTTTCAGGAGTAAATACGTTCTACTGATGTTGAAACATAGATATGACTTATTTATGCGCTTTAGGCCTCATTAGGCCTCCTGTGTCAATCATAAGGTCTTCAATCTACATATTTCTCCCTTTAAACATTGAATTAAAGCTTAAAATATTCAATAACAGGCTTTAATTCTCTTTAATCCTTCACTGATACTCTTTGCCGCTTCTGCGATGGTCTCTCTGCGCTCTGAGTCACAGTGACTCTGACTGTGGAGACAGAGTGGATTTCTCACTCTGTAATCCCTGCAAAACATGATACACCTATTATAAAATCCAAGGGAGTGGTGGAAAAATGCTATGGAGGCTTGTGGAATGGTGACGTAAATGGTGGATTTAGGTGAAAAACCAATGGAAATATCTTAAAAATGGTGAAAGAATGAGTTGCCAGAGGTTTGGTGCAGAGAGGGTCGTAGACCGTCCAATTAGAAAGGGCAATAGCAATCAACGGTCAGGATTGGTTGATGGAGGAAGGTTAGACGGGAGAAATAAGATTTTAGTGTTAAAACCCAAAGTTTAACGTTTGGGTGAAACACAAAGATAAACAACGAAAATGAATGAAAGTCGGGTGCCTATGGTGGTGGGACCCGGCAGGTAGAGGGTGATTAAATTGGACCGTTGGATCTCAAGAGGAGATCAACGGTGGGGATCATCTGGCGAAACTCTTTGGAGGGTCAGATGAAAGAAATATGGTGGAGACACGATGCGATATGGGCCGTAGATCTGATTAGATGGACGACTGAGATCAATGATGGAGCTTTCGGGGGCAAAGGAGGGGAAGTGGTTTTAGTGGGGAAAACAACTGTTTTCACGCTGTAATAGGATGGTTTTAAATTTTTCCCCAAAAAATGCGATATACATCATTGCATGACACGTGTAAAAAAAAAAACCGCCCATTTCGCATTTTTTTGGAACGTTAATCTTCGGGCGCGAAAAAAATGCAAAAATGAATATCGGTCGTCGGATGAGGGCATTGTGATTAGACGGTGCGGGTTTCTGCGCGAAAAATGTAAGATGTGCGGCAGAACGGAGGGGAAAGCCAAAGGTGAGTTAGATCTCAGCTGTCGGATCTATAGGATGGCCAGTTGGGATTAAAAGAGGGAGCGAAAGGCAAAAGGGGCAAGTGAATGGGCGGGATGAATGATATCTGTTGGATCAAAGGGAACGAATGGCAGGGATTGAATCGCATCGGAGAAAAGCAGGGGGCCGAAACTCCGAGGTCCGATGTTGCGATTATGCGACAACCGTCGAATCTAGCGGGAATATCGACGGTCCACATGTAATCGGAGGGGAAAATGGAGAGGAGCGATGGGGGTGCGATGAAACTAGCGCTGGGCTGTCAGATCTTTGGAGATCAATGGCTTAGATCGAGCCCGCGGTCGATAGAACAAAAGATCTCACATCCGAAAATTTCAAGCTAACAAAGGAAAGGGCTCGCAATGAAAGTCCCGATTGCGATTAGCGCCCAGGGCTTTAGTGCTTGGTTCTGGGCGCGGGTCATATGTGGGGAAGTGATTAGGGGCTTAGCTGAAAGGGGCTTAAGCCTGTAGTGAAAAATAAGTGTTTTTAAGCCAAAAAGAGGGTTTTTAAGGCTTTGAAATGGTTTTCGGTAGGCAGAAAAGGAGGTTATTAAACCAAACAAAGGGAAATTGTAAGGCTTAAAGGGGAGTTAGTATGATTTAGAAGGTTAATTAGGGGAATTGGGTGGGAATTTAAAAGGGGAAAACAGATGAAAAATGGGGTTTTAAGGGGACAAAATGGGAAAATGGAGGCCTTTTTTACAACATTTTTCTTCACAAACATAGAGGATTTTTGAATGGAAACAGTAGTGAAGATTGTTCAAAGGGAAAAAGACACATGGAGGCTTCAAAAATGATATGTTTTTAGAGAAAATGTATTTCTTGAAGGCTCAAAAACATTTTAGCCACCTATTTTCTTGTCAAAAAATTCATAGGTGGCTAATAGGTTACTGGTGTGTTAGTGTCCGCGAGTGAAGTGATTGAAAAAAAGAATGAACTATGGAGTCTCACCCCCTCTCACACTCTCATTGCATGCTCTTTCTTACTCTCTCTGCCCTCAAAACCTCACTCCTCCTGGGATATGAATTGGATGGATATTGGAGGCTTTCTCTCACCATTCTCAGAGCCTGTCCTCTTCATTAGTATCTCCTCTCACACACCGCTCACCTGGGGCATCTCTCAAACTCATTAGTTGTGTGGTTCTCATTTCCTCTATTTCATGTATTTTTAGAAGTAAAAATACTAACGAAGGTGAATGTAAGGTTACTATATGGTTGACCCACAACAAAAATACTTACCAGAAGGAGGTCACTATAAATGTTAGAATGGGAAGTGCTAAATAAGAAGAGTAAATGCACAAAAATAATGTTGCTATAAATATAATTATGGGAGAATACAATGGGTTATTTGTATTTTTCTATTTACAATGAATAGAATATAAAAAAAAAAATTTACACTAAGGAAAATTTAGATGATGTGATTAATTCTATTGCAAATTTTGTTTGGGAGATGAAGTAGAAGTTCGAGGGTTTTTGCAACTATGCCTTTTTGTTTTGTCAACAAACATTACCTTCATCAAGACATTCTGGTAAGCCATTGGCAACACATAGGTAATTATCAAAAGTAATTTCATGATGCTCAAATTTGTTGTTTTGTGTATCCCTGTGCGTCATAGTGGAATTGATCTCCTCTTCCAAAGGATTCCAAAGTGAATAGAACTATGTTCACTGCTGTATTCTTGTACATATAGTTCCACATACTTTTGAAACAAAAAAAATGTTGGAAAACAAGGTATGAAATCCTTGATACATGTAATAGGAAGTACATAATATGCAACTTCATCCTTGAGGAAATATTTATTCTGCATGCTCCCAAATTCCAATAGGCATCAAGTTTTCAAAATTTCCATATTTTGTTTGAAAATAAATTGTTGTCCTTTTTAACCTATCTAGTCCTTCAAGCTTCATTTTCTAAACTTTGAAACAAGAATAAGAGCACTTAATCCGCTTGTTTCTCATACAAAATCAAAACATGATAAAAATACTCAGGGATTCCTTAAATTGTAGGAGAGAAGAACACAAATTCAATTTGTTTATGATTTTGAGAACCCCATGAAGTGAATTTCTCAATGCTTTTTTTTCTTCCCCATCCAAAAAAATTCTCTTTACAATCTCCAATATGTAATTGTTCAAAGTAGATGGTAGAATATCATAGTGATGTCTCCTCAAAATTTTCTTAGTTTAGTTATGATTTCAGTGATAGTTCATCTACACTTCTATCGAGATCTCTTTGTACACTTTTGGTGCAAATGCTAGTTTATTATATGTCTGTTATGTTCATGCTTATAAACACTAAGGATATGAGTCACCATGAACGAAAAAATGACGACTAGGAACCAATTTTCTACATCGATCTCAATATTATTGTTTCCAGTTGCATGCCTACCCCTAATGACCAATCCACCCCTTAACATTTACCAATTAGTGGAAATTATGCTTTAACTAATTGACCCTGCACATAGTGACCTATGAATGGGGCTAATGTTGATTTTTTTCAGTTTTTGCTTGTACACACTGAAATTTGACATGGTTATAGTAGATGGATGTGTTGATGGTATGGGAGGGTTTTGAGACTCAAATAAAACTCACAAAAATAATTCAACAATCAAATGACACAATTATAACATAAATGCCAAGGAGATGAAATTATTTATTACTATTTACTATCCTACTTATCATTGTATAATTTTTATTATGTGATGCCTATGGTTGTTTTTAGTTAGTACTAGAAAATTACATACTTATTGTTCTTATTAGACAAGCTTAGTGAGTTAATTACCTAAGGAATTAGAAGGCTAGGAAATGGTTGTGCTTTTTCAAAGTTGCATTTGAATTCTCATTTCCATTTATATGAAAAGCAATATTGAATATGCCTCAATGAATTATCAGTACATGACATAATTTATTATATCTCTCTTATGCTCTCGCTATCCAATCTCTAAGGATATGAGTCCCCATGAATGAAAAATGATGGCTAGGAACCAATTATCTATACTAATCTCAAGTTTATTGTTTCTAGTTGCGAGCCTACCCATAAGGACTAATCCACCTCTTAACATTTACCAGTTAGTGAAAATTATTCTTTAATGGGGTCAACATTGATTTTATTTATTTATTTATTTATTTTTAATTTAATTTAATTTAATGTTTTTATTTATTATTTATTTATTTTTCAATTTGTGCTTATACGCACTCAAATTTTACACGGCTACAGTAAATGAATGCATGTTTATGCTGCCTTTTTTTAATTCCTTGATATTTTTCATATTTTATAACCAAATATGATTTTAACCTTATGATATATTCAATGTTGCTATTTTCATTTTCTTTGGATTTCATCTTTCTCTACACTATGCTTTTATGCCTTATTTGTTTATTTTCATGCAAATCTTACTTTGAAGCAATGAGGAAATAATTTTGAAATAATTGGAAGGACTTCCATGAGAATTTCATAGAAAGGTAAGATGCTCCTGCATATCTCATAATTCATACTTCAGTTGTGAATTAAGGAAAGGTAGCAATCACTTGTTTTGTTTGTTACTATATCTCTTAGGAATCTAGGGAGATCACTCTTGTCTTAGGAAACAAGACCTCATGAGGATAGTTATTTTAATGTGTCAACCTTGTTAATGGTGGGGGGGGGGATTATAAAGAATCATTTGTTTTTTTATTACAAAAAATTAGTATGTCGCTCTTAAAAATGACACTTCGTCACCTTTCAGTAGAAAATTTGGCGGAATTTCTGACGGCCAATTCGTCGCTATTCCGACACATAGTCATCGCAAGAGTGACAGTTCGAGGATGGGAAAAACGTGGTTTGCCATACCGTCGCAATTCCGACGCACTTAAAAAGTGTCGCACTATCGACACTTTTTCCGTCGCTTCCAAACAAGCGTCGCTCTTTCGATGTTTCCCAAACCGTTGCGCTTCTGACGTTTGTAAAATGTTGCACTTCCGACGAAATGTGGTCCGACGTTTTAAACGTCGCTCTTCCAGCGTTTGTAAACTGTCACAATTCCGACGAAATGTGGTCCGACGTTTTGAACGTTGCGCTTCCGACGTTTGTAAACTGTCGCAATTTCGACGCAATGTGGTCTGACGTTTTGGACGTCGCTCTTCTGACGTTTGTAAACTGTCGCAATTTCGACGAAATGTGGTTTGAAGTTTTGAACGTCGCTCTTCCGAATTTTGTAAACTGTCGCAATTCCGAAGAAATGTGGTCCGATGTTTTGAACGTCACTCGTTCGACGTTTTTATACTGTCGCTCTTCCGAAGTTTTTAAGCTGTCGCAATTTCGACGCTTACAAGGCGTCTGTATACCGACGACGGGTTCAATTTAAAAAAAAAATGAAACTTTAAAAGAGGAAAAACACTGTTTTGAATATATTATATGAAGTAAAACAGTCCATGAAGTCATTACATTTTCACATCTAAATATTGGAGCCCAAATATCCATCCAGAAAAGTGGAAGTCCCACCCCAGACAATGATAGAAAAATACCCCATGTCACATACAGGGACATGATATAAAACCCAGTAACGGTCCACATGGAGATTATCGACAATATGAGAAAGCATCCAAATATGCCTGAGGCATCTATAAGAAAGTGAAATAGCAGTATGTAGAATAGTAAAGCAACAAATAGAGTACCGACGTCCATTGTTCCAAATACAAATTAAAGTACCCAAAATCCTTGAACAGAGAAAAACGCTAATCATGTGAGGAGTGTGATATGTCCAAAAAATAAAAAGACCATCAGACCATATCAATAAACCAGCAACATAGACCAGCATCGCTAGTTTTGAAGGCAGAGTGATAAACATTAATCATTTTTTTTTCACAAGAGAAAAAACGTTGTTTTGAATATATTATATGAAGTAAAATAGTCCATGAAGTCATTACATTTTCACATCCGAAGATTGGAACCCAAATATCCATCCAGAAAAGTGGAAGTCCCACCCCAGACAGTGATAGAAAAATACCCCATGTCACATACAGGGACTTGATATAAAAACCAGTAACGGTCCACATGGAGATTATCGACAATCTGAGAAAGCATCCAAATATGCCCGAGGCATCTATAAGAAAGTGAAATAGCAGTATGTAGAATAGTAAAGCAACAGATAGAGTACCGACGTCCATTGTTCCAAATAGAAATTAAAGTACCCAAAATCCTTGAACAGAGAAAAACACTAATCATGTGAGGAGTGTGATATGTCCAAAATATAAAAATACCATCAGACCATATCAATAAACCAGCAACATAGACCAGCATCGCTAGTTTTGAAGGTAGAGTGATAAACATTAATCATTTTTTTCTCACAAGAGAAAAAACGTTGTTTTGAATATATTATATGAAGTAAAACAGTCCATGAAGTCATTACATTTTCACATCTGAAGATTGGAACCCAAATATCCATCCAGAAAAGTGGAAGTCCCACCCCAGACAGTGATAGAAAAATACCCCATGTCACATACAAGGACTTGATATAAAACCTAGTAACGGTCCACATGGAGATTATCGACAATCTGAGAAAGCATCCAAATATGCCCGAGGCATCTATAAGAAAGTGAAATAGCAGTATGTAGAATAGTAAAGCAACACATAGAGTACCGACGTCCATTGTTCCAAATACAAATTAAAGTACCCAAAATCCTTGAACAGAGAAAAACGCTAATCATGTGAGGAGTGTGATATGTCCAAAATATAAAAAGACCATCGGACCATATCAATAAACCAGCAACATAGACCAGCATCGCTAGTTTTGAAGGCAGAATGATAAACATTAATCATTTTTTTTTCAGAAGAGAAAAAACGCTATTTTGAATATATTATATGAAGTAAAACAGTCCATGAAGTCATTACATTTTCACATCTCAGGATTGGAACCCAAATATCCATCCAGAAAAGTGGAAGTCCCACCCCAGACAATGATAGAAAAATACCCCATGTCACATACAGGGACATGATATAAAACCTAGTAACGGTCCACATGGAGATTATCGACAAATCTGAGAAAGCATCCAAATATGCCCAAGGCATCTCTAAGAAAGTGAAATAGCAGTATGTAGAATAGTAAAGCAACAGATAGAGTACCGACGTCCATTGTTCCAAATACAAATTAAAGTACCCAAAATCCTTGAACAGAGAAAAACGCTAATCATGTGAGGAGTGTGATATGTCCAAAATATAAAAAGACCATCATACCATATCAATAAACCAACATCGCTAGTTTTGAAGGCAGAGTGATAACCTGTCAACACATAAAATAGTATCATAAAGCGGATACAGGAAATGTGCAGAGACATGTAATGTTGATATACACCTCACACAAAAAGCATCGGACATGATAGAGCAAAAATATGTATAAAACCAGGGTCGATTGTATGTTTTGGCTCGCTTATTCCCAGAAATAAAAACCATCTGCAGAAACCCAGGCTTGCTTGTAAGACCAGGCTCGCTTGATTCCAAAATTGGTAACCATCTGTTGCATCCGAGATGTAAGGTTTAGGCTCGCTTGTTTCCATTAGTAGCCCGCTACAACATCCACCCTGTTCATAGCAAAAAGGTTCCTGTAGATATACAGAGAAAGATTATAATACGCATACCATATAAACATGGCTCTGTATTTCAAAAAATAGGTTTAAAATAGAAACAGGGAAACATTTTTTTTTCTAAGTAAAGTTAATCTATTAACAGTGGGAATAAAATTACACCAAAGTCAAAAAAATTTCCCAGACTCATGGCAAATTTGTCATCAAAAAATCAAAAAATTAAGAAGAATACCCTCATACGGGGAAACCAGTCTTGAACGTTTAATTTACAGAATTCAAAAATATTACAAAGGTCCAACATAGTAAAATAATCTAAAAGTAGCCCAATTAAGTGGGCCACGAAGAAAAAAAACAAATTAACCAAAATACTCCTCCGGCTCCTCGACGATTCGGCACCATCCTTCGGAAGGTCTAGGATCGCTAGGTGCTACCTCCACAGTCATGCCACCGCTCCCCTCCTGAAGGCCCGAATGCTGGCCGGATTTTTCTGAGCTCAGACCTGCCGGACGGGTGCATTGTTCTTCCATTTGGGCCTCCTCACGGAAAACCACAGTAATTGAAGCTGTGATTCGTGGCCGGTTTAGAGAGAAATTAAAGGAAAAAAGTGCAGTGCGCATCGTGGGAGAAGGTGAAGCTGTGGGGAAATGAGGAGCAGGGGAGCCCATACGGTAGCTAGATCCTAGAACCCAACCCCACCCACTTCTAGTATCTGGATAGCGACCTGCGTGATAATCACTGGACTGGGAAGTCAACTCGGTTGAGGGGCTGGAGGGAGCACGCAGGGGTTGAACTCTAGTGCTCCCCCTACGGCAACACATCCTTTGACGTAGGCGAGGCATGGGTGCATTCTCAGCAGTGGGCACAAGAGGAGACGAAGAAGTAGAATTCCAAGAAACAAAGGAAGAGAGACAAGGACCAGACCGAGAGAAATGCAGATCTGCAGCAAGGTCTAAGCAGAAGTTCAGCTGGCCACTTCTCCTTCTCGTCACAGTGAGTAGGCAGTGTAACCCAGCAACCGGCTCGTCTGAAAAACCATAGCGAAATGCCATTTTATCGACCTGACTACAATGCAATCGAAGGACGCCCGTCATAATTAATCTCTGATCATTAATGAGAGCCGAAGGCCGGATCATATTGGAGCATGAAGAATCGCTAACAGGAGTGGAGGTCTGATCTTGAACAATGTTAAAACTTAATGCGATTAGATGTGAAAACCTTGGAACTTAATTGAACAACGTTAAAACTTAATGCGATTGATATGAAATCGCCACATCCATGTCCCATCGCCTTAAATGCCATCGAATGCACCTGCATCCGGGAACAGGGCAACATTTGATTGAGGACACATGACAGAAATTGATTGGAGCGGATCTTTGTTTGGGCCGCTCGTGCAGTGGAAATCCGGACCCGAAAAATATTAGGGCGAATTTGATAAGAAATTCGCGTCACAACTCTCCCTCCTTACGCCAGCTTAACTTCGGACCCGAAAAAGATTAGGGTAGAATTCAATTGGTTTTCGCGTCACAAAATTGGCCGACGTCAGCAGGCTATTTTGGAACGCAAATTTGGTTTGAATTATGGTTTATCGCCGTTTGAAGTCCGGCGGGCTTGACTTAAGAACAATTTTGTTTGATCCCATCTTATAAAATTTGTGTTGGTTTTATTTGATAATACACATATTTATAATAAATCATGGGAATACCACACTAGTAAACATGTGGAAAAGTTATATAAATTATTGAGAACAATCATTTTTATGTAACAATATCCAAATGTGCTTTTGGGAAATAAGAATTCGAGTATTTGGTTCATATTGTTTTAAAGGAAGGAGTGAAGTTGGAGCCTCAAAAGATGCAAGCTATTACAAAATGACCTATTCCTAAGAAAATCAATGTTCTTAGAAGATTTTTTAGACTTACATGATATTATTGATCATTTGTTAAGAATTATGCATGCATTTCAAGTCCACTCACATATCTCTTGAAGAAAATATCATTTATATGGAATGCTGAGGCTACTTTGGCATTCTCTCTTTTAATGGATGCCATGTCTTCTACACCAACATCGGTTGCACCTACTTTTGGTAAAACATTCATAGTAGAGTGTGAGGAACTAGGACAAGGAATTTACGTAACATTAACACAATAAGGGATATCATTGGCTTTTAAAAGCAAGGAATTCAAATAAAATATTTGGTGAAATCTACGTATGAAAAATAAATGGAAGAAATATTACATGCAATAAAAAATGGGGATAATATATAATTGGGAGGTACTTTAAAGTCAATATATACCATGATAGCATAAAGTATTTTTTGAAGCTATGATTTTCATTAGAATATTAACAAAAATAAGGAGAAAAAATGCAAAGTTTTAATTTTGAGATAATCTGCAAAAAGGGTAAGGAAAATTTAGTACATGATGCTCTTTCTAAAATAGAAGAGGCCTCAAATTTATATCCAATTACATTTTCTATTCCTAGGTGGCTAGAATCCAATTACATTTTCTATTCCTAGGTGGCTAGAAGAAGCTTGCCATAATGGAAAAATGACAATAGTACTAAACAAAAACTAAAATTTATGAAGGATGGGATGAACTCTATGGAGCATTGGGAGTGAAAGAGAGATATACTTTGGTGCAAATGTATAATATTTTTATGCACACAAGCATATTTGAATAAACAAATATTAAGGGAGTCCCATGTCTCTCTGATGGTAGGACGCAAGGTTCCTTAAAACATCTCAAAGGATCAAAAAATATATTTTTGGAAGGAATGAAGAGAGATATTCAAAATTTTGTAAGAGAAGGTCAGGTTTGCATAATAAATAAAAGAGAGATAGTAAAATATCTAGGGTTACTTCAACCATTCCACATACATATTCAAAGACTAGAAGATATATCAATAGAATTTATTATAGGGTTACTGAAATATAAAGGTAAGTATTACATTTTTGTGGTCATTTATATAGACAAATTTTGTAGATTTTTTTTGTAGAGCTCAAAGTACATAAACAAGAAGCCAAGTGGCAGAAGTGTCCATGAAAGAAATTCATAGTCTTCATGGTTTTCATAAAGTAATAGTAACAAGAAACTTTTGGAAATAATTATTTAATATGAGTGGAGAAACACTAGCTGCCATGAGTTCTACATATCAAACACAATCAAATGGTAAAACAAAAATAGTTAACAAATGTTTTTAAGGTTATCTGCAATGTTACTCTTTAGAAAAGCAATCTTAATGGATGAAGTGGGTTCGTCAAGGAAGAATGGTAATATGATACTACCTATCACACATCTACTAAAATTTTCCCATTTAAGGCCCTTTATGGATATCCAACTCCTAGTATCTCATACTTTTTGCAAGAAAGTCAAAAGTATAGGAAACAGAGTCACATATGGAAAATACTAAAGAAACTTTGAAAATTATTATGGAAAACCTTCAAATGACATGAAACATGATAAAACAACAAGGGGAACAACATTGAAGTGAAAGATAATTTGAGGAGGGTAATTGGGTATTTTTTAGATTATAGCATTATAATCAATCTTCATTCAAGAAAAAGAAGAATAAAGAATTAGCTCAAAAATGTTATGGCCCTAAATAATTATTCATAGGATTGCACAAGTGGTATAGAACTTATATTTTCCTTCTTCTTGCATTCATAAGGTTTTTCATGTATCTTGCCTAAAAAGGTTTTGGGAAAAAATATTCCAATGTAAATAGAACTTCCAAAATTAGATGAAGAATGAAAGTTGATTCTTGAACCACAAAAAGTTATAGATAAACATTATGTATCTCTTTGACATATAACCATTATGAAGTACCTAATCAAGTGGAAGAATATTCCTCTAGAAAAAGGTACATGGTAAAATGATCAATTCGTGATGAAATACCCACGGCTAAAGGGTTCGTTTGAAGTTTTGACAAAGGTTTTGTTATATGTTTTATATAATGCGCGGCGGAATATTTTTATTGTTTGTTAAGGTCCCACACAGTGATCAAATTTGAAGGGCAAGTCCGAATTTCAATTAGAAGGGCATATATCTATGTTGCCCTTCCATAATGAAAAGCTTTAAAAAAAAAACTTTTCAATTGACCACAATAAATTATTTTTACATTTCATTTTCAGAAAGACAAAACCATCAATCTTTATATTAATAAAATACTATTACATATACAACAATGAAGAAGGCTCCATATTTCATTGCTTAAATATCTCATTGGCAATGTCAACATAAGTCTTGAAGACACTATTATAAGAGTTTGGATACATACCACCGGGATATAGGAGATTCTTATGTGTCGGATTGTGTAATGCAATTTTGACTTTGTCTCATAAGGAGCAGCAGCATGGAGGTCTGGATTTTTCTTATAGAAATTTTTTATTATTATTTGAAACGTTGTTTATAGATATGAATACAACAATGAAATTATGAGCATGGTGGACAATTAGTCAAGCTCATGATGCCAAACCATGATGATGTAAGTTTGGAATTTAACATTTTTACATGTTAAAGACAAATAATCAAAATCACTGACAACTTAGTATGCCATAATTAATAATCATTCCCTGTTCACTTTTGTTAATAGGTTTATGTCACACGATGATCTCCTTCTCTGGCATTTACCTGTATTGAAGATCACTGTTCTAGGAATAAGGAGTTATTTTCTCCAAAAATAACCCTAGCCAAATATTGACAATGCATCAAGGATATCTTTCTATGCTTCATAAGTACATATGTTCTACTTCTAAATCATGTCTTGGAAGTGGTTGTTTTGCTTGAAATTATTCACCAGTTGGTTTCATACCAAAGTCTTTTTCTCATTTTCAGCATCCAATACATGAAAAAGATAATGGTTTAAAACAACATAAATATTTGAAATTTTGCAAGAATTTTCTGGCACACTTTGAATATTAATTTTGAAGTCAAGTGCATGATGCTGTATAGGATCAAGTGTCATTTTGAATATCAAATGTTTCACAAGAAACTTCCTAACATGCTACCCTGCAGTAAGGATTAAATGACAATATTGCATCAACTATTTCCATAATAAAAGTGCACCTCGTCCATAAGACTAAACAACTACAAATGTTGTAGATCTAACAAGACCACACAATCAAATGTATTCCACAAGGCCAATACTGTATGAAAAATGAAAAGGAGTTTGCAACCAAAAATCCCTTAGGCAACTAATTCAATTAGATACACCAAACCATCAGCAAAAAGGAAAACCGGCCTACTCAAAAGGCAAGCGTTTACCTCCTTTGACAAAATTTTGAGTTCCGAAACAAGGGCCTTTATTGTCTTGTCAATGCCCCTAGTAATTTGAACGGGGTTTGCACCTACTGCAACAACCTAAAAAAAAAGGTTTCATTTCAAATTATTTTCCACAAATTTAAGATACAACCATTGTCAGTTTTGTATTTCCTAACAAGCTCATAAATTTTGACAAAAGAACCAAAATTTTTTAATACCTGATAGCAATTTTTTCACTCAATAACTATCTTAGACTCAATAAACCCAACCCAAAACTAAAAAACCAAACACCATAAGACCCTACAAAAATGAATAGATGATCTTAATCCAGTACCATCGACAAAAAGTTACCTTTACACCCTCACTTATTAAACCCTGTGCTGTTGAATTTTAACTTCAACTACTGCAGCAGAAGGACGGATGCAACAGCAACATTTTTTTTTGGAGGTTGCTTGCACGCCATCCAGAAATTTAATTCAACATTTAAAATTCCTGCAAGTTTTTTTTGTAGACGGCCGCAGCCATATTTCTGTACAGGATTGTATTTAAACACAACAACCAACATTAACGTAATTCACCAACCAGAAATTAAACAAACAAAAATTTACCCCGCAGTTTTGTAAATTCAAAAGGAGGACACGTGGAGCATTAATATTGGATCACATGAAATTGAAGGGAATCTGAAAACCTGAAAACCGGACCTGATTTTTTTATAAGGCACATTAGATTGAGAATTCACGTTACAAATTAGGCAGACATCAGCATCCCATTTTGGAACGCAAATTTGGTTTGAAATTCAATCTATTCAGACTTTTTAAGTCCGATGAAAAGGGTTCTTTAATGTTTTGATAGTTTAATTTTATGTATGCTTTAATATATACATATGTTTTAAACATATGTTATATATATCTCATATGCGAAATGAAAGGTGGGCCATAGAATTTAGTTTTAATTTTTTTTTTTTTTAAAGAGGGTTTATTATAATATGTTCTATATGTTACGGCATATAAAAATAAAAAGGACAAAAAATCTTGGTAGTTTTTTTTATAGAAAGTACGTAAATTTTTTATTACACAACAGTGTGCAAAAATTGAAAGACTGAGTGTAACTTTTTAAGTGTGTATGCAGAGCAATGCGAAAGTGAAAAACATAGCAGAGTGTTTTAGAGACAGAGTATGTTTGTTTTGAACAGACAGTGAGTTGGTTTTATGCACTGCGTTTTGTAGCAGTCATAATTTTGTAATCACTCTCAGTGAGGAAGTAGTGTAATAGTTTTTTTTTGAGTTATTGAAGGGAATAGAAGTTTGTTTTCAAAGTATTGAAACTCTGTCTCCTGTCAAAGAAATTTTTATTTTCTCTGTGTTAGAGGAAGGGAGATTTATTCTCCATTCATTGTTCTGGAATTTTTCAATATTCCAACATGTGCAAGAACAACAGATGTTGTGGTTCCATCCCAGCTAAATCATTTGTCTTTGCCGCAGCTTGCCTTACCAACTTGGCCCCAATATTTTCAACTGGGTCCTCTAATTCAACCAATAAAAAGGCCAAAACCATAGCATTGAGATACATTTCATTACATTGTCAATAACAATAAAATTTGACTCAACCATAACCCTTTCCTTTTATTTTTGTGAAAAGATTTATGCATTACTCTAATGTGGCTAGTCCATAGGCCAAGTAGACCACTGGGTAACAAATATGTTTCCTTTCACCTTTGAGTTTTCAAATTATGCCTACCAAATCTAAGACATTTAAGAGGGGGAACTAATACAACGTTAAAAAGAAAACCAGAGCACACATCCACAAATTACCTCCTTAGCTACTGTCACACCATCATTAACTATTTTCGGAGAACCATGCTTGCTCTCCAAGACAAGATTTTGCCCTTCGCCCCAAGGGTGACTCCAACAAGATCAGCAAGTTTGTTCACACCGCCTGTAAGACAAATTGACAATGCTTTCAGTAAGTGTGCAATTGAATGCCAGACCATATGCCAAAACAACCCTCCATAAAAAATTAAAATAACACATTAAAATCGAATATAAGTGGACAAGGAAAGATCCACCGCAGTGAAGTTTCACGTGCAGGTGACCTTCCTTTAAACATAATTTTTTCTCTGACTTGCAATTTTTTTGTCACTGAGCCATCCTTGTTGAAGTAAAACTCCTTTTCCATAGCTCTTCTATTAACTACCTTCTTTCTGTCACGTAATATCAGAGTCCCTCTTCTTCTTGAGCGATTAAAGGAAATGGGTGAAAAAACTGAAAGAGAAGACAATTGTCTGCCATAATTATCAAACATTGCACCCAAATTCTTCCCCTTTCCATTGTTACCCAATGAGGTAGATGTGGCAATTGTTGTCATACTGTCCAAAGCAGAGGCCATATTCTCTTATCCTGAATATAGAATTACAAGATCTTCATATTAGTATGAACCTTAAAAAACATGACTCCCATTGCTAAAAACCACTTTTAAGTTGTAACAAGCAAACTAAACAACTATCGCAACTTTTGGCAACTTCTGGAGCATTAAGAGAGAAACAACCAAAGAAAAATACAACCACAATCCTCATTTTAATGAGACCGGACTATATATTTGCATTAAGATAATAGAAAGAAATCACGACTATATTAAGGCCAGCACAAAACAATCTTTAACCAGTGTCTCTCGCGGCCTTCGGGTTGCCATGCTAGAGGTTGCATATTTTTAATTTAAATTATTGACCTCTCGTGCCCATCTATGAATGCATCCAATGGGATATCTACATCAAATGCTCCTTTATATCCCCCAAAACAAATTCCCTACTACAAGAGCACCAGTATTGATGGATCACCCCACACCATCCCACCCACTAGAAACGCTGAAAAAGGAAACCCGAGAAAACTTCTGAAATATCTCAAGATGACTATATGGGTGGTTCTTATGAATCAACCAACCATTCAGAACATGCTCATCAATCCAAACCATGAGTATTATGTGATGATATTCAAGTAGGCACTGAATCGGATTTCGGAAGCTATGTTAGAGAAACCTTAAACTCTCACTAAAAATAGGTGAAATGTGGCACCACTCAGAGATTGACATGTGCCAATTGGTACAAGTGGTAGACAATTGGCATGCTCAAACAACGAGGTGATGCAGGAATGACATGAGGGAGAAAATATTAGAAAAGCCCCAAATTTGGAGAACTAAAGCTCATCACCAACCTGAGATTGACAACTTTACATGATGTAACCTATGAAATCGTAAATGGAGAAATCATAGTAACGATAAAGTAACCTATGTAACAATAAAGTCGGATTCATCCTGGGAGTGGTAATGGGAGAAATCATAGTGAACAACAGGAAACATGCAGAGTTTCTTACAATCGAATAGATGAAAAAACACATACAAAAAACCTAGATAATAATCATGAACAAGCTTAATATTGAATTATGAACTGTAAAGGAACTTAAAAAATGTGACATTACGAACATGGTCAAGCGCACAAGCAAAAATATCCTGGACATGACCCTGGTTGACAAGTTGTATTGCTCATGATGCAAGAGGATTTGTACCTGCACTTCCAAGTCAATCAAAATCCATCATTATCTATACAATAAATACAAGTAATTGATGTAGTATTTTTTACTCTAAGATGCATTCTTATGATAATGTTAGAACATATGTTGAAAATGTCAAAACATACCTAAATAAGCTCCTCTTCGTTTCAAGAAAAAATTATTGGAGTCGCATGAACTTGGAACAAGCCTCCCACGATTTGAAAGAGTAGCAACTAAGTCAAAAGTGACTTTTTTGTTGCTACGCTGGATCGAGGGAGGTTTTCTCCAAGATTAAATCGCTCCAATAAATTATTCTCTACTAAACAGGGCCAACCACGTGAAGGTGGAAGCTCTTATGGCCCCTCCCCCCCACCCCTCACATCACTCTCAATTCCTCAATACCCAATTTATATTTCATTTTTTACTTTCATGAGCATAAAAAAAATTATTCAATAACTAATAAAAAAACAATTCAACAAAAAGTACGCAAGGAAACATTGCAATTAATGCTTGACATAAAAATAGTATGATAAATGAGTTTTTTATATAACGAAAAAAAAGTTCCAAGTATGGTAACGTTTGTCTTATAATAATACAATATTTTACATTATCAAATTTTTTTTTTCTTCTTCCTATTTCTAAAGCTCCTAATTACATCATCAATATCATTGTGCTCTGCTCCTGTTTCGTGCCTTTCGACCCGCACTGCTGACCTAGTTGCGTAGTCACGATGTTTGGTCTCATCCAGTGACGGGGCATCGCCTACAAAAACAGATAATATTAAATTTTAATTGTCAGTTTTTAAATATCATTGAACTAGTTCGGTAATATTAATAAAAAAAATTGCAATGAGATTATTTACCTGGTGCACCAGTTGTCGGCGCTGACCTAGTTGCATAGTCACGATGTCTGGTCTCATCCAATGACGGGGCATCACCTACAAAAACAGATAATATTAAATTTTAATTGTCATTTTTTAAATATCATTGAACTAGTTCGGTAATATTAATAAAAGAAATTGCAATGAGATTATTTACCTGGTGCACCAGTTGTCGGCGCTGACCTAGTTGCGTAGTCACGATGTCTGGTCTCATCCAGTGACGGGGCATCGCCTACAAAAACAGATAATATTAAATTTTAATTGTCAGTTTTTAAATATCATTGAACTAGTTAGGTAATATTAATAAAAAAAATTGCAATGAGATTATTTACCTGGTGCACCAGTTGTCGCCATTGGGACTGTTGCCCTGTCTTCCTCTCTGGTGGTAAGATCCTCAAGGGAAACATTCTCTGTCATTTAAACAAAAAACATTATAAGGACAACCATCAAGGTATAATTAGAAAAAATTATAAGTTGGAATTAATTACCGTCATGGCCCTCACTGATAGTAGCATTGTCGGCCTGGTCCCCACTACAATGATCAGGTTGCACGTGAGGATCATCTACATCTGGCTCTAAAACTGGATTATTTTCCTCATCGATAGTGCTGCTCCCCTGATTTAAACAAAGTTGTTAGACATTAAATTTATGGATGAAAAAAAACATATTGAAAGGTTAATGTTTTACCTTATCAGGAATTCTGGATCTTGGGACCTGCCCTAAGCTTCTGCGACGTTCAACTATGGCTTGATAGTCGAAATGGAAAGCGATCTTTTTATCTTCCTCTGTAGTTTCTATTTCGAAGTCATCACCCTACATTACATATGATTGTATATTTTTAATCATATTTGATAGGATTAAAAAAACGTTGGAAGGCGATACAATTAATTATAAGATGTTTAGCTACTTAATTACAATTCTTGCAGCTAATTTCAAGTAGCCGCCCTGGCCTAGCTTATGATGGCCCTTTTTTTCAATCCTAGCTTTGGTTGCCTTTGAGGTGTCAAGCAACCTAGCATCAAAATATTGAAGTCAGATATGACGTAGCACACTTTTATTTTAGACATAGAGAAAATTAAAGCTATTGAATTAAAGTTGTAATTTACCTTGCGGGTCCAGTTGGCATTTTTCCTTCTTTCTTTGCCCTTTTCTCTTTTCCGTCATGGATGAGTGCTCTCCACTCACTCTTTGGAACTGTGAGAGGATGCTTGTATCTAGGGTTAAATTGCAATTGCGTCCTATAGGTGTCCATGGTATATTTCAAATATTTTCCGGCTACCCAAGCCACTGCTGTTCTGTCAAATGTGCCGACCCCAAAAAGGGCTTCTAGATAATCTAGAAGTTCTTTTTTCAGGTTGGAATTCTGGGAATTCCACCCTGTGCATATGTTTGGGCCAAAAATTACCAACGCATGGCTCTCCAAAAACCTGTAGAACTCATTGTTTCCTACACAGAAAAAAAGAAATATATTATCATTAATTTAAAAATAAAAATCATGATAAATATGTTGTAGATAAAGTACATGAAATAGTTAAAATATTAAAATTTACCTGGGAGTTGTACGTGCTTTATAGGGACACCTTCATCGTTCACCAACAACGTGCCATTAATGGTCCCTGTGGAGCTGACACGTGTAGCTCCAGGAAACGCAATAATGTAGCTGGCCATATCAGCCTCATCATTGCCAACACGTTCAGCAGTTGGCTGGGTGTCAGCTTGGGCAGGGTGTGTTTCTTGGCTAGCACCTAAAGGAGTAGAAGGTGTAGGAGAGGGTTGTTGGGCAATCTCTTGCCCTTGTGTCCCACTACCACCAACACCGGGTTCAGCAAATGCCAGAAGACGCTACATACAAAAGAACTTTTTGTTAGTTTAGTCAATGTAAAAATTAAAAATCAAACTATCACAATTCATCTCATGTAGAACAAAAAAAATATCCTTTTGACTTTTTATTATTACCTGATATGTTTCTAGCTGGCTCATAAGTTTTTTTATCCTCTCTTCTATTTCAGGTGTTTGAGGCGCGTCTATCAAAGTATTAAATTCCGACCTTGCATCTCATGCCTTTTTTCGCAACAAGAACACTAGAGATAGGGATGAAGAAAACTATTCCTCAAAGAGGGAATCATCAGGCGTACCATGGCTAGGTGTCTGCATATTTGAACAAATTTAATATTATTTCAATTATGTAAATAGCTAAAATACCTGAAGATAGAGCAATGCTGGCACTTTACATGTTCTTCCGCTGGCCTCTTTCTGCGATCATCCCGTATCGGGGTTGTTCCTATACTGCCCTGATCAATCTGCCACATTGCAAAAAATTATAAATGTAAAAACTTGAAAACAATATCTAACTTGAAAACAAAAAATGAAAACTGAAATAATTTCTAATAAGACACTGGAAGACAGCGTTAGAGTTTCAAATATGCCTTGCATTGAATTCAGTTCTGGAAACATGTCATTGCACATTAAGGCATCCAAACAAGAGACGAGTTGACAATGAAGACCTTATTGAATATATTGTTGGAGCAACTTCTAGTAAACTTGTTGTGAAGACCTTGAGGACATTTTTGGAGCAACATTGTTGAAGCTGATGGTATAGCATTGTTGGAGAAGATCTTGAAGGGCCTTGAAGTGAAGCTTTTGGAGCAACTATTGAAAAATCCTTAGAGCATTTAAGTAAGGCACTTTCTATCTTCCATCACCTTTTCCCTTTCAATATCCTTTAAACGATTTTGTTGATATTTAATGTTTGAAATCACGTTATAATTCCTTGATTATATGTGTTTGGGGACTTTCCCTTTGAAATTACCCAAAAATACCCTGGCAATTTTATCTTCAGGATGCATGCCTGACCCTATTGTTCAATATTTTGATTGATAGTAGTAAACATAGAGAGTTAGGGGGCTCTTGACTTGGTTTGGTTGGGCCATTAGATCCCTAACATCTACTAGGGAGAACCCCCATTGAGTTGGAGGAGAGCTAGCCCGAAGTGAAAAGAGGTTGATGAGGTGACAATGGGGCTATTGAATTACACATGGTATCACACTTTAGCTTTAGGACTTTATCTTGAGAAGTGCAAGATTTTGCTATATCAATACTCAAATTGTTTAAAACACTATTGTTAAGAACTAATAATAAGTGATGTTGAGGGGTTTTTGGGTATAAGAAACAATACCATTTAAAAACTAGGGTTCTCAGTCCTTGGCATTCCTTCACCTGGGCCTAGGGGCACACTAGAATAATGCACACTAAACCATGCAAACTTAAAAGTAACTTAACAGATCCATAAAGTAATAATAATCATAATTCCTAATTTCCTATTGTATGATATGATGCAAATTATTCAAACATGAAGCAATGAAGACATGCAATGTCTGAATTTCAAGATTGATGAATCAATACAAGAAGTTAGAAACTACAACTTTGATTCAATACTCTGTGTCCTAACTCCAGGAAGGAATCTAGTTTGTAGTACAGAACATGCATCGTGTATTATCAATTCTTAATTGACAACAAATAAAGGACATCTACCTCATCAATTCCTTCCCATTTTGTGTTTTTATGTTATATTCCTTATAAAAGTGTCAAATTTCTCTCAAAGTAAGCAACCACTGAATAAAATAAAAATAGTTGAGATATGATTGAGAAATGGTCATTTATTTCTTGAAAGGATCTTCACAATTTCTTTGGTTGTTTTTCATCTCAAGAAACAATAAATGACCTAAGAAACTATCGTGATGTAATATAAGAAACAACATGGTGCAATGGCCATTTTCAAAGCCAAATGATGTCCATTGAGGACATGGCCTTTATTTGGTTCCTGTTTCATAGGAGTTTCGGGTAGAAATGGAACTTTGTTGTACCATTTCAAGTAGTAAAAAGGGAAAACCTTCTTTTTCCATGGGAAATAATTTACCTTTCCTTTTTCAAGATAATCTAAATCACAAAAAATATGAACTATACTGCACACATTCTTGGATAATGTGAAAGTGGAAAAGGAATACCCCACACAAGTGATGCACACATGTACATTTGAACACTAATAGATTTTTGTAGTTGAAATGCAATGCTTGTTTTCATTTAAATGTAGGGTTTTTAAAGCAGGGAGAAATAATGGCTGCCAAATTAATAAGCATTTATTTGGGAAAAATTTAAATCTTGTATTGGGTGATGAAGATAATAGAGGGTATTGAATCTTGATTCTTGACATCTAGAGAGAACCCTACAGCTTAACACAATCCAATGGAATTGACCAAAAAAACCCAAATAGAGTCAACCCTACTATAGGAGGAAGGGCCTGCAGTAAGAACTTACCATTTTGCAAGAGCTGAGGGTGAACGCTGAGGGCGAATGCTGAGGGCGAATGTTATTCTGCAAGAGCTCAGGGTGAATGCTGAGGGAGAATGCTGTTCTGCAAGAGCTCAGGGCGAATGCTGTTCTGCAAGAGTTGAGGGCGAATGCTGAGGGAAAATGGTGTTCTGTAAGAGCTGAGGGTGAATGCTGAGGGCGAATGCTGTTCTGCAAGAGTGGAGGGCGAATGCGCCCGTGATATCAAACGTTAATGTAGCTATTGCGACGAATATACGTTTCGTATTTTTAATAAAATCATTTTTATGTAGCACGCATATAAGTTTCATATTTTTATGTCGCGTGCATATAAGTGTCATTATACCGACGACGGAAAAAGCGTCGCTATTGTGACGGATGCCTCCAAACGTCGCAATTGCGACACTTAGACATTGTGTCGTACTTGCGACATTTGGAGGCAGCCGTCGCAATAGTGACACTTTGGGGCATAGTGTCGCAATTGCGACGTCTTCCTCCAAACGTCGCAATTGCGACACTTTGTATAAGTGTCGGTATTGCGACACTTTTCTATAAACGTCGGTATAGCAACGGTTTCGGGCGGGATTGAAAAAAATTGGGGAAATTTCCGACATTTGGTCAAAAGTGTCGGAACCAAGTGTTGAAATTTCCCCCAAATTTAGTAGTGTTTGTGTTTGGGTTGGGAAATCCATTTGTCTCTAAGCTAATCATATCTCATTGAAATTATTCAGCTTCGTTTTGGGTTTAATTTTTGAGTCAAGTTGCTCCAAGTCAAAATGTCTTGTTTTTGATATGTTCAAGAGAATTCCAACCTCATTCAAAATTACTTTGCAATTCAAATCCCTCAATCGCATTGGCCATCCCTGAGTCAGTCCTGAATCACTCCAATTTTTTTCTTCAAAAATTTATATGAGTTTCATATCGTAGGCCCTCTTGTGACGAGTCACTTCCTATCGAATTCAACTCATTATCTAGGAAGTTGATCTAGAAACCTCCTTTAGTACCTTGGAGCTTGCATTCTTCAATGGTAGGTTTCTCGCCTTCGACGACATGTTCTCATCATTGACCATTGATCGAATGATTCTATGAGTGTTTGAATTCAAGAAATTTAATCACACTTCATAGATTGTACTAGGGTACCTTGAGAACCATTGTCATTATTGGTTTTTCTCACACATGTTAATGGTTCACACCATTGACCAGTAATCAGGTGGTTTCTACCATGTTCGACTTTGAGACATTCAATCACATGGTTATATTTGTACTATGGATCGATAGAGATGAAGACTAATATCCTTGATCTAGTTACATACATCCAAGCGGCACGAAATTTTAAATATTCATGATTGTAAATATGGATCCATATTGAATGGATGCGTCCATACTATGTCTACTATTGTCGTGGATCTTTGTTTATTTCCATACCGATTTTTTGAGATACTTTTGCTCTGAGTATGGGAATGCCTATCTTAGTGATGATTATATGAAGATATTATTTTGTAATCATGCATTTTTTGTTTTAGATATCCAACCATGGTCTCTAATCCGAACTTTGGCATGATAAAGCACTTCAATCCTTAAACATATTTTATGACTTTTCACTTTAGGGGCAATCTGTTACACGTCATTTTTTCACCATTAGAAAAATGACCGCCATTCTAGATCTCTCGCTATCCAATGAAGTGTTCTAGGAATTCCATCGCAATATTATAAGAAAACAATCCTAAAGACAACAAGAATATTGGATTACACTGCTCAGAAACCTACTTTTAGGCACCTGCGTGGTTTCCTATCCAATATCTATGCTACTAGGTCCTTATAATACCAGTGTATCCCCTTTTGTTATTGTTAGTGTAGCCCCTTATTATTATTGTTGCGCCCATGTATTCCCCATATTTTTATTATTGTGTCCCATAGAAGCCCACTATTTTTATTGTTGTACCCTTACATTGTTATTGTTATGTTGGCTAGGATTATGTTGTGACCCCTTGGACTCATATATATAGAAAGGATGTTTTTTCATTTGTATCATCCAATAATTTTTCATTTATGTAATGTAAAGGAGGTTTCCCCCTCGAAGAGGCTAATTTCTAAGTTGTTGATCTATCTTTTCTTCTATTTTGTGAGCTGGTTTCATAACATTTGGTATTAGAGATTTGGATTCTAGGGTTTCGCTGTTGCAAACAGGTCATCTTGGAATTGTCACTATAACATTTTTTCTACAAGGGTTTGGAAGTTGAAAAAAAAATCCATTTCAGCCAAAACCCTTAGGAACTTCGTGTAAAAAATTTAGATATTTTTTCGCTACATTTTTCGGAGATATGATCTAAGGAAGTTACGGTTTTTACAGGCTCTAGAATTTCATATCAAACAGGTGACCAAGGGAATAGCATCATAACTTTCGTTTCGGACATTGGATAGGAATTCTGCAAAAAGTGCATGAAATTAAATAGACTATAGTTTCTTGTGTTCAATTTCAGAGTTGAATGTAGAAATAGTGACACGTGGCACATCATACAAGTTCTCTCTACTGAACTAGTCCATAATTAGGTCATTGTGGGATATCAGACATAACTTTATCTTGAAGAATCCAAATTAGGTCTGACCTGTGGAATTTAAAGAATGCTCAAAGGGATACAACAAGAAAAAAGATCAAATCTTGTGGATTCGAAATTACAGAGATAAATCATTTTCAATATCGAGCTCCTCAAAAGAAAGAAAAATGTGTGTGTTTTTGTTTTTTAAATTGCATAAGTCTTGTTTGAAAAATCAGTTTGAAGTGATTCCAAAGGCATTTTGAATCATATATGTCAGTATTGGGTTCTAAATCGCCCCCCAAAAATAATTCCACACCCATTAAGCCCTCAGAAGGCTCTACTATGAATCATGAAGAGGAAGAAGTGCAACACGATATATCAAAATTACGAGACCAAGTGCAACAAATTTCGCTCTTGCAAAGAGTAACAAAAAATGAAATGGAACCTAAGATGGATGGTTTGAAGAAAGTCATGGATGGATTGAAGAAAGGCATGGAAGTTGAGATGGATGATTTGAATAATGGCATGGAAGCTAAGATCAATGGTATAGAATAAAAACTGAAAGGCAACATGGAAGACATGAAGAATGGTCTAAAAGAAAACATGGAAAGTTTGAAGGAAGGTTTGAAAAAAATGCTTCAAGAAATGATTCCTAATGGCCAAATGGTAGTAGATGAAACTCATGATGAGAAAAAAATAAATTTTAATCATGATTTCATAGAATATAATGTTGGATTTAAGACCCACCATATTCCAAAGATCGATATGAATAATTTTGATCGAAAGGATATGGTAACATGGATACTATAGATGGAGCAGTATTTTGATCTCCATAATGTGCAAAACACACAAAAGGTATGCATTGAAACATTATATTTAGAAAAAAATACATTTGTATGGTATCGATGGCTTTTCTCTCGTAAAACAATTGTCACTTGGTCAATTTTACAGAGGAAATGATAGCACATTATGAGGATACAAAGAGAAACACCTTCTTTAGACAATTGATAAATCTCAAACAAAACAGTTCGATGGTGGAGCACATTGAGGACTTCCAAAAATTGAATATAAGGTTAATTGATATTCCAGAGTAATACATGATTGATGTCTTCATAGGGACTTTAAAGGATGACATCCAACATGAGGTTCGTGATCTGAATATGGACAAACTAGTTTTGTTGTGCTAACTTCCTCATTAGTATTAAATAAAAGTGTTTAAGGATCATCACAAACTAGCAAGTTATGGGAGGGTTTATGTGTTTTTTATGAGAAATTCATGAGGTAAATTAGCTTTAAAAGCTCATAATGACAAGTAAAATTGCAGAGAATGAATACACAACAAACACATTACACAACAGCTGATAACGAAGTTCACCCCTCTTGGGCTACATCTCCATGGACCTTCTTCAGTGGCTTGGCCCTCTTTGGCTTAATGGTCAATTCTCTGATTAAATGCACCTACATTCCTCCAATGGCTCTGCAACCTACTCCATTGGTTTAAAAATACCCAAAAATCCCTCAATAGCCTCTTATGGCTCTAAAAATGGTTTTTAGGTGATCTATACATGGCCTCCTCTCCTGGTGGCCCTAGGCTTGTTTACTCTTCAAAGTGAAAAAAATAAATTATATAAGTGCTCCTCTGCCTTTGCAACTTGCACCATCATGCTGAGAGCATCCAAATCATCTAGTATTAACTCTTTCTTAGCCTAATTTGGTCTAAAATTTCTCCAGTTATGGCCTAATCAATTTTTGCCTAGGAAACCTTGAAGAAGTATGGAGAAACTCTAGTTAACTCTGCCACATTTGAGAGTTCCACCGAAAATGGCGGACTCTGCCAATTAGTGCTAATCTTCACTTAAGTTAAACTGGAGATTAATTAAAGTTAAGTGCACATTTAATAGAGGTTTAGCACTCTAAGCGCGTTTATCCAAAATCCAAATTAACGTTGGATTAGCGCATTTTAAAGTAAGGTTAAGTGCTTAATTAAGTGGGATTAAGACCTTAACTCCGCCATATGGATTAGCGCTTATTAAAACTATTTTATGGTTAATTAAACCATGTTTAGTGGTATAACCTCGTGCATTTGTTGGAGCGCTTCACCTGTTCATGAGCGTTGGTCCTGTGGACCGAGGGCTGGCCCTCTTACCCCCGCCATATACCATATTTGAACTTCAAATAAATGTGGGCAACAACATATGTTAAGTCCGTTGTGTACAATAGTTGGTAGGTCCTGTGCGTAGTGTGGGGGAGATCGTGGGGTCGAGCTCGACCTCCGCCCAACCACCATATAAATTTTTTTCCCACCATATAAAATATGAAATTTCGACCAACATAGCTAAACTTTGGCCTTTGAGGGGCACATGGCAGCCTCCGGGCTAGCCACGTGTCAGTGCCTAATTGGAGGAACCAAAACCAATCACATTGCGAAAATTCACAACCAATCTAGACATACCACTTGGCAACAGTTCACTGGTCCACCTGGGGGGGAATATTCCTTGGAATATTCTTTTTTCTGACTAGGTTGTATGGATGCCTAGTCAATATCTCTGTCACCAAAATTTACTTGTTTAGACAAGCGATCAAAACACTCTATATTTCTCATACGAAGTCCGTTTTGAGAGAAATGAAGTGCTCCAGAATTAGGAAAATGAAACCTATATGGTCGTTCTAGTTTCGAGTGATTCTGAAAAATTTGAATTTTTAGCAAATTTTTGCCTCCAATTTAGTTTATGATCACTCCTTCCCATTGATAGGCTTTTGGACCCACAAAAGTTGGTTATATGATGAGAGTGTAATACTCTTCTCTTTCCCAAGTTCTATCAACTTGATTCTACTTCAAAAAATCTCCATGACAACCACTTGGGTTCATTGACATGACTTGCCTTGCAAATGGCTTGGCACTTCAACCAATGTCCTCCTTTTACTGCTGACCCCATCCAACACTTGTTGGCTGCTTGCTGACTGATTAAACACCTTCTTGTACCAAATCGATCCCTCTGTGCTTGGAAAAATAACTGTTGGCCTTCCGACTAAGAATCTTGTTCCTCCTTTTCACACACATGCATTCGATGCAAGCTTCTCCTTGGAAACCAATTTTCCAAGTTAAGCCCATCTAAGTGAACTACAACAATGAGTTCCAATATCAGTAATAACAAGAAAAGAAATGACCATTATTTTACCTCCATGGTACCAAATTCCACATCTGGAAGAATGCATTATCCATCTCTTTCGCTTCTTCACATCAACACATCAAATGGTCTACAATGACTTATTATTTTGTTGCAAAATTTTTGGCATCTTGTCTCTCTTTCCACTTCTTGATTCCATCATCCACTAGTATTGACATGCTCCTAATTCCATGATTCGAGAATGAAGGCCAATCATTAGCTTCTCACTCAAGAGTGGACCTTCCAAGATCAATCTTGTCACAATAAAAAACCATTAACTTAAAAAACACATCATGCAAAAAATACAACTTGATGACCTCTTCCTTTTTCTTCTTCAAAGCAATAAATTTCACATCCTTTGAACATCAACATGTACTCTTACATCTTGGTGTACAAACCATTGACCAAAAACAAGTCGACAAAACATTCCTCTTCAAACAAATAACTCTGAAGTCAAACAAAAGCATGTACAACAACTTGACGATTCTTCTTCCAAACAACAAGAATTTCACATCTCATGAAACAATTTGTCAACATATCCCTTTTCATCTTTGGAGAGAAAATCAACTCTTCCAAGTTGATAAGACATGCATGTAACAATCAATCGACCAATAGAAGTCGACACTCATGCATGTGCAAATGATCAACATTCTCAGGTTGAAAAACATACATAATAAAAAAAGAAATCAACCAATGTAAGTCAATCACTCATGCATGTTCAAGCACAATGAAACTATTAAAAATTCCACTTTTCACACACACAAAATCTCATGCATGTATACAATGCTCAACTCTCTCGCAAGTACAAAAATCCCATTTGCATGTACAAGTAATTAAAGAGCTGAAATGACTAAATTTTGACCTAATTTGACCTTTGGTATTGTTGCAGCAAATTTGGTCAACATACTCCACTTTTGAACACCTTCCCGACATAAACATGAAACATGCTTTCTAGAGAAAAGGAAATTCATTCAATTGGAAAAGGCATGCATCAATAAGGCAAGGTTTTCATCAATCATCAAAAGAAATGCAAGTCCTTAATTGGTTAAGAAATGTAACCATATCTTTCCAAACCACTTCAATGACGTTTCTTTCAGCTCCACTTCATCATGTGAATCATCTTGAGCCAAATCGATCTTGGAATAATCCTCTTTTTAATTCTTGTCAATATCTCTCTCCACCTTCTTCAAATGTCATGGATGACTTGTTGGATGCAAAGTCCAACACTTGTCTACAAGATGACCCTGCTTATGGAAAAGAGTGAAAAATAATTGCATATTCTTTTCAACATGGTTTGCATTGTCGATTGGACCTTTGGCTTTCTGTCTCCTTTGTTTTGAAAGTTTCCTACGTATGGAAAACTTCTTCCAACACCTAGAAATAGTATGGTTATTCAAACCAAAAAGGAACATGTAAAATTTTTCCAAATCTTATGTGAATATTTACCATGTTTATCATAATCAAAAGAAACTTGATTAAAGGCAGATTTATACCTTGCACATTCACCTTTGTCGCCTTATTAAGCAAGGTGAATTTTCTGAGGCAGTGTCTCTCTTCGAATACCAACAATGGCTTCAATGAATTTAGAGCTTTCAACATCCCGTTGTTTGACATTCTCACAAGTTTCATGCTTATGAGCATCTTCTTGCAAAGTGGGTGTAAAAATTTTGCATTCCTCATGAACACAACTTGAAAAGCCTGAGGTAATGAACATGTAATGAAAGTCCTTCTTGGAACACCTTCATGTGCCTCCTTGGCTTTGGAGCATTCTCCATCATGTTGTCCATAACCAAGACCAAAATACCTAGGCCTTTCCTCAATAACAATTAGCTCAATTATGCCTTATGCATGTTTTCCCAATCCTTTACCTTCATATCCAATCTTCATCAATAATTTGGACCCTATTCCTCTAGTGTGTCTTTCAAAAACACCAAAACATTCTTCTTGAGAGGAAATTGAAGATAAACTTGATTTTCATACCTCATCTTCATGCACATACTTGGCTAAGGTTTCATTTCCAATATGGAGTTGAGTTTCCATCTCATGCATCTTTTCAAGAAGCTCTTGCTTCTCCACCTTCATGGAAATCAACTGCTCTTGAAGTATAGTGCTCTCCTTCTTATCTTCATACATTTCTTGCACCATATCTCTCATGATGTAGATCTTTGGCAACATCTATTTATCAAAGAGCCTTGCTAAGGAATATTGACTAGAAATAGTGCTTGATGAAGCTGCCATCACACTTGCAATGCATAAAAAGATTCTTTGTTGTGATTTGAGAGCTAAGTCCTCAATATTTACCTTTTCTTCTCTTCAACTTACACACATAAACTTTCACACACTTAAATTCTCCTTGCACAAATACAAAACCAATAGCTAATTCTCTAGCTAACCTTGGTAAACCATCTCAGGGCTAAAATGAGCCAAACTGTGCTCTGATACCAACTTGATCTGAATATGGACAAACTAGTTTTGCTGTGATAGCTTCCTCATCAGTATAAAATAAAAATGTTTAAGGATTGTCTCAAATTAGCAAGTTATGAGAGGGTTTATGTGTCAAGTTTGTGTGTTTTTTATGAGAAATTCATGAGGTAAATTAACTTTAAAAACTCATAACATCAAGTAAAACTCGAGAGAATGAATACACAACAAACAAATTACACAATAGCTAATAACGGAGTTCACCCCTCCTGGGCTACATCTCCATGGACTTGCTTCAATGGCTTGGCTCTCTTTGGATTAATTGTCAATTATTTGATTACATACACCTACACTACTTCAATGGATCTGCAACTTGCTCCATTGGATTTAGAAGACCTAAAAAACCCTAGGTAGTCTGTTATGGCTTTAAAAATGGTCTTCAGGTGATGTAGACATGGCCTCTCTCCTCGTGGTCCTAGGCTTCTTTAATCTTCAAAGTGAAAAAAAATCACTTACATAAGTGCTCCACTGCCTCTGCAACCTGCACCATCATGCTCAGAGAATCCAAATAATCTAGGATTGACTCTTTCTGAGCCTAATTTGGTCGAAAAACGCTCCAGTTATGGCCTAATAAATTTTGGCCTAGGAAACCTCTACTAATTCTGGAGAAACTCCAGTTAACTCCGCCACATTTGGGAGTTCCACCGAAAATGGTTGACTCTGACAATTAGTGATAATCCACACTTAAGCTAAATTGGAGATTAATTAAAGTTAAGTGCGCATTTAACTGAGGTTTAGTGCTCTAAGCGTGTTTAACCAAAATCCGAATTAAAGTTGGATTAACACATTTTAAAGCAGGGTTAAGTGCTTAATTAATCATATTTAAGACCTTAACTCTGCCATATGGATTAACGCTTATTAAAACTAGTTTATGGTTAATTAAACCATGTTTAGTGGTCTAACCCTGCACATTTTTTGGAGCGCTCGGCCTGGTCATGAGCGTTGGTCCTATGGACCGAGGGCTGGCCATTCAGGGATAAACCTCTTACCCCTGCCATATACCATATTTGAAATTCAAATAAATGAAGGAAACAACATATGTTAAGTCCAATGTGTAGCATAGTTGGTAGGTCATGTGCATAGTGTGAGGGAGGTCGCAGGGTTGAGCCTGACCTCTGACCAGCCACCATATAACATTTTTTCCTACCATATAAAATATGAAATTTTGACCAACATAGCCAAAATTTGGCCTTTGAGGGGCACGTGGCGACCTTGGGCTAGACATGTGTCAGCGCCTAATTGGAGGAACCAAAAACAATCACATTGCAACAATTCACAACCAATATGTACATGCCACTTGGCAGCAGTTCACTAGTCCACTTGGGGAAATATTCCTTGGAATATTATTTTTGCTGACTGGGCTGTACGGATTCCTAGTTAGCATCCTTATCACAAAAATTTACCTGTTTAGCCAAGCGATCAGAATTCTCTAACTTTCTCATACAGACTCTGTTTTGAGCGAAACGAAGTGATACCTATCTGTTTTTCTAGTTTCAAGCGATTTTGAACACTTTAGCAATTTTTTTCCTCAAATTCAGTTTCTAATCAGTTCGCCTTTGGGAACCTGATTCATTGGAGAAGGCTTTCAGGTTGGCAAGAAAAATTGAAAGAAAAATTATGGTGGCAAGGAATCCTATAAATCACAAATATAAATAAGGAAGTGTTTCTACTCCTAGACTTCCACAACCTACAAGGTTGACACCACAACAATTGGAAGACAAAAGAAAAAAAGTGCTTTGCTACAGTTGTGACAACAAATACACTAAAGGTCATAAGTGTGTTGAGAAGAAATAATTTTGGAAAAACTGCTACAAATCAAACCTAAGCTAGACCTAGAGGTAGATAAAGGTAAAGGCAAGAAAATCATAGATGTTGATCAAATGCAATACATGGAGAATAAAACATAGCCAAGAAGGCCAAAGACAAGAGACCTCAAGAGGGAGCTGGAGCTAGAAAGACAGTCAGCTCATCCACCTGAACAATTGACTTTTGACGAGCTTATAACCATGGATATCAGCCAAGATAAAGAGTACTTGTTGGAAAGGGTAAATGGAAATTTGGATAAGCTCTTGAAGAGAACCAACGGAGATAATAACCTCCAAATACACATGGAAAATCACTATTGTGCCAGGAACAAAATTTCACAAATAAGGCTAAAGCAGCTGAAGAAAAGGCTAAAAGAAACTAAAATGAAGCTTAAAGAGAAGGATAAATTATATTTGTTGGCTAAAGCTTCCTTGGTTGTTTAGCCCATCAGTCACAGGTGCTACAAAACCACATCCCTTCCCTAGACATTCTCCTCTCAAGCAATGAAGATGGAACCCTTGGACACAAAGTGTTTAGGAATAAATCTCACACAAACAATTACCTACATGCTGATTCACATCACTACCTTTCCCAGAATATGGGGGTTCTGTTAACTCTTTTTACAAGAGCTTTTAGAATATCAGACGATACTCATATTGAGGAAGAAATAGAATATCTGAGGAGAACGTTCATAAACTTGGGATATAGTAATTAAGACATAAAAAGAGCTATTCAAAGAGCTAGATCCGGGAATAAGAGAACTACATCTGATAATTCCTCAACAACTAAAGCATATCTCCCCTATATCCAAGGGGTCACGGACAAGATGGAAAAAGTTCTAGACAAGAAATACATTAGAGCATCCTTCAAACCTCTAATGGCCATCAGACAAAGGATGAAATCTGTCAAAGATGACCCTGACCACCTCCAACAAAAATGGGTTTTCAAAATTAATTGTTCATGCGAAGAATGATATATTGAGGAAATAGGTAGGAACTTCAAAATGAGGCTTAAAGAACATGGTGCGGACATAAAATTGGGAAGAACCAAAACCTTAGCTTTGGCTGAGCACTCTAATAAGACATGTCACCACATTTTCCTAGAAGATGCAATGGTCATCACCTATGAAAAGCATCATTTTAAGCGTAAAGTGCATGAAGCCCTGAAAATCATTAAACACCCACACACCTCAACATAGATGGAGGCTTAGAAGTTAGCAGGAATTGGATTCAAGTTCTTTCCCAGAAATAAACTTACCCCCCTATACTGGTTTTCGACACCTTTTCCATACTTTCGCCCGTCATTGTCCTTGCATGCTTTCCTGTCATATCCCATTCACAATAATACTCCCCTCCGCACATCATCCCCTTCCCTCTATCTTCTATTCCTTTCTCTCCTTACACCTTTCCTACCACTAACTGATACCTTTGTATACCTCTTTTAAATATTAAAAAACTCACCTAAATCACACCTTAAATACCACCTTTCTTTTCTTTTAATAAAATAAAATATATCAAAATAGATAGGCTACACTGATTAATAAATAACCCCTACTAATACTAATAACAATAAACTCCTCATTATTACTAATATTTGGAAACATTTATAGTTTCCCTTTATGATATAGGTTACCTTTTTACTTACCTTCTTAAATATATCTTTCAAAATAACCATAATATTTGTCCTTAGTTTTAGTAACATCACCTTTATTTATTATTTCCTCTATTATCTAGTATTAAAAAAATTGATAATAGTTTTACAATAAAATTTATTTTAAATAAAATAATAATGAGTAAACTCATCTCCTAATTATTATAATAAATTAAAATTTTTATTTTTACCCATTATAATATAGGTTAACCATCTTAAAACATTTCTATTAAAACTACCTAAACATTTCAAAAAAAATAAAAAAATTATCCACTAATATTTAGTAAAAAAATAAAAGTTTTATTATAATTAATTTTAAATATAAAATCTAAAAAATAACAATAGGATAGAATAACTAATAAATATTCAATACAATAATAATAATAAAATTTATATGTGTCATTATTAAAATAGAAATAAAATAAGAAATATAAATATATTTTTTGGAAAAACTAAAATAAATAGCTAATTAATTTAAAAAAATTAATAACTGGTCGGCCCTTTCATCACTTTCTTTCCACTATTTATTCACCTTGATCTTTTCTCTTCTTAGCAGGTTGTCCTGAAGATGAGTCTTGATTTAGACTCGAAACGTAGACTAAAAATGAAGACTGTGGATAGTTTGAGTTGTGCATATGAAAATCTACACCACAGAAACATCCAATCTATCATTCTTCTCATTTCATGTGTGGTAGATCTCCTCTCTTACCTCCATTTGACTCCATAGTGGTCAAGGGTTTGCATAATATTGACAAATTTTCTCCCAAGAGGCTTTTGTTACGCATCTGGAGGTTGTTGTTACACATCTGGCAAGATTGTTACACATATGTAGATTTTGTTACGCATCTGGAAGAGCTGCTACGCATTGGGTTTTTTGTATCCAAATCACTCAAATAAGCTGAAGGATCATGGCATAGGGTTTCTAAATCCTATACATCAGTAAGTGGACATTCTAACGTCCTCTCAAATTCATTTTACAATGCAACTCATTGATTCTTTTGCTTACCTCCTCACCCACTACATTCTCATGTTTTTCCTATCATGGAGTGAGTTCACTACACAAAAACCTAAACCTATAATCTAACCCTATCATACACCTCCCACATACATTATACTATCATTCCTCATCATCCATACCCTTCCTAAGAATCATTTCCACCAAACCCTAATTTCTTGTCAATTTTCTAGTGTTAAAATAGGAAATTCCTGTGTTTCCCTCATTTTACCACTTTTATCACATCCACTTCACCTAATTTCACTCATATCATGGATCCAACATACAATCCTACCTCCTAAATTTTTTTTAGAATTTTCCTTGGCTTCAAAACCCTTCATCTCACCCTCTAAGCCTACCCCATCCCTATACTATGTTTTTCCAAATTGCACTACACATACCCATTTAATCTACACACCAGGCTTTCATCTTTTCACTGATAGAAATTATGGAGAGTGAGAAGAAAATCCTCAAGGGTGGGCGCCACATAAGATTTGAGGCCTCCACCATGCAAGAAATAAATGCTTCACCCTTGGCCAAAATATGATTTGACAAGATTAGATGTTTGAGGTTTTGTGAGAATATTGTGGAGGGAGGATATCATCTTCAACTTACAAGCTTATTTTCCTCTAATATAAACATGGGAAAGGCCATCATTGCAGGTGTGGAGTTTAAACCTATCAACAAATGTGATTTATTCAGCAAACTAGTTTACCTATTCATGGGAAGAAGTGGTTTAACGACATGGACATAGACCTTGAAGATTACAAAATGTTCCTCAAACCCCGTGCTAGAGAGAAAACTAAGTACATATTCCATTTTATAAACCTCCTTGAAAAATATGCTCCCTTGATGAGGTTAATAATTAAATATTTCACATGTGAAGGGAGATTTTCTAGGTTTTATAGGTACCATATCAGGCTATTGATGCATTTCACCTCTACCAAATCACTTGACTTGCCACATTACTTGTACAGAAGCTTACTTAGAATGACTGAGATTATTCATAGTAAAAACCAAGATCACTACCCAAGTCTTTTCCACCATGTTCTGGTCAAATGCATTGTGTTGCATCACCTTTTAGCCATCAACATGACTTGGGAAGCCTTCATGGAGAGAGTAGCAATAACGCCTACCACTATTCCTCCTGTCATGAAAAAAGAGCAAAAGTGCTTTGATACAATTGTGACAACAAATATACTGAAGGTCATAAGTGTGTTGAGAAGAAATGATTTTGAAAAAACTGCTGCAAATCAAACCTAAGCTAGCCCTAGAGGCAGATAAAGGTAAAGGCAGGAAAATCATAGATGTTGATCAAATGCAATACATGGAGAATAAAACATAGCTAAGAAGGCCAAAGACAAGAGACCTCAAGAGGGCGCTGGAGCTAGAAAGACAGTTAGCTCATCCACCTGAACAATTGAATTTTGACGAGCTTATAACCATGGAGATCAACCAAGACAAAGAGTACTTTTTGGAAAGGGTAAATGAGAATTTGGATAAGCTCTTGAAGAGAGCCAAGAGAGACAATAACCTCCAAATACACATGGAAAATCACTATTGTGCCAGGAACAAAATTTCACAAATAAGGCTAAAGTAGCTAAAGAAAAGGCTAAAAGAAACTCAAATGAAGCTTAAAGAGAAGGATAACTTAGATTTGTTGGCTAGAGCTTCTTTTCTTGTTTAGCCCATCAGCCACAGGTGCTACAAAACCAATTTTGAGAACTTTTAAAGAATTTTGGTATTTTTTGTGATTTTTGCACAAATATGGAAATTCTCTCCTCACAGATGTGTAACAAAAATTTGTTATGATTGTTTTAGGGGAATCCAAATGACGAATGTCTTATATTTTTGGATGCATTTTTATGAGTACATCACAGATCAGGAACCCTTTTTGCATGAAAATCTCTAAGTTTTAAAAAAAGGCCAAAAAAACACCCATTTTCTATGCTTCAGCCACTTTTTTGGAGGCCTTCCTGTGTTTTGTTTTTCAAAATTCAAGATGTTCTGGAAAATAGAAACACAGGGCTAGTTGACTTATCTTCCAGAATTGTATTTGGACTCCTAAAAGTGACTCAAAATTAGCTGAAAAATTCTGTTACACATTTGTAAAATTTTGTTATGCATCTGTCAAAAAGTATTACACATCTGCATAGGATTCCTTAAGACACATTTCAAGTCCAGTAAAAGTAATATTTTCGAGGTTTTTCTATCCTTTGAGCTGGAATTGGATTAATTGAGTTGGTTTTTCCTCTTATCATGAGGAAACATGTAATTTAATGTGAGTGACACACACTAGTCTATAGCTGAATTTGAGGAAATGGTTTCTAACTTCCCTAGATTCTAGGAAGTGACTCATCTATGATGAATTTTGGATGGGATTTCTACCCTATGAGGTGTCATTGTTCATATTTTCTATAAGTACAGGTCCTACTTTAGTATTTTCTTGGGTTGGATAGTATTATTTTGCAGTGGAGCTATTGTACAGCCTTTTGGAATGAAATCAAAGACAATCTTGCAGAACTTGTGTTGAGAATCCTGTGGTATGCATTGGAGCATTTTTTATTTCTATGAATTTTTATCTAATCATGTTGAATGATATGTTTTCCTATTTTATATACATGCTTCCATGTGTTTATATTGTAAGTTTATAAGCATAAATCATGTTTGTTCATGCTCTGTCTCAGACAAGGTTTACATGATATGTCTATGCTATTCTAAATGAATGATTTCACCTTAGTGCTCATTCAAAATTTCTATCTCTTCATCCTATACTCAATGAAAAATTAAACATGATTTCAAGCTACCTACCTGGCCTCACACATTATCTGCAAATTTACCTTGAAATTTAGACGTAAAAATCCTAGACCTAGCCTCCTCACTGAATTTCCTATCCAACACTCAAAACATCAAACAAAAATCCTATTTACTGAGCTTACATACCTAGCCTAAGATCAATAGATATTCATTCATTCCATTAACTGAAAACTGACAATGAGAGATCCCTCTCTGGTCCTGGTAGGGATAGCTACCTAACCTAAATACTGGTCTGTGATTACCTTCCTTCAATCCCACTGTCAGCCTTGGGAAGTTGGGGGGAGTGATAACATTTTTGGCGCCATTCCTGGGGAGTGAAGGTTAAATATTTCCTGGGAAAAAATGACAAATATTAGCTTTGATTTCTGATGGTGAAAAATGGTCAGGCACAAGAAGGCCATCCATCTTTCACCTGGCGACTCCAGTGTCGAAGAATCCAAAAGTTCAGAGTTTTCATGGCGACTCCATTGTTAAAAAATCGATAGCTTCAAGAAATATTGGTGACTTCAATTTTTTTAATATGGATTCAACTGGAAGAAGTAATTCTAGGTATGCTCCTATGGATCGGTCACATATCCCTAGCTTTCCAAATCCTATGCCTCAGGTAGATTGGAAAACATACTTTCCAAAATTCAGAGATGGAAAAGGTGATGATGCTACACTTCATTTAATAAGATTTCATATGCATGTGCTTAAGCTGAAGATTAATTTTCATGAAGATTGTTTAATGAAGATGTTCATGATCATATTAGAAGAAAAAAAATGGTTTTGGTATGAAAGCTTGCCTCCTGCTTTTATTTGTTATCTCAAGGTTTTCACTCAGTATATTTTTAGAAGTATAGAGAAACCTATCCTTCTTTGCTTTTGATTGAAGATTGTTTCAATCACTTTGAGAATTTTATTAAAGAGCTAGAAAGTGCTTATGGCGATGAAGATTTTATGGATGATGAACTCTTTGATGCTTTGAATTAAAACCATTTTCACCGCCATGAGAAGATCATGGATTCTACCCTGGATGAGAACGAACTTGAGAAGAATTTTTTAAAGGATGACATTGATTTTCCATATGTCGAAGTTGATGATAATTTGTAGCAGTCTTGCCAGTCTTCAAGAAATCAAGATATATATGAAGATGTATTTTCTAGCTACCCTTCATCCCTTTCCTCTTCTAAGTTTTTAATTAAGGAAGAAATATGTGAAGATCATAATTTTGAGTTTTATTTTATAGAAACTTTAGAGAGTCATGATTTACCCGTTGACGTCAAAAATAGTGTACAACAAGTTTTTTTTCTTGAGTTTGATGAACATGTTCAACAACCTTCAAATGATCAAGATATAGAATATTTTAAAATCCAAGACAATTCTGTTTCTAATATACATGAAAATCCACTTGTAGATATTTGTGTTGATGCTGATTTGGCTACCTCAATTGAAAATCTACAAGAATATACAAATCTTGTCTTTGATCTGGATGATATGTAAGATGACCTTGCTGCATTTTTATTTAAGAAAGATCAACCAAATGAAGAAGAAAAATCATCCATTATATTTGAAAGCATCTCCCTTATTTTTTCTGATAAAAAAAAGGTAACATTTCATGATTTTCAAGACCCCTTGGGCAGTATTTTGGAAGCATCAGAAAAGGTGGAGCTTGTTTTTTTCACCAACATAGGTTTTGGGCTCAAATTTCATTTTGAGTTGTCATTTACTCAATCTTTCTTTATGCCTAGTGGAGATGAATACAAGCATCAGTTAGGTAGTCATTCACTTGATTGGTTACATTGGATCTTCGACTTCACTTGATCAAGTGATTAATGGACCCATTAGAGTTGGTAATCTGTGATAAATAAGCTCAACATTTTGAGAATATTTTCAGGTTTATTTTTCAGTATATTTTGCGGTTGATAATGTACACTTCAAATTTCAGTTTGATTTGATTCAGTTTGATATTGTAGCTGCAATGACTCCATTTCCCAGTGGATGAGGCTACTTGGTCTATGGTGTTATTGACACCTACTGAAGGAGCTTCCATCCCTAGCTGGAGCCAATGTTAGTGTCACAATATGTAAGTGATCAATCATAATATTTCAGTTAATTTGCTAGTAGTCATAGGTCAAATTTTTTGGTATTTTCAAAATAAATTTTGGTCACTAAAGGAGTCTAGGTCAGAAATGCTGCTCCGCTCATCCCATCCATGGCCATCATCACCTCAAAGGTCACCCCATTCATTGTCATTTAGAAGTCTTAGGTCATTCACTCCATCTCATCTAGGTCTGTTGTCTAGGTGTCATTGTTTTACCTTTGAAAAGTCTAATTTGTCATCAAACAAGGCAAACAATCCTTCATTTCCATCATATAAGTCTTCCAAAGGGACTTAGCATACTTAGGAGAATAATTAAGACAAGTTGCCTTATTTCAAAATTTGTTTCAATATCAAAGGATTTAAAAAGGGAAAAATGGTCTTTATAGTTATCGTTTTTCACTAGAGGACAAAAAGTCATTTCAAAAGATTAGAAAATGAAAAATGAGGCTCATTCAAATCATTCTTCTCTTTTGATATGTGGTAGAGCTCCTCGCTTACCTCCATTCGAAGCCATAGTGGTCGAGGGTTTGCAGAATATTGAAAATTTTTCTCACAAGAGGCTTCTGTTATGCATCTGGAGGCAAGTGTTACACATATGGAGGTTTTTGCTACGCATTTGGAGGTTGATGTTACGCATCTAGAAAGGTTGTTATGCATCTATATATTGTGTTACGCATCTGTAGATTATGTTACACATTTGGAATATTTGCTACGCATCATGTCACAGGGTTTCTAAAGCCTTTACATCAGTAAGTGGACATTCTAACATCTTCTCAAAGTCATTTTACAAGGCAGCTCATTGATGCTTTTGCTTACCTCCTCTCCCCCTACATTCTCATATTTTTCCTATAATGGAGTGAGTTCACTACACTAAACCCTAACCCTCTCATCTATCACTATCATACACCTCCCAAATACATTATACTATCATTCCTCACCATCCATACCCTTCGTAAGAATCATTTCCACCAAACCCTAATTTCTTGTCAATTTTCTAGCGTTAATATGGGAAATTCCTATGTTTCCCTCATTTGACCACTTTTATCACATCCACTTCACCTAGTTTCACTTATATCATGGAGCCAACATACAAGCCTACCTCCTAATTTTTTTTAGAATTTTCCTTGGCTTCAAAACCCTTCATCTCACCCTCTAAGCCTACCCCATCCCTATACTCTATTTTTCCAAATTGCACTACACATACCCATTTCATCTACACACTAGGGTTTCATCTTTTCACTAATAGAAATTATGGAAAGTGAGAAGAAAATCCTCAAGGGTGGGTGCCACATAAGATTTTAGCCCTCCACCATGCAAGAAATCAATACTTCAACCTTGGCCAAAAGATGCTTTGAGAGGACTAGATGTTTGAGGTTCTGTGAGAAGATTATGGAGGGAGAATATCATCTTCAAATTACAAGCTTATTTGCCTCTAATATCAACATGGAAAAAGCCATCATTGAAGGTGTGGAGTTTAACCTATCAACATATGTGATTTCTTCAACAACTAGTATACCTATTCATGGGAAGAAGTGGTTTAAGGGCATGGACATAGACCTTGAAGAATACAAAATGTTCCTCAAACCCCATGCTAGAGAGAAACCTGAGTACATGTTCCCTTTTAGAAACCTCCTTGAAAAATATGCTCCTTTGATGAGGTTAATAATGAATTATTTCACATGTGAAGGGATATTTTCCAAGTTGTATAGGCACCATATCAGGCTGTTGATGCATTACACCTCTACCAAATCACTCGACCTGCCACATTACTTGTACAAAAGCTTACTTAGAATGACTGAGAATATTCAGAGTAAAAACCAAGATCACTACCCAAGTATTTTCCACCATGGTCTGGTCAAACTCATTGTGTTGCATCACCTTTTAGCCATCAATATGACTAGGGCAACCTTCATGGAGAGAGTAGCAACAACGCCTACCACCAGTCCTCTTGTCATGCATAGCACATCATCACCATCATTGTCAGCACAGCTAATGGAGGTTGGCTCTTCCAGCATGAAAACTCATATTTCAAAGACTCTTAGGGTTTTTGAGGTCACTCACACCTATGAGAAGGGAAAGAGACAAGTATTTGTGCCCAAATATATCAAAAGTGTACCTACACTTGACACTATTGCTGAGAAAAGTGAAATAGAGGAGCAACCTCTCATGCATCAAGATGAAACACCTTTGCACCAACATAGTGAACCAACGCCATTGGAGGTTGAGGTGGTAGAGCAGGTTGAGTTCAAACCAGTTGAGGAGGTAATTAAAGAGAAAGATGCAGAGATTTTAGAGCTTAAGATTAAATTATCCAAGAGTAATTCCATGGAAACCCTACTATAGTAAGAGAATTGGAAATTGAATGTGAAGCAGCTGATACAAAGCACACTTAAGCCAGATCTAGAGGCGGATAAAGGTAAAGGAAGGAAAATCATAGATGTTGATCAAATGCAGGACATGGAGACTAAAACATAGCCAAGAAGGCCAAAGACAAGAGGCCTTAAGAGGGCGTTGGATATAGAAAGACAGTCAGCTCATCCACCTGAACAACTAACTTTTGATGAGCTTATAGCCATGGAGATCAGCCAAGACAAAGAGTACTGGTTGGGAAGGGTAAATGAACATTTGGAGAAGCTCTTGAAGAGAGCTAAGAGAGACAATAACCTCCAAAGACACATGGAAAATCACTATTGTTCCAAGAAAAAAATTTCACAAATAAGGCTAAAACAATTGAAGAAAGGGTTGAAATAAACTCAAATAAAGCTTAAAGAGAAGGATAACTTAAATTTTCTGGTTGAAGCTTCCTTGGTTGTTTATCCCATCACTCATAGGTGCTACAAAACCAATTTTGAGAAGTTTTGAAGAATTTTGGTATTTTTTGTGATTTTTGCACAAATATGGAAATTCTCTGCTCACAGATGCGTAACAAGAATTTTTTAAGCTTGTTTTAGGGGAATTCAAATGATGAATGACTTATATGGTTGGATGCATTTTTATAAGTAAATCACAGATCAAGAACCCTTTTTGCATGACAAGCTCTAATTTTGTAGAAAAGGCCAAAAAACAACCCATTTTCTATGCTTCTGCCACTTTTTTGGAGGCCTTGTTACACATCTGATGTAAGCTTGGGAGAATTAACTTTTCGAGGCATTCCCATGATTTTTTTTTCAAAGTTTAAGATGTTATGGAAGCTAGACACATAGGGATAGTTGACCTATCTTCCAGAATTGGATTTGGACTCCTAAAAGTGCCTCAAAATTAGTTGCAAACTTCTATTACGCATATGTAAAAGTTTGTTACACATCTGTCGGAAAGTGTTACTCATCTGCATAGGATTCCTTAGGAAAATTGTCATGCCCAGTAAAAGTCATATTTTCAATGTTTTGCTGTCCTTTTAGCTAGAATTGGATTAATTGAGTTTTTTTTTGCCTCTTATCATGAGGAAACATGTAATTTAATGTGGGGGACACACACTCCTAGTCTATAGCTGAATTTGAGGAAATGATTTCAACCTCCCTAGGTTCTAGGAAGTGACTCGTCTCATGTATGTATGATGCATTTTGGATGGTATTTCGACCCTATGAAGTGTCATTGTTCACATTTTCTGTAATTAGACCCACTTTAGTATTTTCTTAGGTTGGATAGTCTTATTTTGTAGTAGAGCTATTGTACAACCTTTTGGCATGAAATCAAAGGTAGCCTTGTAGAACTTGTGTTGAGAATCCTATGGTATGAATTGGAGCATTTTTTTTTTCTCTGTATTTTTATCTAATCATGTTTAATGATATGTTTTCCTCTTTCAGATACATGCTTCCATGTGTTTATCTTGTAAGTTTATAAGCAGAAATCATGTATGGTCATGCTCTATCTTAGATAAGGTTTACATGATATGTCTATGTTCTTCTAAATGAATGAATTCACCTCAGTTCTCATTTACAATTTCTATCAATTCATCCTATACTCAATGACCAATTAAACATGATTTCAAGCTACCTACCCGGCCTCACACATTCTCTGCAAAATGACCTTGAAATTTAGCCCTAAAAATCCTAGACCTAGCCTCCTCTCTGACATTCCTATCCATCACTCAAAACATAAAAAAAATCCTATTTACTGAGCTTACATACATAGCCTAAGATCAATAGATATTTAGTCATTCCATTGACTGTAAAGTGACAACGAGAGAGTCCTCTTTGGTCATGGTAGGGCTAGCTACTTGACCTAAAGCCTGGCATGTGGTTACCTTCCTTCAATCACACTCTCAGCCTTGGGAAGTTGGGGGGTGTGATAACAAAGTATATGAAGTGGAATATTTAGGTCATATTGTATCTCATGAGGGTGTTAACATAGACCCTAACAAAATTAAATCCATTAAGGAATGGAAAATACATACAACCATAAAGCATTTGCGAGGATTTTTGGGGTTAACAGAATATTATCGCAAGTTTGTTAAGAATTATGGGAGAATATCAACACCTTTATTGAAGAAATATGGGATTTATTGGACTCCAGAAGCAACGAAGGCCTTTGAACATCTTAAAGAGGAAATGTGCCAATCACCGGTCTTAGCTACGCCAAACTTCAAAAAAACCTTTATTGTGGAATGTGATGCCTCAAGAAATGGATTTGATGCGGTTTTAATGCAAGAAGGAAGACCCATTGCTTTTGAATGTCGTCCATTCAAAGGAAATTATTTACTGAAACCTATTTATGAGGAGGAAATGTTGGAAATATTACATGCACTAAAGAAATGGTGACCTTACCTAATGGGAAGACACTTCAAGGTAAAAACAGATCAAGATAGTCTTATATACTTTTTGGAACAAAGATTATCTTTAGAAGAGTAGCAAAAATGGGTCACAAAGTGTTATAGCATCATTTATCACCAGCATATAATTGATGACTTATACATTGGCCTTGGGCAACCCTTCCCTTCAGACTTGGACATATTTCTCAAAAAACAGTTTCTTAAAACCCATATGCAACTCTGCCCACACTTTTTCGTGTATATACGCGAGTCTATACATAGAGAACTGCATATGCATTTTTAAACATTAAAAAAATATATAATTTCCCTATTTTAGAGGCGGGGTTTACGGTTGTTCCTGTAACTTAACTACCCCAACCAGTGGCCTAACTCTTCCCAACTGAAAAAAATAATTTGAGAGAGTATAAAATCCCCTCAAGGGAATGGCCTAAAGGGAGAGAGAGGGAAATATAGATATTATAAACTGTTGGAGCCCTATCCAAGTCTGATATATTCCCTGTGCCTCGTGCACTTTCTAGATATTTTCAGGAAACCCTTGTTTCCTTGAGATGTTCACTCACCCTATGTGACATCTATTGTGCACTATTCTTGGAAGAAATCTTGGGAGGCTAGGGCTGGATGGATCTAGAGGACGGTATGCTAGAAGGCCGTTGCAGATTTCAAGTGATCTTTCCACATTTTTTTGCTGTACATGTCATTAATAACATAAGTTCCATCTTGTTCCTATTGTTTACGTGTCAATAATATTTTATACATGTGTAATGATCTTAAGTTGTTCACTTAATATTGTTTTTATGAGATTATGCATGCCTTTCACTAAAATATAGAACATATATATGCTGTACAACTAGGATTTTGTGCTTGTTCTTTGTTGATTTACAGATTTCAGAGCACAAAGAGTTGCAGGGGGTTTGCACCCCGTAGGATCTACTAAAACTGAAGGATATCCGAGTAAGGTCTTCAACCTGTAGTTTCTAGTTTAAAGCATAGAAGTTGGTTAAGTGAGTCCTTCTTGTAATGACATGCCCCCGATCTGTGAAGGTTTATCAACCCAAGACCTTTAGGGTAACATTTCCCAAAATAGAAATGACAACTCCATTAGGGATTACCTCTGAGTAATTCCTGGTTTGGGTTGTTTTATCTGTCTTGTAGGTTCATGATAGGTTTTATCACTTTTTACAGTCTAGTAAGTCTTTTTTCAATCAGACCGAAGTCTTGGTCCCTTGATCAGGCTTGAATTTTTTCTTTTTCCTTATCTTTATTTCCATACACAACTTATTCTCTACACAGTCGCGTATAACTCCTGTATTTTCCAAAGGGACCCACGTATACACGAGTTTCCTTGGTTACAGTCGCGTATAACTCCTGTATTTTCCAAAGGGACCCGCGTATACATGATTTTCCTTGGTTACAGTCGCGTATACATGCTAGTTGCATACTGCAAAACTGCGTATGCCTAGAAAATTTTGAAAATTTGAGTTTTCAACCTCTGTAGTATTTTCTGTCTGTGGTGAACCATTCTTGTGGTACCTTTAAGGTGTCTGGACTGTGTTTATGGTGATTGCATATTCATTTCTCTCTTGTTTTTGTGAAAACCTATCCATTTGGTGAATTACCTGTTTTGTGTGATTGCAATTGCGACTGAAGCACCAAGATCTTTTTCTAAAGTTCTTGGGTGTTATGACCATTCAGAACAGTGAGCCTTTTCTTGTTTTCTCTTCTTAGCCCTATGCGTTGCTCCACTTGTGATTTTTTCCTTTTTGGGCCTATCTTGGTTTTCTTGAATTCTTGGACTTGCCTTTTTGCGAATCTTGAAGAATCACTTTTTGGATTTTTGAATTGTTGTTCGCTGAAAGATTGTTCTACTGTACTGAATCAATTATTTGAGTTTTGTGTTTCTTTTTGCTCATTTGAGTCCGGCTACGAAAGTAACATAGTTGGCTTGAGCACTTTGAAGCCTTGTTGAGACTCATTTTGTTTGATTCCGGTTCTTGGGTAGTTTATGCTTGTCTTCTTGAAATCTTTTTCTTCCATTATAAGTAGAAAGCCCCCCAAAAAAAAACATTTGTGTTTTCCGTAGCTTTTGCTTTAAGTTTGTTTTTACGGTTTCATCATATATTTTGAAGCTTTTTCATTGGTTTCTAAACTTTGGTTCTTGGCTTAATTTTGAAGGAAGTCTTTTCTTGATTTCTCTCTTTTTTATGAAGTACATTTTGACGTTTTTATGCATAGGAGTTATGTTTGGAACTAGCCTTGTTTCTTTGTCAAAAAGTGATTGAACCATTTAGTTTCTAGAGACTCTTTTTCACTTCTTTAGGGTTAGCATCTTAGAATTTGCATATCATTGGTAGTTTGCATTAACTGCATTTGAGCATTTTTAGTCTTTTTCATAGTTTTCTGGATCGTGTGAAGTGTGAGTGTCTGAAAAGAAAAAATAAAGTTTTTTCTCAATTAGTTTCGTAGAACCCATGTAGATATCGTTTTCATCGAAAGGAAATTGTTGCATTTTCATGTAACTAGGTTCTCATTGATTTCTTCTGCATCATCAAACACCATCAGTTTCACTTCCGTGTAACCTTGCATTAGGGGAATTTTGAGGTCTAAAATGGGCCTCCTAAGGAAAACATACAATCAAAATTCACTTTATTAGAACCAATCACATTTTAGGGGATGACCTCATCCCTAATGGTTGAGGTGGCATTGTTTGAGTTAAAGGTACTTACTTGTCACATTCTCAATGGTGGATAAAAACTCATGGTTAACCATGGTAGTGATCTAAGTAATTTTAAAGTAAAAGTAAAGTACTCATAATAAATGTCATTTCACTCTTTTTGAAAAAAAATATATTATTGTCATTTCATATTTCTTGAAAGAAACAATGCATATCCTTATACATTTATTATATTATATTATTTTTATATAGTATATTAATTACATGTTAGTATACAATTTAAACAATATAAATTCTAATTAATAGCATATCATATAATTAAGAATTTATAAATTTATATTTATATTTTAATTTAAGTTATTTAAGCACAGAGGACAAATGCATTAGTTGTTCAATGATAATGACTTTTTCTTGAAAAGTTCATTCTTCTTTATAGTCACATCAACACAATTTTTTCATTAATTTTATTTTGGTACAACTTTTGAATTGAATTTAACTATGGTTACATGGATTGTGGTACAAAAAGTGAATTTCAAATTTATAAATATTATTTTATTGGTTTAGATATTATTTTATTATTTCCTTAGGAGGCCCATTTTAGACCTCAAAATTCCCCTAATGGACTTAAGTAACAACCGATTTAAAACAAGCGATATAATTAAAAGAAACTATAATTTTTTGTATCATTGTCATTAATCATACACCAACTAGCTAGGTTGTAGGGCCTTGGATTAGGTCAGTGGAAAGTTAAATCTCCAAGGCTGCTAAAATTGTTAAACATAGAAATTTTATTAAAGAGCGAAATCCAACACCGTTAAGTGGACCGGGAAATCTCTTCTCTAGAGAGTCAAGCGCGAGGGATAGTGCAGGAAGAGAAGAGAGATACCCCCTCTCCTATTTATTGAATCTTGACCTAAGACTGTTCCGCCCAGCTGCCGAGACGGATTGGTGCCTTTAGTTTCCTATCCTAGGTACCACAAAGGTGACTGCGGGGGGAATACCCATGGTACCTAAGATAGACGTTGCATCACTTCCATCAGTACTTTTGGAGGGTGCCCTTGCGAAGCTTGGGGACTTGCACCGACAAAGGTTGTCGTTAGGAGGTCAACGTAACTGTTTAGTTACCTTCGCTAGTAGGCCTGGGGCGTAATTACCCTAGAATATTTTGGAAGGTCCTATTATTTCACTTTCTTGTATTTTGTTGTCCGGTCCTCATCACCCAGAGCGGAAATACCTAAGAGTTGCTTGTCTGGATGTATCTTAGGAACTTTTCAGAGTGTGCTCTTTTCTCCTAGATTTCTTAGCTTCTTATATTTTTTGAGTCTAAAATTAATCTCTTAAAGTGGCTTACCGATCGCCTCGTTGATCGAGGAGGCTTCATGGGCTTTCTCCCGCAAGTGCTGAGTCTTCTTCAAGAAGGCATAGGAGTATTTCGATGGGTGATTTTCACTCGGTGGTTTCGAACACAGCGGAGAGTGATCCTTCATTGGGGCTTGTTGTTTCCGTGGGTGGTTCTGGTGTCAGTGTCAATATAGAGAGGAGTGCTCCACTCATCTCTAGAGTTTTATTTCCAGTAGAAGAAGCTGAAATAGAGGAAGTCCCTCGGCCCGTTGAGTCTCTTGCATCTCCTCTTCCTGCTAGTTGTCCTGACGTTCTTCCGTACATCGAGTCCGAGTCTTAGAGACAGGGTAGTCCTTTTCCATCATATCCCTTTCTTTCGATGGCCACGCCTGGGAACAAAATTTCGGCTATGAACACTGCAAGTGTTTAGACTCTTCTTTTAGTTGAAGGAGGAGGAAATATTGACATATCGATAATCACTTCTAGTGCTACTGTTCTTGGCTCTGGAAACACCTAGGAACATGCTTCTCAATCTGTTCCCTTTTCTTATGGAATGCCCACTAGTGGAATTCCTTCTTTCTAATTTTCTGCTGCTTCAACTATTTCCACACCCATACCTTCTATGGCTAGTGGATCAGATTTGTTTCAAGGGTTCCCTGATGCAGGAGCATTTAGACTAGCCAACAATGTGATGGGTTGATCACATGTTGTGGCTGACTAAGGATTAGAAGACAAGTGCTTAAGTTGAATTTTAATTAATTAATTGTATATATGTAATTATTTGTTTTCAAATTCTGAGTTTGAAAAGGGAAATGTGGCAAGTGATCCTCCCTGCGTGGAGATCAAGCCATAGGTTTAGATTGTTTGATTATAATAGAATTTGAGAGATTGAACAGAAATCTAATCTAAGATTTTGTTGAGTGAAGAGAGGAGTTGAATAGGTAATCTAGGGAATAGTGAGAGATTTCTAGAATTTGAACTAATTCAGTTCATAAATCCTTTCTTATATAAATGGTAAGCTTTCAGGAAATTACGATATAGAGATAGAGGAACGAAAGATTGGATGAAGGCAGAGTTAATGGTTCAAAACCAGTAGCTGGGCCTCATAGAGGAGGTTTGGATAGTAGTTAATTTGAATGTATTTTCAGTGTAAATATTTTATGGAGAATACAAAAACAGTGTGGAATTACACAATTTGTGCATCTGTATGAATTTGTGGCTTATTTGCTATGAATTTGAGAAATGTTAGAATAGTCCATGCAAATTTTTGTGGTTGATAATGATGGGAATATGGATTATTGTTATTGCCTATTGATTGATTATCAATGATAATAGTGGAACAATTATTGTATATACAAGACTGTGGACAATCCGTTCTTGTGTATTGGATGATCATACATTAAAGGGTTGATGTAATATGTATTAGATATGCAGAGAGTTTTCCCATATGATGGTTCAGACGCAGCGGAATGCCCATTTGGAACCATCCAATAGTGCATTGGATCTGTGGTTCGGAAACCACATTCAAGATTGAGTCGTGAAGATAAATGTGGAGGGGAAGCATGGTTATATGGTTTGGAACCGTGTGGCAAGTTGGAACCATGTACAAATATCAAAGAAAAATGATGGAGGTTTTAAGAAAATAATGGTTTTCGTGTTGTTTATAAATGGTAAGTAGTATTTCCTGAAAGGAACGCGATAGTGTCCAGTCTTCGACACGTGGAAATGGTAACATTTAAATACAAACCATTTCGCATGCTATCGATTGGTTAAAGTTAGAAATCCATGGGAATGCAATATCTGTTGGGTTCACAAGATCGGTTGATGTGATGCGTCGACCGTCGAATGGAGCGAATGGTGGAAGGTAAGACTGATAAGTGTTTTGGGTTTTAATGCCAAGGTTGAAATTTTGCATTAATGAAATGTGAACCTAAGTGAAAGGCGAAGTTATTAAACTGTGGGATCAGATATTAATAGACGTTAGTGTTTTTGTTTAAACAAAGTCAGAACTTGCAATGGAAATGAAATATTAAATGAGGCTTGAAAATAAGGTATGTTGCAACCTTTGATAAAATTTGCCAAATCGAAAGTATCAAACGGATGATGACTGGTAAAAGCTGTGGAAAAATTATGTTTTGGATTTTAATGCAAAGTCGGACTTTTGAATGAACAAAATGCTGCATTGGTTCCAAACTTTAAATGTGTGAATAGTACCTTGGATTTTAATCAAAGCCCAGTTGTGATTAAGCAAGGTTCAGTTCCGCTTCAAAAGTATTCAAGGTTTAAAATAATGTATGGTTAGATCTGAATATTTTCTTTGGTTTAAACCAACATTGTTTCGAATGCTCCGTAAGTGGATTTTATTCTATGGTTATAACCATAGGATAATGCTTCCGCCTTTAATATTATATTTTGAACTAAATTCAAGGTCTAAATGGGAATAGTTTCCAATTGGGAAGTTTAACTCTGATTGAGATTTGTTTGGGTTTTAATTTGAAGAGCATTATATATGCAAGATCATGGGTTTGGCAGCTTGGGCTGCCATCAGGTGGTATTAGAGCTAGACTAATGCTCTGTGGAGTTGATTGGAAAAGATTATATTTTATTTTTCAGCATGTTTATGATTGAAATTTTGATAAATCCAATATAGAGGAAGCACAGGATACAAGAGATTGTATGCAAAGAGGAATTCTGAAGTATTGCAGACAATGAGACCTTCAGTATTTCAACAAAGGCAGATTTAGGAAAAGACTTGAGGAAGACAAGATCAGGTAAAAACTTTGCAGAATTTTAATGATATGTGATGTATGCAACAGCAAAAGTTTCAGCTAAAGTAGGTGTGACAAAGAAATGAATGAAGAAGTTGCAGCAGAGATACTGAATGTATTCAGAAAAAAGGGAAATTCAGTTAACATAAGAATTGAAGTGCAGATTTTGGAAAGTAAAGTAGCATGTGTATTATCCAAAATAGGGGAAGCTCAAAGAGATCAATCATTTGGAGATCTCTTAGGTATGAGCCATATTTGATTTTGGTTTTATTTGAATTTTTTTTGTAGTAGTAGCAACAACACACAGTAGAAGACTGTGTAAAGAGAGAGAAGAATTGTGTTGGTGGCAGTGAACCTAAGTATTCCAGCTAAAAGTTGGATAGGGAGACCAGCTGCAGTGTTCTCAAAGAGGAGGTGAGCAGAGGATGTAAGCCTAGAAAGAGCAGAATAATAATGCTCAAGAGGTTCCTAAGTTAGAGAACCAGAGCTTACCAAAAGACCAAATCTAGAGAGGGAATTGGTCAGGTAAGTGTTAGTAAGAAGGAATTGTTGTTGCAGAGGCTTAGTGTAGCTCATAGTGAGTGAGGAGCTCATAATGATGGAGAAGAAAGTGACTATTGACAGTCATAGTAGGGGTTCAGAGAGAAGCCACAACAGAAGAAAGAAAGGTGCGAAGGAAAATGGCAGAGGTAAGGGAATGAGTCAAGAAGTGTTTGACAGAGAAATTGCAGAATTGAATGCAAGTGTTAATGCAATAATAGTGTTTCTTGAGAAGAGTATGAAGGACCAAAGTTATGGTTGGACTATGAGGAAAAATAAGATAAAGTGGAAGCTGTTGCAAAACCAGACAAACAGAAGAATGTATCTCAAAGTAAGAGAGGAACTCAAAACAGTTGAGTTAGAAATAGAAAGTTACTATTATAGAGCTGAGCAAGAAGATTTCCTTGCTGAGGAAGGAATCATTGATGAATTTCTAAAATGTTGGACAAGTTCGGATCAGTAGAGAGATGTGATAATCAAGACATCAGAAAAAGAGGAGCCTAGTATTTTTGAAACTGATGAATTTTGTATGTATGCAGGTGATGAACAATATTTACAAGATGTGTTTATTCAGGTTACTGAAGAAATGAAGATGTTGGAAGAAGTGACTGTCATGGAACAGTTCATGATTGAACATGTGTTCAAGGATACTAAAGAAAGGAAAATATTGACAACTACTATAGAAGCTGGAGGTGATGAATCTAGTGAGATCTGGCAAAGAAATGAAAAACAGTCTGAAGACAAAAGGAGATTGAAGATTGCAAAAGAAGAAGCTGAAGAAAGGTATGAAGATAGCCTTGTGACAGAAACAACCAAAAGTATGTGTACAGTGAAGCCATTTTAGGTAATGGAATTATCTCTTTCATTTTAATCAAACATTATGGACTCGTGTTGATAGCAATGGGCAAGAAAATTTCTTGAAAGAACATAATGGAGTATTAATGGAAAAGGATTTTGTTAAAGATTATATTGTGGAAGATGGTATAATAAAGATTTATAAGAAGAATTCAGTCCAAGGAGATATAGAAAGTATAGAACAGGCTATGAAGAAGAGAGGAAAAGAAGACAGTCCAGAACATAAGGATCAGTTGGCAAAGGTTGAAGCACAACAAAAATTTGAAGACAGTCTTACTTGTACAAGTTGAAAAAATAATGAAGGTAATTGTAATCTACAAACTGGTGAAAGACAAGCAATATCAGAAGATGAAGGTAAGGATACTTTCATGGATGATGCATCTATAGTGAATAGTAAAGGGTTTCAATGGAAACTGATATTGATGATGTTAACAGTGATTTTTATTTTAAAAGAAACTTTATCAGGGAAGGAAAACTTTGTTGTGTATGATTTTTTTTCATGTATAGAAACAAAGAGGATGAGAGACTAGCAGATTTTGATTGAAAAGGAAGAGACATGGAAAAAACAATTTAGTGACTTACAGATTTGTAAGGGAGAAGAAGGACGAATGAGGAGAAGTGTGAAAGGAAGGAAAGCCAAAGAGAAAAACAAAGAACAGAGTTTTGAAGTTAGACAACATTCAGAGCAGAGTGAAGAAAAAACAGACTTGTTCAGAACAAGAAAATATGGAGGAAGATATGACAATCTTGATATGTCATATGCACATCAAGAAGATGTCAATTCAGAGAAATTATGGAGTGGAATTGCTGGAAAATGTAATGCATTTCTTGATTTTGAATTATTAATTGTTGGATGTGTTTTTCAGGATGAAGGACAAATTTCCCTTGGGAATATGTTTGTTTATGCAAACATGAAGGAATATGTAAATTCTAAAGATGCAGAAAGCCAGTTTTCCTTGTGGAAACAAACTGGTAATAGTAAGCAGCTGATTGATTTAAAAGTCCAGGATGAAGGAAGGAGAGTTGGCATAACTCTTAAGCAAATCATTACAGAAGAAAAAGAAGGTTACAGGGGATGTAAAAGTACAGTCCACAAACAAATTTTGTTTTTAGTCCAAAGGAGGTTTGAATGTAAAGATTTTATCTTGAGTTGGCAGTTAAAAATTTGGATGAACAATTTAGTCATATTTTATGTAGATAGGGAGGTATTTGAACCCAGTTCAATAACTGAATTATTTGCAGCTGATGGACAGTATGAGGATGAAAAATTATATGTTTTTGCAGCAAACAAGAAACAATCTTCTTTTAAGATTTAGAGAATGCTATTTAAATTGTTGAACTAGTGGATGTTGGAAATTCCACAGATGATAAATTAGATACAGGGCAAGAGGAAATACATATGGTTGAAACTCAATTTTATTGAGATAATGCTTGGAAAATAGCAGATCAAGGAGCAAAAATTTATTTTGGTTGAGAAATTGTTTATATAGGATATCAACATCCAAATATTATGCAGAAGAGATGGTTATGACAGCAGAGTAAAAGGACATTCACAACACAGAATTTGGCATCCAGGAGAAAGAGAGAACGTAGCAAATGCATTTGCATTTGAAAGAGGATAGAAAGTAAATTTGAAGACTAAATTTGATGAAGTTTACAACAGCAGCAGTTGAGTGACTCATGAACAGGAGTCCATGAAATTTTTTCAACTTGGGGAGTCTGATGCAGGAGAATTTAGACCAACCAACAATGTGATGTGTTGATCACATGTTGTGGCTGACTAAGGATTAGAAGACAAGTGCTTAAGTTGAAATTTAATTAATTAATTGTATATATGTAATCATTTGTTGTCAAATTTTGAGTTTGAAAAGGGAAATGTGGCAAGTGATCCTCCCTGCGTGGAGATCAAGCCATAGATTTAGATTGTTTGATTATAATAGAATTTGAGAGATTGAATAGAAATATAATCTAAGATTTTGTTGAGTGAAGAGAGGAGTTGAATAGGTAATCTAGGGAATAGTGAGAGATTTTTGGAATTTGAATTAATTTAGTTCATAAATCCTTTCGTATATAAATTGTAAGCTTTCGGGAAATTACGATATAGAGATAGAGGAACGAAAGATTGGATGAAGGCAGAGCTAATGGTTCAAAAACAATAGCTGGGCCTCATAGAGGAGGTTTGTATAGTAGTTAATTTGAATGTATTTTCAGTGTAAATATTTTATGGAAAATACAAAAACAATGTGGAATTACATAATTTGTGTATCTGTATGACTTTGTGGCTTATTTGCTATGAATCTGAAAAATGTTAGAATAGTCCGCGCAAATTTCTGTGGTTGATAATGATGGGAATATGGATTATTGTTGTTGCCTATTGATTGATTATAAATGATAACAGTGAAACAATTATTGTATATACAAAACCATGGACAATCTGTTCTTGTGTATTGGGTGATCATACATTAAAGGGTTGATTTAATCTGTATTAGATATGCAGAGAGTTGTCCCATATGATGGTTTGGACGTAGCGGAATGCCCATTTGGAACCATCCAATAGTGCATTGGATCTATGGTTCGGAAACCACATTCAAGATTGAGTCGTGAAGATAAATGTGGAAGGGAAGCATGGTTATATGGTTTGGAACTGTGAGGCAAGTTGGAACCCTATACAAATAGCAAAGAAAAACGATGGAGGTTTTAAGAAAACAATGGTTTTCGAGTTGTTTATAAATGGTAAGTAGTATTGCTTGAAAGGAATGCGATAGTGTCTAGTCTTCGACACGTGGAAATGGTATTATTTAAATACAACCCATTTCGCGTGCTATCGGGTGGTTAAAGTTAGAAATCCATGGGAATGCGATATCCATTGGATTCACAAGATTGGTTGATGTGATGCGTCGACCGTCGGATGGAGCGAATGGTGGAAGGTAAGACTGATAAGTGTTTTGGGTTTTAATGCCAAGGTTGAACTTTGGCGTTAATGAAATGTGAACCTAAGTGAAAGGTGAAGTTATTGAACTGTGGGATTGGATATTAATAGATGTTGGTGTTTGTTTTTAAACAAAGTTAGAACTTGCAATGGAAATGAAATATTAAATGAGGCTCGAACATAAGGTATGTTGCAACCTTTGATAAAAGTTTCTAGATCGAAAGTATCAAACGGATGATGACTGGTAAAAGCTGTGACAAAATTATGTTCTTGATTTTAATGCAGAGTCGAACTTTTGAATGAACAAAATGCCGCATTGGTTCCAAACTTTAAATGTGTGAATAGTACCTTGGATTTTAATCAAAACCTAGTGGTGATTAAGCGAGGTTCCGTTCCGCTTCAAAAGTATTCAAGGTTTAGAATAATGTATGGTTAGATCTGAAGATTTTCTTTGGTTTAAACCAACATTGTTTTGAATGCTCCATAAGTGGATTTTATTCTATGGTTCTAACCATAGGATAATGCTTTCTCCTTTAATATTATATTTTGAACTAAAGTCAAGGTCGAAATGGGAATAGTTTCCAATTGGGAAGTTTAACCCTGACTGAGATTTGTTTGGGTTTTAAGTTGAAGAGCATTATATATGCAAGATCATGGGTTTTGCAGCTTGGGCTGCCATCATTCCCCTTTGGAAAGGGGAATATTCCTCATTAAAACCCTTCCTTAGGATCCTTGCCTTTTACCTCTCAGAGTCAAGGTTTTAATCCTTTTTCTGGAGGTTAAAGCTCTAATGTCTTTTCTGGATGGAACCCTATTTTTACAGCGTTAGGAGCAGGGAGTTAGATCTTTGCTGGTCACCAAGGGAATATTCCTTTCCCTTCATCGAGTACTTCTTAGTTTTTTTCTCCATTTGAAAATGCGTGGAACCATTACCAAGGGGTTTCTTCTCCATTCAATACCTCGGTTGGAGGGAATGTTCCTGCGTATAGTAACTCCATGTTGGGAGGTGGTCCTTCTCTGAATGTTGGGTCACAAGGATTTTCTTATGGCCCGACATTTTCTACGAACAAAATCTGGCAACCTGGTGCCTCAACAAATCCAAGTTATTCTTTTCAGAATGTGGGGAATCCTTCCTATGGGGGATGGAATTCCCAGGCTCCTCCATGCTTACCATTTCTGGCAACTTTAAACTTTCCAGATCTATTGAAATTGACTAACGATCCTATTCGATATAGTCCAGGCTGGCCTCTGATCCCCACCAAGCTCCCCTCAAACATTCCAAACTTTGAAGGGAATATCGGCGAGGATCCGATAGATCATATCACCACTTTCCATTTATGGTGTTCATTGAACTCCCTGATCGATGAATCGATTAGGTTGAGATTATTTCAAAAAAACTTAACTGGAAATGTGACCAAATGGTACATAGAGTTAACTGGGGGAATTTTTGCTACTTTTAGAGAGTTGGTTACCATGTTCTTAAATAGTTTTCAGTTACCTATTTGTTATGATGCCGAGACTGACCTCCTGGCCAATTTTCACCAGGAAAAGGAAACTCACATTTCTGACCATATTTAGGAATGGTGAAGAAGGAAAAGGCTTATTAAAGCCCAAATCCTGAATGAATTCCTTCTTGAATGGTTTTTGAAATCCTTACAACCAGAAATTTCTAAGGATGCATCCCTTTTAGGGGTACTTTCGGAAGAGCAAGCTATTTTTAGTGCTCAGCAGCTAGAACTGATTTATTATAAGTCTGGAGTCCTTACTAAAATTTTGTCTGATGCTCCTCACTCAAAATTGGACGTAGCCAAAACTAAACTTGGTCCTCATGGTGACAGGCGTATCGGTTCGATTGATAACAGTACGGCTAACCTGCTAAGTCAATTGCAGTAGTTGTCTATAAAATCTTCTTCTTCTGGTCAGATTGTGCCTTCAGTGTCAACTCATTCCCAATCCTTGGAAATTAATGTTGTTCAAACTTCTAACCCCAAAGGAAATCAAAAATCCAATGGGAAGAAGAAAGGATGGAATAACAATAAAAAGGACAAGGATGGGAAGGGGAATGCGAACAAATCCAATGATCATGTTGGAGAGGGTAAAAAAGATAATAAAAAGAAAGTGAATTTTCCATGAAAATTGTGCACTGGAGACCCTCTTACGCATATTTTCCCTAAAATTAAAGATGCATAGTGCTTTTTAGCTCAACAGGGTTCTTCTAGTTCCCAGGTTGTGTTGTCAAACCCTTTTCCCCAAGGGCAACAATTACTTGCTGACGCGAATCCAAATACTGGGGCTCCCTCTGGGGGCAGCCAGGAAGTGGAAAATACATCAAACATATGCAGGATGAGTGCTCATGCAGATATCGCTACGAGATCTCATGATTATGGAAAAGCTAAGTCTTCGAAAGGTAAGGGTGCTCATGATAGTACTGAGCTACTTCATATTATGAGGCCAACTGTTGAGCCTATACCTGGGATGCCGAAAGGGTATTCGAAGCATACGATGATATATCCTAATTCTAAGGCTGCCCAGTACTACTCGATTCTAGAAGATGTAGCTCAAAGTCCTTGTGCCATGTCTGCGTTAGAGGTGCTCTAGTCTTGTCCTACTCAGCGGAGTTCTTTTCTCACTGCTATTGGGGTTGTTGATCCAAAGAATTCTCTAATGATTACATTTTACATGACAAATTTTAAAAAGATACTTCCTCATCATATGGCTTTCCATATTAGCTCGACTTATCGAAAATTAAATATATTTCAAATCCTTGTTGATGAGGGTGCTTCCACGTGTGTAATGTCTCTTACATACTGGAAGGGTATTGGATCTCCCACAACGATTCCTTCAACCACTTTTATGACTGCATTTGATGGTAATTCTCACAGGCCACATGGTATTGTTTCAAATTTTCCCATCTGTGTTGGAGGAAAAACTGTTAATATCGAAGTTGAGATAGTCGATGCAAGCTTAGACTATAACCTTATGTTGGGGAGAAAATGGATCTATGAGATGGATGCCATTACATCCTCATTATTTCGTATCATTTGTGTCCCTCACCAAGGGAGAATTGTCACAGTTGACCAACTGGATTGTTCTCCTGTAGATCCGAATGCATCTTCTAACTTAACCATTCCTTTGGTGAAGGATACCAAGCAACTTGTTGAGAATCCGGGGGTTGGAATGTACACTTCCTTGATGGTTACTTTTGATCTTCCACCTCCTTCAGCTCATATCAGTGCTATTTCATCCTCCAAGGTTCATATTTGAGGAGGGTTCTTCAGAACTCATTATTTTTCAGACCCTTGGACCTTACCTTCTCCTACCTCCACATTAGAAGAAGGTCAAGTGGGTGGAATGGCATTTCCTATGTATGTAGCTGAGATTTCTTATAGCTCTATTATTGACTCTACAAATTCCATTCCAGTTTCTCTTTCACCGGAGGAATTGGATGGAGATGTGGCTCCGACATGGACTCTCAGTTCATCTTCAACTCAAGATTTTTTTAAAACCACTCTTCCATCTGAAGAGGCCTTCCTTGAAGCAATGACTGGTGTAGAGAGACCGTGGGATGATTTGCATCATTATTCTTACTTTCTACCAGACTTGCGCGAAGTTGAATCAAGTTTTCCTAGCCCTCAGTCTTCTGGTCCTGTTCACCCAGTCCCGAAGCCTTTAGCACCAGCACAGGTTTTTGCTGAAGGCAACATGGCTGTTATTTCTCCTACTACCCTGGTGAACATCTCCAGAGATCCAAACATCAAAGAGAATGTCTTCAATGGAGTCAAGTGTTCCCCTGAAGAGATTCAGACTTACATCAATTTTTTTCGAGAGTTTTGGGATGTGTTTTCTTAGTCTTATGAGGAAATATGGGTATAGATCCATCTATTGTCCAACATGAGATCAAGGTATACAAAAATTCTAAGCTTATCAGGAAAAAAATTCATCCAGTCAACCCTATGAAGGCAACAACTATCAAAGCTAAACTAGAGAAGCTGCTTAAGGCAGGGTTCATTTACCACGTTCCTTTAATTGAGCGGGTTTCAAATCTAGTTCCTGTGGACAAGAAACAAGGAACGATTCGAGTTTGAATCGATTTCCGTGACCTAAATAAAGCATTTCCTAAAGATAACTACCCCACACCGTTTATAGATCAGATCATCGATGAGTGTGCGGGGAATGAGATTTTCTCCTTCATGGATGGTTTCTCTGGATATAACCAAATTACTATCCATCCTGAAGATCAACATAAGACTACATTTATTTGTCCTTCGGGTACCTTTGCTTAAAAGAAAATTCCTTTTGGCCTAAAAAATGTTGGAGCTACTTTTCAGCGGGCCATGTCTTACGCCTTCCATGACATCAAACATATTATCAAGGCATATTTGGATGATTTTGCTGCTCGTTCTCACAAGATAATTGATCATCCTTCTCACCTCTATCAAGTTTTTGAAAGATGTCGGTATTAAAAAATCTAATTCAACTCGAACAAGTGTGTTTTCGCAATCACATCCAGTCAGTTGTTGGGATTCATCGTGTCTATGGAAGGGATTAGGGTAGATCCCTTCAAGATTGAGGTAATACTTCAGTTGCCTTCCCCATCTTCAATTCATCAACTTCAAAGTCTGCAAGGAAAATATAATTTCCTGCGAAGATTCATCGTAAATTATGCCGAGATTACAAAAGGATTTATGAGATTATTAAAGAAAGGAGTTCCATTCTTTTGGGATGACTTTTCTCAAATCTCATTCGATGCTTTGAAAAAAACATTGAACTCTGCTCCTTTACTTAGTCCACCTGATTATAGCAAGGATTTCCTCTTGTACCTCGTGGCAACAGAATCTACCATTGGTATGCTTCTGGTTCAGGAAGACGATGCTCTTTCCAAGAATGTTATATACTACCTTAGTCGAGGCTTGGTAGGTCCTAAACTCTGGTATTCTCTGATAGAGAAACTTGCTTTAACAACTGTCCATGCTGTTCAGTGGCTCAAACATTACATTCTCCTTCACAAAACATATGTTTTGGCAAAATTCAATCCATTTAAATTTTTTCTTAGTAGGCGAGTGATTGGGGGAAAATACAATCGATGGATTGTGATTTTTCAGGAATTTTATCTTGAATTTATGTTTGCCAAGTCCAAGAAATCATTAGTTTTTGCGGAATTGATTTCTGAGTTGCCATGTGGAGAGGAGATTATTTATGACGAATCATTTCCTGATGAACATATTTTTTTCATTTATTCACAGGATCCTTGGTATGGGGATCTCATAGTTTATCTCCAAACGACGAAGTTTCCCTCAAATTTTTCGAAAGATGGGCATCGGAAGTTACGTCACTTAGCCAAAAGTTATTTGATTATTGGTGACACTTTAAATCATCGCAGGGTCAATTCAATCCTTAGATGCTGCTTAACTCTCGAAGAAGTTGAGGTTGTGCTGAATGAATGCCACAGTGGAGCTTGTGGTGGTAATTTATCTAGGCTTGCTACAGCCCAAAAAATATCGCGTACAAGATACTTTTGGCCGTCGATTTTCAAAGATTATATTGAATCGGTCAAAAAGTGTCATTCGTGTTAGGTTTATACTCGAAATATGCGCGCTGATCTATCTCCGCTCTTTCCTGTCATCAGTGTAGGCCCATTTACAAAGTGGGGTGTTGATTATACTACTTGTAACCCACCTTCGGCTAAAGGTCACAAGTACATTATCGTAGCGGTAGACTACTTCACCAAGTGGGTTGAGGTTATGCCTACTTTTGGGAATGAAGGTGAGACAAAAGCTCTCTTCCTCTTCAATCAACTCATTTCTCGCTTTGTTATCCCTAAAGTGATTTTCACTGACCATGGAAGTCACTTTCAGAACAACGTGATGGTTGAATTGGCTCTGAAATTAGGTTTCCAGTAGGAGCATTTGTCTCCTTATTATCCTCAGGCCAATGGGCAAGTTGAAGCTTTGAACAAATCCTTGAAGACAATTCTTCAATGGAAAATTGATAAAGTCAGATCCAATTGGAATATTATGCTGTATCCTGCATTTTGGGCATACTAGATGTTAGTCAAAACTGCAACTGGTTTTACTCCATTTCAACTGGCTTATGGGTTGAAATCTATATTTCTTACTGAATGCGAAATTCCCTCTCTCAAGTTATCTGTTGAGCTTCTTCCTGACATTTCTAGTCTCGAAGAACACCTTTTTCATCTGGAACATATCGATGAGCAGCGTCGAGATGCAGCTACGATGAATGAGGCACATAAGAAATGGGTAAAGGTTCAGTACGATAAGGCGATCAAACCTAAGGTTTTCTCTGAAGGTGACCTTGTCTTAGTTTATGCCCTAGAGAAGGATGCCTTGGGGGCAGGAAAATTCAAATCTATGTGGTATGTTCCCTTTATCATCAAAAAGTTCCTAAAGAAAGGAGCTTATGCCTTGATTGAATTTGATGGAAACGAGTTGGCGAAGCCCAAAAATGGGCTCTATTTGAAAAAGTATTATGCCTAGGCTTAGGCCTATCATATTGCTTTGTTGTATATATTTTTATTTTTGTACATATCTGGGTTTCAATTTTTGGTGTGATTTTGATGAATTTGATTTGCTTTGGCCGGTAACATTGGATGACACGAGTCACTTTGGTTTCATCGATGGTGCTAGTAGACATACCCAAAACTTGGCTTTCGCGGCTTGGGTACTCCATTATCCATTCGGTTAGTTGTTAGTTTCAAGAGGTGTCTATATTGGTCCTGCTTCGAACAACATAGCAGAATACACTGCAGTGGTCAACCTACTTTCAGAGGCAATATGTTTGGGTGTTGATTCGTTAGCAGTTTTCTTGGATTCACAGCTGGTGGTTTCGTAGTTGAACAACACATAGCATGTCTGAGACCCATTTTTACATCGATTGTTTTTGAGGGTACGCTTGTTACAATGATCATTTCAATTTATCACATTCATTCATATTCCTCGAGCTGAAAATTGGATGGCAGACTTATTGGCTAATCAAGCAATTTATTCGCATATTAATCATTCAATACTTTAAACATATATCAAATACATCATTTATTATCATACATTTGAGTCATCACATCATATAAATCACTGTATATATATATATATATATATATATATATATATATATATATATATATATATATATATATATATATATATATATATATAGATTAGAGTGTTCAAAAATATACAAAATATGGACCATCATGTCCTACAAAATTAGAGCTTATGCCTGATCATGTCTATCATAAGAAAATATTACAGTCATCCGATCATATCAATAATCTAATCCTGAAATCCCTAGCCAACATTTGTGTTCCTATAGAACACAATGGCAGTCGCTACACGGCGGAATAACCACACCCATTCTCATGGTACTCCTACCACTCGTCTCTAGATAACCTCCGGTAGGTCCTCGATAGCAGCCTTAGGCACTTGGCGATTCAATCTCTCCAAGTTCCTTTGTACTACATGGAGTGTCCTGCCAAGGTCTTCAACATCTGCCTCACCTCTGCGGCGTTTGTGCCTTGGGTACCCCTCCGGCCTGACTGGTCCCATGTCTACATTATGATCATCATAATTTTGTAAGTCATTTAGTCTAATCAAAAACATTGTTTCATTTTTATAATTTGAAAAAATCAGAAAAAATCATATAATCAAAAATAAAAAAAATGCAATCTCATCGATTGCACCCCATGCTATGCCGGGTGGCAGGACTAGGTCTGGATCTGCACGAATGTCCATCCTAGAATAGGGATAATCTTCCACTACGATGACTTGTTCTTCCCACCATTGGAAGAATTCATCATCCCAAGTGATCTGGGGAACTTCACTTCCCCCTAATCTCTTCATCAGATCTGCCCATCGGGCTATTCTCGGATCTCTTGGGCTGCTGATAGTTGAGATGACCTTGGGCCGAAGCCTTGGGACCCTCTCGAAGAAGAATTTCAGAAATATTGTACCATACCTCAAGTGTTTAGTATTTGATTTTTGGATTGAAGTTAATTGTTTTTTCATATTTCTCAGCAAGGTTGTCCACCAGTCAAAGAGATGAATTAGGCATTCCATCACTATGCTCATTTGTGCTCATGAAGCCTAATGCAGAGAAGCTGATCCTACTACTCTGCCAATGGTAAAGAGAAGGTTCTTCATATATAAATCCTTCAGATCTCTGATAGGAATTTGTGTTCCTACCTTTTGTGCATCTTCTACGCAATAGACTTGGACATAATCCTCTATGGTAAGCCCTCCAACAGGCTTTCCATGCAAGTCTAGTGGGTCTCCCCTTTGAGAGAGTCTAGTAATGAAGTATATATCTTCCACTTCTATGCATAGTGGCATTTAATCAATTATGAAACAATCTTCTTCCGGTTCCCAATGATCAACCAACATTTGAAGAAAACGAACATTGCTTTTCATATTGGGCATTTTGAAAAATTTGAGCAATCCACAATTCTGGAGAATATCTAAGGAAGTTTGATCCTCCATCACTTCATTGTCAATTTCACTATGCTCACGATCTCTCTAGTTGATGGAAATCTTGGGAAAAATCATTAAATGACTGATTAGATACAAGTTTTAAATTTTTGCTCTGCGCATATGCGACCTTGTTTGTACACAATCACGTATCATACGCGACCTCGTTTGTACACAGTTGCGTATCATATGCAGGTTCATCCACACGAACCCGCGTATGCGCAGAGGGTTTCAATAAAAAATATATTTTCTACGGTCAAAATTCCAAAATTTTTCTTCAAAAAAGAATTAAATTGATGAACAAGATGAGTTTAGAGCGACTTACTTGACTGATTTGGCACGATTTGATAGCCGACTGCTCCGTATTTGAGAAGAGGATTTTTTCCCCAAAGCTCTTTCTCCGCTTCTGCAACGTCAAAATGATCAAAATGTGAGTCAAATTGTGTATTTATGCCCAGAATTTGAAATTTTTTTACAAATTTTACTTGTGCTTATTTTTTGAATTTGACTAAGGCCATATAACCATTTGGCTTGTAAGCATTGGGCAAGGTATTTTTTTCAGGAACATTTTGCTGAATTCGAGATTGTCCTAGTTTTTCTTTGGATCCATGACCGTTGACCTGTCATGGCAGGTATTTGATTTTAGACTGGCATATAGGTTAGGGAGTTCACTGTCCATTGCATCTTTGCATACTAGCCTCCATTCTGATCCCTTTCCATAGGGTCGATCCCATCATGTCATGAGTACTTAACCGATTTCACTCGCTGATTTTTTAATCATGACTTGGTGGTAGAGCCTTCCTTTACATGGGATTCCTAGTTAGTCCCTCGCTAGAATTTTTCGCCCATGCTGTAATTTATGTAGGCTCGGGAGTCCTCTTTAGTCCTGCCATGTCTTATGCGTTGAAGCTTCATTCTTTTCCTTCTTCGCTATCATTTTTCTGGCCATTTACCCTAGAGGATCCCTTATGTTGTCGAGTTGTATTACTGCATTGCATATTGACTACTAGTTTATCTTGGCCTTTAGCCGGCTTCATTTGGACTCATGTTTAAGCCATATTTTCACCATATATTTTTGTACAAGTTAACCATGCAATCACTTAAATTCTTCTACTTAACACCTTTGCCCATGGATGGAACATTCCTTTGAGTGTCACTTACCAATTTTTGCCACCTTACATTGAGCATAGGATTGTTCCTACCCTGGGAACTAGTGCAACTGTTTCACGACACTCGTTCTATCCATTGTACTATAGAATTATTTTATTCTTTTTCAAGTTTTGAATATGAAAAAGACAAAAAATTAAATATTTTGAAAAAGAGCGGGAACGAGATATTACATCCATACTTGATGGCAGCTATAGTGTCAGTTGTGTCTCCATTGAACAAAGCACAAAAAAGAAGCTAAGTCTTTTCTCCATTTGGGATGATTTTAGTTTTTGACTTAGGAGAAGCCATAACCTTGTTTCATGAGTCATTTCTCCCCCATTTTGTTATCTCTTCCAATCATATGGAGGGTTTGTTTATGCGTCCTGCATGACAAACTTATACTAATTTATCATTTTCTGCCATAGCCAACATGAGTCGTGCTTTTATTCAACGGAAGTTAACCTGAGTCGGCCTTTCTGCGGTGTCTCTTAACTCATTTTTCAGTCGGCCTTCCTGGTCTTGTTAGTATCTTGTTCTATCACATCAGATATTTGGTCCTTTTCTCATGTTGGTTTGAGAAGGTCTCCACTGAATTCTTGCTGGTGGGTTTGTCTCTTATTGACTATGACATATTTCTCTGAGAATAAACCTAGAGCCACACCATGGCCCTATTTACATCATTGATAGGTGACCTTGCACTCAGCATTTAATCATCATCATTGGTCTTTGACTGAATGGTTTCCCTTGTGTTCGACTTTAGCTTACATTATCACACTTGGGATTCGTGCAGTACCTTGATTTCCATTTGACCCTATCGGTGGATATCTCGCCTCTTTGTCAGCTTTCATTATTGGTTTATTTAGAGGGTTTCTTCTGTGCACTAGCTTCATCTTGTGCATGCCAGAAACATAATTCGGGTTGGTTACTTCACTTTACTTCATTTGATTCCTTCCAAATCTTGGCCTGCGGGTTACACTCGCGCTGGACTGATGTGGGATGCCTTAATGCCTTCCTTCCAGCAGATATTTTCCCATCGACTCCAACTCATTGCTCTGGGAATAAGGTCTAGAGTCCTTTTGTCAGTACCTTAGGGTTTGCAGTCATCAATGGCAGACTCTTCGCTATCAACAGTGAGGATACATCATTTCCTCCTGATTGATAGATTCTTTCAAGTGTTCGACTTCAACTCATTCATTCACACTTGCTAGATTGTACTGGGGCACCTTGACACTCATTATCATTATCGGTGGGTTGTCTCGCATTTGTTAATGGTATACATCAATGACCGGTGATCAAACGATTTGTCACATGGTCGACTTCATCTCATTTATTCCCATTGTGTAGAATTATTCCATGGTGATTGGTGAATACCTCAGGTTTGCATCAATTACATTCTTTGGTTCACTTTGACAGCTCCTTCGGTTTTCTGCCAGTGACGCCATCCACCCTTATATGTTGCAATTTCATCACAACAACATCTTATATGTTGGCTCCCGAGTTGCGTGTTATACCATTTGTTCCACCACTTATGATTTGGTACTTGGAGATTCAGTTGTGACTTTTTGTGATCAGATATCTGTTGCAACATCATTGATCAGTCTTCTATATGTGATACTTGGACCTGATTTTGACTTGTACTTCTGGGCAGAGATCAGATGATTCACTATGTACTCTACATTTCAGTTATACTTGTATACATATTGGATCCACTTTATACTTCATATGTGGACATGTTTTTCTCTGTGCATGGGTATGCCCACCTCAGACATGAGCTATCTTTCTGATCTCTCTCACTGGTTTTTTGGCAGGCTGAAACCTGGTGAAGTCCTCTCTAGTCCTCACAAGGTTCTTTCTATGCACATAATACATTTCAACCATCATGTACCCCTTATGAACTCATATATTAGGGGGCATCTGTTATAGCATAATTTATCACCAGCATATACTTGATGACTTATACATTGGCCTTGGGAAACCCTTCCCTTCAGATTTGGGCATATTTCTCAAAAAAAAGTTTCTTAAAACCCATACGTGACTCTACCCAGACTTTTCCATGTATATACGTTAGTCCATACATAGAAAATCGCGTATGCATTTTTAAACATTAAAAAAATATATAATTTCCCTATTTTAGAGGCGGGGTTTACGGTTGTTCCTGTAACTTAACTATCGAAACTCGTGACCTAACTATTCCCAACTACAAAAACTAATTTGAGGGAGTATAAAAGCCCGTCAAAGGAATGAACTAAAGGGAGAGAGAGAGAAATATAGATATTATACGTTGTTGGAGCCCTATCCAATTCTGATATATTCTCTGTGCCTCATGATATATTCTCTGATATATGAGTTTGAAATCATCTACAAAAAAGAGAAGAAAAATATTCTTTTAGATGCACTCTCAAAAAAGGATGAGGATGTGGAAGCAATTCTTAGTGCCATTTCTATTATCCAACCTGAGTGGATAACCGAAGCAAGGGATGAATGGTAGAATGATGAAGAGGTGTGGAAAATCATTCAAAAGTTGCAGTAAGATCACAATACATCCAAAACATTTAGCTGGAAAAATGATTCGTTATGGTACAAATATCACTTATATCTTTGTAATAATTCCCAACTCAAACAAAATATTCTTTCGGAATTGCACCTCTCCTTTAGGAGGGCACTCAAGATTTAAAAAAAATAACCATTGGGTCAAGAAGGAATATTTTTGGGATGGCCTTAAATATGATATTCAAAATTTTGTGGCAAAATGTTTGGTTTTCCAAAAAAATTAAGTTGAGACAATTAAGACCCCAGGTCTGTTACAACCTTTATCCATTCACAGTCAATGTTGAGAGGATGTTTCAATGGATTTTATCACAAGTTTACCCAAGTGCGAAGGAGAAACTGTCATCATGATGATAGTTGATAGACTTACCAAGTATGCACACTTTTAAAGCTAGTACATTTTCTACTACACTTATGGAAACAATTAAAAAGATACATGGAAACCCAAATATTATTGTAAGCGACAGAGATCCCATTTTTACGGGAAATTTTTGGATGGAATTATTTTATTTTTTGGATATTCAATTAGCTCATAGCTCATCATAACATCCTCAATCTAATGGGAAAACTGAGATAGTGAGCAAATGTTTGGAAGGATATCTTTGTTGCTTTGTATCTAATAAATAGACACAATGGGTAAAGTGGTTACCTTTGGCTGACTAGTGGTATAACACTTCCTTCCATACTGTAGAAAAAATTACCCAATTTATGGCACCTTATGGATATCATCCACCCTTCATCACATCATATTTAAGAGAAAATTCTAAGGTTCAAGTAGTGGAAGATCACATCGAGCATCAAAAACAATTTGTCTAACTCTTAAAGGATAACCTCACCTTGGCGCAAAATTGAATGAAACAACAAGAAGATCAACATCATAGAGAAAGAAGTTTTGATGTAGGCGACTGGGTATTTTTACGGCTACAACCATACAAAAAAATGTCCCTCAAGCAAGCTAAGAAGGATAATAAATTATCACCAAAGTATTATGGTACTTACAAAGTGTTGCAAAATATTGGTACTTTGGCATACAAATTAGTGATTCATACATCTTCCCGAGTGCACCCAATTTTCCATGTTACATGTTTAAAGAAGGTTATAGGTGACAAGCTCCCAATTCAAACAATATTTCTAGAACTTGACGAAGAAGGAAAAATAATATTGGAACCCGAAGTAGTCACGAAAATAATAACTCGATAGCTACAAAATCGATCAATTTTAGAGTATCTCATTAAGTGGAAGAACTTACCTACTGAAGATTCAACATGGGAGGATGAGAAGTTTATACAAAATCATCCAAAACTACTCAAGCATTGAGGACAATTTTTTTTTGAAGGAGAGGGGCATGATAGGTCCCCATCATACTATTGTATCCCCTTATTGTTATTGTTGGTGTTGCCCCCTTATTATTATTATTGTGCCCATGTAGTCCCCATATTATTATTATTGTGTCCCATAGAAGCCTACTATTGTTATTTTTGTGCCCTTACATTGTTATTGTTATGTTAGCAAGGATTATATTGTGACCCCTTGGACTCCTATATATAGAAATGAGGTTTTGCCATTTGTATCATTTAAGAAATTTTCATTTATGTAATGTAAAGGAGGTTTCCCCCTCGAAGAGGTTGATTTCTAAGTCGTTGATCTATATTTTCTTCTATTTTGTGAGCTAGTTTCATAAAATACACAATCATAGTTTTTACCACTGAAGCCTGCACACATGTGTGCTTTGTATTCCACTGAAAATTGTCCAAATGACTTAACACGAGTAAAAATAAAAAGTGATTTCCAGAAGCCTTTTTGGAGGAATATTTCTCGACCAAAATGTCTCGAGCCTCTACATACTTGGGCCTCATCCCTTTGTTTAGAAAAATTCCTCCCTTTGTGGAACCCTAATCCCTCCTTTTGAGGATCTCATCCCTTGAGAAGAGGATCTCAAACCTCCTCCTCTTGGCCTATAAATTCAACACACACCAAAGGGTTGTAGTGGACTTCTAAATGTAAACTTATGTTGTTGGAATATGGCTGGAAAGCTTATCACCTAAGGCAAGGATTGGAGACTTTTGGGAGGAGGCTTACATCATTAAGGCAAGGTTGTATTTCTTCTTCCTTTTCTAAGATTTGTCTTAATGTTGTTTTCAAAATTCCTTGATCTTTTGCATAATTTATAACTGAATATGAGTTTAAACTTATGATATATTCCATGTTGCAGTTTTCATTTAATTTGGGTTTCATCTTTCTCTACGTTATGCTTTTATGACTTGTTTGTTTATGTTCATGCAGATCTTACTTTGACGCAATGAGGAAAGGATTTTCAAATCATTAGAAAGACTTCCAAAGGAATTTCGTAGAAAGGTAAGAGGCTCTTGCATATCTCATAATTAATACTTCAGTTGTGAATTAAGGCCCAAGGTATCAGTCACTTGTTTTTTTTGTTACTTGATCTCTTAGGAATCTAGGGAAATCACACTTGTCCGCAAGAGGGATTTATCCACCATAACATGTAGACATATAGCTCATCCCAACATGTTCCTAAATATTCATGCCTCACCTATAACTAAGTATAGTTATGGTCTTCTTCTCTTTTGTTGATGATTTTATAATCAAGATTCTATTATTATTGTTAGACTCAATCATGCTCTACTTGTGTATTCGAGTCATTGTATCACTTACATATTAATCATAAGATGCTAATAACTTTTTTTTTTTTCCGAGGAATAAACCGCGGAGAACCCTGCGTACTCCCCCCAGAATATCCGGATGGTACGCGCGATAAAAACTTCGGTGTGCTGATTACGCGCTCGACCCTGCTGACCCACCCGGGACCGAACCCGTGGACTTCGATTACTTATAGAGGACCCACGTTTGGGTCGTATCAAATTGAGTATCCCTTGAAATCATAAGATGCTAATACTAATACCATACTTTAGGTATTTCATCACCTACATGTTATTTAGACTTATTGATCAAAATTTCATCATTTATATTTTGTAAGTTAGTTTTAATCATTATTATGTAGTAATCAAACTTTATTGTCCATTATTCCAATATTCTTGCTTTCTCGATGTTTCTTTCTCAGTTGTCTTATGCTTGCCTCCCATCATACCTCTCTTGCAAATTTGACTTGGGTTAATGCTCACGGAATTTTGGCCTTCACATGTCCTACAACGTATGTAATCTTGGCTAGTGGAGTATTCCCTCATGATATTGATGCATATGCTTACATAGTGAGAAAACTTCGTTAATTTCTCTTGTTGACTATCCCACTTATCTCCTTCTTTTCATGTTACTACTAATTCATGCATCTTATTAATAAAAATTTCTATAAGGTTGGAGGGAGGTGGCATAGGTGTGGTGGCGATGAATTTATCAAGTGATATTTACACTTGGGCACTTATATATGTCTACCCATTGGTATGTGTCTTTCATGGTTCATTCCTATTCTATATTCATCCATGAGAAAATAGCTACTGAAAATAATAGCATTTTCAAAAGGAGAGTAGGAGAAATTAAATTCCTCTGAATCCTCTGAGTCAACTGGGAAAGGATCTTGAGTTCTCACAAGAGAATCCATAGAATAAAACTCTAGGATAAATTAAAATTATACCATAGAACTCTTAGAAAGAGATGTTGAGCCAAAGAACAAAGTAAATTGTTCCACTATTTTTATTGGAAGTTGGTATGGTTAGCCATAATTTAGTTTTTTCTCGTCTCCTATGTCACATGTGTTGAATTGGCACCAAGAAATGGCACTCCAAAGTGGGGCTTTTAATTTATTTTTCCCTTAGTTAAATTGAAAGAGAAATTGTAATTGCATCTCATAACAACTTGTATTAGTTAACTAAGTCAAAATGACTGAATTAGCTTAGGAAATTCGAGTTGAGGGTCAAATATTATGCATGTCAAGTGATTCCATGATTTAAGAGGGTCCAGTTGCAGTTATGCATTACTTGAATTAGTTAACTCAAGAAATTGAATTAAAATCAATTTAACTAGTTCTAACTGAGTGATGAGCTAGTGAGAGGTCCAGTGAATTAAATATGAATTAATTCATAATAAGTGATCAATCAATTAACTGATAATTCACTATAAATAGTTGTTGCATGTCAGTTCTGAGCAAGACCTAGTTGAGACAAAGGTTAAAGGGAAGATAACTATCAGTTGTATAATTATAAAATTATGCAAGTTAGTTATAGAGTCAGTTGGTGGCCTAGGAAGGATTGTGCAATTATTCCAAGGGATTTTCCTATTTAATAGGGCCTTAATTCCTCAAGGAATGTGTGAGCAAGTCAGGCTGAGCAGAGGCAGATAATTGGCTAAGTATTTTTCCGATTTTTCCTAGATCAGTGTGAGACAATTGACAGAGTGAAGGAGTTATCTTGAGAGAGAAAGCATCGTATTGTTTCATGATCCTGTTGAAGCCTCGAAAATTGCTGCAACAAAATTGGGGGATAACCACTTGGTCCGAAGCTTAAAGCAACTCCTTTTCCGTTTGGGGTAGTGGCTCCAACTGGTTTAACTAGGTCCAATTACCTTTTCCCTATCACTATTGGTTTATGATGTATCTTTAACTACCAATAGACAGGGATATCAGATCACTTCTTCTTACTGGTCGGGCAAGAGAATGACCCTTAAGCTGATTTGGGTTCAGCCAAACCACAACTAAGATTTTACCTCTTTGAGAAGAGGACTTAAAAGAATGTAGAACTTAATCTAAATGCAAACTTATTCTATAATGCAAACAAAAGAAACTAATATAAATCCTATCTCAATTAGGTAGATATAGATCTAACCCAACTAAGAGCAAGATAATTAAATGATGAGAATTTAAATATGTTTGGCTTTTAATTAATGTTAAGCTAACGAAGAAATTCAATTAGCTAATATTTGTGAATACCAAAACACATCCTATTGAGACCTTTTAACTGAAATAATAAATCAACAACACTCAGGAATAAATTCACAAAAATGATATTGATTGTCAAATCAGTCAAGCCAATAATAAAACAATAATATGTGGAAGAAATTCGCATCACATTACTATTTAATAAATCAGTTTTATAAGACAGATTTCTGAGTAAATAGTTACTCAGAAATCAGAGTTTAATCCATAAGAACAGAGATACATAACAATATTGAGACAAATTATCCATATCAACAGAAAAGCATAAACATGAATAAAATTAAACAACAATTTTATTATCATAAAAATGAAATTGGTATTTGAAAAAAAAGTATCAAAAATACCAATTAATTGAATCCATTTCTCTAATCCTGGTCTCTAATAGTCCTTTACATTACTTGAATTTCTTCTTTTAAAACTAGAGCTGCAGAAATGCAAACTCTGCCCATCATACATAATTCAAGATATAAAGAAAAAACCCTCAATAATGTTCAGATCTAAAATTTTCTCTCCTCACTTCTACAACTCTAAATTCCTATTACAGAAATGATTTTAGAAGTCCAGAGTTACAGAGAAGAGCCCCCCATCTTACATTTTGCAATCTGCCATTTATAATATTTCCCAAAGGTATTATTTGAGAGGAAAGTCTTTTTTAAGAAAAATCTGCACAATCCCATTTTCTTTGCTCAAAATCCAATCTTTAATTATTGGAGCATTCTCATTGATTGAGATCCTTTTCTCCATCTTTCTTCCACTGTTTTCCTGCAAAAGAAATAAAAAAAATTAAGATGCAATAATAAAATCAAAATGCCATTTCTGGAATTATTACAAATCTAATCAAATACATTTTAATTAATTGAAAAGGGAATCTGAGCTTTTTTGTTGACGCTCATAACGATTTTAACTGGCCAAGGATATTATTGATGCATGAATCTATAATTAGAAGAGGCTTGGGCATATGAAAATGAAGAAAACAAGCTCAGAAAATTGATTTTGTTTTAGAAATTCGGAGCTTGATCTTCTGCCTGTTTTTAGACCCAATAAATGACTAAATCTGTAGTGAAACCTCCTCAGAAAAGTTCTCCTTGATTTTCTCTTTCCAATGAGTCATCCTGGGCCTCATTTGGCCAAGTAAAACTCAATCTATGAGCCTCCAAAGTTGATAAGTCAAATCTGGTATAAATCTGGAAATTTTATTGCTAGGCTAAAAATCAGAATTTTAATTAAAAATTTAATTCTAAATTAGACTCTAATTATCTAATAATTAATTCTAATTTAATTGTTAATTATAAACTAAAATAATTATTTAAATTAACTATTTATTAATTAATATTAATCTAACTAACTAATATTAATCTAACCAACCAATATTAATCTTTTAATTAATTTATAGTTTAATTTAATTAATTATATTCTATAAATTAATTAATTTAAAATTAATTAATTTAAATATTAAAATTAAACTTTAGTATTAACTATACTAACACTACACTAACTAATTTAAAACTATAATAATATTAATCTAACACTAATACTAAATTAATATTAAATCAATATTACAATAACTTAAAACTAATGTTATGCTTAACTAACACTCCACTATTCTATTAACTTAAAACTATACCTACCACTAACACACTAACATTATACTAACGTATGAGTGAATTTTGTAAACTCATCGTAATCGGCATATCAGAGGTGAAGGCCATCGGTGTTTTTAAAGATGTGTTATTTAAAACCTCTGATGCGATATAAAAAAATGTACCATATGCTTTTGATTTATTTATAATCGGAGTATCGGCAAATGAAAGCCATCGGGGTTTCTAAGGAATGCATCCTTTGGAAATCCCCGATGAGATGTAATTTAATTTTTAAATCCTCGATGCGATGTAATTTTTATTTTATTTTTTTCTAAGTAAGAGTAAGATCTATTAATAAAACATATGTTACAAGGAGGCTCGGGCCTCAGCAGTGCAGGCCTGTATCAGTGGCATATTTTCAACAAAACAACAAAAATAGAGCTGCCCACATGGGGAAACCAGCCCATATAGAGTTTTAAGCGCTGCCTCGAGTGAGGAAACCAGCGACAAAAAGACATAAGCAGTTGTACCAAGCATAGAAGTAAACAGATAGCAAAACTAATGAGCTAGAAGCCTGAAAACGAAAAAGACTGGAGGTTCTAAGCATCATGAAAAGCTAGAGGTGGTTCTTCAACAATCCGACATCTGTAATCATCATATTCTTCAAACTGGGGGAAAATTGCAGCCTGGTGAGGCGCCACGACATCAACACCTGTTCCTCCATCCTGCGTGCGCTTCTCCTTGTAGTAGCCCGAGCTGCCTCCGCTGTTCGAACCTGAATTATGCCCTGTAGAGACCTGTTGAGTTTTCTCATCTTCAAAGGGGCCGGGATCACTGTGCAGAATGGGCTGGCTAAGGCCGAGGCCATCACCAGTTACCTCGCGGAAAGAGACAATGATGGTAGCCACGACGAGAAGGCAGTCGGAGGAACATTGAAAATGAAAATGGGTAATGGAGGGGGACGACAAAGAGGCAGAGGAGTTCAGTTGAGGCGGAGGAAGCGTCGAAGGCTCATAGGTGGGATTCCGAGTGGAGGAACTGAAGAGATGGCCATGACCACTGCGAGTGTCGGGGTATCTGCCCCAAGAGTGCTCAAGGGAGGAAGACGAGGAGGTGGACAAGGAGGAGGGGAGTGGACGAGAAGCTCGACCCCTGCTGTTGCCCCGTCGGCATCACATGCGATGTCTTAGATGTGGCATGTTGGCATAGTAGGGGTGAAGGCTAGACTGAGCAGAGGAATAGGCAGGGCTGGCGGGGGATAGCAAGGATGCAGAGGAAGAATTGAGGCTGAACGAAGCCAAGAAACACAGCTAGCAAAGGGGACTCTGAGAGTGATGGAAGCCTGGGAGAAAATTGATGCAACTGCTGAGACTACAACGCCACCCAAATGACGTGTGAGAGCTTGGCTCCAAAGCCACAGGGAAGCATCCACTACGTAGAGGAGGGAACTGACACGGCATAGAACCAACAGAAGGGAGGTGGAGCTTCGCGGAGGGACGAAATGCATAACCAGAGGGTCGAGGGGAATAACCAGAGAGCGGCATTTTGAAGCGATGGAGGCCGCCTCGTCGAATGCAGTGGAGTAAATTCCGCTCAAGGTGACGGCAAGGAAACATAAATGCATTTGGGCGCCAGAGGTGTAGCTTGTGGGTGGTCATGTGGCCTTGCCACGCGTCGTCCCATAAACCATTCTCCATATGATCAGTCTTAAACACCCGCATCCAGGGGTTTGTTGTCTTCGTGCACCAGATTAGTGTATTCCTATATAAGTTTGCTGTCATTGAGAATGGAGAAGGATCCTACTGTTAGGACTTGAGAACTGGTCACACCTTTGTTTGCCAATAGATCTGCTACCTTGTTGCCAGATCTCTTGACATGTTTGAAGGTTGTGGCCTGATGGTGTTGTAGCCAATTTTCTATGAGATCCAGCCTTGCCATAAGTCTCCAGCTATCAGCTACTTTAGAATAAGGGGCTCCCATGAGAACTTGATTAACCATGTTGATGAGAATTTGGGAGTCTCCTTCTATTTCAATGGGGAAGAAATTGTGAAGCTGACCTAGACGCATCCCTTGCCATACACCTTCAAGTTCCGCCGAGTTGTTGGAATCCCACCCTATGGATCCAAAAAATATTAACAAAGGATTACCATGATGATCTCTGAAGATTCCCCCATATCCCGCATCACCTGGATTTCCCTTTGAGGCTTCGTCAAAGTTCAGCTTCAATAGACCGATGGATGTTGGGATCCAATTGCTCGGAGCTACAGCCCGAGGTCTGTGTGAGTGAGCTAGCAGAAGACAAGGAGAGAGCACGAGCTGCCAGTTATCCAAAACAGATCTTTCCAAGGTTTGTGTGGGGAGATCTTCTTGCTGCCAGTGCTAAAGAGCCAGTGTTTCCTATATGTTGCCATGAAGATTGTTCCAAAGAATTTCCTGAGGAGTACTTTGATTTTTGAAGATCCGCTTGTTCCTTTCCTTCCAGAGAATCCAAAGAGTGAGACCCAGGATGAGCCTCCATAAGGAATTGAGAAGGTTTCTGCTATAGGGATCAGATGGCCAGTTGTGAATGGTGTAATTCAAGTCCCCTGGTCTTCTGCCTTCTCTTCTGCATCTAAAGTTGATTTTCTCCCAGAGGAAAGTTTCCATTGGGCAGGTAACCATTAAATGTTGGATTGTCTCTTCATGATCTTCACAGTTGGGGCATCTTGAGGGACCTGTAAAAACCCTTTTGATGAGATTTTCCCAAGTGATAATTCTCTTATGACAGAAGCCACATGAAGGTTGAAACTTTGGGCCAAAGGTTTGACGACCAGAGGTTGTTCCAGATGGAATCGATGGGATCTTGGCTGTGGGTTAGGAGAGTGTATGCTTCTTGGGTACTGAATTTGCCCCGCGATGTGTAACCCCATCTGAGGAGATCCTTTTCCTCTGAATGTCTAATTTTCTTGCAGTTGAGCTCCATATAAGGGGCAGTGTGAGAATGCTCCTGTTGTTGATTTAGGCAGAGAGCGGCCGGTTTCCATTGCCTAAACCCCTGATTGGGGGCAACATTCCAATAGTGATAAACGTTGGCTTCTAGTCTGTTAATCACCTCCGGTTGAAGCTGTGGTGTAATAGTTCTGACAAGTTTGGGCCGTTGTTGCCACGAGTCTGTCCAGAAGCGGGCAGTATGACCATCGCAAATTTCCCAGAAACTATGTTCTTGGATTAGAAGGCGGTGTTGTTTGGCTGTGTTCCAGATTTGAGAACCTACTTCTACAGTTGTCAGGTGGATGAGATATTTATTTGGTCTGTTGTTGGAATACTTAGCTGTCCAGAGTAGTGCCCATGGAGTATGTGGTGCTGATAGCCACTGCCACCAAATTTTGGCTCCCATAACTACATTTGGATCACAGAGACCAAGCCCTCCATATTTTTTAGGCCTGCAAACTGTAGTCCACTTTAATAGAGCCCATTTCCTGTTTTGTCTGGAGGATCCCCAAAGTAAATTACGTTGAAGTGCTTTTATTTGCTTGAGGACCCACTTTGGGGCAGCAAGAACTGAGAATAAATAGAGATGCATGGGCTGTAATACAAAATTAACAAGGATAAGCCGGCTAGCTAGGTTGAGGGAACGAAAAGTCCAGGAGGAGAGCCTAGCTTCAAGTTTTTCAAGGAGGGAGTTCCATGAGGAGTGTTTGATGGTAGAATCAATCAAGGGGGCACCCAGGTATTTTGCAGGAAGTTGAGCGATGGTGAAACCAAGACTCCTGGAAATATTGTTTTGAGTGGTGATTGCTGAATATAAAAAGAAGATTTGAGATTTGGAAGCATTGACAGAGGTGCCAGAGGCATTCGCGAAAGTATCAAGGATGGATTTGTAGTTGATAGCTTCTTGGACTGAAGGGTGCTCGAATAACATGTTGTCATCAACAAATTTTTGGTGGGTAGTGGCCTGTGAACCATGAACTGAGATGCCTCAGAGTTTCTGGGAATGGAGAGAATTCTTGATAAGATGACCCAGACCTTCGGCATTAAAACAAAGAGAAAAGGGGAGAGAGGGTCACCTTGAAGAATACCTCGGGATGGGGACAAGGGGTGAGAAGGGATGCCATTGACCAAAATAGAGAAGAAGGAGGAGGAGATTAAACTCCCGACCCACCTGATCCAGGTTGAGCAGAAGCCATAGGCTGCGAGCATTTGCTGAATGTAGCTCCAATTTAGGTTTTCAAAAGCTTTAGATAAGTCAATTTTTAGGATCATACCTGCCTTTTTGGTTTGTTTCAAGGAGTGGATGATCTAATGGGTAAGAATAATTCCATCGAGTATTTGGCGGCCTTCCACGTATCCTGTTTGTTCTGGTGAGATGAGAAGAGGAAGCAGTGGCTTAAGTCTGTTGGCAATCACATTAGAAAAAACCTTGTAAATGACATTGAAAAGGGCGATTGGCCGGAACTTTTTAGGAGTAGCGGCGTGATATTTTTTGGGTATGAGAGCGATTAAAGTGGAATTGAGAGAGGGAAGAAGCCAGTGCATTGTGCGGGAATCCTCGACCAGTTGCCAAACATCATTCTTTATGAGGTCCCAGAAGTGATGGAAGAAGTTGGATGTAAAGTCATCTGGGCCTGGTGCCTTGCCATCTTTGCATTGTGCTACTGCTTGCTCCACTTCTTGAAGAGAGACAGGTCAAAGTAAAATTTGATTATGATCTTATTTGATAAGCTTGGGAATGTGTTGCAGGACTTTGGTGATTGCTGGCTGTCTGTTGGTTTGGCTCTCTTACAACACCGATTTGAAGTGGGTTGAGAGTTCTTTTTCTATGTCTTGATGCGCTTCTAGTCTTTCTCCACTATGGATTTGGAGAAAGCTTATCTTGTTGTGCATTCTCTGTTGTATAGTGGAGCGGTGGAAAAACTTGGTGTTCCTTTCCCCCTCTTTTAGCCATCTTATTCTGGATATTTTCTTCCAGAGTATCTCTTCTTGCTGCCATCGTTCATCCAATTGTTTGAGGAGACTCTGTTCCTATGAGGCCAGCATCTCAGTACGACCTCCTGGATGATGTGTTGTTGAAGCTCCACCATCTTGCTTTCGAGGATTTTTTTTGTTGGAATATGTTCCCAAAGGTGGAGTGATTCCAACTTTTAATGCGAGTTTTAAGGTCCTTAAGGTGTTGCTGAAATTGGAACATCTTAGAGCCTGCTGGTGATGAAAAAGCTTGCCAGGCTGAAATGACCATCTCCTTGAAACCTGGGTGGGTAAGCCAGAAGGCTTCAAAGCGGAAGGGTCTTTTGGTTGCGTCACCTAGCCTTGTCCATTGAAGAGAAATAGGCTAGTGATCAGACCCTAAGAGGGGTAGGATAGAGGCCTGAAAATCTCCTCCAACGTGAATGGCATTGTCTGATAGGAGGAAGCAATCCATCTTAGAGGCTATTTGCTGTGAGCCAGAGCGTTTTTTGTTCCAAGTATGAGTACCATTGGAGAAGGGGAGATCTATCAACCAGTTCTTTTGTATAAAGCTTTTAAAATGGATGCAGTCCGATTCCAATTTGGTACGCCCTCCTATTTTCTCTTCGGATTTAGTGATCATGTTGAAATCCCCGCCCATGATCCAAAGGGGATGAGTCCTATTGGAGTTGAGAATTTCTATCGTATTAAGCAGAGCTATTTTCCGCATGGAGTCTTGAGGAAAATAGACATTGGTGAGGTGCCCATGTATGTTGGTCCCAAGTATATGGAAGGCAGCTTGGATTAAGTTATGCGCTGCATGTGCACCAATGATTGAGACTGCCTGCGGATCCCAAGCTATGGCTAGTCCCCCTGAGGTGCCAGAAGTATATAAGACAATATAATGGCATCCTGGCCAGGCTTTGGAGAGAATGGGGCCGAGGGTATTTCTATTGCATTTGGTTTCTTGCATGAAGAAAACTTGTGGTCTTATCGTTTGAATCATGTTTTTGATCATTCTGTACTTTGAGGGGCTATTTAAGCCCCTTATATTCCAAGAAGTGAGCTTCATTGAGAATTATTTTCAAGTGGCTGATAGAACTTGGTAAGTTTGGGGTACCTACCAGATTCCATGAGCATCTCCCCAATAATGATAGTCCTTTGCAAATCTGTTTTCCTACCTCTCTTTTTGGAGTCCTTGAAGAGTTTTTTTCCATCCCACGGACTGCATAGTTGAATACCCAAGGATCTTTGGTGCTATTGAGCATGTGAGAGGACTACCGCTAGAATTTCAATTTGTATGTCCGAAATTTTATCATAGTCATTTTTCCTGCAAGCCTGTTCCAGTAAAAAAATGTCTAAATCTACGATGTCAACACCTTCTGGATCCTCTTCCATGTGACTAGCTTGGTTGCCTTCGGCCCCTGAGCCATTGAAATCCATGTTTTTAGGCCGCAAGATAATGAGGTCCGATACTGGGTTGGATTTGGATGGTAGAAGGAAAGATTCAAGTGGAGGCCTCTAAAGCAAAGGGGGATTGGGTGAGTTCGAGTTAGGAGCGGGGCTGAAGGGGTAGAGGGTTTAGCAGTCTTGCCGGGGATCTTAGACTCAGGTTGAGGGTGGTTTGCAAGAATTTCAAAGCTATTGCTAGTGGAGGGAATGTCAGAATCTGGGGTGGAGGGTTTGGCTACAGAAGTGGGGGCTTTCTTGTGATGGTGTTTGCAGTTTTGGACTTTGGTGAAGCCCTCTTCATCTGAGTTGGTAGAAGGAGCATTGCATTTTTTGGGGGGTGAATTGAGTGGGAAATCGCGAAATAAGTGGCCATGCGCATGGAATTTTCTACAATGGAATGGAACATGTTAATAATCAACAGATTGCAGCCATTCAAAGTCATCATGAAAAAGACTTACCGAGTTTGGAAGTGCTTTTGCTAGATGCATGTAGACACATATTCGAGCATATGAGGTGTATCGCCTTAGCTTGGTCTCCTCTGCTATATTTATGAACTCTCCAAGTCCGTTTCCAATATCCCTTAAGTACTCTTCATCCCAGTATTCTAGGGGTAAAGAATACAACTGGATCCAGATTGATGCCTAGCTAAAATCCTCTTTATCAGGATTAAATCGTTCGACCCAATTGCACAGGTAAAGTCCGGACTAGTTGAAAAAGTATGGACCTCCGTCCAAGATGCGATTTCTGTCTTTGATGCAGTTGAAGATGGCATTGAAGAAGCCTTTAGGCCCTAGTTGTAGCGTAACGTGTCCTTTTGGTTTCCATTTGGAGCTGATCCAACCATGCAGGAATTTTTCCATAGGCCAAAAGCCAACAAATTTGCCAATGAGTGCATGGTCCTTCATGTATTGGATCTGAGCATTGATGCAGTGGCTTGGAAGATTGATCTTGGGGCGTTCTGCAGCTATTGGCCTGCAGGTGGCAGAGTTCGTTTTGGGCTGAGTCGTTCTGTCCACAAAATCTATGATTTTGTCTTTTTGCGCTTCCGATGCGTTGCCAGGAGTTTGATTATCAGCAGCAAAGGCCGTCAGCCCATTGACGTTAGATGGCTTCTGCACATTGACAGAGGGCTTCTACGCTGTGTCAGAAGATGGGATCTGGGTCGCAACAAAGTGGACAGTGGGGGAGGGCGTATCAGCCCCCCCTGTGGGGGATCCATTGAAAGTGGATTAGCGACTGTGTGGAGATGCAGCCAAGCAGGAGTAAAGAGTGTTAGTGAGAGCTTCCAAACTAGAACGACGCCGTCACAAGAGAGCCGTGAACCCTAGCTCAGAGTTTCTCCATCGCTCCCACCCATCAGGATTCCTTCCGATGCGATGTAATTTTTTATTTTTATATATATTTTCCTTTTCTATTAAATTTTAATTTAATTAATTTAATTATTTTTAATATAATTAATTTAATTAATTTAAAATTTAATGTTAAATATTAGTTTTTTTATTTTGATTTTATTTTAATGATGTTAAGTTGTGAAATTATCTAAACTACAACCACTTTGATATTTTTGATTTTTCGAGATTATTAATTTATTTGAAAATTGGAAAATTGGAATAAATGACTGAAATCCCGATGCTTTATGATTTGGTTGTATAAGTAAAAATGAAAAATATTAGTAATAACTAACTAGGGGTTAATATTTTGAAATAAATGAATTATTGAACTAATTTAATTACAAAAATGGAATATTTTACATTTTACGCATTTTTTAACCCAGGCAACATAATTGATTAGACTTCAAAGGAGTGCCATTTACAAACCAGTTGACCAAATGAGGCGAAACAAGTATGAATGGAAAGCTTATAAAAAATTGATTTTAAGAAAGCAATCAAAACAAGAATATAAAGAAAATGAAAAAATAATAAAATCATAGGATAATCAACTTAATAAAAATCTTAAAAGGCATTTAGCCAAAAATTTTATAGAAAGGGTCCCCATTATTTAAAATGAACAAGTAGCATCCACTACCTCTCCAGAAGTAGCATCCTCTTTCCTCCAATTTACTGGAAGAGGAGTGTCCATGGGTTTACATCTCTCCATGTGAAACTTACCCAGTATCTCTTTGGCATACTTGCATTGAGAAACAAAAAGTTCACCATCCCGCTACCATATTTCCAAACCAAGGAAATAATGAAGGAGTCCCATGTCCTTCATTTCGAACTCCCTTGCAAGATCCTCCTTACATGAGTGTATCAAATACTCATCACTTGTCGAAATTAGATCATCAACATAAAGTACGATAATCAAGAGCTTACTCTCAAACACAATCTGGTACAGGATTGCATCATCTTCACTTTTGGTGAAGCCCAACTTAGTGAAATAGCTGTCAATCCGAGTGTACCAAGCATGAGGTGCTTGCTTATGCCCATACAGTGCTCTCTTGAGTCGACACACATGCAGCTCACTGTCAAATATTTCAAAACACTCTCGCTGCTCTATGTACACTTCTTCCTAAATAACTCCATTGATAAACGCAGTTTTCACATCCATTTTATGAATGCGCCACCCCATATGCACTGAGAGTGAAAGGATAGATCTAATGGAAGAGTACCTTGAAACTGGTGCAAAAGTGTCATCATAGTCAATCCCCTCAATTTGTGAGAATCCCCGGGCCACAATTTTGGCCTTGTACTTCTCCACACTCCCATCAGTGGCTTGACTTACCTTGTCCATCCATCTAGATCCAAACATTGATTTACCGAATGGTCTTGGGACAATCTCCCATGCACTATTATTGACAATGGAGTCATAGTCCTCTACCATTGCACCAACCCAAATTGGTTACTACACTGCCTCCTGAAAGGAAGATGGTTCTGTCACAATGCACTTGCTCATAAGAGCCATGTATCCAGTAAACTTGTCTAGAGGCTGTCTCAATTTGCGCAATGAAATAATGGCTCCTACATTCTCCGTTGCATCAAGTATCAATCTATCAGCTTCCGTGGTACGCCTTCTACCATTTTTGGTGGATGGATCTGCATGAGTGTTTTCTACCACTCCATGATCCTCCGCATGTGGCTACTCCACATCTTGAGGTTCATTATTTAGAACTAAGAGTTCCTCCTTTGCAAGCAAATATAGCTCCCTCCTAAGAAACAATCACATGGCTTTCTCCTCATAAAATTTTATATCTCGTCACACAACAGTCATTCTGTTGTTTGGAAAATACACCCGATAGTTGTGGGGATTTTTAGTGTACCCCACAAAAATCCCAATCTCAGTTGTTGGTTCCAGCTTCTTCCTAACGTCTTTGGTCACATGCACATAAACAGATGAGCGAACAATCTTAAAATGTGTAACATCAAGTTTTTTACCAGTAAAAGCCTCTTCTGGTGTACTCATGCCAAGTATCCTATGAGGACAACGGTTCTGCACAAATACCACTGTGTTGCATGCCTCCGCCCACAGATGCAACGGTAGGCCCTGATCATGCAACACCACTCTTGTTTCACCCACAATCGTTCTGTTCTTTCTCTCAACGACCCCATTCTACTGTGGGTTATGAGGCACTATCAGTTCTCTCTGAATCCCTTCTTTGCTGGAGAAGTTCTTGAATTCATTGGATATGTACTCACCACCATTTTCGCTCCTAAGATCCTTCACATGCTTGCCCGTGTCTTTCTCTACCAGTGCTTTGAATTCAAGAAACTTTGAGAAAGTCTAATCTTTATTATGCATGAAGTAGACCTAGCACTTTCGAGAAAAGTCATAAAAAATATCATATAGTACTTATGCTTTATTGTCGAAGCAACAGATAATGATCTGCACACGTTTGAGTGAAATCTCTGAAGGATTTATGAAGCTCAGTTCTCCTTCTCATGAAAGGTGGCATTTACATATTTTCTCATAGTACATCCCTTGCATGTGTCTAACTGTGAAATTGTACCCTTGGGAAGACCCATAGAAATATGTTGCATGACTTTTAAGGCTTCGTGGTGAAGATGGCCATATCTCCTGTGCCATAACTCACCCTCATCCCAACTCACCACTTTGTTCGTCTTACCCATAAATTTTGCACAACCATATATATTCATCAATTTTATAGAGATTCTTAACTCAAATCCAAATATTCTTGGCTTGTCCTATTGTTTTGTGTCGTAGGAAACTTTTTCCTTCATTGAAAACAACATGATAGCCTCTATCCTCCAACATTGCAACTGAGAATAAATTTTTCTTCAAGCCCGGTACATGCATTACATATTTTAATTGAAAGGGTTTACCTGAGTGTCTATGGAAGGTAATGGTACCAATCCCAGTAGCACTGTACCACCCATCATCACCCATTTCGACATGCATCTGGAGGTCCTTCTCCTACTAAAAAGTTCTTTGTTTCCCGTCATGTGAAAGGATGCACCACTATCCAAATACCACACCGATCCCATTGCACTTGACACCATGCATGCAATGAGCGAGAAGTCAAGGTCAAATTGTGAGGAAAAAGCCTCAACAGCTGCAGATCCTGAAGCCTTATTTTTCATCTTCCTTTTTGGAGAGTTAGTGGCATAATGCCCATGCTCGTGACAGTGAAAACAATTCACTCTGGACATGTCGCGCTTCTTGCCATCTTTATCGAACTCAGATTTGGAATGGAATTTATTTCCTTTCCCCTTCTTCACCTTGGCATCCAAAGCACAATATTCTACATCTTCATTCTTAGATGAAGATCCATCTATGGTATTTTTTCTGAACTCTTCTTGCACCAAATCCGACCAAAGTCGTTCCCAATCTGGTAGCTTTTCCCTTCCATTAACAGAGCCTTGATAACTATGCCAACTCTTGGGAAGTCCTAGAGGAACTAGGCTCACCAAGTCATCATCAACGACAGTAATGTCAATGTTCCCCAACTCATCCCGACATTGGAAAAACTTTGTTAAATATTTTGGCATGGAGTCTCCTTTCTCCATCTTGATCTTCCTAAGTTTATCTTTCAGTGCCAATTTCCTATGATCTTTTCTTATCTCAAATATATCTGTAAAAGATTTCCACATTGCATATGGTGTTTATTTTCCATGGAGACTTGAGACAATGTGGTCTCCTAATCCCTCTAGTAAGATCCTCCTCACCTTTGTCGCTTTCTTTTTCCATGCATCAAGATTTGCAGCATCTGTCACATCGGGTTTGGCAACATCATTGTCAATAAATTCCTTCAAGCCATTGTCTTCTAGTACTACCTCCATCCCATATTTCCAAGAAATATAGTTAGAGCTTCCCTTGAGTGCATACTCCAATCTCAAGCCATTGAAAGCCATTTCGATCCTAAATCACCTGTAGCACCAAGATATTCTTCTGCAAATTCAAATTCTATTCAGTCACAAACTCAACTCCTCCTCCACTATTGTGATTTCGTGTGCTCCGATACCATGTAGAAATTATACAAATAATATTTATATCAGGGATTCAATCTGATCTAACAATGTACTAAAGCTAGATACTGAATCACTTCTACAAATCAATTGCGGAATTTAAAACACAATTGCCAATCACATGAAGCAAAGAAGAATCAATCAAACCACAACACAGATAATTTCCTGGGGAAATCTTGCTGCTCAAAACCCCACTATCTTCTATTTTATATTCAACATGGATACATGAAATAATTACAATACAACTCTTCTCACAAGAGCCTCCTGTACTCAGCTAATTTTCTCACACTGTCCTGGAAAAAACTGACCAACACTTAGCCAATTCTCAGCCTCTAAACAACCTATCTTGCTTGCGTAATTCATGTGGAATGAAATCCATATTCTTTAGGAATTTTGGCCTTCCTTGACTGCACAAGGATCATGCGAAATACAATGGGTGTTTGGTTGCATGGGTGCAACCCAATAATCCTACAGCTGATAGTTAACATCCCTTTCACCTAGATCTCAGCTAGGTCTCCATTGGAACTGAAATGCATGCAACTCATAATAGTAAATCATCAGTTTCATGTTAGATCACTGATTGTGAATTAAATAATATTTAATTCACTTGATCTCTCATTAGTGCAACAAACAGTTACAACTAGCACAACTGAACTTAACTCACTTAACTGAGTTAAACTTATTACACATGTATTAACTAATGCACCAACTGCACTTCGAACTCTGTTACAACTATAATCACTCTGCATGCCTCACCAACTACCCTCAACTCAAAATTCAAGAGTTAACTGAGTTTATCACACCCAGTTAACTATTACAAGTGATTATGAGATAAGATTACATTTCATTGTCCATCTTAATTAAGGGATAATTAAAATAGACATGCACCAAATTTATCCTACACCAGTGTAGGTGCTGCTAAGACCTATGGTCCCACACTAGTGTAGGTGATTATTGGACCTCCTAGTCCCACACTAGAGTAGGTGCTGCAATTTCTTGTTGGACTTCAACATGTTAATGGGAAGGAGAAGTTTCCAGATTGGGAGCGACTTTGGTATGATTTGGCATAAGAGGAAATTCGGTGGAACACAAGAGATGGATCCTTGTCAAAGACTAATGATGAGGAAAATTGTGCCTTGGATGGCAAGGCGAAGAAAGGAAAAGGGAAGGCGTCCCATTCCAAATCCAATAATGGCAAGGTAGGCAAGAATCAAGACTTATCAAAGTTGAAATGTTTCAACTGTCATGAGCATTGACATTATGCCACAAATTTTCCACAAAATAAGAATAACAAGAAGCCCTCAGGACGAGAAGCAGGTGAAGCATTGACTTCTCAATTTGTGTTGGAATTCACCCTCATCGCATCCATGGTGTCATCGGTGTTGGTATCTGTGTGGTACTTGGATAATGGAGCCTCATTATATTGGTAGGATAAAATTCCTCATTTTTAACCCTTTTCTACTTTAAAACCACAATCATAAACCTCTGTTTCATCCTCATAAACTTCCTTATACCTGCATTAGTCCAAGAATCCTATCCTATCCTTGCACTAGTTTTATATTTCATACTTCAGGTTTATTAAGTACTTAATTAATAATTTTTAATAGATTTTATGCCTTTTATATTATTGAAACTAATATTTCCTTCCTAAAGTATTTTGATAAGAAAATGTATTAATCATCGTATCAACATGGTCTAGAGCAGGAAGATTCCTGCATCGTTGGCAGTTGATTTCTCCTAAAATTGCGCGACAACTCGTTACCTAACGCGGGAATCTTGTTCCAACTCATCTAGTTCAGTTGCTATCACCTTTAGTGGAATTCATAGCGAAGGATAGTCAGGTATATGATCGAATATTGGGTCACCGACCAATGATCAGATTAGCTTTTTGTTATAACCAGAGGCTCATTTTGTAATGCTGGTTGTTATTTTGTTTTAGTCGAAAGGCTAGAATTAGAATGATGTATGTAATTTCAGTATGGCCATAGGCCAAAAGGGTTGTATAAATATATATTTCAGATAGGAAATTAAGGAGCGATAGCCATGCTACTGTAACTCTGGAAAAATTATAATTTTGTGTCGTCGCCGTTGTTCTGGGCTAGATCCATACTTATGGTGTATTTTTGCTGATTCGGAATTAATACAAGGAGCTACGCCATGTTGTTTAAATTCTGTGTCTTAATCTATTACTCATGCATCTTTGAGTGCAAAAGCTTCAAGTTTCCTAAAACGGGAAACAAGCTGGTTGGCTAGGGCCATCCAACCCAGCTTGTTTGCCCTCTCGTGCTTTCGTTCAGTTAAAGGTGTGTGTTGATTTTATTTATGCAAAGTGTGGATTGAGTTTATGATTTATTTCTTCATAATAATTCTGGTTAAATTTCATTGAAATTCAAGTGTGACGAATCTGTGGCATGAACATTAATTGAGATCGATTTACTTTCAGTCATTTCCTTTTTACGAATCTTAGTTTATTTCAGATTGGAATTGTGCAAGCACATCATTCCTGCACTAGTGCATTTATAATTTTTGCAACTTGGTTTTTCAGTTCATTACAACAAGGTTGTTTCATTCCTTTCCTTAATAAGAATTCAATTTATTTGTGCAAGTGAACGTTCATCAGCAAATATAAGTATTTTTAATACCAAGAGTTAAAATCCTAGGAATTAAAGATGCATTGTTAAATGATGAACGGACGTTGTTACGACACATCGATTTGTGCCTGCGATTTATATTTTTAAAAGGAGAGAACTAAAACTTAAATCTGAATAATTAAAGTGAACCTTTATAATTTAAAAAAGATTAAAGGCATATATGGTTCATGTGAGTAAGTATCACAGGGATAAAATACTGTTGTCATACTTGAGTTATTTCTTTCACTGCATTGAAAAAAGTGTTCTTTGACTTTTGAATTTTGTTTTATTTCAAAGTTTATTTTCATTGTAAGTTTCAGTTTGTTTGAAGCATTCTTTTGCATGTGCAAGTTATTTCAAAATTCTGATTCACCTTTGCAATTATTTTTCATAGATTAGCACACCCTTTCTTTTCCTAGAAGTAATTGGAAAACTTGGTGTAGGAATCTATGTTCTAGTACAGGAACAGGATGCTCGAATCCTAAAGCCTAGAGCCCCTGTGTTGGACATTGGGTTCAACGCTCCCCATGTGTTTCACAACATGGACTAACCGCCTCTCATGGATACTAACTCTGACGATTGTAGCAGAGACTAATGCTTGCGAGTTTTCGTCTAACGACAATCATGATTCCAACAATTAGTATCAGAGCGACAGGTCTCGAGTTTGAAACTCACCCAGCTTGCGTTGGGGGGAGATTGTTGGAAATTGGGTTCAACGCTCCCCGTGTGTTTTGCGACATGGAATAACCGCCTCTCGTGGATCCTAAATTTGACGATTGTAGCAGAGAATAATGCCTGCGGGTCTTGGTCTAATGGTAATCATGATTCCAACGCCCTACACAAGGACATAAATATCCAGTGCAAGTGTAAAATATTCTTCCCGCACATAAGTTCTGTACCTGTACTAGTGCAAGCATACTACAGGAGTACAAGAATAACATCTTGTTTCAGGAAGGAAAATCCTTAAGAAGGCATATCTTTCTAAGGGCCCACTTGTGAACTTGCCAACACCCATACTAGAGATAAACATAGAATTTATTTCAGCAATCAAGATTGTTTACAACAAGTGTTAAAGTTCCTTTATTTGGTTTCTTCGCAAAGTGTTTTCTTTCAAATTCTGGCACTAGAACTTCTTTGGTGTAAATTTTTGTATGATCTTTCTTTTCAATTCTGCAAGATCTTGATTTAAGAAGTAGGAATAGATAGGAAAATTTCATACCACTTCTGGCATTTCCTATTCTTCGTCTCTAAGTTTACGAACCCCTTGGTTGACAATTAAGTGTTGAAAGGAGTTTTCTTAACTACGATTCCCCGTTGTGAAGGAAAATCCCCTCTACGGACAGAGGCGATCCCTCTAGCCATAGGGTGGGTTTAGCAACAAGGGAACATGCTGGTTTCTAAATTCCTAGTTTATAAATGAAATGTGGATTGGAATAGATTTCCTACCTCAATCCAACCCTCTTGATGTAGTATGTTGCAACGATATCTTTATATTTTTCCTTCAAGCCTTGCGCTCTGTTAGCAGCGATGTTTACACACCTGCACAAAGATCAAACAAAAACTAACAACATGCAAACATATATATATACATATATATATATATATATATATATATATATATATATATATATATATATATATATATATATATATATATATATATATATATATATATATATATATATTCATTTACAACTATCCAACTAGTCAGGGAGAGTCAGAAACTTTGAATACTAACATAAACAAAGATGGAACTAGAAATCAGTCATGTCATATTAATATATAGAAAAGGGAGTTTACAACCTATGCCTTGACGCTGTAGACCTCCTTTGACAAGGTCAATCAGGCACGTCTCCAAAGCATCCGTTCGTTGATTTCTCAATGAGGCAAAAGGCTCAAACTCTTTCTCAACTATGGACTATTCTTTGCTATTAGGTCTTGGCCTATTCTAGCTATATGTGGTTAGATGATTCAATGGAATGGAGAGGGATTTATAAGAGTGGAGGATGAGATTTTGGATCCACATATGGTGGAGGGAAGGTATATCCCTTTGCGAAGTTTCTTTTTTGTAGGAACTAGAAGGCCAAAGGGAGAAACTCGACCTCTTCCAGTCAAACAAACATCCATGAATCCGCTCACGAAGATGTTACATATTAGAAGATTTGTTTCCATATTTAAAAACCTTCCAAAATTAGCTCAACGTGGGTGCTATTCATAGACAGAGTGACCACGGCGCGAGGCCCAGCGTAAATCTGGCCATCGGCGCGAGGCCATAGCTACACAACCGCGTTGACCCAAACGTATATGGTTTAAAGGGTCAACTACTGGAATGTTCAAAAAATGTTGTGTTCCTGAAATGTTAAGGGATGCAATGACATTCATAATGATGTATAAAAATACATAGGGGTCACACTGATAGTCTTCAATTATTCAGGATGGGGAATGCAGGGATGATGACAAAATGTTGTGTAACAGATGCCTCCTAAAGCACGAAGTCCGAGAGAGAGGGAGGGGTGAAATGCTTTATGAGAACATGCCCAAACCAAAATGTCGTCACCATATGACCTGCAAGTTCAAGTATGACTGATATCTCTAATAAATGAATATGTGGTATGGGTGTAACCATCCATAATAGAGAACATGTAATAAGATCCTAGGTATGGACACAACCATCCAGTAAGAAGGATCATCAAATAGACTAAGGTATGGTTGCATCCATCCAATCAAAAGATTCATGCATACAGTCATGATAAACCAAATCATCCCGCAACCTGGATTTCATCAGAAAAAACCCAGGGTCTTGCACTCAATCTCGATCTAAACAAGCAAAAATTTAGGTATGTGAATGAATGAGTTGAGGTCAAACATGCAAGAAAGTCACTTGATTACCAACCAATGATGGGAGATGTTAACAAGCGGGAGGGAAGCCACCAATAATGACAATGGTTCTCAAGGTACGACTAGTAGAATCCACGAAATGTGAATAATGAGCTGGAGTTGAACATCTATGAAATCACCCGATCGAAGGCCAACGATGAGAACCTGTCGTCAAATACAAATAACTTTCCATTGAGGCATGCAACCTCTAAGGTACCAGACTGGAGTCTCTGGATCAACTTCTTGGATAATGAGCTAAAGTCGACAGGAAGTGATCGGTCAAAGGAGGGCCATAATGTTTCCCTCATCATCGACACGAGATAGAGGAATAAGATGATAGTGAATCAAGACTAAACAAAGGATCAGGGGTTGAAAAATGCAGAAGGGACTTCTCTTGAACATATTGGCGACATGACTCCAGAATTTGGCAGTATTTGACATCAAGGGATCTGAGGTCATGGTGACGAGGAAAAGAGAAGATGAGAGGTCAAAAACGGATAACCCAAACCCATGGAGGCAGAATGACGAATGTGGGATGTCCTCAACCCGACACAAACTGTAGACAAGTGTCATGTTCAAGAGTGACATACTACTGACACAATTGAGAACTAGTTCCATTTTCCCCCAACATTTCTGGCGAGTACCCCAATTATTTTTGGAAACAAGATTGAAGGGGATATCATATGCTTGTCATGTAAGTTTTCCCTTCAGACAAATCCATCCTAGTACATTTTACGAGCCCTAGGAAGGAGGAACTCGGTAACGTCATGGTGACAGTTTCCAATGCCATTTAGTTTTAATGAGTTAGACAAAGGGAAAACTGAACGTATTTTCATGTTTAGAGAGTTTGAAAAGAAGCGAAAAAGAAAACTCCAGAAGGTCCCTTTTTGTAGGTAGTCTCTCAGATTCGAAAAGGTAGAAAACAATATTGGAGAGAACCTCTTAGCCATGTTCGACTAAGGTATTCCTTTTTCATAAATAATCTATCCCAACCCGAAAAAGGGGTAAATGTATACTGGGAAGATGACGTTTCGCAGCCTTTAATGAGTTCAAAATGACAAGAGTCTTCGTAATCTTCTCAATTTTTAAGAGTCAGAAAAGAGCTGAAAGATTACTCCTGGGGTGACTTTTTCCTGTTTTTACAGAGTCTAAAAAACTAATAAAAGACAACTCGTTTCCTCATCGTCACTAGTTTTAGGACCTGTTGCTGCCCAAGAAATAAACATAAAACCCATTTTCAAGAAAAATAATAAAAAATAATCAAAAAAGGTGCCCAAAGACCTAATTAGGGTTAGAAAAGGCTATAAAACAATGCAAATAATAAAAACAATTTACTTTTACCTTTTCACCTTCTTGTGAGAATTTTTACCAGTTTCCGTTGTGAACTTGGGGAGCTGACTGCAGGCAATCCAGGAGGTCATTGGCGAATCTGTTTCTTCCAGGTAGGAGCTCTAAACTTCTCCTGCAATTTCATCCATTTTTTATTTTCTTTCATGGTTTGATGCATATTGTGGAGGTTTTTTCAAAAAAATTGGCCGCGACAGTAGACGCTGATTTTGGCTAGGGAGTCGCACCTAAATCTGAAATTTTTGAATGGTAAGGCACTGTTCGGCGCTACTATTTGCAAAACAGTGGCACCGAACGCCGTGCCCAAAAAAATTTCAATTTTTTCCCCAAAATGCTTGGCCCACATGGTTAAATTTTAACCCTAGGGCCAATGGAAGCTTGTATTTTGGTTTTGCAGGAAGAATCAACAGCTAAAATGGTGATAGAGTGGAAAGAAAGAGAGCATGGGGAAGAGGTTAAACATGCCATGGGAAATGATGCATGCATGTATGCCCCGAGGAAATGTGGGCTCCTGAAATTATTTATGACCCCATGTATAATAGCTCAGCTAGAGTTGCTACCATACCTGATTAGTGTATGGGACATTGATCTAGAGAGATTCATGATTCATGAACAAGAATTGGAGATAGAAGTCTCCGACATCTACTTCATAACAGGAATATCACAGAGTGGAGAGATACCACTGTTAAAAGGTACTCAGGCTCTTGGAGAGAGCATGGGTATCTTGATAGATAGGGTCTGGCATGGAGCAAGGAAAGCATCTGAGAGTGGCAAGTTGGACATTCAAACCGTGCCTGACTTACCATTGAGAGTAGTGCTACATACCATTACTCAAGCCGTCTGGTCGCAGGCTCCCCATGAAGCTACAAAGACACAACTCCAATGGGCTCTAGATTTCATGGCTCCGACAATTTTCAATTGGGAGGAAGCAGTGACAATTTGTAATATTCCCATTTTTTCACAAGATAATTGGAATATTAGAGTTCTTAATAAAGTTAATTAATTAAGTAAATAAGAGGGTGGAGGGACCCATAAACCCCATAGATGAATAAAATCCACTTTTTATGTGTGTATGTGGATATTTCAGATCTAGATCTACATAATGGAGTAGTGGAGCAACTACTTAATGTGAAAGGAGTGGAGTTCATGTCCCATTAATAAGATAGATCATGGAGGTTGAATAAGTCAACTAAGATCATGGAGGGAATAAAATGTAAGATCATAGAGAATTCATGATAAGATGATGGAGGAAGTAGTGCATTTAATGCACACATAATGGAGAGTGTGATCATTACATGCATACATGATGGAGATCATGGAGAGATAGCACAGTCAACATGGAGACCTATGTCCACATGTACAACATGGTTATGATGTGGGCAAAGGCATGAGAAGGCTCATAATTTATATAAAGAAGATGAAGGAAAAATAGGAGGAGGCTTTAGATTGTTGATTTTGATCTGTTTAAATCTATATTTTTCATTTGACAATCCAAGCATGCTTATGCTGTTTAGATAAGTATGCAGTGTTGATTAGCACAAGGTGTTTCTGAGCAAGAATCCCAAGCTTACCCACGGGGGACTTTGAGTGCCTACTTTGGGAAGGTTTCTATTGAGCTACATTCATCATTAGGCATTGTTTCCATATTGTTCCTACTTTCTGCAACCCATACATCTTTAGAAATAATGCATTTCTGCATGAGGGTTTGAGAGGAGGAGGTTGTCCTTCAGTATTTCAGCTGAGGAACTAGTGAAGGATATATCCTATCACCTTGAGCTTCAAGATAAGCCTTCCAGTGCTTCAGATCTATATGATACATCAGGCCATCCATCATTCATCTCCCAGCAACATCAGTCCCATCAAGGATTACTGCAGTCCAATCTTGAAGATCTAAGGGAGAAGGGAAGTTTGTAGTATTTAAGCTAGAAATCCCTGGAGGGACCATTCCCTCACTTGTATATCATTGGATCAATCATTATTGAGCTTCATAGCCAAATTTTTTAGCAGCTCTCCTTCCTATCCAACGCAGTTTATCCAGCCGTTGTGTTTATAGTAGTTGCAACTTGAAGGAGGATGAAGAAGGAGCAAGATCTCAAGCTTCTAGCTTGGAGATCTGAAGGAGGGATAAGCCCTCAAAGCATAGATATAATTTGTACTTTAGTTCAGACATCTTACATTCATATCTATCTTTAGATCTGCATAACCTAGCAGTCAAGGGATCAAACCCCAAGAGGGTAAATTCCCAATCTCATAGATCTGGAATTTTCTTTCTGGGTTATCCTGGGTTTCCATCATAGTGTCCAGATCTAGAATCTTGGCATCATCAGAGCTCCAGATTTCTATATATCTGCATTTCCCTTTTCAGCCAACAGCCATATGTATATCATTTGCTGAAGGGACAATGCAGTATTGCTTCTAGCATCTCTCCAGTTACGTAGTGCCTGCTTTGGCATGTTTCCAGGGTCATTCTAGCCTATGTATTTGGCTTGAGTGCATCTATTTGAGAATTGTGTATTGTTTATCCATATCCAATAATAATAAAAGGCTTACCTATTCTGTACATTCTGTGATTGTTAAATCTTTATGTGTACATATTATGTGTTTCAAATATTGTGTTTATGTATCAATGCATTGTTCCATTTTGGGATATTATAGTGGTATCAGAGCATCATCTTTGGCTCAACTTGTGGACATTATTGAAAAAATATGAAAAGAAGATAATAGAGATTTACTACTATGGAGGGATTAAGTTTTTCCTCATCTTTCTTTAGAGCTATGAAGGATCTCTCTAAAGAGATCAATGAAACAAGAAGAGAGAGGCAAAGAGAAACCTCAAGAAGGTTTCAAGATGAAGAAGGTCCCAATACTTCTTATCAGCAACAAAGAAGACCGAAGAAGCAAAGGGCTTCACATTATTCCACTAGATCCACTTTCTTTGATGAGAAATATGACTAGTCTGAATATGTAGAAGACTTGGGGTATGAGACCCTAAGTAAATATCTGTCTGAATACAAGTCTCAACGAAGAGCATTGAAGGAGGATCTCTCTCTCCAAATTTTTTTGCAATTCTAAGAAGAGAGGAGATCCAGAAGCAACAATAGAAGAAAGAGGCATAAATTTTTCTTGCCTACATGATACCAATAAAATACACTTTTGATGTGTGTATGTGGATATTTCAGATCTAGATCTACATAATGGAGTAGTGGAGCAACTACTTAATGTGAAAGGAGTGGAGATCATGTCTCATTAATAAGATAGATCATGGAGGTTGAAGCAGTCAACTAAGATCATGGAGGAAATCAAATGTAATATCATAGAGAATTCATGATAATATGATGGAGGAAGTAGTGTATTTAATGCACACATGATGGAGATGGTGATCATTACATGCATACATGATGGAGATCATGGAGAGATAGCGCAATCAACATGGAGACCTATGTCCACATTTACATCGCAGTTATGAGGTGGGCCAAGGCATGAGAAGGCTCATAATCAATATAAAGAAGATGAAGGCACAATAGAAGGAGGCTTTAGATTATTTATTTTGATCTGTTTAGATCCAGATTTTTCATTTGACATTCCAAGCATGCTTATGCTGATTAGCTAAGTCTACAATGTTGTTTAGCACAAAGTGTTTCCAAGCGGGAATCCCACCCTTACCCACAAGGGACTTTGAGTTGCTACTCTAGGAAGGTTTCTATTGAGCTAAATTCCTCATTAGGCATTGGTGCCATATTTTTCCCACTTTCTGCAGCCCATACATCTTCAGAAATAACACATTTCTTCATCAGGGTTTGAGAGGAGGAGGTTGTCCTTCAGTATTTTAGCTAAGGAACCAGTGAAGGATTTATCCTATCACCTTAAGCTTCAAGATAAATCTTCCAATGATTCAGATATATATGAGACATCAGGCCATCCATCATTCATATCCTAGCAGTAGCAGTCCCATCAAGGATTTCACAGTTCAGTCTTGAAGATCTAAGGGAGAAGGGAAGTTTCTAGTATTTCAGCTATAAATCCTTGGAGGGACCATTCCCTCACTTATATATCATTGGATCCATCATCCTTGAGATTCATAGCCACATTTTGCAGTAGGCAACAACCTATTCTTCCTATAAAGCACAATTTATCTAGCTGTTGTGTTTATAGCAGCTGCATATTGAAGGAGGAGGAAGAAGAAGCAAGATCTCAAGCTTCTAGCTTGGAGATATGAAGGAGGGATAAACCCTCAATGCATAGATCTGATTTTTAATTCATTTCAACCATCTTACATTCAGATCTAGCTTCAAATCTGCATAACCTAATAGTCAAGGGATCAAACCCCAAGAGGGTAAATTTCTAATCTCATAGATCTGGAATACCCTTTCTGGGTTATCTTGGGTTTCCATCATAGTGCCCAGATCTAGAATCTTGGCATCATCAGAGCTCAAGGTTTCCATAGATCTGCATTTCCCTTTTTAGCTAGCAGCCATATGTATATCATCTACTGAAGGGACAATGCAGTATTTCTTCCAGAAACTTTCCAGTTACACAGTTCCTGCTTCGGCATGTTTCCAGGGTCATTCTAGCCTATGTATTTGGCTTGAGTGCATCTATTTGAACACTATTGTACCATTTATCCATCTCCAATAATAATAAAAGGCTCACATATTTTGTACATTCTATGATTGTTAAATATTTATGTGTACATATTCTGTGTTTCAAATATTGTGTTTGTGTATCAATGCGTTATTCCATTTTGGGATATTACAGTGGTATCAGAGCATGATATTTGGTTCAACTTGTGGAAATTATTGACAACATATGAAAAGAAAATAGTAGAGATGTACTACTATGGAGGGATTAAGTTTTGCCTCATCTTTGTTTAGAGCTATGAAGGATCTCTCCAAAGAGATCAATGAAACAAGAAGAGAAAGGAAAATAGAAACCTCAAGAAGGTTTCAAGATGAAGAAGGTCCCAGTACTTCTTATCAACAACAAAGAAGACCGGAGAAGCAAAGGGCTTCAAATTATTCCACTAGATCCACTTTCTTTGATGAGAAAGAGGACTGGTCTGAATATGTAGAAGACTGGGGGTATGAGACCCTAAGTAAATATCTGTCTGAAAACAAGTCACAACCAAGAGCATTGAAGGAGAATCTCTCTCTCGAACAGTTTTTGCAATTCAAAGAAGAGAGGAGATCTAGAAGCAACAATAGAAGAAAGATGCATAGATTTTTCCTACCTACACTTGATGGATCTTCCACAAGAACATTGAGGTATTGGAGGGAAGAATTGGCTACATTCTTTCTGAAATATCCTATATCAGAAAGAGAGGCTGTGGAGTTTGTAGCACTGCACCTAGAAGGTGAAGCAAGATATTGGTGGTCCAGTCACTTATCCCATATGAAAGTGTTTGCTTATGCAGATTTTATTCAAAGACTGAAGAAGAGGTACGATAGAAAGAAACCGAAGACATATCATATAGTGATATCTCCCATTATTAAGGAGATAGTACATGAAGATCCAAAATAATATGTCCTCATTATCACTCAGAGGAGGAGCCTCTACCACCACCAGCTACACATGTACTTGCATCAAGAGGAGGATCACTTGCATCTTTGCAAGATGGTCTTGAGTTCTTGACGTTTGGAGCCCCATGCATGATTTATGAGATGCATGATGAGGAGGAGACAAATACCATCGCTGATACATTTGTAGAGATGGAGCCATCATCACTACCAGCAGTTGGTGACACCATTTTTCCGGTTGGAGGATCTCTTGTGGATGTGCAAGAGGTTTTCGATGTTCATCTCATCCAACGTTTTCACATACTTTCATCTCATGTTATTTCAGTACCTCATATTGAGATTTGTGAGACCATGCCATCAGGGCAAGTGCATAACCAAGGATTAGAGCACCTTGCTGATTTGGAGTAGCAAATTATCACTACACGGAGGACTCTTGACTTGATCAAGGAGAAGATGTATTGCTTTCCCAGTTTGTCATGGTTGAGCTACACCCAACACTTTGTGTTGAAGTGTCGAGTTTCAGAAGATGGGATGAATATGATCCTATGTACAATGGCTAGCTATGAGTTCAGCATTGTGCTTTGCCTTGAGACAACATATACAACGTTGTTAATGAGAAACAGTGAGAAAAAGAGGACCCATTCCTTATGGGAGAAATCCAATGGAAGCTTCATTCATGAAGCCATGGAGAAGAGAATGATAGATGGTAGCACTACAAGGAAAAGAACCTCTAGAGGAGGTTATAAAGGAGGTTTTTAGTGTTATAAAATTGGCCAAAATTTTCAAAAAAGCATTTGCTACAACATCCGTTTATGGTTATAGAGGTTTTGGTGGAGCTTTTAATGGAAATTCAACACAACTAAAAAAAATGGGTGGCCGGAGGTTATTACGGATGTTTTTTTCATCGGTGCGCTACTCGAGCTTGAACACACCAGTGCATACATCTAGAAGGTGGCTCAGGCCGGTCGAAGGAGAATGCACCGGGCTGTCAAGGTATAAAACCGCACTTAGCACAGTGTTGGTGATACAACACACATGGCCGTTCTAATTGGTTTTGGGATTTGTGCAGTGCCCATTAATCGTCTCAATGCACCGATGCGTAGACTTATATAAACACACCCGTGCGTAGTATCACACAAATGCACCGAGATTCATAATTGGTATCGGTATTTGTGTGGTGCCCATAGGTCGTACAAATGCACCGGTGTGTAGAGACACATAAACGCATCGGTGCGAGGTATCACACAAACGCATTAAGATTTATAATTGGTATCGGTATTTCTACGGTGCCCATAGGTCGTACAAATGCACCAATGGGTAATTCCACATAAATGCACCGGTGCGCAGTACCACACAAACAAACTGATATTTTTAATTGGTTTTGGCATTTGTGCGGTGCCCATTGGTCATAGAAACACACTGGTGTACAGTAACCGACATGCACCGGTTTTCATTTTTTATTTTTTAGGAACATCGACCTGTGACAGTGCAATTATTGTGATTTTTAAAAATTCATTATTCATCAAAAGTCGACACATATTATAACATTATTCATATTAATTAATTTTTTATTAATGCATTTGAAGGTGATGTTTGTATTAATTTGTTATATCATATCATAATTACTGTGATTTTTTCAAATTCATTATTCATCAAAAGTCAACACATATATATCTTATAACAACATTCATATGAATTAAATTTTTATTAGTGCATTTGAATGTGATGTTTGGATCAATTTGTTATATCACATCATCAAATTTCACATCTCTTCATTATAATATTTAATCATCCATAAATTTAATAAGTGGTGTTACATTTCACATTGACAATGGAGAACGCAATAGAATAAATTAAAACATATTTTATTATATATATATGAATAAGACAGTCTTTGTCATACAAAATGGGACAGTTATGGGTATCCCTTTGTATTTTAATTGGGACACTATGTCCATAACATTAAACAAAATGTCTGATTTCACAGAATAATATTTCAAAAAATACAACGCCTTACTTTGATATCCAAAGATATTTCATCATTCTTCACTTGAACTTCTGTCACTGCTAGAGCTACTTCCATGACTTGGGTTATTTTCAGGAATGTTTTGTTCATGGTGTTGATGGTTTTCTTCTTCTTCACCTTCCATCTACAAACATAAAAATAAATTGTAATGAGTGTATATACATTGGTGAGAATAATGAAAATTGCAATATTAAATAATATACATCAATGTAAATTGAAAAGAAATGACGTACCATTGCAACAATTGACTCATAAACTATACACATTATTTCAAAACCATGTAACATGCCATCTTTCAATATTTCATTTGTTGGCGCAATTCCATACTTTGTTTCCTGCAAGTTTTATACCCCATAACAAGTCATATATTTAATATAAAAGATTTTTTTGTTCTATTAATTATATACAGAGCTAATTAAAACAAGATTTATAGATGCTTACAAATTCCACAATTAATTTATGATATGCCAACATATACTCACAAATCATATTTAACTCAATTTCAATCAATTCCTCTGATGGTTCTTCTTTGTATGTTAGCACCTATTTAAAGACATTCAATGATGATTTTTGTAAAACAACTTAAAAAATACAAAATGAAATCTAGTTAAGTTGTTATAAGGAAGTGACAATTACTCACAAACTTAGATATCAACTTTTTTCTTCCTTTCCGTCCTGTTTTATGTGATGAATGGGTTCCACTTTCTTTTCTTTTCTGCAAGAAAATACTTGAAAATTAATATTTAATGATAAATTTTTTATTTATTGTACCTAATGATCGAAAAATTCAACGATTACATATTACATTTGAAGCACGTTGTTGTTGATATGGCTCCTCTTGTGATGCAATTTTGTCCATTTCTTTGACCATCTCCTTGTACACCTTTTTGGACATTCCTACTGACATATTTCAAATATCAGCTCGTTCATCTTTTGAGATTTTCATAATCTTCCTGAAAATGTATCATGACAATAAGCTATTTAATTTTTATATTGATATATGAAAAGTAAATATAACAAAAGTGATATTTATAAATAATTCTAGACAAACATTTAAAGGAATATTACTTTTTCATTCCTTCTTTTTTGTTGTTATACATTTTTTCTATTAAAAGTTTGACATGTCTCATTGACCAATTCTCTGGAAACTCTTCGTGTAGTTTAGATAAAATTTGGTTCTTGGAATCATTGGATTGGTTTTTGTATTGTAAGTGGAAAGAACGTCTATACATTCGTTCCACCAGATCTCTCAAACTTTTGTAAAAGCTTTTCCCCCTTTTCGTTAACCTCTCACAACACTCCAGATGAGCTAAGGAGTAATTCATTTTCATTTGCATGTTCTATTTTTTTTCTTTTCTTAGAACAACATTCATTTTCTAAGTTGTTGGTCTCTGTAGAACATTAAACATATGTAAATTAATAGATTGTTTGACACATACTATCTAATAATTTTAAGTATATTTTTAATGAAAATTAAAAAAAGAAACTCATATTGGATCGTTAGTATTTTTTCATTCACCTCATTCATCCTTTTGCAATTTTTCCATCTAGATTTTATGCTCTTCTGGTATTAGATCAGAATAAATCTTATCGAGCTTTGTCAATTTGTGGCTCTGCATGATACACAATAAACAATACATATTAGTTAAACTTACATATAGTTCAAAAATAATATTTTTTTGTAAAGAATTTACAAAGAACTTGCCATTTTTTATTTTTTTGGTGTTATTAGTATTTTTGTTACTTGATCTCGTGTCAGTAATTTATTTATCAATCTGAAACCTGTACCATATCATTCATTAATATATTTATAAATAAATTGTCAAATTTTCAGGAAAAAAAATCTCAAAAAACCGGTACGCCATTCATTCTGTACGCACCGACGTCGGTGCGTGGAGGTATTATAAACACACTGCAAAAACAGTGCAATAGACCGTATGATGCTCTATGTCAACAAGGAGCACTGTTGCGTTACATGTTAACCACCGCACCGATTAACACAGATAAAATAATAAAAATCGTCGAGTGTTAGTTTTTGTAGCATAAACTGGTGCCATATTTTACACATGGCGCACTGATAAAAAAATATTGTTTTTTAATTTTTTATCACATTACTTTCGTAGTACACTTGGAAAATATAGCGCACTGGTGCGTTAGGTTACGCCGAACACACCGATGAAAAAAATCTGTTTTTTTTTTAAAATTCATGCAAGGGCCGACATGGATTAGGATCCGACTATGCAAGTCGTCCCATGGGTCGGATGTCTTAGGCCTATATTTACCAATAAAAATCATATAAATCTAAAATGAAAAGCCCTAATTTTTAAATCATAGAAAGAGGGAGAAGAAATGGCAGAAACAAAAATAATGTAGGGTGTGTTTCTAAAATAGATTTTTTTTTTTTTTTTTTTTTTTTTTTGTGCGAAACAACACGTTCTCGGTGTGCCATAATGAAATAGCACACCGATGGCATATTTTACATATGGTGCACTGAGAAACAAATATTTTTGTTTTAATTTTTTATCACAGTACTTTCACGGTGCGCTGGGATAATATAGTGCACTGGTGCGCTAGGTTATGCCGGGTGCATCGATGAAAAAAATTCTTTTTTTTTTAAAATTCACGCAAGGGCCGACATGGATTGGGATCCGATTATGCAAGTCGTCTCGTGGGTTGGATGTCTTAGGCCTATATTTAGCAATGCAAACCCTATAAATCTAAATTGAAAAACCCTAATTCTGAAATCACAGAAAGAGGGAGAAGAAAGGGCAGAAAAAAAAAGAATGTAGGGTTTATTTCTAAAATATATATATATATATATATATATATATATATATATTTTTGTGAAACAACAAATTCGCAGTGTGCCATAATGAAATAGTGCACCGGTGCCATATTTTACAAATGGCACACTAATAAAAAAATATATTTTTTTAAATTTTTAATCACAGTACTGTCGCGGTGCACTGGGATAATATAGTGCATCGGTGCACTAGGTTATGCCGGGTGCACCAATGAAAAAAAATTTGTTTTTTCTTAAATTCACGCAAGGGCCGACATGGATTAGGATCCGACTATGCAAATCGTCCCGTGGGTTGGATGTCTTAGGATTATTCTTAGCAATACAAACCCTATAAATCTAAATTGAAAAGCCCCAATTCTAAAATCACAAAAAGAGGGAGAAGAAAGGACAGAAACAAAAAGAATGTAGGGTTTGTTTGTAAAATGGATTTTTTTTTTTGTTTTTTGTTTTTTTAATTTTGTTTTAAAATGTGTGAAACAATACATTCGCAGTGCGCCATAATGAAATAGCGCACTAGTGCCATATTTTACATATGGTGCACTGATAAAAAAATATTTTGTTTTTAAAATTTTTTATCACAGTACTTTTGCGGCGCGTTGGGATAATACAATGCACCGGTTTGCTAGGTTATGCCGGGCGCACCGATGAATTTTTTTTTTTTTTTTTTAAATTCACGCATGGGCCGACATGGATTGGGATTTGATTATGCAAGTCATCCAGTGGGTTGGATGTCTTGTGCCTATATTTAGCAATACAAACCCTATAAATCTAATTTGAAAAGCCCTAATTCTGAAATCATAGAAAGAGGGAGAAGAAAGGGCAGAAACAAAAAGAATCTAGGGTTTGTTTCTAAAAATAGATTCTATTTTATTTTATTTTTTAAATTTTTTTCCGAAAACTGCAGAAAAAAGTAAAAAAAAACTGTAGAAAAAAATAAAAATAAATAAACATTTATTTTTTTCTTTTACTACATAAAAAAGCTGCAAAAAAAGAAAAAAAACAATAAACTTTAATCACGAGATCGTTTGAAATTATATGCTACAGGGTCTGAATCACTAGAGGTTTGGAATTTTGATTGCCTGAATACTTATGTTCGAATGTATTTCCCTGCTCCACAGTACTCTCATGCTCTGTTTGCTCTAGGTATGTCTCCTGCAAATCTCTGGTTGAAATGTTTTGCAAAAATAGTGAACTAATGAAAAGTGTTTAGTATTTAAAGAAATGTTTTATGAAATTAGATTTTCGAAAATATTTTGTCGCCAATTTTTCAATTTTCCTCTTTTTTTTCACTTAAAGAAAATAGAGTTGCACTTTTTTTATTTGCAGTTATTCGTCACCAGTGTGTCACTTAATAGCACAGCACCGGTGTGTCTGGTTATAAAACGACATCGGTGCGCAGTAACAAAAACACACCGGTGCAGTGATCTGTACATTAGCACCGATAACAAGAAGTCCATTTTTAAGGCACCAAAATTACTTTTAGGTGCGTGCACCAAAATCTATTGTTGATTTTGCTCAAATGCAGGGAGAAAATATCATAATTATATCGAATGGAAAATTCTTCAAAATCCAGGTCATTCCATAAAATTTCTCAAAGTCCATCGTGAAGTTCTCCCTATCCATCTCGAGACGTAATATTTAATTAAGATTTTATTTATATTTTCATTATCTAATTGAATTTATGTTTTTAATCCATGTCAGTCATGCACAAATTAATTAAATTTATAACATATACAAATTTGCAGGTTCATGCCGATTCAACATCGAGTTCAAATGCACAAAATATTCAAACAAATCCAAAACATCGGAAGTTCTTATCAGGAGTTGCATACCGCAAGGCGCATTTGGTAGATGAAAATGGACGGTCGCTTCACCCTGCCAATTGTAACAATATTTTATCTTCTAGCCACAATCGCGGGACAATTATGGTAATAATTATAATTGTTTGGTATATTGATTAATGTAATTATTTCAACGTCAAACCAATTTATAATCATGCAATATTGTCAATGTGGTTATTAATTGATATCATATATTTTGTACTAATCATGTTCAAATAATTTTTTTTTAAAATTATTAAGATTCTAGTGATGATGAACGACCTAACTACCATCTTCCGTTGCACCCTACGACAAGGTAAAATCGAGAGAAGACTGAAATAAGAGAAAAATTTGGAGAGGAACGATACCAAGAATGGTTGAATCAACCACTGATTCAATTCTCGCTACGTCCAGATTCACCAATTAGGAATGACTATAACAATAGTAGTTTTTCACACGTTGGCAATGGAGGCAATCAAATAGAGGTTGGTATGGATGATTACTTAAGGCATACGACTGCCATGGAGACAATGTTGTTAGATGCATTCCAAAATGATGATCAATTAGGGGATTATGCTCATATTACTAACAATGTGTTAATGTTAAAATCAATATTTCACTTGATAATTTCCAATTATATTGATCTCAAAAACAATGGTGTACTATACAAATTAGTTATTTTTTTTTTTGGTATCTAAGCTCATAATAAAATAATGACAATTATAAAGTACATGAATTTATTTCCATTATTTTCTAAACTTTATTATGTTACAATAATTCATATTATTATAGATTTATTATTTTACAATTATTTAAAATTTTACAAATTTACAAATTAAAATTTTTTAATAAAATCATTTCGCATTAATACAATTAAAATTTTCACATTAATACAATTAAAAATTTACAAACATTTTACATACAATTAGAATTAGAATTACAATTTTCAATTTCACATACAATTACAGTTAAAATTACAATTACAATGTTAGAATTTTACATAAAATTACAATTACAATTACAATCCATTCATAGTAATACAATTAAAATTTTACAAATATTTTACATAGAATTATAATTATAATTAGTATTAGAGTTAGAATTACAATTTTACAATTTCACGTACAATTACAATTACAATTTTAGAATTTACATATATACAATTACAATTTTACAAATTAAAAAATTACAATTACAATTACAATTTTACAAATTTACATATATACCATTACAATTACAATTTTAGAATTTTACATACAATTAGAATTACAAATATTACAATTTTACAATATCATGGTCATTTAATATTAAAGTAATTAATAAACATCATGTTCATGATAACCATTGTACAAACATCATATTTGACTAAAAAACACATTCAAAATCACTAACATCATCGTGATCATGATCATTTAACAAAACACAATTAACATTATATATTAACATCATCACAACACAAACATCAAATATACATCTTATGTCAAAAAACTCATGCTATCACATACACATCTATCTGCAAGTTGAACATTAAATGAACATATCTAACATGACCTAACAATATACACATCATGATGATCACCGACATGTAAATTAAGTACAACTACAACATTAACATAAAATACATGGACCATATATATATATATATATATAACTGAATAATGTAAAAAATATACAACTGTAATATAAATTTCATAGATCAGCTAGAGGTACAACATCAATAGAAGTACTAGTCAAGGCCTGCTCAGTTAATGGTGCTGCCTCGACGGTTGATGGTCCAGCCTGCTCATGATCATGAGTACTGCTGGATGCTGCAGGCTGCTGATTAGACGTGGCCGATGGTCTAGCCTGATCTCCATGATGACTGCTGCTAGATGCTAGTGGAGGCTGCTCATCGGGTGCGGTGTGAGGTGAACGATCATGAGATGATGAGTTGCTGCTCGCGGACTGTAGATCACGTGTTGCGTCTCGACCATGTCTATAACGTGCAATGGTCCTCCTCAGTCGCGTAACTAAGGTTAGAGCTCCTACGACATGCCGCATCAGGCTATACATGTCACAAGACATGCCCTCTCCACATCTGTAACAGCCTACCATCGGCCTGTATTTCTATCATATGAACAGGCCTGATGCCCACCTCAACAATCAATGCAGTGATTTGGTTGCCTAACTCCATCTTGTATCTACTCTCAAGTCGACCGCGCCTAGCAAAAGGCAGTACCAGTGCACCAGCAGGAGCAGGTCTCTCTGCATCGGCCTCCTGATGATCCTCGGCATCTGGCATGCCCTGATCGACATCAGGATCCATACCTGGATCATGTGGTGGTGCCAGCATGTCCTTGCCATCAAAATACCCAATGTTTGAAAAATATATACAAGTACACAACAATAATTAGACAATTTCATTACACAATTTAATAAAAACAAGTTAAAGAACATGTTAGAATAAATTTAAATAAAACAGTAATATTACCTCTATCATCTGGCGGCTTATCAGCTGTGAAGAGGATGTTGGAACACCCTCGCCAATGCAAACCCGCATAAGGACATGGGACCATAATGAAGGGATTCTCATCAACACTAGCTAGCAATTCCAGTGCATCATTTGATATCCTCGCTGGAAACACAGTCTCACCCCTCTTGGGCATCATCTTCCCCCACATGTGCATCCATGCCTTGAACATCGGCTTACAAGGCTGCCGAACAAAAGTAGGTCTCGTCTCTGGAAACCTCTCAAAAAATAAAAAAAAAATATCTGAAGCAAAAGGGAAGTTGACCCTCCCTTGTGCATGAGCACGACGTCTATCTAAGGCTGTACATAACAACTGCAAAAAAATGGCAGACCACCTGACAAGTCATGTCTCCTGTACTAAAGAATCAACATAATATAGAAGTGAGCAACTAATGCTTTGTCCATCACTGGTGTTGTTTGAAATGGTCTAAATGAGAAGTGAGAGGCACCTCGGCTCCTCACTACCAATTGCACCAATACGTAACTGACCTCCAGCGACCTGAAAATCTAAAGGAGACAGTACTGATGCTCTGATGTATCTTTGGGAGTAAACTAACTGACTCCTTGCTACATAGCCAACTGGAACCTCTGGAATGAGGGAAAATCCACCCCTCTCCTCGATAGCCCTATAATGAAATATATCCTCCTTAGTGGGCGTGTGCCATTGGTTACGGCCAAACCGGAAATCCTGCATGTGGGCATTCCACCTATAGATATGATGTCTCAAAAACAAACCATAGCCCTTTATAGTGCACCGGCAGTGGTGCTTCTGAAAATTTGTAGCACACCGTTGACTATGTATGGTGTTAGGAGTGTGGTGCACTGACTAAATTCTACGCCCCGAGGCGTATAGTTAAGTCAGCGGACCAACCTCTTGCCATCATTACATAGTCAACGATGTGATATTTTACCAGGCTGCACTGTTGATCTTGTCAAAATACAAAAAGTGGTTTGCTGACAAAAATACCCGTCCCAGGGCGGATAGGAAACGTACCGCATTGTCGCTATCCCACTAGGTCAACGGTGCAGCCGAGTAACTGACCGCACCGCACTTTTAAAAAAAATTTAAAATGACACAACACACCTTCGGTACCGCCCTGGAACTAGTGTGGATACCGTTAGCACCGGTTTACCAGGCCACACCGTTGACCCTGTCAAAATGTGGAATTTGGTGCGTTGACAACATTACCCACCCCAGGGAGTATAATTCGTTCAACGCACTGCATTGCCACTATTCCACATGGTCAATGGTGCGGTCGGGTAAATGACCGCACCGCACTTTTTTTTAAATTTTAAAATAACATGATGTGCCTATCGGTACTGCCCCGGAACCAGTGCGGATACTGTTAACACCGGTTGTGGTGTGGCCTATGAATTTACAGGTAGCACCGCGAACTGGTGCGAGCTGAATGGCTCGAGCGCACCGCGCGACAATTTTTTTATATTTTAAATGGTTAATTTTAAGGTTATTTTAAAGTTTAATCCACTAAAAGGATTAATTATGGGAAAAAAAAGAAAAAAACCTATACATTTGGCAGTCGAGGAGGCATATTGGCTGTATAATTTGCAAAAGAAAATTTTCCCACCGTTTTGCAAAATTCAAGCTGGAGATTGGTGGGCAATGCACAACAGCAGTGCTTGCAATGGGTGCAATGGGAGCATCGATGTCAGGGCGGCTCAAACAAGGATAAATTACACTGGTGCTTGAGAGCTCTGGAGCACTGAGGAAAGTGAAAAATGCGGTTTTTTGGCTGTAATATTTTTTTTATTTAACCCTGTTCCGGTGCGCGGGGTTTTTATGGGCGCACTGGTGCAGTTTCTTAATACCGCACTGGGCGGTTTTTGTTTTGGCGTGATTTTTTATGAGGCTCCAGTGCAGAATATTTGTAAAGTACTGGTATGCTATAGCAATACGATGCAACGGGCGGGTGTGTACAGAGCGCACGGTGTCCTGTGTGCTAATTTTTTTTGCGCACTGGTGCTTTCTCTTGTTGAACGCATTGATGCGGTTTACGATGATAAGTGCACCGGACGAAAAATATCCACAAAAACCTCCACCCACCAACCTCCTCTAGTAACCTCCACTAGAAATGGATGTCTGGGGTATTTTTATAAGGGGTTCCTCAAAAACATCCGTTAGAGAGTCTTTTCCTTGTAGTGTAGACATATTGAGGTGGGAAATATATACCCCTTTCAAGATGACTCTTTCTCAATCAACATCCCACAGCTCAAAGAGAAAATTCTACCTGCAGCAGATCCATAACCTTATTGGTTTTGGAGGGCCATTTATCAGAAGAGGATCTCATAGAGAGACCTCAATGGAGGTTCAGTTCAACTTTTCATGGAGTGAAAAGATGTTGGAATCTAAGCTTCTGTGATCCATAATGTAAATTTGTAGAAATTTTTCGGGGATGTCGGTATTCTACAATGGGAGGATACCAATTTTGATCTCGGCATGATTCATCATCCACATTGGGATGAAAGGATCCGGATGAGGAGCAGGAGGTTTCCTACCTTCCTGCAGATCTATGATACCAGGTAGCAAGAAGCATGGCTGCACTGGTTACTTTTGGGTGAGTATGGATACTACCCCACATCTCACATTTCTAAGATCCATGCGATGTATATCACTGATGACATGCACAAACAAGAGGCATGGTTGCGCTGGTTATCGATGAGAGAGATTAGACATCACATGATATATCTTATGTCCTTGTATTTGTTTCTGTTTGGGATATGTCTCATGTCTTTACATGTATTTCTGTTTGGGATATATCTCATGTTCATGTTTGTACTTGGGTTTGGGAGAAATCATAACTCTCACATGATGTGGCATAAGGGAGCTTGTTTGTATTATTTTGATGAGACATTTCACATGTCCATTACTTTGTTGTTGCTCCATGACTTGCATCATGATGATGTAACGAGGCAGTAAGAATCCTTGTTGCTTTGGTTACTATTGGGAGAGTATGGGCTGATTTCTTCCCATACATTGCATGATAATGATAGAGGATGGCAACAGGAGGCCTTACAACATTGGCTTCTGTTGGGGGATTATGATCATTAAACTTGGTATGATGATGATGTGATTTAGCATCAAGATGCCTTACTGCGGTGGCTTCTCTTGAGAGAATATGGCCACTACATTTGGTACAATGATGATGTTGTGTGGCAGCAAGAGGCATTGTTGCGGTGGCTTCTATTGAGATAGTATGGCTCTCATATCTATATTGATGCTGATTTGGCATGGCATCAAGAAGCATTTTTGTGGTGGCTTCTATTGAGAGAGCATGACTCTCTTGTTTTCTTTGATGATGATCTAGCATGGAAGCAAGAGGCTTTGTTGCGGTGGTTTTTATGGGGAGAATATGATTTGATATTGTTCATGATCATCCATATGTCTCTACTTCTTATTTTTCACTATGTTGATGTTATGTTTGAATCCTACATGGCCAACATGGCTAATGATGAGAGAATTGATAGATGTAATCTACTCTATGTATCATGGGTTGGAGAGATATTTCATGAGTTGGGACTTTAAATTTTGGCGAGAAACCAATTCATTTAATGTATCTCATGTATAGAGGAAATATTTGGTCATCATAAGGTTGCCACTTGGAGATTCATTGATGAGGATGGGTATCTAACTTTTCCGTTGGAGGCCATTCTAGACATTCTAGAGAGGTAGATTTGGAGCTGGACATGCATGACACATTGTGATAGATGGGGAGGACTTCCATATGGGGATGCCATTTGGAGGGAGGATGTTTAATGTAGCATCCACTTTTGCAGTTGCTTGAGGACAAGAAAGATTTTTCCGGGGAGGACTGTAATATTCCCAATTTTTCACAAGATAATTGGAATATTAGAGTTCTTAATAAACTTAATTAATTAAGTAAATAAGAGGGTGGAGGGACCCATAAAATCCATAGATGAATAAAATCAACTTTTTATGTGTATATGTGGATATTTCATATCTAGATCTACATAATAGAGTAGTGGAGAAGCTACTTAATGTGAAAGGAGTGGAGATCATGTCTCATTAATAAGATATATCATGGAGGTTGAAGCAGTCAACTAAGATCATGGAGGGAATCAAATGTAAGATCATAGAGCGTTCATGATAATATGATGGAGGAAGTAGTGCATTTAATGCACACATGATGGAGAGGGTGATCATTACATGCATACATGATGGAGATCATGGAGAGACAGTGCAGTCAACATGGAGACCTATGTCCACATGTACACCGTAGTTATGAGGTGGGCTAAGGCATGAGAAGGCTCATAATATATATAAATAAGATGAAGGAACAATATAAGGAGGCTTTAGATTATTTATTTTGATATGTTTAGATCCAGATTTGTCGTTTGAAATTCCAACCATGCTTATGCCGTTTAGCTAAGTCTGCAATGCTGTTTAGCATAGGGTGTTTCCTAGTGGGAATCCAACCCTTACCCACGGAGGACTTTGAGTGCCTACTTTGGGAATGTTTATATTGAGATACATTCATCATTAGGCATTGGTTCCATATTTTTCCTACTTTCTGCAGCCCATACATCTTCAACAATAACGGATTTCTGCATCAGGGTTTGAGAGGAGGAGGTTGTCCTTTTGTATTTCACCTGAGGAACCAGTGAAGGATTTATCCTATCACCTTGAGCTTCAAGATCAGACTTCTAGAGCTTCATATATATATTAGGCATCAGGCCATCCATCATTCATCTCTCAGTAGCAGTAGTCCCATCAAGGATTGCGTAGTCTAGTCTTGAAGATCTAAGGGATAAGGGAAGTTTCTAGCATTTCAGCTAGAAATCCTTGGAGGGACCATTCCCTCACTTTTGTATCATTGGATCCATTAGTATTGAGCTTCATAGCCACATTTTTTAGCAGCATCTCCTTCCTATACAACGCATTTTATCCAGCTGTTGTGTTTATAGCAGTTGCATCTTGAAGGAGGAGGAAGAAGAAGAAGCAAGACCTCGAGCTTCTAGCTTGGAGATTTGAAGGAGGGATCAGCCCTCAAAGCACATATATGATTTGTACTTTAGTTAAACCATCTTACTTTCAGATCTATCTTCAGATCTGCATAACCCATTAGTCAAGGGATCAAACCCCAAGAGGGTAAATTTCAAATCTCATAGATATGGAATTTCCTTTCTAGATTATCTTGGGTTTCCATCATAGTGCCCAGATCTAGAATCTTGGCATCATCAGAGCTCCAGATTTCCATAGATCTACATTTCCCTTTTTAGCCAGCAGTCATATGTATATCATCTGTTGAAGGGACAACACAGTATTGCTTCTAGCAACTCTCCAGTTACACAGTTCCTGCTTTGGCATGTTTCCAGGGTCATTCTAGCCTATGTATTTGGCTTGAGTGCATCTATTTGAGATTTTTTGTACTGTTTATCCATATCCAATAATAATAAAAGGCTCACTTATTCTGTACATTCTATGATTGTTAAATATTTATGTGTACATATTCTCTGTTTTAAATATTTTGTTTGTGTATCAATGCATTATTCCATTTTGGGATATTACACAATTAACATAAACGCCAGATAACCAAATGCAGAAATGGTAAGCTGATGAAGTTTGGGTATGGGTCCATATTGATATCGTTCATCCTGGAACGGTTACCGATATTCCAGTGCCAGGAAGTGGTTGTACCTATGCCACCAACACGAGAGCCACGAATGATCCATTGGGCGGAGTTGATGCCTCGATCAGGAAGTGGAAAACACATGTCATGGAAAACATAGTTCTTTGATTGTTGCTCCAACAACTCATCGTGGTGGAGGAATGGCCATATACTGGCACCAACTTCAGAGAGGATATAGATCTTCCACTTCTGAAAGGGGACTACTGGGATGAGGACAAAGGTAAAAACTCATTTTTTGGATTTTTATGAGTATTGCTATTTTTTGGTTTTTATATACATGCATTCTGATATTCACTCATGTGTTGAATATGTTGGACCAGAGAGAACTGCGGGGATGTATCCCATAGCTTGAAGGGTCCCATGAGATTTCAAAGTGACCCCTCATGGTGAGGGAAGCAATGAGGAAGAAATCACACGCAACTTGGAGGGACTCACAAGTGGGATCCCAGACTATGTGATATTGAGCACGTTCCTCATGCTTATCAGAGGCACATCGCAGGAGTGTCTAACTGCATCCATCGACTACTGAGACATGTCGTACAAGCAGTTATGTGGTATCATGAGCACCATGCTGATTAGACTCCTAGGTTTCATCTCTGCATATTTTTGAGAGACATGGCATCTCAGGATGTAACCAAAACACATATATTTTTTGAACTATGATGTACAAGTGGATGAAAACAATATATATATATATATATATATATATATATATATATATATATATATATATATATATATATATATATATATATGCATGCTTATTTTCTTGTCTAAAATATTACTATGTGATGATGATTGCTTTTACAAATTTCACAAATGTCTATCTAACACAATATTAGCTACTGCATCAGTTAACGTATTCAATCTCCTCGAAATATGTTGATATGTGATATAATCAAAATTCCTTTCTAAAAAATGAACACGTAAATACATCCTTAAAATCTGAGGGTTTCTAACAGAATAACACCCATTTAGCTGGAGAACGACAAGCTGAGAGTCTAGGTTTACAATTAATTCATAAATGTCAAGGGAAATAGATTTAGTTAGAAGTTCGATAACTACACTATATTCAATGATATTTTTAGTTGCACGTCCTAGAAAAATACCTTGAAGGTCTGCTAACTCACCGTTAGGTTCATAATTACCCAAGCTGCGGAGGATAAGTTCTGGGTACTCCAAGAGGAACCATCAGTGAAACCAACATAAGGAGTGACAAACATCTTCATAGTAAGAAAATAAATAATAACCAGGAAAAAAATTCTTGCAAAGCACACCAAGCCAATGAAAAACACACTTATGTACAAAATAAATGCATGAAAAACTCATGCATAATATTTTTTTAGATACAGCTCATTTCGGGGCTGATCCAGGGGATAGCTTCATAATAAATAAGCTCATAGGCCCCGTTATGCAAGACACATTTTACGATGTAGGCCCCATGCCACATGGGTTTTCATTTACCTCTCCCCAGCTTATCATGGGCTTGGTCATACAAGAGGACTAAGTCTCCTTCTACGAAGGTATGAGGGGAAATTGTCTGATCAAAATGAGCTTTGACCCGATTTTTCTATGTTTCTATGAATAGAGTAGCAAAGCGACGAGTTTCATCAAGCCTCTCCAAATATATAATACATTCTTCCTCTAGCGAGGTATTCGGCAGTAATTCGACAACTATCTTGAGTGAAGGAATTTCACATTCAATCGAAAGGGTAGCTTCCAAACCATAAACAAGCTAAAATGGTGTGAATCCAGTTGCATCCTTCACTGAGGTTCGGTAAGCCTAGAGAGCTGAGAACAACATGAGATGCCAATTGGAGTTGTGCATCTCAATAGTCCACTGAAGCATAGTCACTAAAACTTTGTTTAGACTTGGCCATTGACCTGGGGGTAGTACGGTGTTGAGATGTTGTGACGCAAACCCAACTTAGAAGTCAACTCAGCCATCATATAATGGTGAAAATGGGAGCCATGATCAATGACAATGGCTTGAGGTACTCCAAACTTGGTAATCACATGATTGAAAAGAAATTGGGTGGTCGTCTTACCGTCAGCTCTGAGTGTAGGCATCTCTTCGCCCCATTTGGTGAAGTAGTCTACGACTATAATAATATAATCATGCCCCCCGACCGAGCAAGGTTTACACATCATAAAATCGATACCCCACTTCGCAAAGGGACCAATGGTAATGATGGGATGAAGGTGAGTGGGTGGCACTCACATCTTGTGTTGGTAGATCTGGCACTCGTGACATTTACGGACAGCGAGGATACAATATTTAAAAATGGTAGGCCAGAAATACCCGAAATGAAGGATGTTTTGAGCAGTAGCATACCCAGACATGTGACCACCACACGTGCCATAATGTCATTCATTAAGGAATTTTTCAGCTTCCTCGAGGGTCAAACACTAACGGAGGATGGAATCAACTTCGATGTGGTATAAAGTTTCTCCAACTATGCGATAGGGTTGCGAATGATGACGGATATGTCGATGAGAATATTTTTTCAACTCAGATAGGAAGGTAGAATTCTAGAGATAAACGATGATATCACCGTACCATGGATTGAAGGTGCTAATCAGAAAAAGAGTATCGTCTGGAATGCGTTCCTTCGAACTAGAGGGAGTAGAGGCAGAGGGTAAAGAGTAGATCAACTCAGCAAAAACTAATGACCTCTTCATTTTGGCAGTAGTGAACTCCAAATCAAACTCTTGGAGGATAACTATCCATTTGGAGTACTTTCCCCCCAACAATTGTCGAGTTAAAATATAGGTCACGGGGTTGCAATCAGAAATCACGGTTGTAGTGTGGAGTAAAATATAATTGTAGAAATGTTGGATGGCTTGAACAACTTCCAACGCCAATTTCGCGACATGAGCATAACGCATTTAAGTGTCGAGAAGATTGCGGCTAAGATAATAAATGACATGCCCATCACCACTGTCATTGTATTGTACCATAACCATGGCAATAGTGCTAAAAGTGATAGCTAGATATAGTCGCGATGATAATTTGGGGGATGTAAAAGAGAAGCATTGGAAAGCAAGGTCTTCAGTGCATTGAAATTTTTTTGGGCAATCTCATCCCATAGGAATGTGATGCCTTGCTTAAGAAATCGTGTAAAACCTTTGGCTACCTCAGCATAGTTCGTTATAAAATGACACAGGAAATTAGCTTTCCCTTACAAACTCTACAAATGGTGTAAAGAGGAATGGGAGGGGAGATTGATGATAGCTTCGACCTTAAGAGGATCGAGACGAATTCCATATTTAGAAATGATAAATCAAGGATTCTGTTCAAATTGACACAGAAGACGCATTTGTGCGGATTAAGCCAAATTTTATAGCATCTACAACAAAGAAAAATTTGACGGAGGTGTTCCGAGTGGTCCCGTCGCTTAGTGGAATGAGTCAGAAGGTCATCCAGGTAAGGTTGAACAATGTGCTTAATATCATGAAAAGCATACGACATTTCTCATTGGAATGTGGCACTAGCATTCTTAAGGCCAAAAGGGAGCTTCTTATACATGAAAGTGCCCCATGGAAAATTGAAGGTAGTTTTATGTTGATCAGCCGATAGTATATTAATCTGGTTGTAACTAGAGAACCTACCCATAAGGGAAAAAATCTCACTCCCAGCATATTCTTCAATGATCCAGTAGATGAAGGGAGTGGGATATTTATCCTTGGGACAAGCACGATTGATATCACGGTAATCCACACAAACTCGAATAGCGCCCTATTTTTTATCCATAGGAATAATGTTAGAGACTCAATCTGTCAATGAGATTAGATAGATGAAGCTTGCTTTGAGAATTTTTTCAAATTATCCCTTTATGGCAGCTGCGTTTCTAGGGTGCATGGGATGAAGGTGTTGGTGAATAGGTTTTGCATCAGAGTAAGTAGGGATCTCATGAACGACTATACTTGGATTGATGTCGGGCATTTCATCGTAGGACCAAGAGAAAACATCTCGAAATTCACGGAAGAGACTATTATAGACCTTGATCTCATCGGGAGAATAGGTCACCCCAATGTGGATGTTCTCGAAAACCCACGGTTTAATGGAGATGTCGAGAGGCATGTTTGAGTGATATTTCCCATGTTGCCTTCTGGAAAAACTTCATGTGTCAAAATAGGCATTTGAAGCAGATGGGAAGGGGCTTGGGAAGCAAAATTCTCAAGACAAGTAGACATTGCCCCAAGACTAGGAAAAAAGGAGGAACGATGATGACTATCATCCTAGGGAGGATCCTTGAGAGACATGGTTTCCACGATGGCTTCATCAGTTGGAAACATCTCATTCAAGGGATCTAGAGAATTAGAAGCACCGAGCCAAGGGGATTGAGAGTACCTGTTGAGAGGCATACTTGAAGAGGTATGATTAGAAGAAGAAGCTGAAGCCAATATAACCTCGCAATAATCAATTTCTATTGGGCTTAGAGACATCATGTCACCAAATGAATCAACCTAATCAGGCGAAGGGATGATCCACATATTAGAAGATGTGGAGATCATATTGGCCTGAGAAGTGTTCGACGAAGGAAGAGAAAAGAGACCCATAAGGGCAGGATCTTTGAAAATTATTTACCCCACACTTTCATAGGGCGTAGGAATGTGGTCTATATACGGAACATTTCTCTCAAAATATGTGGAAGTGAAAAAGGATAACTAATCGACAATGATGATGTTTCCTTCATGCGGAAAATGAAGAACACGAAAGAGAGTGGACGGTACGCATAGCATGGCGTGAGTCCAACTGCGACTGAGGAGGAGATTATAATTGAGTTTGGAATTAACTACTTCAACCTCGACATTAAATGTTTTCCCTTCCAAAGTTATAGGTAAGCTGGTGAGGACACCAAGAGGGCGAGATTCTCTTTCGTAGAAGGCTTATAAAGTGTTTCGAGACTGGTTAAGGGCTGGGGAACCGATGGGTTTCCAACATGAACAAATTTGATGCAAGTAGATGCACCTTTGTCTATGATTGCTCAATGTATATTCTTACTATTAATCCAAACTTATATAATCAAAGCAAGTTGGTGAGGGAGAAATGGAACAAAGTTGTTCAAATCAAAAGTGATAAAGCTTTAATTGGCGGGGTCAACCCCTCTGATAGCGGATAGCAAAGCCTTTCGTTGTGACAGACAGCTTTGGAGTACCTCTAGCGTGGACATAGCAGATGGCGCCTGAGCCAAATCATCAACAATACTGTAATGCTGAGTGGCATGGGCATTCAGGTTATAGGAGGACATACAGAGCATGCCTTTGGAAGGTGGTTGTACAATGGGCTCAAAACTAGGCCTTTCAATATGAAGAGGGATAGAAGCTGGTGGGGGAGGAGGACCATCTGCGATTACTTTCCCCACCGCTTGACATGGTTTGGTATAATATTTCAATCTGGTAGCAATAGATATGGGTGCAGGACCATTCATCATGAAAAATTGAGAGCCAAAAGGGGTGGAGGACTAAGGTTGGTCCACCATGTGAGTTTGTTGTGACGGGAACGGTTCCTTAAGAACATCCAGAGTTCCATGGGTGCCTTTGAGCAGTCGACTCACCTCAGATCGTCATGGACAGTCCTTGGTGTAATTCTCATCGTCACATATCAGACAAGGATACTTTGGTTTACGTTTCGAGCCATCATCAGTACAGGTTTTAGGAAAATCCTGTTTCAGGGTATCGACCTTGGCCTTGCCTTTACCCTTCTTACCTCTGGAAGATTTATCCGTCAGGGTAAACTGGATGACATTCACTTATGCGGTTTTACCAGGATTGGAAGGTGGTTGAGAAGCAATATTGGTGGAAGGAGTGGATTTCTACTTTGTAGGATTAGGAGAATATTTACGGGGAGTCTGAGAAAAAGAACCAATGATACCGTTGAAAGATGGTGTCACCGGTTTTCTGGAAGTTCTCAGTTGTTGAGCATTGGGAAAGATTTCATAAAGCGTGCCAGACTGGGAGTACACTAGATTGAGGTACTGGGCATGAGCAATGGCCTACTCCTCAGTAACACATCCCCCCATAGCGATGTCCTTAGCTATCATACTGATAAAAGAGGTAGTGAACCAATTAGTCAGAGGTTGATAAGGGATTTCAAACTTAATCAAACGACGACACCGTCTCCATTCATGAATGTGATCAGAGATATGTGTGGCCCGATCTTGTTTCAAGGATGTAAGGAGGTGTCTTCCCGTTTCATATCGAACTAGCAACTGAAAGTGTGTGAGAAATGCCATTGCAAGGGACTTGAAATCTTGGAAGATTACACGAGAGAGTTCAATGTAGCACTTTGCAGCAACACCTGTGAGAGTCCTTTGGAAAATATTTAAAAAAATAGAATCATCAATGTAGGAGTTAGAGGAGCACCATAGGTGGTACGTCTTAACATGCACCTAGGGGTCTTCTCCGGACTTGCTTTCAAACTTGGGACAATCACCAAGAATCTTGGTGGGAACTGTGGGCCACTATGGATTATGAAGAATGGGATCATTTGTTAGCTTCAACACATCAGGCAGTTCCAGTGTAGCAAGGAATAGAAATTGCGGGTTAAAAGGCATAGCAGGCCTTTGATAAGGACCGGCGTTAGGGTTCAAACTAGGTCGGGAGAAATTTTGAGCCCATATCTTCTGTCCCGGAGGATTTTGTCCATAGGGGTTATAATTTTGGAAATTCTGCCCATATCCGAGTTGAGGACCAGGGTACTGATTCTATGTGAACCATTGAGGTCCATCTTGAGAAACGTATGGATTTTGTTATGGGATGAAAGCAGTGCCTTTGGGTGGACCTTGTACCATCAAAGGTTGACCTTGGGGAACCAATGGTTGGCCTTGAGGAATTAAAGGTTGGCCTTGAGGTTGACATGACCTAGGCTGTCCCTGAAGACCAGATTGACCCGACTGACCGATGGAGGGTTGGCCTTGTTGTACAAGAGGTGGGCCTTACTGAACATAAGGATGGTTCTGTTGCATAAAAGGTTGTCCCTGAGGTGGATAGGTTTGCCCTTAAGAAACATAAGGTGCTCCCTACTAAACGTAGGGTTGACTAGTAGGACCGTAGGGTTGTCCTTGTTGGACCGAAGGTTGTCCCTGTAGATGGGAGGGTTCTCCTTGTGGATTGTAGGGTTGTCCTTGTTGGTATGTGAACTGATTTGGGAAAACTAGAGCTTGAGTGGTTTGAACATACAATGGACCTTATGGGAGAGGCCCATGGTAATATATGTGATTCCTATGCTCATCATATTACTGTGGTAGATTGATTGGAGCCTAAACCTGCTGAGAACCCTGGGGGAAGTAGTTTTGATGTTGAATAGCCATCATATATTGGTCGTATGAAAAACCTCCCAGAATAGGATTAGAAGAGACAAACATAATACCAATAGGTTGATGGGATCCCAATACGTGAGGTTGTGATCCACTCATAACGGGTCCAACGAACATCACGGAAGCATTGGGAGGCGTTCCACGAATAGAAGAAGCTGACGAAAATCATGTAACTACACTAATAGATGGTGTGGAAGAAGCCACAAAAACAGTGGGCTGGGTTGGGACAGACATGAAATATTTTGAAACTATGAGAATCGAAGAAGATGGACCTGACACAAATGACCCTATAGAAGGAGCCGCAGACCTTGACCATAGCGAGATATGGTACAAAGATGAAGCACTAGAAATTATTTGTCCCAAAGAACGATAACTAGCTGAGAGAGAGGAAGGCTGAGTCGTCGCATAAGGAAAATTTTCAGGAGGGAATTGATATTCTCCAGTAGTACGAGAATCTATTAACTACTAATAGGACTCGAGGCATCCATGTCGGATGAAGACATGCTTCTAGGGAAGAGCTGGTGAGCAATAGAGGGAAATGCACTAGAAAATGGTGTCACAGGTGAATCCGAGTGTTGAGGGGGATCATCTCTTAAAAATAAAAAATAATCTGGGGGATGCCAGTTGATGTCAAACAACTCCTCAGGAGGAGACTGAGTGGAAAGAGGTTGAATTCTTAGGATTACGACACTTTCAAGGTCTTGGGTTCCAATGAACTAAGGTGTCTCAGAAGAGACTCTTCACCACGAGGTAATGAAGAGGAGGACGAAACAGGTGGTTCCACCACGGTGAATTTGTCTCAAAAGAAGAAGAGAAAAGAGATGGTCAATTTGAGGCTTTAAAAACAATCATTAAGGAATTTCTCATGAACCAACCAAGAAAATAGCTTAATGGGCGTGTAATCATGGGAAATTAATTTTATAACACTGAAACAAGACTCTGCCTTTTCATATTTGAAGAGTTGAGGAAAGGAAAAAAAGTGACTCTAGTCACTTTCAGGTTGAACAAGCTCGAAAGGACAAGTGCTCGATGATCTTTTCAAGTTTAAAGAATCACGGAAAGAGAAAAATGACTACTTAGGAACTCTAGGCAAAAGGGTTTACCAAGCTCCTATGAACTGTAAAGTACACCTTGGTGATCAAATAAAAGAGAAATGACCAAGGACTTAACGTACATGTAGGAAGTCTCCCTGAATGCTATATTCGATGTATCATGGTTACAGGGTGACCGACTCGGCTTCCTATGGATAAAGGATTGCAACCTAAAAGGGTCTCCCTTTATATACGCAATGGTATGAGGAGCACAAGTCTGTACTAGCACTGTCTAATGCAAGATTGTGAGAGACAGTTGCTAGGTTTAATGACACCAAAACACGTCACTAGCCTAGACCTCTAAATTTGAGCGTTAAGTTTCAATGCTTCCTTAGATTGATTGAGTTAATTTTATGGTTTATCTTGAAATTATGTTTCAATTTCAAGGCCCTACCGAATGTTATCTCAAATCCCTAATATGCAACTATATGAGAGAAATCAAACCATTTCATTTGATGAAAGGGTAGGTAAGTGAAGGATAGAGGTTCACAACAAAGCAGTAGTCAAACGAATGCAAGAATGACTCTTTCCTTTATGCTACTAACACAGCCAAAGCAGAAGACGAAAACTCTTCTTTTTTCTTTCACTTTTCAATGACGAAGAAACCTACTAATGAAAAAGAACACTTTTCATTTTCAAATGAGAAGGGAGAATGTAAATTTTTGTTCTTTTGTATAAGTGAGAAGCAACAATGCAATACTATACTAAAAAGACAAAACTAACACTAGCTTTGAGTAGCTTCAAATGAAATCACAAAAACATGAAAATACCAATTCCAAGCGAATGTAAACACGCACTCAAAACTAGGCATGCATCTCCTTATGCAAAATAAAGGTCTTTTAAGTCGAATCAACGAGCATTGTGATCTATGCTCAGGGATTTGGAGTGACAATCAAACAGACACAGAATGAAAGCTTGACAACCCTGCTTCACATACAATCAACTGAAAAGACCAAGAAACCATATGAAAGGCTAAAAAATAAACGACTAAACTGACCCATAAGCAGATCAAACACCCAATGAGTGTGCGACCAAAAAAATGGTTCGAAACACCTAGAAACTCTAGGATGGAAAAGTCACACTGTTCGAATGAGAGATAATAGAAACTGAAACGAATGAGACAACCAAGTAAGTAAAAAAAATCCAGATGGATAAATCAAAAGGGAAAAACCAATCTAAAGGACAAGACACACTGGAAACTCAATGGGAAAGCCAAAAATACAACCCTACAGGAATCAGTGCGACTGTTCAGTAGTATCTAATGCCGAATAGGAACAATCACTCCTGTGTCAAAGACAACTGTTGGGTGTGGAGCCTGATTATCTTATTTACTTTGTATCACAGCATTGGACCCCTGTACCTTAAATGGGGCGGCAACGCCACCCATAAATTAATCACTGCCGTGGGGGTTCTAGGGGGGGCAGCAACGACTTTATGGAGCCCCCCCCCTGGCAGGGGGTTTCGGGGGCAGTGCCCCCAAAGCTAAAAACAGATGTAAAATTGCCTTGTAAAAGTATATAAATTTCTAGTCAATCTGGGCCGTTCATTAGGCAGATGATCTAACGGTAGAATTTATGTTTAGTTTAGGTTTTTTTTTTCCCTAGAAGGCAACCCCTCTCTTTGTATGAGGGTATTGTATTGCATCTATGTATTGTATGCATATTCTCAGAGCTAGAAATAGATAGGGAGAATATGAGAGAGAACATAAGATATTACATCAGATCTGCTGTAGGTTTTGTCTCTTCATTTTGCTGGATAATAGAAAGAAAGGACTGGCTGTTCGGGGTGGACGTAGCCCAAACTTAGTGAACCATGTATATCTGTGTCTCTATGGTTTTATGTGTTTTTTGTGCTTGTATTTTCCGCATATTTTATGTGTTTCATTGCTCTATAATATTTAATTTTCTAACAACTGGTATCAGAGCCGAAGGTATATTTGGCTGATAAAATCGCAAGAAAGAAGGGTTCCTGGTTCGAGTGGGAGCAATGGAAGAAGATGGTAAGTTTAGGGTCGATAAATTTAACGGCCAAAAATTCCCGCTATGGAATATGCAGATGGAAGATTATCTTTATCAGAAAGATCTGTACCTACCATTGAGCGGAAAAAAAAAGAAGCCGACGGCCATGATAGACATGGAATGGAACATTCTTGATAGAAAGGCACTCGGAACAGTACGGTTGTGCCTTGCGGCGTCAGTCGCCTTCAATATTTCGAAGGAAACAACAACAGAGGGTTTGATGCAGACGTTGGAAAAACTATATGAAAAACCCTTGGCCTAAAACAAGGTATTTCTTATGAAACGACTATTTAATATGAAGATGTCGGAAGGTGGATTTGTTGCAGACCATTTAATTGATTTTAATACAGTTACCAGTCAGTTAAGTTCTGTAGGGGTAAACTTTGATGATGAAGTTAGAGCTCTTTTATTCTTGTGCTCATTGCCAGAGAGTTGGAATGGTTTAGTAATGGCCATTAGTAACTCGTTCTCTGGATCTAGTGCTTTAAAGTTTGATGATGTTGTCGGTGCTATCCTTAGCAAGGAAATGTGATGGAAAAGCTCCGGTGAGACATTGGGTAATGCTTTGAGTGCAGAGTTTAGGGGAAGGAGAATGGAAAGAGGAAAGAGCTCGGGATATCACAGTAAATCAAGGAAAGGTAGATCCAAGTCCAGATCAGGGATAGTGTGCTGGAAATGCAGAAAGAAAGGACACCTAAAGAAAGTCTGTAGATCTCGGAAGGGAAAAGAAGGAGACACACAGCAAGAAAACAATCATGAAGCAAATGTGACAGGTGATGTGTTACAAGATGCTTTGATTCTTTCTTTCAAAAATGTTACTGATTCTTGGGTTGTAGATTTAGGGGCTTCATTCCATTCCACACCTGATAAGAAATATTTTCATGACTATGTTCAAGGAGATTTTGGACAAGTTCGTTTGGGTGATGATAAACCCCGTAAAATTTGTTGGAATGGGTAAAGTTCTTGTAAAACAACAGAATGGAAACCAATGGCTACTAAAGGAGGTAAGGCATGTTCCAGATCTAAAGAAAGATCTGATTTCAACAGGGCAGTTAGGCAGTGAAGGTTGTGTGATAACTTTCACAGATAAAACTTGGAAGGTCACCAAAGGATCCCTGGTAATAGCAAAAGGCAAAAAGGTTGGTACATTGTATTTATGAAATGGTATTTCTAACTCTGTTAATGCTTTAACTCCCAAATGAGAATATGCAGCATTATGGCATCATAGGCTCGGACACATGAGTGAGAATGGGATGAAGATTCTTCACTCAAGAAATTTGTTGCCAGGTTTGAAGAATGTAGATTTGGATTTCTGTGAGAACCGCATTTATGGAAAACAGAAGAGAGTCAGATTTCTCAGAGTTGGGAAAGAAAAGAAGAGAAAAAAATTAGAGCTTGTGCATAAAAATGTATGGGGACCTGCTCAGGTATCATCTCTTGGTGCCTCTCATTATTATGTTACTTTTATTGATGATGCAACTAGAAAAACTTGGATTTATTGTATTCAGAATAAATATGATGTATTTGATACTTTCAAGAAATGGAAAGCTTTGGTTGAGATTGAGACAAGAAAGAAATTGAAGTGTCTTAGATCAGACAATGGAGGTGAATATTGCAGCAAAGATTTTGATAGGTACTATTCAGAGCATGGAATTCGTAGAGAGAAGATAGTTCCAAGAACACCACAAGAAAATGGTGTGTCAGAAAGGATGAACAGAACAATCATGGAGCGTGCAAGGTGCATGAGATTGCATGCAGGATTGCCTTTACAATTTTGGGCAGATGCTGTAGATATTACTGTTTATCTAATACACAGAGGGCCTTCAAGTTCCTTGGATGGTGGTATTCCAGAGGAAGCATGGACAGGTAAAAAGGTAAACTACTCCTTTTTAAAGCCTTTTGGTTGTGAGGTCTTTGTCCATATTAATAAAGAAAATAGAACAAAGCTTGAGGAAAAATCAAAGAAATGCACCTTTATTGGATATGGTGTTAATGATTTTGGTTATCGCTTATATGATTATGAAAAATCACAAAATCATTAGGATCAGAGATGTAATATTCAATGAAAAGGTCTTGTATAAGAATCAGTTGCGGGAAAAGAAACAGGAAAAAGAAAACAAATAATACACAGTTCTTGATGAAATCACATAAAGGTAAAGGTGCCTGAAAATAATAATAATCAACAACCACAACAGCAGCAACCACCACAACAGCAACACGCACCTCAAACACCTGGAAGTGGTGTTAGAAGATCTACCAGGATAAGTAGACCCCCTGAACGATACTCTGCTTCATTATATTATTTATTGTTGACTGATTCTGGTGAACCTGAATGTTATGAAGAAGCAATGTAGGTTGAAAGCAGGAAGAAGTGGGAGCTAGCCATGGAAGAAGAGATGAACTCCTTAATGCATAACCAGACTTGGGACTTAGTCAGGTTGCCTGCAGGTAAAACTACATTGCAGAATAAATGGGTTTACAGGCTGAAGGAAGAAGATGGAGGAAAACATAGGTACAAAGCTAGACTTGTGGTGAAGGGGTTTGCACAAAAGAAAGGTATTGATTTTGATGAAATATTTTCTCCTGTTGTTAAGATGAATTCAATCAGAACTATCTTAAGTCTTTTAGCAGCGAAATATTTACATCTTGAACAGTTAGATGTAAAGGGAAAGAAAAATTGGTTTGCAGGTTAAAGAAGAGCTTGTATGGCTTAAAACAGGCTCCAAGGCAGTGGTATCTAAAATTTGAGAAGTTTATGTCTGAACAAGGTTATAATAGATGTCACTCTCATTATTGTGTTTATCTGAAAAAGAAAAATGATGGCACCTATATTATATTGTTATTGCATGTAGATGACATGCTTGTTGCAGGGTCTAACATGCAGGAAATAAATGTGCTCAAAAGAAAATTGGCAAATTCATTTGCAATGAAGGATTTGGGAGCTGCAAAACAAATCCTTGGTATGAGGATAAATGGAGACATGAAAAATCGCAAATTAACACTGTCTCAGAATGAGTACATAGAAAAGGTGTTGAAAATATTTAATATGCAGAATGAAAAACCAGTTAGTACACATTTTGCTAGCCATTTCAAGCTTAGTAAGGAGATGCACCCCAAGACCCACGAATACATGGATTATATGTCTAAATTTCCATATGCATTAGCAGTTGGAAGCTTAATGTATGCAATGGTATGCACAAGGCCTGATATTGCACATGCAGTGGGAGTTGTAAGCATGTACATGAATAATCTAGGAAAAGAACATTGGATGGCAGTAAAATGGATTCTCAGATATTTGAGAGGTACCACAAATCAAGCATTATGCTTTGGTGGTTCAAACATTACTCTACAGGGATATGTTGATGCAGATATGGCAGGTGATCGAGATAACAGGAGGAGCACTACAGGATATGTATTTACTGTAGGTGGAACAACAGTCAGTTTGGTTTCAAAAATCCAAAGTGTTGTTGCACTTTCAACAACAGAAGCAGAGTATGTTGCTGCTACATAGGCTAGTAAAGAAATGATTTGGTTACAAAGGTTTATGGGTGAATTGGCCGGTAAGAAGCATGATATGGGCACGTTATAAAGTGATAACCAAAGTGCCATTCATCTTGCAAAGAACTCAACATTTCATTCCAGAACTAAACACATACATCTTAAGTACCATTTCATACGGTCAGTATTGGAAGATGGAGAGTTGAAGTTGGAAAAGATACACACTAGCCAGAATCCTGCAGATATGCTCACAAAAGTTGTAACCAGGGAGAAACTGAGAATGTGCTCTGTTAGTGTCAGTTTAGTCATACTGCCACCAGTGATCAAAATTGCTCTTTTGCATTTGCATATTAGGTGTCTCATACCAAATAAAATTTCACCATTCCGCTAGGCCATGGATTCATCGATGGTAGTAATTTTTATCAGTTTTCCCTCATAAGGTACTTGCCGATTCTCCTCCCCATGGTCTTCAGTCATTAGTCACTTCATTCTCAAAATCATATCAGCAAGGTCATGAGGAAAGTCAGTAAATGAGAAGTCACAGCGCCAGGAAGATCAAAGATTTCATTTATTTAGTTTGATGTAACTTTCACCTCAAAACCATGTTTTGAGGTGAAAACATAATACTTTGCCTTTTAGTCACAGTTCAGAAGCTGTTATCTCCACAAAGTGATGTCCCTGCCTTCATATAAGTTTCCACAGCATGTTCAGTGGCAGAGCATCTTCAAAGCAGATCCAAGAGAAAGAGCCCGGAAAGAGCTTTCCAACGGTATACTACACTCTCAAAACTGGCTTCTGGATTGAAATTTATGCTTAAGTGAAGTAAAAGTCCCTATGTCCTCATATATCCCCTATTTCCCATCCTTCCCTTTTAAACTTTGTATTATTAAAGTTTAATATTCCTTTATAAAATCCCTTTTTCCCCTTCCCAATGGAAAAAATCACATTAATACATATATCCGATCCCAAAACCACTTCCCCACCTTTACCCTTGAAACTTTATTATAAAATCAAAGTTTCCATTATATATAAAGTCCCCACCCTCATAACCACTTCCCCTCCATTCCTGTTGAAAAACCTTTAAACTAAACATTTTAAAGGTCCACATATATATATATATATATATATATATATATATATATATATATATATATATATATATATATATATATCCCGCCTTCCATCGCAATCGCAACATTTGTAACATGCACTCCGATTGACTCATGCCATAACTTCCGATGCGATTGCCCAATTGCAACCTCCGATGCATATGTGACCGTTGATTGCTCCCGTCGATCCGATGGCTCACAACCAATCGGGTCTTCGCAATCGGCGCGCCCATAATGCCCCTTCCGATCGATCAATCTTAATATTCTCCGATCGCAGCACCCTCCAATTGAAACCCCCGATTACACATCCGTCGTTGATCTTCCTCCTCCGATCGGACGGCCCACGTCTAATCGCTCAATCGCAAGTCCCCCCCCCCGATTTAAACCCACCGATTGAAAACTCCGATCGATCTCTCCAGTGTTGATTCCTCCCCGCCGATCCAACGGCTCAAACTCAATCGGGCTAAACACATCGGTGTTTCATATATGTGATATGTCGCTCCGTCCCGCTCCGATTGCGATTGCGATTCCACCATTATTTCATATATATGTCGCTCCGTCCCGCTCCGATTCCAATTGCGATTCCACCATTATTTCATATATATATCTCTCCGCTCTCCTCCAATCCTGATTTCGATTTCATTTCTCCACTGTATATCCCCCTTCCGCCCGATCTCCGATTGCAATTTCCATATGGGTCCCGCCTCCTTTTCCCTTCCCTTTTCCCATTTAAACGCATTTTTCCCTTCACGAAAAAGCATAAATTTATTTTATCAGCATTTTATTAAAAAGCCAGAGAAGGAAGAACTAAAGGAAGTCGAAACGTCAAAGGCCAAAGAAACAGAAATGTAACGGTCGCATCATCGGCAAAGATTCTAAGGGATCCACACTACAGGTTTTCGCCTTCCCATTTGGTTATCAGTGAATTTCAAGTGGAACAAAGTAACGCTGCTCTCCCTTTACTGAGAGACTGCTGGCTTTTGGCCTTCCATCTTCAGTTGTGATTTCTCCCCTTCCCATCGATTTGTATTCCTGCAAAATCTGTCTATTTATTGTAAATTCCAATCATTTGTAAAGGGAGTTCTGGGGAATAGTGTGGCAGAAAACATCTCTGCGCTACATTTTACAATTTGACAGGAATTAATAAGAGATGCAGCTCTGATTTGTGGGATTCATGTGGTATGAGTTTAGCATATGTCTCTCCTTTGTGTTTCATATGTATTTCGTTATGTTTTACCATTCATTCATAAACATTTCTAGTTGAATTTTTTCAAGATAGAAAGGTAGAATCCATTCTTATATGCTTTGCCTTGGGGAATCATTCACACTCTGCGTATTTTCTTATGTCTGAAAATGATTCATTTATTATGCCCTTTTCAGCTTTCTCAACAGTCTTTCCACTCCATTCTATTTAAACTTGATTGCTAAATCTCCTGCCTACCTTGCCCCATGAAATACACTGTATCCTGATTTAATTCCTCAGCTCATGCTGTCCTTTTGTCCCATACATCCCTGAAATTTCAGTCATTTATTAAAATCCCTCTTCCCATTTATATACCTAGCCTAAAATCAGTTCATTACCATTTTATTGGATATCTATTCTATGGAGAGAGCCCTCTCCTGCCCTTGTAGGGCTAGCTACAAGGCTGAGCATGGTTTAGTTGTTACCCTGATCTGCCTTTTTCAGCCTGAGGTTCAGATTGGGTGCTAACATCTCTGGCGACTCCACTGGGGACGCGATTACAAACTTTTTGCATGGAAGATTTATCACCCCAGTAATATTTTTCTTGTAAAGTCTTGATGATGATATTGCAGAGTTTTCTAGGCTGGTATAAATATTGTATAGTAGTAAGTTGAAACCACTAGCTCCAAGAAGATATACAAGAGCTAATCCTGATCCAAATCCTCCCCCTATGTTTGAAAATCCAAATCTTATCCCAAGAATAGTTAGAAGGCAGGAGGGATTGCTAAGTCCTACACCTATTCTCAAGTCCCATACTTGGCCCAGTGAGTGGTTTGTTGTAGAAGAGATTTCTTCTGATGAGAGTATTGAGCTCTCTTTGTTTAGAAATAAGTCTGAAACTGCACTTGAAGACACGGTTTTAGATCCGGAGTTTCTTGTAGATATTGAAGTTCAGAGAGAAAATTCTTCCATTGATGACTACATTTTGAATTCACCTCAGTCCATCACTGCAACTTATATTCCTGAGCCTTCAGAATCATCAGGAGCAGCATTCCATCCTCCTGATTCATCAACATTCCCATCAATCAATTCCCAGTTTTCAGCTCCTCCATCAACACCTACCTCAAATTCCAGCACTACAAACACTGTGGTAAATCCTCCCAGAATTAAGGCTGCCCGGTATGCACCCTTGGTTTTACCTCAGGCTCTCAATGATATGCCTGCTGATTATCAGAGTAAAATTACTATCTTTGATGCCACTCAGGGCATTACAGCCCAGCAGCATGTTGACAAGATGAATGACTTTTGTGACTTGCATGAAGTGGAAGAAGAAAATGTAGCTACCAGGTTGTTTGTTCAAAGCTTCGGAGGTGAAGTGAGAAAGTGGTTTAGAGCTTTACCGGCAGGCTCTATTCACACTTTACATGAGTTACACACAGTTCTTAGACCAATAGGAGGTGAAAAGGAATCCACATCAAATTCTGTCTGAATATGAGAATATTAAAAGGAATGCGGGTGAAACGGTGCAAGACTATTGTTTTAGATTCAATACGGTATACAATGCTATTCCGGCTAGCCTCAAACCTCCTATCGATTCAGCTATGCTGAGGTTTCCGGATGGTTTTGATGCCGATATGGCATATCAACTACGTGAAAGAGATCCACCGTCACTTGAAGAAATGCAGAAGATGGCAGTAATCGTCGAAGCAAATCTGCTGGCTAGAAGAGCTCGAGCCAGAGCTGAAAAGAAAGTCGTGGTGAAAGAAGAAGCATCCCCTTCGGAAAGCAAAATGGACACCCTAATTCGTACAATGGAAAGGATGGTTGATCAATTAAAAATTTCGGACAAACCGGAAACCCAAATAAGAAATCCGAATTTTAGAGGTCAACATCAGCCGCTATTCAGAATTAGGCAGAGAGAACAGAGGGGACAGGACCAAGCGGCACCACAACAACAGATTAGAACGCCATTACAGCAGAACTACGTGCAAGGGACTGACTCAGATGATGATGGTCCCCTGTTTGAAACCAATCATTTTTTCACAGCTGATGGTGAGCCCATTTTCCTCACAGAAGACGAAGAATACACAGGGGCGACTCCAGACATTCGAGGGGACGAAAATTTCATCCTGGCAAACGACGTAATGTTAGAAGAAGAATCTGACGATTACCAGAGAGGGTATATGAACGCGATGTCAGCCCAGCAAAGGCAGTATTCTCTAAGGAACAGAAATGTCGCAATCAACCCCATTCAAAAAAGAAAATAACTACAAATCGAGGACGAGGCACAGAAGAAAGGAAAAGAGGCGGCCAATCCTTCATCCAGCAGAGCACCCGTAGTTACTAATACAGCTGAGAACGTTGCAAAAGAGAAAATAAAGCAGAACACAGCAAAAGAGAAAACAAAGAAGAAAGACCCTCCTACTAAAGAGGTAGAAAAAGCTCCCTCCTTTAATTTAGAAAGTGAAATTTCCAAGTTGAAAGTGTCTGTGCCTTTGACCGAGTTGGTAAAGAATAGTGTATATAAGAGTCAGGTATCTAAAGCCTTGCAAATAGACCCTCTTTCTGATATGGTTAATGTGGAAGATGACTACCCAGAGCTAATCTTTGGTCCAGCCACAGCAGAATCTGAATAAAACGAAATTCCTCCCTTTTACCTGAGTCTTAGGTTGCATGAGTTTGTCTTGCATAACGCCATGTTGGACTCTGGGGCCTCGCATAATTTGATGCCCAAAGATGTCATGGAAAAGTTAGGCCTTGATGTTACTAGAAAGTACCATGATTTGTATTCTTTTGACTCAAGTAGGGTCCATTGTATTGGTCTCATCAAAGATTTAGTAGTGTCTTTAGATCAAATCCCAGCCAAAAATGTCTTGATGGATGTAGTTGTTGCCGATGTCCCACCACGGTTTGAAATGCTTCTATCTAGGTCTTGGGGTGCAAAACTTAAAGGAACCATACAGCTTGATTTCTCCTATGCCACAATCCCTGTATTTTGCTAGTTGAGGAAGTTATATAGGGAGAAGAAAATGAAATATATGATCACCAGTAAAGACAAGCTAGTGAATCATCCCATCAATGCGGTCCACACAGATTTAGAATCGTTTGTCCTATATTCAGATGGTGGTCTAAATGATGAGGATGTTCAGTTGGTACAAGTGGAGGAGATACCCGAGATTTCAGAAAATTTCAGAGAGTTCCTCAAGCAGGAGAAGGACAAAGCAGCAAGTACTTCTGAGCCTCCTGACTACCAGCAGTAAAGGGATAATGAAAAGCCAGAAATCAACCAAGGTGAAAAGAAGGAAGAAATTAAATTTCAGCATCTACAAGAAGAAGAAGAAGGCCTGTGGAGTATGGATTTTGATGGAGCTATTGGTAAGGATGGAGCTGGCATTGGAATATGGGTAAGGAGTCCTATGTTTCCCTAGTAATGTCAGATTATGTGCTTATAAGTTGGCCTTTGAATTCTCTAACAATGAAGCAGAGTATGAAGCTTTGATTGCAAGCCTCAAAATCTTGAAAAAGTTGAAGGCAAAAAGGATTTCTGTGTATAGCGACTCTGAGTTAATAATCAAGCAGGTGAAAGGAGAATACCAAGCTAAACATCCAAGACTGAGGGCATACAGAAATGTAGTTCTGGACATTTTGAAGACATTCCCAGAATACACTTTGACAGTGGTACCTAGGATGCAGAATCTTATTGCTGATTCTCTTGCAGTAACTTGAAGGTTCTGATGAACTCCAACAACAAATTTGAGATCCATGTAAAACATAGGCCTGCTGTTCTGGACAATTTAAGGTATTGGCAAGTATTTTGGGATGATAATGAGATAAATGCATTTTTGCAGGGTGACGGAAAGTTCAAGGACACTCCCATAGAAGGTGAGTATGTAGTTGATGATCAAGAAATGGAAGCAAACCAAATGGACATATTGCAGCTGAAAGATAATATAATTCCTAGAGGTCTTATACCTCTAGAGGAGCTGTTTGATCAGGATGATGTTGCAAAGAAGCCAATCTTGGTGCCCACAGAAAAAGGAGTTGAAGATGTGAATCTTGGAACACCTGATCAGCCCAAGTTTGTAAAATTGTCAAAGACATTGTCCCCTGAAGCGAAGGAGAAGTATGTGAAGTTTCTTTTTGAATTTTCTTATGTTTTTGCATGGGATTATTCAGATTTGAAGGTGTATGATAAGAAAATAATTCAACATACTATTCCTATCAAGTCGGATCAAAAACCATTCAGAAAGAAGCTGAGAAGAATCAACCCAAAGCTGCTGCCATCCATCGAGAAAGAGGTAAACAGATTGTACAAAGTTGGTATCATAGTCCCCATTATATTTTCTGACTGGATTTAAAATTTGGTCCCAATACATAAGAAGATTGGAGAAATAAGGTTGTGCATAGATTTTCGGAACCTGAATAAGGCTTCCTTAAAGGATAATTATCCACTTCCGAAAATGGACCATATTCTACAGAGAGTAGTTGGAGCATCCAGGATGTCACTACTTGATGGCTACTCAGGCTACAACTAGATCTTGGTGCATGAGAAGGACCAAGATAAAACTGCCTTCACAACACCCTGGGGAACCTTCCAGTACGCCAAAATGCCTTTCGGACTGAAGAACGCAGGAGCTACTTTCCAGCGGGCCATGGACATTGCCTTTGGCAATGAAAAGGATGTTTTTTTGGTTATTTATTTGGATGATTTGACAGTGTTTTCAGGGTCAGATGATGAGCATTTGCACCATTTGAGAGTTTTTTTTCAGCGATGCAGAAAGTTTGAAATTTCTCTCAATCCCAAAAAGTGTCTCTTTGCCATGGATGAAGGCAAGCTGCTGGGGCATATCATCTCCAAAGATGGTATTCGCATCGATCCAGCTAGAGTGGAGGCAATCCAACTCATAGATCTGCCACGAAACAAGAAGGAGATCCAAGCATTCAATGGTAAGATGAACTTCTTACGTCGATTTATACCCAATCTGGCTGAGCATCTGAGGGAAATGACTAATATGTTGAAAAAAGACAGCACTGTTAAATGGAGTGAGGAGGCTATCAAATCATTCAATCTGGTAAAGTTTTCTTTGTCCAATGCCCGAGTTTTGATCAGTCCCGACTACACTCAAGACTTTATCATATTTTCGTTTGCATCTGAGCATACTTTGGTTGCTGTTTTAATGCAAAAGAGAGACGAGATTGAAAAGCCAATTGCCTTTTTCAGTTGAACTATTAGAGACGCTGCTTTGAGGTATAATATCATTGAAAAACAGGCATTGGCCCTTATCAAAGCATTGAAGGATTTTAGGGTCTGTATTCTGCATTCACATACTATAGCATATGTCCCCAACGCAGCAGTGAAGGATGTGTTGATGCAAACTGATCCAGAAGGTCGGAGAGGTAAATGGATAGCGGCCATGTTGGAGTACGATCTGGAGATCAAGCCCACGAAGTTGATCAAAGTCCAAGGCTTGGAAAAATTTATGGCCCAATCAAATCTGCGTGCTTTAGATATAAACCTCATAACAACAGTGGCAGAAGAGGAAGATGAAGGTTTAGTGGTTCCAATTGCATATATTTTTCTACAGTCCCTGTGGTATTCAGATATCATCTATGTCCTTCAACATTTTTCACCTCCTACGGGCGTGTCCAAGAGTAAAGGTAGATCTTTGAAGCTAAAATCCGCAAAATACTGCATTTTAGACAACGCTCTATATTGGAAAGATCCGGGAGGCATTCTGCTTAATTGTTTGGTTGAAGAAGAAGCGCAAAAGGTAATGCACGAGTTTCATAAAGGCGACTGTGGCGGTCACTTGTTTTGGAAAACTACAGCCAATAAGATATTGAGAGCAGGATATTATTGGCCCACATTATTCTTTGATTTATATAAGACCATGATGAAATGCCATGAATGCCAAATTTTCCAAGGAAAGAAAAAATTGCTTCCACTCCCTTTGAAACCAGTTTCAGTGAACGCACCCTTTTAGCAGTGGGGGCTCGATTTCATTGGAGAAATTCATCCCTCATCCTCGGCACAACACCGATGGATATTGACAGGGATAGATTACTTTACGAAATGGATCTAGGCCATACCAGCCAGGAAAGCAACAGACACGGTAATCATTCAATTCCTGGAATCGAATATTTTATCTCGCTTTGGCTGCCCATGCAAAATCGTAACAGACAACGCAGCAGCATTCAGATCAAAGAAAATGATCGATTTCTGTGACAAATACAACATCGCATTGGGCCATTCGACAGCATATTATCCACAAGGTAATGGCCTAGCCGAGTCATCTAACAAATCGCTGGTGAATATAATCAAGAAAATGTTGGAAGCAAACAAAAGAAATTGGCACCGGAAGCTCATCAACGCATTGTGGGTAGACAGAGTTAGTAGTAAAAGATCAATAGGTATGTCACCATTTGAGTTGGTTTATGGTACTGATGCTATCTTTCCGACATCCCTTACAGTCCCAGTTATGAGATTATTGCAAGAAGCTAGCGGCGAGGACAATGAAAATCAGCGAAGGATCAATCAAATGATCCACCTTCAGCAGAAAAGAGAGGAGGTGTCACAGAATGCTATTCAGTTGTAGGAGAAAATTAAAAAGATCTATGACAGGAAGACAAAAGCAGAGAAGTTTCACCTGGATGATATAGTGCTGAAATGGGATGCCAGAAATGAAGAGAAAGGGAAGCATGGTAAGTTCGACAATCTTTGGAAAGGACCATATAGAATTTCAACATACAGAGGACAGAACGCCTTCTTGCTTTCAGAAATGGATGGCCAAAATTGCCCTGGAGGAGCAGTAAATTGTAGGCTTTTGAAGCACTACCATTGTTGAAAACAAAGGATCAGAATTTATGTCATCATCGTTGTATATACCATGTTATATTCAGAGTTTGGAGTACACAGTCATTGAAGTTTGGGGCTCGAGGTGAAGGCTATAAAAATTAAATGATATGTATATGGTTTGGTTTATTTCAGGTTTTCAGTCTTAGTCATGAGTCAGTGTTAGTATGCATTGTGTCAGTTTTCGGTATTTTTGATTCCATGCCCAATAAATAAGGCTACTTGGTCTACGGTGTTTTTGGCACCTCCAAGGAGCTACCATCCCCATTGGAGCCAATGTTAGTGTCAATCTAGTCATACTGCCATCAGTGATCAAAACTACTCTTTTGCATTTGCATATTAGGTGTCTCATACCGAATAAAATTTCACCATTCCGCTAGGTCATGGATTCATCGATGGTAGTAATTTTTATCATTTCTCGCTCATAAGGTACTTGCCGATTCTCCTCCCCATGGTCTTCAGTCATTAGTCACTTCATTCTCAAAATCATATCAGTAAGGTCATGAGGAAAGTCAGTAAATGCAAAATCACAGCGCCAGAAAGATCAAAGATTTCATTTATTTAGTTTGATGTAACTTTCACCTCAAAACCATGTTTTGAGGTGAAAACACAATACTTTTCCTTTCAGTCACAGTTCAGAAGCTGTTATCTCTACAAAGTGATGTCCCTGCCTTCAGAGAAGTTTCCACAGCATGTTCAGTGGCAGAGCATCTTCAAAGTAGATCCAACAGAAAGAGCCCAGAAAGAGCTTTCCAACGGTATACTACACTCTCAAAACTGGCTTCTGGATTGAAATTTATGCTTAAGTGAAGTAAAAGTCCCTATGTCCTCATATATCCCCTATTTCCCATCCTTCCCCTTTAAACTTTGTATTATTAAAGTTTAACATTCCTTTATAAAATCCCTTTTTCCCCTTTCCAATGGAAAAAATCACATTAACACATATATCCGATCCCTAAACCACTTCCCCATCATTACCCTTGAAACTTTATTATAAAATCAAAGTTTCCATTATATATAAAGTTCCCACCGTATAAACCACTTCCCTCCATTTTTGTTGAAAAACCTTATGAGTAAACATTTTAAGATCTAAGCATATATATATATATATATCTATATATATATATATATATATATATATATATATATATATATATATATATATATATATATATATATATATATATATATATATATACATATCAAAGCCTTCCATCGCAATCGCAACATTTGTAATATGCACTCCGATTGACTCATGCCATAACTTCCGATGCGATTGCCCGATTGCAACCTCCGATGCATATGTGACCATTGATTGCTCCCGTCAATCCGATGGCTCACAACCAATCGGGCCATCGCAATCGGCGCGCCCATAATTCCCCTTCCGATCGATCAATCGCAATATTCTCCGATCGTAGCACCCTCCAATTGAAACCCCCGATTACACATCCGCCGTTGATCTTCCTCCTCCGATCGGACGACCCACGTCTAATCGCTCAATCGCAAGTCCCCCCCCGATTTAAACCCACCGATTGAAAACTCTGATCGATCTCTCCAGCGTTGATTCCTCCCCGCCGATCCAACGGCTCAAACTCAATCGGGCTAAACGCATCGTCGTTTCATATATGTGATATGTCGCTCCGTCCCGCTCCGATTGCAATTGCGATTCCACCATTATTTCATATATATGTCGCTCCGTCCCACTCCGATTCCGATTGCGATTCCACCATTATTTCATATATATATCTCTCCGCTCTCCTCCGATCCTGATTGCGATTTCATTTCTCCATTGTATATCCCCCTTCCGCCCGATCTCCAATTGCGATTTCCATATGGGTCCCGCCTCCTTTTCCCTTCCCTTTTCCCATTTAATCACATTTTTCCCTTCACGAAAAAGCATAAATTCATTTTATCAACATTTTATTAAAAAGCCAGAGAATGAAGAACTAAAGGAAGTCAAAACGTCAAAGGCCAAGGAAACAGAAATGTAACAGTCGCATCATCGACAAATATTCTAAAGGATCCACACTACAGGTTTTCGCCTTCCCATTTGGTTATCAGTGAATTTCAAATGGAACAAAGTAACGCTGCTCTCCCTTTACCGAGAGACTGTTGGATTTTGGCCTTCCATCTTCAGTTGTGATTTCTCCCCTTCCCATCGATTTGTATTCCTGCAAAATCTGTCTATTTATTGTAAATTCCAATAATTTGTAAAGGGAGTTCTGGGGAATAGTGTGGCAGAAAACATCTCTGCGCTACACTGTACAGTTTGACAGGAATTAATAAGAGATGTAGATCTGATTTGTGGGATTAATGTGGTATGAGTTTAGCATATGTCTCTCCTTTGTGTTTCATATGTATTTCGTTATGTTTTACCATTCATTCATAAACATTTCTAGTTGAATGTTTTCAATATAGAAAGGTAGAATCCATTCTTATATGCTCTGCCTTGGGGAATCATTCACACTCTGCGTATTTTCTTCTGTCTGAAAAGGATTCATTTATTATGCCCTTTTCAGCTTTCTCAACAGTCTTTCCACTCCATTCTATTTAAACTTGATTGCTAAATCTCCTGCCTACCTTGCCCCATGAAATACCCTGTATCCTGATTTAATTCCTCAGTTCATGCTGTCCTTTTGTCCCATACATCCCTGAAATTTCAGTCATTTATTAAAATCCCTCTTCTCATTTATATACCTAGCCTAAAATCAGTTCATTACCATTTTATTGGATATCTATTCTATGGAGAGAGCCCTCTCCTGCCCTTGTAGGGCTAGCTACAAGGCTCAGCGTGGTTTAGTTGTTAACCTGATCTGCCTTTTTCAGCCTGAGGTTCAGATTGGGTGCTAACATGCTCAGTTTCAATTCATCTTCAAGGATGACGATGAAGATGAGAAACAGCTAGGTCCAAAAAGGGGTCATTTTCCAGCAAATGAAGCAGCGGTGGAGTTTCTACAATCAGTCTCCAAGTGGGAGACTGTTCGGTGTGGAGCCTGATTATCTTATTTACTTTGTATCACAGCATTAGACCCATGTACCTTAAATGAGGCGGCAACGCTGCCCATAAATTAATCGCTGCCATGGGGGGTCCAGTGGGAGGCGGCAGCGACTTTATGGAGCCCCCCCCTCGTGGGGGGTTTCGGGGGTAGCGCCCCCGAAGCTAAAAACATATGTAAAATTGCCTTGTAAAAGTATCGTAATTTCTAGTCAATCTGGGCCGTTCAATAGGCGGATGATCTGGTGGTAGAAGTTATGTTTATTTTAGGTTTTTTTTTCCCTAGAAGGCAACCCATCTCTTTGTATGAGGGTATTGTATTGCGGCTATGTATTGTATGTGTATTCTCAGAGTGAGAAACAAATAGGGAGACTGTGAGAGAGAACATAGGATATTACAGCGGATCTGTTGTATGTTTTGTCTCTTCATTTTGATGTATAATAGAAAGGAAGGACTGGCTGTTCAGGGTGGACATAGCCCAAACTGGGTGAACCACGTATATCTGTGTCTCTCTAGTTTTATGTGCTTGTATTTTCTGCATATTTTATGTGTTTCATTGCTCTGTAATATTTAATTTTCTAACAACAACCCACACTGATGGGCATGAATTTCAGACAAACAACAATGCCGAGCTAGAAAATGAAGGAAAAAATAAAGGACTAGCTAAGCAAGACTAGAATTATCACTCTAGGAGAAGGCTAAGTGGCCAAAATCAGACAAGCAAGCCAAAAAATAGCGGAGAAATGAAAAACGACCAAATTTGGACAGAAAATCAAAATTCAAAATGAATAACAAGAGACAACAGTCATTGAACTCCCTAGTGGAGTCTTCAACTTGTTGTGAAGGCAAGTACCCTCTACAGATAGAGGCGATCCCTCTAGCCGTAGGGTGGGCCTAGCTACAAGGGAGCATGATGGTTTCTAAATTCCTGGTTTATAAATGAAATGTGGATTGGAATAGATGTCCTACCTCAATCCAACACTCTTGATGTAGTATGTTGCAGTGATCCCTCGATCTTTGTTCTTCAAGCCTTGTGCTCTGTTAGTGTAGGTTTTAACCCATACAGAGACTTCTTCAACCTGCATACCAGTTCTTTCTTACCCTTCACCATAAAGCCTTTAGGTTGCTTCATGTAGGTCTCTTCTTCTAGATCCCCGTGAAGAAATGCTGTCTTCACATCCATCTGTTCTATCTCAAAATCAAATGCAGCAGCAACAGATAAAAGTAATCTAATAGAAGTAACTTTGGCAACAGGAGAAAAAATATCACCAAAATCAATTCCTGGCACCTGGGAATAACCTTTCGCTACCAACTGAGCTTTGTATTTCTCCACCTTTCCTTCTACATTCATCTTCTTCTTAAACACCCATTTTCTCCCAATGGGCTTCCTTCCAGCCGGCAACTCCACCAGATCCCATGCATTGTTTTTGTGCAAGGATGCCATTTCATCAACCATGGCCTCCTTCCAGAGTTTTCCATCCTCTGAATCTACTGCCTCCCTGACAGTTCTGGGTTCATCATCAGTTATAGTTAAGGCAAAACCTGAAAAGAAAGCAGATGGACTATACCTTTCTGGTTGCCTTCTTTCCCGAAATGATCTTCTCAAAGCCGGAGTTTGTGGCTCTTCATCTTCTGAGTCTTCTTCTGTTGTAGAGTCTGATTCATCCTCCTTTAGCTCAAACTCTATCTTCTCAGGTTCCTTTGGTATGATTTCATGTTTAACAACATCTTTCACCTCTCTAAACACCACATCTCAATTGTACACAACCTTCCTTGTTTCTGGGTTCCAAAGCTTGTAACCCTTTAAACCATCCTTATACCCAATAAAGATGCACCTTTCAGATTTATTATCCAACTTGGTCCTTTTCTCCTTTGGAACATGTACATATGCATCACATCCAAATACCTTTAGATGTGAAAGAGAGGGTTTCTTACCAGTCCATACCTCATGTGGAGTCTTATCCTCCAACACTGATGAAGGTGATCTGTTAACCAGATAGCATGCAGTCTCCACTGCCTCTGCCCAGAATTCTTGTCCTAACCGGGTACCACTGAGCATGCTTCTTGCCTTTTCCATCAGTGTGCTATTCATTCTTTCTGCAACTCCATTTTGCTGAGGTGTGTATGGAGTAGTCTTCTGTCATGCTATACCACACTTCTTACAGAACTCTTCAAATTCTTCGTAACTCCCCCTGATGGTATCCTGGCCCTCAATGCCTTTATTTTCTTCTCTCCATCTGGTTTCATTTCCACTGTATTCTTAAATATTTAAATTTGTCAAAGACTTCAGATTTCTTCCTCAAGAAATATATCCATGTATTCCTTGAGAAGTCATCTATGAATGAAACATAGCACACAGACTTTCCTGATGGAATTGACACAAGCCTCCAAACACATCACCGTGCCCAAGTTCTAATATCTTGTTTGCCCTCTTAGCACCCGTAAGGAAAACTCACCCGATTCTGCCTTCCATATTACACAATGTTCACAAATCAAAATCTAGAGGAACAATTAGACATACCTTCTACCATACCATTTCTCGTGTGCGCATTCGAAGGCCCTTCTCTCCAATATGTCCAAGCCTTTGATGCCATAACATGGTCTTTTCTCCAGAGACAGCTAGGCTTTCCGCTCCACTTTCAGGAACCATAGAACTATTACACCCATCAATAACAGTGCTACCTTTAAGCTTGTATAGAGTTCCAGTCCGAACTCCCCGCATTAGTACCAGTGCTCCCCGAACCATCTTACAGGAATCTTTCTCGAACACTGTTTTCACACCTGCATCATCCATCTTGTTTACAGAAATCAAATTTCTAGCTAATGCAGGAATATGCAGAACACCAGGAAGTGTTCTAATCCTTCCACCTTGCAGCTTTAGCTTGACCTTTCCACGTCCGATGATTCTGGCCCTCCTATCATCCCCTAGGAATACATCACCACCATCATATTTGTCATACTCGCAGAACCACTCCCTATGGGGAGTGAAGTGAAAGGATGCACTTGAGTCAATCAACCATGACTCATGATCTACATGTGTATTTGAAGAAGAAGCCAAATACACATCCCCACCTTCATCCGAGGTGGTTTTTTCCTCTGCAGAAGGAGCTTCATCAGATCCCTTTCCTTTCTCAGGAGCTTTAGATCCGCATTCCTTTTTGTAGTGCCCTTCCTTTCCGCATTTCCAGCACACCTTTACAAACTTTCCAGGAGATTCAGATCTCCCTCTAGATTTAGATCTCCCACTCGAAACCTTATTCTTGTTTCTGTTCTGGGACCTTCCTCGTACAGATAAGGCATCTCCATTCTGACCCTCCATATTTCTCCGTCTCATTTCCTTCGACAGCAAGGCTGAGACAATATCATCAAAGTTCAAGGTAGTTGTATTGCTACCTATTGCAATAACCAGACTGTCCCACGAGTCTGGTAGAGAGCACAACAAAATGATGCACTTATCTTCATCTGAGATTTTAATATCAACAGACGACAACTGACTTACCACAGTATTGAAGGCGTTCAGATGCTCTGTCACCGAGTCTCCATCCTTCATCCTCAGGTTATACAGCTTTTTCCGCAGGAACAACTTATTCACCAAAGACTTAGATTGGTACAAAGTCCCAAGTTTTTCCCACAAATTCTTCGCCGTAGCTTCCCCAGATACATTCAACAATACTCAATCTGACACACACAACCGTATTGTGCTCTTAGCCTTCCGATCCAGTTTCTTCCAGTCTTCATCTGACATTGCCGTTGGTTTAGTACCTGGATCTACCGCGATCCACCGATCTTTATCCACCAGCAGATCCTCCATCTTGAGCTTCCACAACTCAAAACTTTGACCATTAAATTTCTCGATCTCTATCTTTCCGCCGCTCGCCATATTATTTCACCGCAAGAATCGATCCCGCAGATCTCCCACTGCACAGGGTCTACCACAGGCCCGAGCAAAAAACCCTCAACAACAAAGGCGTCCCCTTGAAGCCGAAACAACTCTGATAACAAATGTAGGTTTTAACCCTGAACATAAATTATCTACACACGAATCTTATAACAAAAATAAACAATTGCGAGAGCATAAAACATAAAACAGATAAACACAGAGATTTTCCCCTGGATCCCAAATCGGGACGACCAGCTTGATTTTTCATTATATTCCTTTTAGTGTTAAAACACATATATATACATGCCGAAGCATACATAAACCCCAATCCATTAACCCTGGATTAGAACATAACCATAGTTCCCTTGACCGGATCTACAAAAATACCAGGGGCCGAAAACCATCGAACCCCAAAACCATGTGCAAAACCATGCACAAAACCATGGACGCAGACTACCCAGCGGAAATTAAGGAACCAAACAGTTACCCAACAGCGCGTGCTTAGTCGTGGAAAGAATATAACACATACCCAACAGTTAGCAACGACATTTACACACCTACACAAAGATCAAACAAACACTAACAAAATACAAACATATATATTCATTTACAACTATCCAACTAGTCAAGGAGAGTTAGAAACTTCGAATACTAACATAAACAAAGATGGAACTAGAAATCAGTCATGTCATATTAATATATAGAAAAGAGAGTTTACAACCTGCGCCTTGACGTTGTAGACCTCCTTTGAAGATTTCAGTCGGGAACGTCTCCAAAATATCTGTTCATTTATTGGCTCAATGAGGCGAAAGGGTCAAACTCTCTCTCAACTATGGACTATTCTCTGCTATCAGCCCTTGGTCTATTATAGATATCTCTGGCTAGCTGATTCAATGGAATGGAGAGGGATTTATAAGGGTGGAGGATTAGCTTTGGGATCCACATATGGTGGAGGGAAGGCCTATCCCTTTGGGAAGTTTCATTTTTGTAGGAACTAGAAGGCCAAAGGGAGAAACGCAACCTCAGCCAGTCGAACAAACATCCATGACTCCACTTACGAAGCTGTTACATCTTAGAAGATTAGTTTTCATATTAAAAAAACTTCCAAAATTAGCTTGGCATGGGTGCTATTCATAGATAGAGTGACCACGGTGCGAGGCCCAGTGTAAATATGGCCATCGACGTGAGGCAATAACTACACAACTGCGTCGACCCAAAAGTATATGTTTTAAAGGGTCAAATCCTAGAATGGTCAACAAAGATTATGTTCCTGACATGTTAAGGGATGCAATGACATTCATAATGATGTATAATAGTACACAAGGGTCATGCTAATAGTCTTCTAGTAATCGGGATGGGGAATGAAGGGAAGGTGACAAAATTTTGTGTAACATTCCCACACCCAACATTTTTGTCGTCGTTGTCGGGGAGGCGATTTGAATTGGTAAGAATTTTCCATTTTATGCAATATGGACAAGTATGTTATTATTTTTTCTGCAGTGTGCTTCTATTGATTGAAGGAATTTATAGGTGTTGAATTATTTTAAATTTTCAGCATTTTATTGAGTTTTGTTTTTTCATTTTTTGAAATGAACGCCTAAAAGAGGTAGGGGTCGAAGCCCACTAAGGGCCAAGGAAATGCTAGTAAATATGAAATCAATTCTCACATTGGGCCTTCTTTTGCAGGTAGAAAGTCCAAACAAACCCAGACTCATCATGTAGGAACTGTCCATTTGGATTCTGGAAACAGTAGTCTAGGGGTGAAAAAACCCACAAAGGGGAAGAGGAAGACTATTAGAACCCATAGTCAACCTTCTCAGCCTGTTTAGAGTGATTCTCTAGGAGGAACAACAATGGAAGATCACGAGGACCATCCAGAGGGAACTGGCGAAAATCAGGTATATGAGGAACAATCCACTTTTGGATTCCTAATTGTGGATCTTGACATAGTTTTGCAAATGAAGAATATTACACCATAAACTCTTCCTCATTTATATGGTAAGGTACATGAAGACCCAAACTCTTTTCTATTTGAGTTTGATATTTTGTGTAGGAGCTATGATTATTCATTTGATGCTCAGAAATTGAAGTTGTTTTCTGAAAATATCAAGGATGCAGCATTATGTTGGTTCATGGGACTAGGGGGAAACACTATAGCTTCTAGGGACTAGAAGGAGAGAGTGTTCTTGTCAAAATATCAGGAATATTGTAAAAGTAGAGATATTCAAGATGAAATATTTACTATTGTGCAAAATGATGATGATACCCTAGAGGAATTCTTAGAGAGATTCTTGTATATTCTCTAAAGGTCAAAGCACAAATTATATTTGAGTACCATTAGGACCTTGTTCTTATGTGGAGTTACTGATGATTCTCGAAATAATTTAAATTTTTTAGGACAAGGAGATATTTCCCAGAAACCTTTTGATCAAATTTGTGACTTGTGTAGGAAATTCTTAAGGAATCAATATAGATCCAGTAAAGGAATTCGAAACAGAAATAATAAAACTGAATCTACTGATGCTACGATCATTGGATTGGAGAAAAAAATGGATAATATGAAAATTGAAATAATGAATATTGTTAGCAAAAAAATAGACTCTTTGAAATTTCAGCAAAAACATGTAGAGGAACAAGAGTCATTATATATTTTTTGTCCAAAATGTAGAAAAAAGCATCTTTTACAAGAATGTCCTCTTGATGTTAAAAAAACTAATAAATGTGCAATTTGTGCAGAGAACCATGCCATGGAAAACTGTCCTTCCATACCTGGGATGAAAGTTGTATTTGAGGGAGGAAAACCTAAAGCCGAATCATTGCATGCTACAGGAGAAATAAGAAACTGGACTCGGGTAAGTGCAGGTATGGATCCTCAACTTCCACAACATTTTTTTGGTTATAATTCACATCCATATTCCTATCCTAACACTAATCACTCTCAACATTGGCAGCATGGGAACCAATATCATTATGGACAACCCTCCTATTCTTGGAAACAAGGATGGAGTGGACTAAACCATTCACACCAATCCTATCCTACACCTATGCAATCATACCCACCTACATATTCACCTTACCCAATTCCACAATCGCCATTTCCCCAGCTGAGTCATCCTATGCCACCATTATCTTTTCCTCCACCATTTTAATCTCCTCAACTGCTTTCCCAACCCATACCAAATCCCAATAACAAAGCGGTACAAATGATTCATTCTATGAACCCAATTTTTCCATCCAGATATCAGTCTATGCTAGTTGGAGTCAATGATCTCCAATTGAGATCAGGGATGATAGTAACCTAATAAAAACAGAAGAAATCTATGGTGATTATCAAAGAGAAAAGTGAGGAGAAAACTCCTGACCATTCTATGCGAGATGTCACCATTCAACCCATCCCTGTAACTTCAGAGCCTTTTCCATCCTCTTCAAACCAGCCTCCCTATCCAGAGAGGTTAGTTGTGGAGAGGAATGACCCCATTCTTGAGTCTAGCTTGGCTTCTGAGCTTAGGAATATTTTTATAAAGGTACCTTTTCTCCAAGCTATTAAAAATATCCCCATCTATATAAAAATCATTAGGGAACTCTGTCTCAAGAATCCAGGGAGGAGAATATTGGAACCCCAAACCATTCAATTTTTTGGAAGAGTAGCAGAGTTAATGACGAGATGTATGCACATGGAAAAATATACTGACCAAAAAAACCCTGTTGTCTCTGTTCAGATAGGTGATTTCCTTGTCTCTAATGTGCTTATAGACCTCGGGGAAACCATTAATTTTATGACCAAGAAAACCATGGGTCAACTTGGATTGGTCCATATTCGTCCTACTCCCACCGTGCTTGAATTGGCAGGCATATTTAAAATCAAACCAAAAGGAGTGTTGGATGATGTGGTCGTTTCATTAGAATCTTGGGAATATCCCGTAGACTTCATTATGCTTTAGCGAAATAATCCTGTGGGAGGACGTCCCTTGATCTTGGGATGACCATGGCTTGCTACGGTCAATGCTTACATTGGATGTCATTCTGGTGACATGTATATTTCCCATGGAGATTCTAGGAAGAAGGTCACCTTATATCCACCTGCTAGATCCATTTAGGAGCTCCGAGACACTTTGTGGCTATATTATAGTAGTGATGATGACATTCAGTCTGTGTATATGTTATATCATTGTGGTGAGTCCTCACAAGATGGTGAGGTACATGACTTCCTGAACAATCTAGACACCATGCCCAACTTTGAGTCATTGAGCCAAAGTTTTAGTCTAGATTTTCGAGAAAGTCACAATTCTCAAAATCCCTCACCACCATCTCTAGCAAAACCTGTGTGTACTCTTGAGCCTCATATGACTCTTTTTTATATCGGTCCAGGCAAATAATTGCATATTTGTTTAGACTTGTATTCATCCCACCAAGAGAAGATTGTGAATTTGCTGCGAAACCATATTGATGTCTTTGCATGGGGTTATGAAGATATGAAAGACATCCCTACTGAATCTTTCACTCACCATATTTATATTCAGGATGGAGCCCAACCTTTCCGACAACCCCAAAGGCATATGAACCCAGATCTAAGAGATGTTGTAAAAGAAGAATTGCAAAAACTCTTGGATGCTGATTTTATCTATCCTATTTCTGACAGCTAGTGGGTCTCCCCATTGGTGTTAGCCTTGAAAACAAATGGGAAATGGCGCATTTGCACTGACTATAGAGAATTGAACAAAACCTCTCTTAAGGATTACTTCCTCCTTCCTTTTATCGATCAGGTGCTTGATACTCTTGCTAGTAAGAAGTACTTATGTTTTTTAGATGGATTTAGTGGTTATAACCAGATACAAATCACACCCGAGGATTAAGACAAAACCACCTTTACATGTCCATGGGGTACATTTTCTTATCGAGTGCTTCCCTTTGGGCTATGTAATTCCCCGAATACCTTTCAAAGGGAATTCCTGGCCATTTTTGCTGACCTTGAGTGTTTGGAAATCTATATGGATGACTTTTCTGTGTTTGGTGATTCATTTTAGGAGGGCCTCAAAAATCTATAAAAGGTGCTTCTTCATTTCCAAGAATATCATCTTGCCTTGAGTGATAAAAAGTGTAGATTAATGTGCAAGGCATTTAGTTCTTGGCCATCTTATTTTTGACAAAGGTATCCATTTGACCCCCCAAAAATATAAATTATTTTGAGTCTTCCTGCACCCAAAACTCAAAGGGAGGTGAGAGGTTTCCTATGACATGTGGGCTACTATAGGAGATTCATTGAGAAATTCTCTAGGATATCTACCCCATTTTTCTGACTTTTAGCTAAGGATAGTGATTTTTCTTGGTCCACAGCTTGCCAACAATCCTTTGAGACATTGAAGGAAATACTAGTACAAGCACCGATTTTGAGAGGACCAAAATGGTTCCTGCCATTTCATATTTCCTCCGATGCCTCAGACACTACTATTGGTGCAACCTTAGGATAGGAAGAAGACAAAAAATCCTATGCTATCTACTTCATCACCAAAAACTTGTCACCCGCTGAACTAAACTACACAGTTACTGAGAAAGAGTTTTTAGGTGTAATTTTTCTATTAATAAATTCAGACACTACATTACATGGTATGAAGTCTTTGTGCATACTGATCATTCCGAAATAAAATATTTGATGAATAAACCATTAACTAGTAGTAGAGTGACTAGGTGGTTATTATTATTACAGGAATTTAATATTACTGCTGTTGATAGACCAGGAAAATCTAACGTAGTAACATATTATCTTTCAAGATTAAATCATCCTAGTGAAGTAATTCCTGCTGATGATGATTTCCCTAACAAACATATTTTGCTGTGTCAATGGAATCTCCATGGTTTGCTGACATAGCTAACTATTTAGTCATTAGAAAGACACCACCTCTCTTATCTGCTCGTGAAAAGTGGAATATTACACAGAAAAGTGATGGATATTCTTGGGTTCAAGGATACCTCTTTTACACTGGGCGGAACCTCATTATCCGAAGGTGTGTAAGAGATGAATAAGTGTTTTAAATCTTAAAATCTACTCATGACGAACCTTGCAGAGGTCACTTCGCTAATAAGCGAACTACATACAAATTTTACGAGCTGGCTATTTTTGGCCCTCCTTATTTAAGGATGCCAAACAATATGTCAAGCGAAGTAATAACTATCAACAGGTGGGCCAACTTAATCAAACCAATGAAATGCCTTTATTTCCTCAATTTATGATTAAGCCTTTTGAAAAATGGGCTATTGATTTCATAGTACCAATAAATCCGACATCATCAAATAAAAATCACATTTTGGTTTATAAATATTTCATTATAAAATGGGTAGAGGCTAAAGTTGTTTCTTTTGCTACTGAAAGAGTTGTTCGTGATTTTCTTTTAATTGAAATATTTACTAGATTTGGTGTGTCTAGAGAGATTTTTTCTGATAATGGTCCACATTTTATTTCTTAACTGGTACAAGGTGTGATGGAGCAGTACAAAATTTGGCATAGAAAATCCACACTGTATCACCTGCAAGAAAATGGTTAGGTGGAGTCCACAAACAAGGTAATTGAGTCCATCCTCACAAAAACAGTGAACATGGATATAAAGGATTGGGCTAAAATATTACCATAAGCCTTATGGGCATACTGAACCACTTGGAGGAACAACACGGGACATACACCATATGAGCTGGTATATGGAAAAAAAGTGCTTTTGCCGATAGAATTCCAAATCAAGACCATCAGGACTGCAGTCCAGTTAGGACTAGACCTCTTTGAAGCACAAAAACAATGTCTCCTACAACTGAATGAGTTAGATGAATTTCGAAGGGATGTTGTTCAGTAGAACATATTGGTTCAACAATAGCGCAAAAAGTTGCATGACAAGTCCATCCGGAAGAAGCAGTTCCAACCAGGTGATAGCGTACTCTTTTATGATTCCAGATTTATAAATTTTAAAGGAAAATTCCATACATAATGGATGGGAACTTATGAGGTGGTCAAAGTGTTTGAAAAGGGAGCGGTAGAAATCAAAACTATTGATGGATGGAATTCAGTGTTCCTGGTGAATGGGCATAGATTAAAGGTATATTTTCAGCCCCTCACTAGAGGAACTTTTATGCAGCAAGTCCAACAACAATCTGAGAAGGAGATGGTAGGTGGAAACACCAACCTATTGAAAATATGATTCTTTATTTTCCAGGAAAAAAAAATATAATAAAAATAAACAAAAATGACAAAAAAAATTTTTTTCCTGTAATTATGAAAATTAGTTGACTCACATGATTGCAGAAGGCTCAACTTGAAAACTAGAATGCTGGCAGGAAGATCAAAATTTCAATAAAAAGGGAAGGTTGCTTGATTTTAGATCTGTTGGTTGTCACCAAGAAGAATCAGGTTCAAATGCTAACCAAGCCCTTACCCAAGTTTGGGATAGCTGGCACGAAATTTTTTATTCAAACAATGCTCAATTCTCGCTACATTTACTTTTTTCGGCACTAGTGCGGGCATATTTTAAAGGTAAAATTTGCACTTATTCTATTTCTCATTTCGTAATTTCCTGATATTTTTGTTCTTATAATCCCGCAATGAATTAACCTCCTCCTTCTTCTAGTAAAACTATCTCTACGATTTCGTATTTTCCTCTTTTTTCCCTCTGAATTTGTTTTCCCCAAAAGTCCCTTTTTTGTTTATCCCTCTTGGTGGTTTCACTCCTAGAATCCCTGCCATGATAATCCTTCCCATTCTGAAAAATACCCTTTCCCACTTATTTTTTCCCTCATGGATCGATTACAGGATCTAATATGAATTTGTAAGTCAGACAAACGGCATGCTTGACACCAAAGAATGACAAATAAAACTTTCCTTGTATAATTAGGAATTTTTTTTTTCCAGCTAATGAATTGTACTCTATCAGAATTTTTCTTTGTCACTTTTTCTCTTCGATGTTACAGATATCCCTGGTGTAGGAATGCATGTTCAGTGCAAGCACATTTCGGTGCAGGTACATTGCAGTGAAAGTAGGTTCAGTACAAGCACGATCAGTGCAGCCAAACGCCTGGTGGTGAAAACACATGCAAGATGAAATGCAGGGATATTTGGTGCTAAAATGTGCATTAGAAATTATATCCTTATTTTTACAGATAGAATGGCTTCCCCATCAATGGACCATATCATGTAATTATTTGAATTATGATTAAGACTTTGCTTTGTCACTTACTAATGTAGGAAGAAATAATTTTAAGTACAATATATTTTAGGTCATGAAGTCTTATCTTTTCAATGAGTACTGAGGTACACCTTATGTGAAATTATGAAACAAATGTGGGATAGTACGAATCCATCAGAAACCCAACACTTACCTCTTTTTGAAAATATTTTTCATCACCTATCATTGATGGCCTTACCTCATAATTTGAATGTGCATGACAGTTACAATGTGTTATCACTAAAACCTCTGCCTTCTCCAATCATCATCACCTACCTATACTGGACCGATACTTGTGTGCATCAGTCCTGAAGGAAAAATGATGGATTGTGATTGGACAGAAGAGGCCAGTAAGGTGGTGGGTGGATATCTCCATCGTCATAAAATTATTGACAGACCCCTTGAACTCCTCAGTGTGATATATTTTTGAAAGAGAATTTGGGTAAACTCAAGTAGCGATGGCGCCCGTGAAAAATGAACTACCATCTATGAAGGATATAGAGCAGATAGCTGAGTATCAGACCAATCTTGCACTGTTGCAAGAATCAATATTTCTCCCATTTCTGCAAAAGTTCAATGTATTCGATACAACTGTGGCATTAGAATTTGCAAGGATGTTTGAGGGAGTTCGAGCCAAGGTAGGCTCATTGGAATTTAAGGTCATAAAAGAATCTATAACTCAGGCTATAGGCTTATCAACCGCGGGAGAACAATGGTTCAAAAAGGAGAAAATTGAGAAGAAAATATGGCATAGATTTATGGTCGACCGGAAGTTGAAAGTCAATTGTAACAAAGGGCTTCCACGCAATGCCATACTTGGGAAATGGCGAGACCTCCTGTATATATTACAAAATTTTCTTACCTACGAGGGACGTTATTCATTAAAATTCCTATACCATATCTGTTTGCTTTTTCACTTTGAGTCAGGGAAACTCATCATTTTCCTTATTTCCTACTCAGAAGCTTGGAAAAAATGGTGAAAAGTGTTCAGACAGGGAAAGCAAGTCGGGTCGCTTGCAAATTGTACCATCATGGGATGATTGTGATTTTGGTTAAGAAGGAGCTGGAGACCAAAGGAATGAACTGGAAGGCATTTTTGAAGGAATTCCAGGGACGAAGTATGGGGAAATTGTCCAAGAAAAAGAGTGCAGGCAAGAAAAGAATAACAAAAGCTCAGACTTCGCGCCCTACCGAGAAAAAAAGCAAGAAAAAGTCAGTGCAAGCAGAAGATAAACCTGTCAAAGAAACACCATCCTCAGTAAGAAGAATGACCAAGAACTCAACTAAGAGAGGGACTACCTCTTTGAGGGCGAGTCACAACTAGTCGAGCTCCTCGATTTTGTTGGACGAGTCACCACTGGCTTCACCCATAGATCATAATATCTTGGTTCTTGCAGAGGCAGCAAATGATACTGAGGATAATGAAGTTCATGCAGAGAAGGAGGATGACATACCCTTGTCGGCCTTCCTTCGTATATTAAATAAAAGAAAAGTGACACTGAGTACAAGCAGAGAACCGAAAGAGGGTCAAGAAGAAGAGGCGCAACATATTGAAACCCTCGATAATTTCGAAGTACATGGTATTGAAACCCATGATGAGATATATGCGCAGGGTATTGAAGCCCTTGGTGAGATCTACATGGAAAATATTGAGACCCTTGGTTATATCGAAGTTCTGGGCACTGAAACCCTGGATGAAATTGAAATACAGAAATTGGGTGGCTAGGATAACATTGATATTGACGATGATGGTACATGTTTAGAATTCACTACATAGAACATGCCGCACAAGACGACAGCCGTAGAACTCCACCTCTATCCGAAAATTGATAGAAGACTCGAGCAATGAGTTCATGACTTGGAAGCATTAAACCAAAGCAAGAAGGAGCAAAGATACAAGTATATAAGGTTAAAAATGAAATTGACATAAGAAGTCAAGAAAAAAAAACAAGGTAAGGCAAGTTTTAGCTTCAAAGTACTATAAATATCTAAAAAATGTAACCCAAATACCAGTTCTGCCAAAAAGGAAGAAGACAAAGAGGCCAGGGTTCAACATACAAGTTCATGATTAAAGGTAGAGACTTCTTATTTTTGGATTTTCCTTTATAAATAGGAAGGTCATGTGAGGACACAACAAATTAGGAAACGGGAGGATGCTGGTAGGATAAAATGATTCATTTTCAACCCCTTCCTACTTTAAAACCACAATCCTAAACTCTATTTTATCCTCCCTAAACCTTTTTTCTCGCACTATTCTAGGAATCTTGTCTATCAATGCAGTAGTTTTATATTTCATATTTAAGGTTTATTAAGTACTTAATTAATAATTTTTTATAGATTTTGTGCCTTAAATATACTTGCAACTAATATTTCCTTCCTAAATTATTTTGATAATAAAATGTATTAATCGTGTATCAACATGGTCTAGTGCAGAAATTCTACACCGTTAGAAATCGACCGCTCTAAAATTCTCGCGAAAAATCGTTACCTAACGCGGCATCTCGTTCCAACTTGATCCGTTCACCGTGTTCATCTTGAGTTGAATTTGAGTGGAGGATAGTTAGGGATATGATCGAAGATTGGGTCATCAATCAATTATATTAGCATTTTGTTATAGCCTATGTTTATTTTTGTAATGCTAGTTGTTATTTTGTTTCACCGAAAGGCCGGAATTAGAACGACCGTACGTATTTTCGTTATGCTGCTGGGTTAAAAGGGTTGTTATATATTTACATAGGAATTAGGGAGCGATAGCCATGCTACTTTAACTCTAGAAAAATTATAATTTTGTAATAAGTTGCCCTCGTTTTTGGGCTGGATCCATACTTATGATGTATTTTTGCTTATTCAAAATTAATACAAGGAGCTACGTGATGTTGTTTACATTATGTGTTTTAATTTAATATGCCTTTGAGTGCTAAATATTCAAGCTTCCAAGATGGGAAATGTTAGTAGGCTAGAGTCCACCAACCCAACTGTCAGTTCTATTTTCTTTGTTTAGTTAAAGGTGTGTGTTGATTTTATTTGAATGCAAAGTGTGATTGAGTTTATGATTATTTTCCATAAGAATTTCGGTTTTATTTCATTAATAGTCAAAGTGTGATGGATTTTTGATGTGAACATGAATTAATTTTGACTCACTTTCTACCATTTCCTTTTTTTATGAATCTTAGTTTACTTCTCACTTTCCTGATCGTGCAAGCATGTTATTCCCACACTAGTACATTTATAATTTTTTGGCAACTTGGTTTTCACGGTTCATTACATAAAATTTGTTTGACCTTTCCTTCATAAGAATTCGATGTATTTCTAAAAGTGAATGTCTATTAGAAAATAGAAGTTCTTCAATACCAAGAGTTAAAATCCTAGGAATTAAATATGCTTTGTTAATTGATGAATTAATGATCAAGTTACTAATAATAATTATCTGTACCGTAATTTATGTTTTTAAAAGGAAATAATTAAAAATTAAATTCAAACATTTAAAGTGAATTTTCTAAGTTAACAAATATTAAAGGTGATCCTGTTTATGTGAGTAACTATCACAGATAAAATCTTGTCATTATACTTGAGTTATTTTCAATCGCATTGAAGAATAGTGTGCTTTGAATATTAAAGTTTAAGTTTTATTTCAAAGTCTAGCCTCATTGTGAGATTCAGCTTTGGCTGAATCATTCTTTTTATGGCAAAGTTATTTTAATCAATTCACTTTTGCAAAATTATTTTCATAGATTAGCACACCTTTTCATTTTTCCTGCATAGCCTGAAAACTTGTGAGAATATTCTTCAGTATGAACCACATCTCACATAGGAACGAAGTGATCAAATCAAGCTTAGAGCCCTTTACAAAAGACATAAATCTACAAGATAAGTGTGTAAAATATACTTTCAAGATGACATCTTTTTATTCGCATTTAGTGCATTTTATTACCACAAAGAGTAAAAGGAATGAAACTTGTTTTAGGAAGGAAAACTTTGGGTGAAAAGAGACATTTCCAAGCGCCCACCGTGAACCCGTCAAACACCTATATTGAAGAATATAGAATTTTATTTCAAAATCAAGATTGCTTTCACAACAAAGGTGAAAGTTAATTTATTTGGTTGCTTCAAGTAGCACTCTTCGGGTATCTCGACACCAGAATTTATTTGGTGTAAATTATTGTGTGATCTTTCTTTTCAATTCTACAAGATCTTACCTGAAGAAGTAGGAAAAGAGCAGGAAAGTTCATACTACTTCGGTATTTCAGAGCTTCATCTCTAAGTTTACAAACTTCGATTTGACAATTAAGTGTTGAAAGGAGTTTTCTAACTCGCAATTCCCTCACCCAACAAGAACCAACCTATATGAGACACAAACTTCCTATGCTACCAGAGAAACCAACCAACAAAGACACCAAGATCCTTTCTTCTTTGTGAACCCATATACAAGAGACACCAATCCCCTTGTTATGTTTTATGCACCAACCTATAGGAGACACCACTATTCATCGCTTTGTAGGCACCGACCTACAAGAGACACTAATCCATACTAATAAAATATTTGTAGGCACCAACCTACAAGAGACACCAATCCCTAATGTTGGAAATGTTTGCAAGGACCAACCATTTCACCGAATATGATTTTCCTCACAATTTATATTATTTACTTCTTTCACCATGTATGCTTTCCAGCTTCTACCTTCGCCGTACATACCTAACGTTTCTTCCTTCATCAAGTTTACTTATCTAAAAACTTGTTGCTTTTGGCTTCTTCCCAAGAATGAACTTGGAAAAACATGCCACATATCCAATTTTGAAATTTGGTTCCAAAATTTACACCACATGTACCTAGAGATATCTTTCTATCTTCTCCAAATTTCATAGTCTAAAATATCTAAGAATTTTTTTTTTATAGGAAAATTCCAACCGGGCCTAATTAAAGCATGTTTTAGGGAGTATTCATGAATACTAAATTACTTACACAATATCTATGAAATGTAGTGACATATGTATGTGAAATTTCTATCATGTGATCCTTGATATTTATCCTTTGTCTCCTCCAAATTTCATAGTCTAAAACATCATAAAAACAAAATTATAGAGAGAATACCAAGATGACCTATTTGAAGCAGATTTTATGAGCATTCAAGAAGCGTAATCTACTCAGACCATATCTCCGATATTATAGTGAATCAATGTCTAAAATTTTAACCACATGTCCATGGAGATATTCCTTGTGTATCCTCGAAGTTTTACATTAAAACATCCTGCGAATAAAAGTTTTAGTGGAAAATACCAATTTGACCTATTTGAAGAAGATTTTAAAGCATTCAAGTTGATTTTCTTCTTAGAGCATATCTATGAAATTATAGCAAAACATAGTTTGAAATTTTTACCACATGTAAATGAACATTCTAACGACTCCATTTTTTTACTATACAAAAAATTGTAAAAAAAGTTATAGTGAAAAGTCATGTGAATCATTCACCCGACAAATCACATTTTTATTCCACCTTGCATTCCAAGAATCACCCCAAAAAATTATTCCTTAGCTCGTCTTCAACCTCAAATCTCTTATTTCTGGATAATGTTAAAATTCACCCATATTCCATTTATTTATAGATTTTGTACGTTCACTTATGGGGTTAACTTTAAATCTAGTTGGGTCGCATTACTTGTACTTCAGCTTGGGAATCCTAACAAAATATTTTCATATCTCTCCTTATTTCTATGGAATTGTATGAGTGCCACATACCATTGAAATATATTGGAATAATGCTCTCCAACATACATATTCTATGATTCCATTTGGAGCCAGGTAATTGAGTAAAAGTTCTTCCAAATATAGGGTATTCAAATGAGTCATCAAAAGTCCAAAAACAATATTTCCAACGATCTTCATTTTCCAATATATACTGGTGACACAAGTACTCTCCCTTATCTTTGACATAAATGAAATAACATTTCCAACAATATCCCCACTTTTGTCATTGATGTCAACTCTTAGTCAATTATGCAATAATACCATAGAAATCTCGTTGTCCGTAATTTTCCTTATGCTTGCAACTTCTCCCCCTTTGGACATCAAGGGAAAATGGATGCTCATCCTCGAACTCGTGCTTCTCCTTATCTCGCAACTTTCTTTGTGTCTACATGTTTTCCTCATTCACAACTTCTCTTAGTGACCGCAACACTTCCTCTATTTGCAAGTTCTCTCAATAATTGTAACTTCTCCTTTGTCTTCTATCTCTCCTTATGTCCAATATTATCCCCCTTTACATGAATGGAAAAAGGATTGTTTTTTACTTCTACCCTTAATTCCCCCCTCGAGATATTAACATCAAAATAATTACTTCCTTTAAGATTAAGCTATATATCCTTGTTCAGAATTAGCTCTCCTCAACAAAGTTGTGTTCATTTGTCCCTATGCAACATTTCTCTTGTAGCTATTCTATTGAGACACCCTTATGCTTTAAATTTTCTTTTCTTATTTTTCGAGCTATTACCTTGGGCTTATGCCTTTTCATTCATAGCTTAAATCTTTAACATCAACCTAATACTTCCCTGAACTAAATTTTCCTTATCTACAAAACAACTTCTCTCTTTTCTTTCCACTGAATTTCACCATTGACTTACCTCAAATACTAATTCATATATTGCAAACTTTCCATTTAACCATCCCTATCCTCCAAATCACTCCTCAAAAATCCCATCTCTTAATGAAACCCATGATATACAATATCTCACTTATCTTGTATTTTTCTTTTATTGATGAGTTATTAGGATCTCCCATAAACTAAATTTCTTTATTTTAATTTCATTGACATATACATCACTTAGAGACCTAATTATATTTTCTACCAATATTCCTAAACTCATTTTTCTTATTTCATGCCCTTAAAAAGGAATGTGAGATCATCTGCTTGATCAACCATTTGACCTACAATCAATATATTATGCTTTATACCTTTAACCATTAGATGATTCGATCTTTTTTCTTTCTATCATCAAGATTGATTATGCTTTTCTAGTGATCCTCTCAACTTAACATCAAGTGGTGGTACATTTTTGGAATTCTTCTTCTTTTTTTAGAGACATAAATTTAGTTTTATCTTTATCATATCCCTTGAAAATCCAATATCTATAACAATTTCTATCATTGTTTTGAGCACATAGAGCTAGAGGACATTCTTCCTAGTTCTCTTCTTCTTTATCCATACATTTTGATGGGCCTCCAAATTAGGTAAAAACATAAGGTTCATATAGCATTTGCTAGGCACATAAAGGTTATAGCCGACCTTCCATTTTTAAATTAATAGCTTTTTCTTAGCTTAAATTAGTTCTTAGAAGGTTAATGAGATTTCATCATTCATGTGTCTAGTGTGATTATGATGAAAAATATTATGGCAATGTTTGTCACAGATCACAAGGATATCCAACTCACAGTAGATTATCAGACACATTTTGCTATAGGACTTGAACATACTCTCAGAGAACTAAATACTCCTTGTAGTCATGAGGTCACTTCCTGGGAGCATGATCCTATTTTCATGGAGTTTTGGAGGGAAACAGTCCTTTTTGTTGGAAAATGAAAATGGAAACTATCAATTCGAATTTTCCTTAACCTTAATATTTTCTGTCAAATTTATTTATCTTCTCTTGTTTTCTCTATTAGGATATTTTTCATCAAAATTATATTAAGAGCATATTGTCAGTCACAATGGACACAAAAATTAGACTCCAAGCCAATGCAAAACCCTCTCCAAGGGGAAAAAAACCAGAAAATATCTTCTTCTTATAGAATATTTTGCATATGAGACAATCAAGACCCAAAACCCTAGATCATGTCTCAGCACCAAGTCATCCTCCAAATAGACCCTCCAATTATTTCAAATTAAACAAAAGTATACCAAAGATAGACCTTCCGTATCTATGCCAAGCTCAACATTTCGCCCGCTACAAAATCTTAACCCATAGCTATTTTCCATAAATTTTGGCTCTTGCAATGCTCCAAAACTCAAACATGTGTGAGAAAATTCCTAAAAACTCATCTTATTTTCTATGGTTTTCTCCATTCTTTGTCCTTCACTCTTATTTATTCTTCTTTGTATTGCACATTGGACTTGTTGATGTTGTGTTAAATGAGGTAAAACATGTTCTATATATAGACTTTCCAAGAGGTTTAATAGTCCCTCTATGGCCGGATTATTTCTTCTGTGGCCAACTTGTACTAAGAGGTTTCCAAAAATTTCTAGACTAAAAAATAAATTCCTTTACGGGCACATCTTGCCCGTAATGGTATTATAATCATGATGCCGACTTTTTTGACTCATGAAAATAAATCCTATGACCTAACAAACCCTAGAAGCACTAAGAACATGATTTTAATAGAAAAACATCAACAAGAAGCATGAAATCCATGCTTTACAACAATAACTTTTTCCTTATTCTTATGTTTGTTTACACACGACATACGCATTTTGAAATGTATACAACAACAATTGGTGAAGACCCGAAACTAGTTACATTTTCAACATTTTCAAGGAGTGTCACCAATCACCATTTTGTATAAATAGAGTCTTCCAACATTATATTAGGAAGTTATAAAATTTAGTGGAAGTAGTAGAATCCTAATAGTACAAATCTTTAATAGTTTTAGTTCGCAACTTTTATGTGTATGCACTTGATGAATGAAAGAAATCTTTTTGTTTCTACCTATTTCTTCTATAGGGGTCTAAGCTTCCTTGGGTTAGGGGCTCATCACAGGTTCCTAGACCCATAATTTATCAATTGTTCTTTATGCATTTTTCCCATTTCTTCTCGATTTATTTATGACTATTATTTTTATGGTTAATCGTATTGTTTTGTTAATAGTATTTACTGCACATTATTTGAGTACTCTATTGTAGATTTGGTAGTAATTATATTTTTTATTTAGCATATTTTTTTCACTTTAGCTTTTGATATATATATATATATATATATATATATTATATATATATATATATATATATCATTTCTATTTTGTTGTAATTGTATGTCCCCTACTTTTGGCAGTAGCTACAAGAGACCCATAACTACACATTTGATGAATAAATCATTTCTACCACTGATTTCATGACATGGACATGAGTTTTTTTATACCTTCTACCTTCGTAATCCTCCTTTGCTTTCAAACCATGTCCTTAGCACATTCTTACTCGTTGGAGTGTCTTCGTAGTAAAACATGGACACCGTAGTAGTTTTCATTTCGCTTTCCGAAACTCACATAAAATGGAATCCAAATCATGGTGAATCTTATTTGATATTTTACAACATCACTAGAAACATGAATATTAAATTTAGGATCAAAGAGACCAAGTATATTCTCGACCTAGTTTGTTGTAGAAATTGTCTTTTCCCCGCATAATTAGGGGTTTTCTATTTATACGTTTTATTTCTATTGTGATTTTTGTTTCTTTGGCATATTATAATATGTTAATATGGTTTACCTCATTTTTTTCAATTAACATAGGCTTTTTTTTTTTTTTTGCCTTTCACTTTCCATCGTTCGTAATTTTGGCCGTAACATGCGCACACTAAAGCGATTCTCCGAATAACTAGATCTCACCTATTTTTTTCACCCATATAAAAAAAAAGTAAAAAGACAATATGTATTACATACATAGTGTTAAACCCTCTTAATTTTGTACAAACCTTAGGTGGAAAATTAAATCTCGAGGACCTTGGGACTCTGTGGCATTGTTGTTGCAATATTGTGGGCCATCACTTTTTGGTGTCGTTATTGAGGAGGTGTCAAAGCAGGTACTATATTCTTCCCTAGTTTATATATACTTTTTATTTCACTTTGAATGAGAAAACAATTTTTTTGTTATAAATTCTTCATTTTCACAAATAAAAAAAATTGCATTTCAATTTCATTGCAAAAATTTAAAACAAAAAATATTGTTTTATTTTTATGCCTTGAAGAATTACCATCAAATCACGAAAGTGCTTATAAAAAAACCTACTCGCCACTATCTGTACCCTATTTTATTGAAAACTAGGCTTCCAACCCTATCCATAAGGACTATTGAGTCCTTTGGTGAGCACGCATGGATCTCTAAGGATCTTGCATAAAGACAAAGACCTTCACAATTACCATGGTTGAAATTAGGTAACATGAATTGTTCATATTTCATTAGAGGAACAACAGAGAATCCAAGGTGAAAATCAATCCGTTCATCCTTCCGTACTCTATGGTTTGACTACTAAAGATCTCGAGACTTTTATGTTTGATTTTTATCGTAGTTTGGTATAACTTATGGAATATACAAAATGAGCAAAAAGATCAAATTATTCCCTTCCACTATTAAGGATGCAACACTTAGCTTCTGTTCATGAGCCTAGAATGGGATAACATCATCATGGGAGAAAATGCAACAAGATTTCAACATCATACCATGATTATTATAGAAAGACACTAGAGATGAAATTTTCGTAATGAATCATGTAGTAGATGAATCTCTAGAAGATTTTGAAGAAAGATGTTTGTTGAATTACAAAAGAGCTAAAACCGTACTCTAGATCTAGATTCTTTGAAGTTAGTCTTACTATGGGGATTAAAATAAGAAATTATGGAAAAAACTAAACCCACTAGCCAATGGCACATATATGTTTCCAATTATGATGATATCAAAACATTATTAAAAAATCATTCCAAATATGCCAGAAAAAGAGAGAGAGAAAACAAAGTCTTGGTGAATCACTCTTCCTCCTCTATAATTTTCTAAGAATGACAGGAGGCATGTTATATGACCAAAAACTAAGATCTTACATAATTTTTCCATGCATATGGATACATTATAGACAAAGAGGAAACAATAAGAAGCATAAAGGGCATTAGGCTATATTTTTCCTTAAACACTAAAATACATCCTAGGAATGAGTGTCCTTAGATTTCATAGAAAACACTTTATGAACAAAATCACTCCACTAAAAAATGTCCATCTTTACATTAGGTTTGAAAATTTTTTGACAACGAAGGAGAAAAAGTGATACTAGAGAAGCCTCACCTTTTCAATCAAAAGAGGCCAAAAATACCCTAGATGCTTTCAACAAGCTATGAACTGCCCTCTCCTTTAAAATACAAATTACAAATTAAAATATTTATCCTTGTTGTTCTCCCCAATACTACCCCCTCGTTTATGCCCACTCCATGGCCTCATCCTCCCACAATTTGTCTTCATTTTTTGCATATCCACACCAACCTCCTCAATGGGTTGAAATTCATATCTGGGCGTATGAGACCCTAGCCTAATCACGTACTCTGATGCCTACTCCTCCTTAACCACAAGAACCCAAAAATAATCCTCCAAAACAACCCCGCAGTCCCGCCCAATCGAACCCAAATCCTAACAATAAGCAAAGTCAACAAGTCTACAATGGAGAAACTATCTATGCAACTTATGTTGCAGATATTCAAGAGATAGCCTTAGTATAGGAATGTTCTTTGATGCTCATCCACCTCCTCCAACAAAAATTACAGTAAGAGGAGTGAACATCTCATTCATCAAGTCACCCAAACTAAGCCTTCCTATCTTGAATGGTTTACCACTCAAAAACACACACCTCAAAAAGTAGCTAAAATTTCATGTAGAGTTGGAAAATATGTTTGTCAAGATCCTCTCCTTCAAGACATCAAGGATGTTACTATACAATAAGATCATCAAAGAGGAATTCCTTAGAACAGCTTCATAAATGCATGATAGAGTTTCTCATAAAAAGAAACATAAGAACTCATGAATTACATTCAACAAGTTCATGCACCAACATTACTTAACAATGCAACCTTACTCAAAGCAATAGCGCTTTCCACTAAGAGAAATTATTTAATTTTCAAAGCTCTCAACTCAAAGCGTCTTATTTACAATATAGAAAAAGGAAAATAAATATGGGACTTCAATTTTACACCCAACCATAGACCTATCAGAGACATAATCCATTATAGAAGCAATCGTCGAGCTAAACTGTGGATTCAATGGGAAACCATTTTCAGCAAACTTAGGAAGAAGCCATATTCAACGACATATGTTAGGAATACATATAAAATTGTGTGGTTTATTAGCACAACATTGGGTGGTTTATCAACTATGTTAAGCACTTCAAGAGTGGTTTATCAACCCATAAAAGCACAATGTGGGTGGTTTATTATCTCTCTCTTCATCAAGAACACATCTCAGCATGTGGCTTATCAACTATGTATAAATAATTTATAGTTTTCGGTAATGAGTATTTATCAAACACTCATTCCCATTTCCTCTGATCCTCTTGCTTTTCTTCTGGCCACAATTTCTTTGGAATCTTCCTCTTTTCCTTTATAATTTAATTATAAAATTAATTAATGGTGCTAACCAACACCACTTAGGTTTATCTTTCCTCTTCCCTCTTAGATCTTGGACCCATACCCCACACTTAAAGCCAATACATAAAATATGCTCTTTATAATACAGAGTATCATTACATTACAAAAATTATGGGGAAATCATATACTAGTACCAGAAAATTTAAGTGAATTCCGATTGCCAATTCGTCGCTATTCCCACACATAGTCGTCGTTAGTGAGTTTACAATTGGAGGATGGAAAAAATGTGTTTTCCATCCCGTCAGCAATTCCACGACTAAAAGTGTCGCATTGACCGACACTTTTTCCATCGTCTCCAAACAAGCGTCTCTCTTCCGACGTTTCTCTCCCAAACCGTCGCGCTTCCGACGTTTGTAAATCGTCACACTTCCGTACGAAATGTGTCCGATTGCTTGAATGCGTCTTCCGACGTTTGCAAACTATCTCAATTCCGGTACAATGTGGTCCTATCGTTTTGGATGTCACTTCTTTCGATGTTTGTAAACTCGTCGCAATCGAACGAAATGTGGTCCGTACGTTTTGAACATCCTCTTCCGACATTTGTAAATTGTCGCACCCGATGAAATGTGGTTCAATGTTTTAATATCGCTGTTCGAAATTTCATATTGTCGCCTTTCCGACATTTTTTAAGTTGTCACACCCAACACTTACAAGGCATCAAGATACCGACGATGGGTTCAATTAAAAAAAATGAAACTTTAAAATAGGACAAAGAACTTCAATATTCGTTATGAATTGTGTATGCTCATCAGACCATGAAATATTAACATAATAAACCACCCCGCAATACCACCATAAAACAACAAAAAAAATTTCACAAGATAAAAAACGTGAAAGCTTTAAATATATTATATGAAGTAAAATGGCCCATGAAGTCATTACATTTTCACATCCCAAGATTGGAACCCAAATATTCATTCAGAAAAGTGGAATCCCACCCTAGACAATGATAGAAAAATACCCCATGTCACATACAAAGGAGAGTAAAACCCGTAACGGTCCACAAGGGAGATTATCAACAATCCGAGAAAGCATCCAAACATGCCCAAGGCATCTATAAGAAAGTGAAGAAGAAGGTAGAGATTACAAAGCAACAGATAGAGTATCGTATGTCCATTGTCTCAAATACAAATTAAAGCACCAAAACTTTCGAACAAGAGAAAAATGCTAATTCGTGTGAGGAGTGTGATATGTCCAAAATATAAAAAGACCATCGTACTCATATCAATAAACCAACATCGCTAGTTTTTGCCGCGCAGTGAAAAACATTAATCATTTTTTTTTTTCACAAGAGAAAAACGTTGCTTTGAACATATTATATGTTGTTATCCATGAAGCTGGCTAATTTTCACATCTGAAGATTGGAACCCAAATATCCATCGAAAAGTGGAAGTCCCACCCGAGACAATGATAGAGTAGTACTGACACAAGACAGACAGACTTTAATATAAACCCGTAATGGTCCGATGGAGATTATCGACAACCGAGAAAAGCATCCAAATATGCTCCTTTATATGCATCTATAAGAAAGGAAGGCAAGATGTATAATATTAAAGCAACATGGAGTACTTATCGTCCATTGTTCCAACACAAATTAAAGTACCCAAAATCCTTGAACAAGAGAAACGCTAATCATGAGGAGTGATATGTCCAAAACATGGGTGCGATCATCAGACCATATCAATAAACCAACATCGCTAGTTTTGGTTGCAGAGTGATAAACATTAATCATTTTTTTCACAAGAGAAAAACGCTGTTTTGAATATATTATATGAAGTAAACACCATGAAGTCATTACATTTTTCACATCCTCAAAGATTGGAACCCAAATATCTATCCAAATTGGAAGTCCCACCCTTATAATGATAGTAGTGCTTCCCATGTCACATACAAAGGACATGATATAACCTGGAAGAATTACCATGGAGATTAAATGACAATCTAAGAAAGTATCCAAATATGTTCAGGTATCTATAAGAAAGTGAAATAGTAGTATGGCATAGTAAAGTGTCAGACAGAGCGCTGGCGTTCCCATTGTTCCAAATACAAATTGAAGTACCCAAAACTTGGAACCGATAAAAATGCTAATCATGTGAGGAGGATATGTCCAAAATATAAAAAGACCATCGTACCATATCAATAAACTAGCATTGCTAGTTTTAAGTGTAGTGATAACTCGTAAACACATAAAATAGTATCGTCATAAAGCGGATACAGAAATGTGTAGAGACATGGTACCGTTGATATACGCTCACACAAAAATCATCCATGACAGAGAAAAAATATGTATAAACCCAAAGGTCGATTATTGTATGCCTGGGCCGCTTGTTCCCCGGAAATAAAAACCATCTCATAAACCTGCTCGCTGTTTCTATTATAGTTTGTCGATAGCAACTCACCCCGTTCATAGCAAAAAGGTTCCCATAGACATACGCAGAAAGAGACAATACGAGACTATATAAACATGGCTTTGTATTTTAAAACAAAGCTTAAAATGCTGTAACAAAGACAAACTTTTTTTTTTTACCAATTGTTACAACATAATTCTATCGTGAAATATTAATATAACAAACCACCCTACGCACTTCGACTATAAACAATCATATAAACATGGTTTCCTATCAAAAAACAAAGCTTAAAATAGTACTGTGGGCAAATATTTACTTTTCTACAAAGTTAATCTATTAACAGAAGGAATAAAATTACACCAATGTCAAAAAGATTGCCCGTACTCATGGCAAATTTGTCATCAAAAAATCAAAAAATTAAGAAGACCGCTCATACGCAGAAGAATTCAAAAAATATTACAAGAGGTCCAAAGACAAGAATATATCTAAAAGCAACCCAACTAAGTGGTCAGCAGGCTGGTGAAAAACAACAACTAAACTACTCTCACTGATTTATTTTTTTTTTGGCACCATCTCTAAGGTCCAGTGATCGCTAGGTGCTACCACATTCGCTATCGCTTCCTCCCGAAGGCCCGAATGTTGGCCACTTTTTCTGGAGCTCAACCCACCGTGACGGTATTATTCTTCCATTTCTTGCCTTCTCATGGAAAACCATAGTAATTGAAGGTTGTGATTCATGGTGGTTCAAGAGAGAAATTAAATGAAAAAGAAGAAAGGCCGTGGGAGAAGGCATGAAGGGGTCATCGAGGATAGTGGGAGCCTACAAGGTGGCTAGATCCCAAAACCCGACCCCGCCCACTTCTAGTATCTCAGAGGAAGTACCTACGATAATCATCGGACCGGGAAGATGATCGAAGTGAGGGGGTCGGAGGGAGGCGCAGGGTTGACCCTAGTGCTCCCCGTGCGCAACGCATCCTTTGATGCAGAGGCATGGGTGCGCCTTTAGCGTGGCACAAGAGGAGACAAGAGAAGTAGAATTTCCAAGAAAAAGAGGAAGACAGCATGCGACCGATCGAGAGAAATGCAAGATATGCGGTGTTGAAGGTTCACAAAAATTCAACCGGCCACTTCTCCTTCGTCACAATGAGCAGAAAAGAACTCAAAGAATCGGCTCATCTAAAAACCATAGCGAAACGCCATTTTACCTAATAATGCAATGCAATCGAAAGACACCGTCATAATTAATCTCGATCACTAATGCAGGAGCGAAGCGTCGCATCATATCGTATGCGAATCACGAATAGTGAGTGGAGGTCTCGATTCGAATGTTGTTAAAACTTAATGCAATTTGATTGAAAACCTTTGGAACTTAATTGAACAGCATTAAACCAGTGATTGATATGAACGTTGTACATCCATGTCCTATCGTTTTAAATGCCATCAAATGCACCTACATCCGGAACAAAATATTTGATTGAGGACACATGGTAGAAATTGATTGGAGCGGACTGGCTGTTTGGGCCACTCGTTAGCGGGAACCAAGGCATCTTGTGGAATATTAGGGCGAATTTGACAGAAATTCGCATCACTACCTCCTCCGTACGCCACCTCAACTTCGGACCCGAAAAGGATTAGGGAAGTGAATTAACCGATGCTTGAAGGCCACAAAATTGTCGATGTCGAGGCTATTTTGGAATGCGAATTTGGTTTAAATTATGGTTATTTATCGCTAGCATTTGAAGTCCTAAAGGGTTCGATTTCTAAGAACAATTCTTGTTTGATCCCATCTATAAAAATTTGCGTTGGTTTTCTTTGATAATACACATACTTATAATAAATCATGGGAATACCACACACCAACATGTGAAAGCTATATAAATTATTGAGAACAATCATTTTTTATGTAAGAATATCCAAATGTGCTTTTGGAAATAAGAATTTTATATTTGGTTCATATTGTTTAAAGGAAGGAGTCGTTGGAGCCCTGCAGATGCAAGCTATTGCAAAATGACCTATTCCTAAGAAAATCATGTTCTTAAAAGATTTTAGACTTACATGATATTATTGATAATTTGTTAAGAATTATGCATGCATTTCAAGTCCACTCACATATCTTCTTGAAGAAAAATATCATTTATATGGAATGATGAGGCTACTTTTGGCATTCTCTTTTAATGGATGCTATGTCTTCTACACCAACATTTCAATAACTACTTTGGTAAAACATTCATAAAGAGAGTGTGAGGCACTAGGACAAGGAATTTACGTAACATTAACACAACAAGGGATACTTTACTGGCTTTTAAAAGCAAGGAATTCAAAGAAAATATTTGGTGAAGTATACGCATGAAAAATAATGGAAGCAATATTACATGCAATAAAAATGGGGATAGTATATCATTGGGAGGTACTTTAAAGTCAAGACATACCATGATAAAGACAAAGTATTTTTTGAAGCTATGATTTTCATTACAAGATTAACAAAAATGAGGAGAAAAATGCAAAGTTTTAATTTTGAGATAATCTACAAAAAGGGTAAGTAGCAAATTCAGTACATGATGCTCTTTCTAAAATAGAAGAGTGCTTCTCTCCAAAATTTATATCCAATTAAATTTTCTATTCCTAGGTGTACAGAAGAAGCTTGCCATAATGGAAAATGACAAATAGAATGGGGTGAACAAAAAATAAAATTTAAAATATTTAATAACTTATGACATTGGGAGTGAAAGAGAGATATACTTTAAAAATGTAGAATATTTTATATCAAAGTATCATTGAATAAACAAATATTAAGGGAGTCCCATGTCTCTTTGATGGTAGGACGCAGGTTCTTAAAACATCTCAAAGGATCAAAAAGACATTTTTTGGAAGGAACAAGAAAGATATTCAAAATTTTGTAATAAGAAGGTCAAGTTTGTATAATAAACAAAAGAGAGACAGTAAAATCTCTAGGGTTACTTCAACCATTCCACATACATATTCAAAGACCAGAAGATATATCAACAGACTTTATTACACAAGTCATCGAAATATAAAGGTAAGTATTACATTTTTGTGGCTATTTATATAGACATATTTTGTAGATTTTTTTTGTAGAGCTCAAAGTACACAAACAACAAGCTGCTGCTGGCAGAAGTGTCCACAGCAACTATGTCTTCATGGTTTTCCTAAAGTAATAGTAACAAGAAACTTTTGGAAATAATTATTTAACATGAGTGAGGAAACACTAGTCGCCATGAGTTCTCACATATATCAAACACAATCAAATGGTCAAACAAAAATAGTTAATAAAATGTTTGCTATTCTTACAATGTTACTTCTTAGAAAGCAATCTTAATGGGATGAAGTGGTTCATCAAGGAAGAATGGTAATATGATACTACCTATCACACATCTACTAAAATTTCCCCATTTAAGGCCCTTATGGATATCCAACTCCTAGTATCTCCATACTTTTTGCAAGATAAGTCCAAAGTATAGGAAATAAGAATACATATGGAAAATACCAAAGAAACTTTGAAAATTATTATGAAAACCTTCAAATGACATGAAACATGATAAAACAACAAGGGAACAAAATACTGAAGTGAAAGATAATTTGAGGAGGGTAATTGGGTATTTTTTAGATTATAGCATTATAAGCAATATTCATTCAAGAAAAAGAAGAATAAAGAATTGGCTCAAAAATGTTATGGCCCTAAATAATTATTCATAGATTATATTATGGTATAGAAGTTATATTTTCTCTCTTCTTGCATTCACAAGGGTTTTCATGTATCTTGCTCAAAAAGGTTTTGGGAAAAAATATGCCAATGTAAATAGAACTTCCAAAATTAGATGAAGAATGGAGTTGATTCTTGAACCAATAAAAATATAGATACAAAAATTTTGTATCCTTCTTTTTGACAATAACCATTATGAAGTACCTAATCAAGTGAAGAATATTCTCTAAAAGAAGGTACATGGTAAAATGATCAATTCGTGATGAAATACCCACTACTAAAGGGTTTGTTTGAAGTTTTGACAAAGGCTTTACATATGTTTTACATAACGCGTGCTAATAGTTTATTTTTTGTTGGTTAGTCTCATACAAGATCAAATTTGAAGGAAGGTCTGAACTTCAATTAGAAGGGAATATATCTATGTCGTTTCTTCCACAATGAAAAGCTTTAAAAAAAAAAAACTTTTCAATCGTACCACAATAAATTATTTTTACATTTCATTTTCAGAAAAACCATCAATCTTTATAATAATAAAAGACCTACACATATACAACAATGAAGAAGGCTCTATCTTTCATTGACAAATATCTCATTGGCAATGTCAATGACAAGTCTTGAAGACACTATTATATGAATTTGACATACTAATCGGGATATAGGAGATTCTTATGTGTCATATTGTGCAATGCAATTTCACTTTGTCTTCACAAGGAGCAAGAACATGGAGGTCTAGATTTTTTTCTTATAGAACTTTTTTTATTATTATTTGTAAATCATTGCTTATAGATATGAAGACAACAATGAAATTATGAGCATGGTGACAATTAGTCAAGCTCATGATTCCAAGCCAAGATGATGTAAGTTTGGAAATTTAACATTTTTTACATGTTAAAGTCAAATAGTCAAAATCATCGACAACTTATATGCCATAATTAATAATCATTCCCCTGGCTCACTTTGTTAATAGGTTTATATCACACGATGATCTCTCTTTCTCCGGCATTTACTTGTATTGAAGATCAATATTCTAGAATAAGGAGTTATTTTTCCAAAAATAACCCTGTACCAAATACTGACAATGCATCAAGGATATCTTTCTATGCTTCATAAGTACATATGTTCTACTTCTAAATCAAGTGTCTTGGAAGTTGTTTTTTTGTTGTAATTGACCACCAATTGGTTTCATACCAAAGTCTTTTTCTTCATTTTCAACATCCAACATGAAAAAGATAATGGTTTAAAAACAATTATAAACATTTCATGAAATTTTGGCAAGAATTTTCCGGCACACTTTGAATATGAATTTTGAAGTCAAGTATGATGTGCCGTATAGGATCAAGTGTCATTTTGAATACCAAATGTTTCACAAGAAAACTTCTCAACATGCTACCCTGCAGTAAGGGTTAAATGACAATATTGACCAACTATTTCCATAATAAAAGTGGCACCCCTGCCATAAGAATAAACAACTACAAATGTTAGACATCTAACAAGACCACACAATCAAATGTATTCCCACAAGGCTAACATCGTATTAAAAATGGTAGTGTTGAGTTTTGCAACCAAAAATACCTTAGAAACTAATTCAATTAGATACACTCGAAACTATCAAAGAAAAAGGAAAACCAAACTCTACTCAAAAAGGCAAGTGCTTACCTTTGACAAAATTCTGAGTTCCGAAACAACGACCTTTATTGTCTTGTCAATGCCCCTAGTACTCTGAACGGGGTTTGCAATTTCACTCAGAATAACCTAAACAAAAAAGGTTTCATTTCAAATTATTTTCCACAAATTTAAGATACAACCATTGTTAGTTTTGTATTTCCCAACAAGCTCATAAATTTTGACAAAAGAACCAAAATTTTTTAATACCTAATAGAAAATTTTTTCACTCAAAAACCATTCAGACTAATAAGCCCAAACCTAAACTAAAAAACCAAACACCACAAGACCCTACAAAAATGAATAGATGATTCAATCAAAGACTATTTAATAAAAATTGACCTTTACACCCTCACTTATTAAACCTCGTGGCCGTTGAATTTTAATCAACTCCGTCACAGTTATATGACCTGATGTGCAACAGCAACATTTTTTTTTTTGAGAAGCTGCTTTTGCCATCCAGAAATTTAATTCAAACATTTAAAAATTTCTAAGTTTTTTTTTGTAGATCACTATACCTATATTTTGTGATAGGATTGTATGAAACACAACAACTAGCATTAACGTGAATTACCAACTGTAAATTAAACAAATGTAAATTTACCTCAGCTTTAAATTCAAAGAGGACACGGAGCATTACTATTGATCGCATGAAATAAGGAATTCGAAACTCGAAACCGGACCTTAATTTTTATAAGGTACATTGGATTGAGAATCCGTCACATAAATTAGGCAAACATCGCATCCCATTTTGGAACGCGAATTTGGTTTGAATTCAACTTCATTCCGTACTTTGAAGTCCCACTTCGAAAGGGTTCTTTAATGTTTTGACAGTTTAATTTTATGTATGCTTTAATACATACATATGTTTTAAACATACAAGTTATATATATATATCATATGCGAATTGAAAGGTGGCCATAGAATTTAGTTTTAATTTTATTTTTTTAAAAGAGGGTTTATTATAATATGTTTTATATGTTATGGCATATAAAAATAAAAAGGACAAAAAAATTCATGTTTTTTTTATGATGACGTAAATTTTTTATTACACACAATGCAGTAAAAAGTGAAAGACCCAGTGTAACTTTTTTATGTGGCATGGTCATGAAATATGGTATGAAAAACATAGTAGAGTGTTTTTTAGAGACAGAGTACATGTTTGTTTTGAATAGACAATGAGTTTGTTTTATGCATCGCATTTGTAGCGCTCATAATTTTGTAACCTTCCGTTGAGGAAGAAGTGTAATAGTTTTTTTTTAGTTAATATGAATAGAAGTTTGCTTTCAAAGTATTGAAACCCTGTCTCCCATCAAAGAAGCTTTTTATTTTCTCTGTGGTTAGAGGAAGGGGAGATTTGTCTTCCATTCATTGTTCTCGAATTTTTCAATATTCCAACATGTGCAAGAACAATAGGATGTTGTGGTTCCATCCTACTAAATCATTTGTCTTTGTCTATTTAGTTTTACCAACTTGGCCCCAACATTTTCAACCTGGTTCTAATCTGAACCAATAAAAAGGCCAAAACCATAGCATTGCGACACATTTCATTACACTATCAATAACAAATTTGACTCGGCCCATAACCCTTTCCCTTATTGTCAGAAAAGCTTTATGCATTACTTCAATGTGGCTAGTCCATAGGCCAAGTAGACCACCGGGTAACAAATATGTTTCCTTTCACCTTGAGTTTTCAAATTATGCTCGCCAAATCTAAGACATTTAAGAGGGAACTAATACAACGTTAAAAGAAAACTTGTTAATAACATTCACAAATTACCTCCTTAGCTACTATCACACCATCATTAAATATTTTCACAGTAGAACCATGCTTGCTCTCCAAGACAACATTTTTCCTTCGCCTAAAGGGTGACTCAACAAGATTCACGAGTTTGTTCAATAATCGCCTCAAAGACAAATTTACAATGCTTTCATAGTGTAACTGAATGCCATACCATATGCCAAAACAACCTCTCCATGAAAAATTAAAGTAACACATTAAAATTGAATATAAGTGATGGTGAAAGATCCACCTGTTGAAGTTTCAATGCAAGGTGTGACCTTCCTTTAAACATAATTTTTTCTCTCGACCTGCGATTTTTTTGTCAATGTGTTGTTAATCATTTCTCACCATCATATGATTCATGATTTCTTTTATGGCTTTGGGCACTCATTCCCACAGATTTGAACAATTCACTAAAAATACAGGAAAATCCCTACACGTTGCTATAAAGTTTCGCACTTTTTCTCGCTTGTATACGCGAGTCCACATGCTCGTATGCCATTAAAATCATTAAAAATATATTAAAATTCCCTATTTTCTTCAGTCGTCGATGGTTACTCGGTGGTTCAACCACTCCTCACATGCACAATCGTTTTCCAATCGATGAAACTACTTTGAGGGAGTACAGCCCCCTATGTGCATGGCCTAAGGGAGAGATAAATTCTGTCATTATACTTTGTTGGAACTCAGTCAAGTCTCGATTCTCATGCCTCCTCGCACTTTCCAGATTTACATCGTAAAACTCTTGCTTCGGGGAGATGTTCGTCTATTTATATGCCATCTCGAGGTGCACAACTCTTGGAAGAATTCAGCGAGGCAAGGGTTACTCAATCCCATTTACCGTCTCGCTTTGAAGATCATGGAAGGATTCAGTGGATCCTCCACCTTTTTATTACCGTACATGTTATTCATAGTAATGAAGAACCGTCTTGTTCCCGAACTTTCCGTGTTAGTATCTATTTTTATATGTGGAAAGATTGATTATTGCCGCTATTATCATTTATATCATAAGCTACATTGGTTACACTAACGTTTAGGAGAATTATATGCTGTAAACCAGGTTTCCGCACGTTTACAAGCTGTGTTGAAGGAGGAAGAAGGGTTGTCGGGGTTTGAACTCGCGGATCTACACCTAACGTAGGACCACGCAAGAGTCCTCGCTATCGCTACTTTGCTTCGGCATTCAAGCATGGTTGTGTGAGTCTTCCTAACAGTGATGTTCTCGATTCCAGGGAGGTTTCGACCCAACAAACCTCTAGGTACCTTCTTCTCAAACAGAATCGGCGACTCCACCGGGGATCGCATTTCGTGATTCCCCCGTTGGGTGGTTTCAACCGTTTGACAGGTTTCCCAACAATTTTAAATTTCATTTCCAAATTCAAATGCATTTTCTAAGTCGATCGAAGTCCCGGTTTCTTATCTGTGCTTGATCCTTTTTTGTTTTTTATTATTTACCTTTATATAGGCGAGTTTGTTCCACGCTGCGCATACACGCATTTTTTGTTAAAGGAGTTTCGTGGTACATGTTGTTTTAGCACAAATACAGATGCATTTCGCTTTGTTGCTAAACTCGTAAAGCTTGCGTATGCCCAAATTCTTTGAAATTTTTGGATTTCTTGGCTTTTTAGTCCTTTCCCCGTTCTGTGAGACCTCGTTCCTCGCGTGTCTTTGTGTCCTTTCCTGATTGTGAAGAAAGGATTCTTGGTCTTTTTCTCTTGTTTGATTGAAAACTAGTCTTTTGGCAAAGTCTTGTTTCTTGTGCCAGTATCGGTTCGAGTACCAAGATTCCTTTTCTCAGATTCTCACTGCTTTGTTTTACTGCAATGTTAGGAGCTCCTACTCATTTACTCTTTCCTACCTTTTGTGCTTTGCTTTGGTGTTCACGATTTTTGCCCATTTCTTGGTTGCTTGAGTTCACCGACTAGGTCTTGTTGCAACTTTTGAAGAGTCTTTCTTGCTCCTTTGAAGTTTTTTTTTTGCTGCAAGATTCTACTATTTTCCAGTCAGAGTGATTCCAGTTTTCTTGTCTTCTTTTGCTCATATTGATCTTGCTAACAATAGCCCTTCATAAGATTTGGAGCATTTTTGAATTTTTTGCTTGAAATTCGTTGTTGTTTTGGCTTGGGATTTTATAGTTTCGCTTGGTCTTTTTCGAATTTTCTTTACAAAACTCAAAAAGCTCAAAAAAAAATTTTGCTTTGTTGTTTTTTTTTACATTTTTGTTTTCCTTCTGTCAGTATCTTTGAAGCTCTTTGTTGAGGTTTCTTGCTCTTTGGATTTCGCTGATTTTGGAAAAAGTGCTTTATTAATTTCTTCATTTTGATTTTCAATGCTTTTGGTGCTTTCATTTTTTTAAGAGTTCTTGATTTTGGGAACTAGTCGGACAACCAAAAAAGAGGCAGTAACCTAAGGATCTTCGGAAATTTTCTACCTCGCTTTAGGAGATTTTATCTTAGAATTTGCATGCTTGTATATCTGCATCAGTGCACTTAAGCATTTAGTCATTTCATAGTTTTTTGTGAGAGTGGAGTTGTTACCGAAAAGAAAATACAATTTTTAATCGCGTATAACTCCGTGTAGAAGTTGCTTATTGAAAGACAAACAACCGCATTTTCATGTAGTTTGGTTTTTAATTTCTTTCCGTGTCAAAACACTATTAGTTTCATCTCCATCTTCGGTACTTTCAATAAGGTCAAAATGAATAAAATAAGCGATATAATTTAAAATCAAATAGCAAGTTTTCTATGTCATACACCAACTAGCCGGGTTGTAGGCCTTGATTAGTGAGTGGAGAGCACACCTCCAAGCCGCTAAACAAAACACAGAAGCATTAATTGAGCGAAATCCAACTCCGTTAGTGGACTTAAAGTTTCCTCTCCGCAGTGTCAAGCGCGAGGGGGAAGGAAGGTCGAAGAGATACCCCTCTAATTCTGTTGAACTCGACCTCAAGACCGGTCGCCCGCCCAACATAGATCGTTCATAGTTGCCACTTCCTAGGTTCCACACAGTGACCTGGGCAATACCTGCTGTTACCTCGAGGCAAGATTGCCGCATCACTTTCGTTAAAGATTGGGCACCGTGCTTGGTGCTGCTGCAATGGTCGTCGTTAGAGTGTCAGAATCGTCGACATTTCGCAGGCTCGGGGCCGTAATTATCCCGCACACCCCCGAGGTCCCATATTTTCGCTTGTATTTTGGGTGTCCCGCCCTAATTACCCGGAGCGGAACACCGCGCTATTTGTTTGATTGTATCTCGTGATTATTATTTTTTAGTGAGTGATCTTTTGCTCTCAGAAGCCTTGTATTTTGTTACTTTTTTTTGAGCTCAATTAAAATTTATAAAAGTGGTCGATCGTCACTTTCGTCGATCGAGGAGAATCCGGTTATTTTGAGTCCGCAGCCTTCGAGAAGGCGTAGGAGTGATTTAGTACGTGTCATTTCACCGTGGCATCCGACGCAGCGAGATCCTCCACAAGGGTCCGGTTTCATAGCTGACTCGGTGTTGCTTCCGAGAGGAGCGTTCGCTCACCTCGCAAGTATTATTTTCGTAGGAAGAAGATAAAGCGAGAGGAAGCATTCCAACCCTCGCATTCTACCTATATCCTCTTCTCCTAATTATCCGTTCGTTTGGTTACCTGACTCCAAGTCAAAGACACTTAAGATCCTCCTTATTATACATACTTTTACGGTCAGCCGATCGGGGAACATGGTCACTGTGAGTGCCTATCTGCATTCTCGCTTCACAAGGAGGGGGCACTATTGCTATATCTTCTATTGCCCTCTATGCTTCTATGTTTGGCTCTCGTTTCCACCCGGTTACCACGTTTCTCAATCGTCCTTCTCGTTTTGGAATGCTCACCGTTGGGATTCTTCTTTTTCATTTTCCGTTGCTTGTACCGGACTCACACCCATGACTTCATGGCTAGTGGATTCTACTCTTTTCAAGGGTTCCTCGAATCGACACATTCCTTGTTCTAATCCTTCTTTAGGTCCTTCTTACTTACTTTCGTACTTAGAGTTTCAAACCCTTGGGTCCCATACGACCAACTACTTTTTACAAGTTGGAACCCTGTTCACTACGCCGGTGGGCAGAACCGGGCTTTTAGTCGTCACTAAGGGAATGCTTTTCCTCATCTAGTGCTTATTTTCGTACTTTTTTCCCCCTCTATTCATCGCTCCGGAACCCTATCGTGATCTCTTTCATTCAATACATTTTTGTGGAACCGGGGTCCGTCTTTGGCACTCGCGCGGGGGAGAGGTTTTCTTGCTATTATTTTCTGCAACTCGGTGCCTCATCAAACGAATTCTTTTGATTGTTGGGAATTCCATCCTATCAAGGATGGAATCTCAAGTCGCCTTGCCACCTTTTCTGCAACGCGAACTTGCCGTATCCTACGAAATCGACAAATGATCCCATTCGGGTACAGCCTGTGGTGGCTCTCGTCCCACCAAACTACCTACATTCAAAGTTTAAGGAAGAAATTGGGAGGAGGTGACCGTCGACCACATCACCACTTTCCATTTATGTTGTTCTTTCAACCCTAATCGACGATTCAATTAGGCCGAGATTGTCAACGCACCCTAATCGGGAAACGCCGCTAAATGGCATATTGAGCCAATCGGGGTAGTTTTGCCACATTTGGAGAACCTGGCCGTTACATTTTCAAACCATATTTTCGCCTGCTCATCCCAAGATGAAGGTCGGGACCGAACTCCCAGTCAATTTTAAGAAGGACGACGCAACTATTACCGCGATCACATTCGTGAACGGAAGAGATGGAAGAGGCTTGTCAGCTCATATTCCAGAGTAACTCCTTTTTGGAATGGTCGAAATCTCTACGTCAGTAATTTTTAAAGATGTATCCCGTACGGGGTATTTTTCTAGGAGCAGGCCATTTTTAGGCCCGCAGCACCGGAGTCGATCTATTCTCGTCCGGGTCTCCACAACATTTTTCCAATGTTTCGCTCCAAATTAGATTTATCCAAAACTAAGCCTCGGTCCGCATGGTGATGGGCTGACCCAAGCTGATCAATACAGCAAATCACCGTTACTCAATCGGGCAGTTAGCTTTCTTTTTGGTAATTCGCTTCTTCCGGTCGCTATGTTCTGGCTGAGTCATCGTTTTTTCCTGGGCTTTTTTTCCATAATTTTTTGTTCAAACTTTCCGATCCCAAAGGAAATCAACAATCGTAAGGGGAAGAAGAAGGGACGGTAACAATAAGAAAAAGGGCAAGAATGGGAAGGGTAATGGTGAATAAAAAACCAACGAGCATGTTGGTGAGGGTCCAAAGGACAAAAAAGAAAGTGAAGCTTCCATGCAAGCTGCAGGGCCGGAGACCATCTTACACACCTTTGCCCTAAAATTGTGATGTGCACGTTTGTTAGCTAGCGTGTTCTTCTAGTTCCCTGTGTCGTGTTAACCAACCCTTTTCCCCAAGGGCAACACGCTGTTGGCGCGAACTAAAACTCGGGCTTCTTTGGAGGCACCTGTGAATAAACCACCACACATGCCTGCGATGAGTGCTCACGCTACACGGCGCCAGGATCCCATGATTATGGCGAAAGAGAAGACCAAAGCTAAGGACACCGACAAGCATCGAGCCGCTCGCGGCATTGGCGTAAGTCACTTTTGAGTTCATGCCTCGAATGCCCAGCATCTTCTAAGCGCATCGACGATTAATCCAAACGCTAGCTGCCCAACTACCTATTGTGGAAGATCCGGCGCGCAGTCCTTGTGCTAGCCGCCAGAGGTACTCCAGCCTTGTCTCGCCCGCAAAGGCTTTTCTCAACGCTATCAAAGGCTGATCTGAAAATTCTCTTCTCGATTACTTTTGATATGACTAATTTTAAGAAGAAAATTTCATCACATGGCTTTTCATATTAAACGTCGGGGACCAAAGTGCACATATTCGTACTCGCTGTTGATGAGGTGCTTCCACATGCATGATGTCTCTACATGTTGGAAGACAATTGATCTCTCCCGTGTTGTTCCATCTACCACTTTTCCTCGATCGCGTTCGATGGTCATTCTCACGTACCCCATGGTATTGTCCCACCTTGCCCTCATTTGTGTTGGGGGAAAATCGCTAACATAGAGGCCGAGGTAGTGATGCAAGCTGGACTACAAATCTTCCGTTGGGGAGAAACCGGATTTATGAGATGGATGCCATTGCATCCCTGGCTGTTATTTCGGATTACATGTTTCCACGAAGGAGTGATCAAGAGCAAAGTGATCAATCCGGATCGTCCTCCTCAGAGACCCGAATGCGTCTAACGTACCCATCTCGTCTTGTTGGATAACACCAAGGTGCTCGAAGCGAGAATTTAGAGTTGGAATGTATTCTTCCTATGGTACTTTTATATTCCTCCTCCACAGCATATAAATGTTATTTCATCCTCTGGTTGCCCTTCGAAGAGAGTTCTTCGAACTCACTATTTTTCGTAATTTTCTTGACCTTACCTTCCCTGTTGCACTGCTACTTTTTAGCGGGAGGTAGTTGGTGGAATGCATTTACGTATGTCTCAAATTTCTCGAGATTGGATTATCACCTATCGTCGTACTCGTTATAATCTAGTCCACTCTCCTTCTTCACCAAGAGTTGGATGAGATGTGGCTCCGGCTTGGACACTTAGTTCTCATTCGCTCAGATTGCTTCGATACTCACTCTTCATATGAAGAGGCTATCCGGAAGCTATGACAGTATAGATAGACCATGGGATGTCTTCACATCATCACTACTTTTTACCCGATTTAAGCCGAAGTTGAAACAAGTTTTTCCAAGTCCCTGGCCTCTCTGGTTCCGGCTCACTCAGTTTCCGAACCCTTTAGCACCAACACATGTTTATGCTTAAGGGAACAAGGGTCATGATTTATCCTACTATCCCTATGGAACATTTTAAAGGATCCCAATATTATTGAGAATGTCTTCACTCTCCAAGAGTCGTAATGTTCCCGTGAAGAGATTCAAATTTCGATAATGGTGCCTTTAAAGAGCATAGGGATGTATTCGCTTGGTCTTAAGGAGGAAATGCCTCGGCATAGATCCATCTATTGTCCAAATATGTAGATCAAGACTTATGAAAACGCTAATCCGGTGAGTGGGGGCAAAAACTTCATTCAAAATTAATCCCAGGAAGGCAGCGTGCCTATCAAAGTTAAGGTGGAGAAGCTGCCAAGCTGACCATTTTCCCCTGCCGTTTGACCGACCACCAAATCGTTCTTTGCAGACAAAAGCAAGGAAATATTCGAGTTTGCATTGATTTCTGTGACCTAAATAAAAGCATGTCCTAAAGACAATTACCCACACCATTTATCAATCAAATCATTGATGAGTGTGTTTAAATGAGATTTTCTCCTTTCATGACGGGCTTCCGGAGCATAATCAAATTACTATCCTACCTCGAAGATCAAAGATAAGACCGTTTTTATTTGTCCCCTCGGGTACACTTGCATACAAGAAGATGCCTTTTGGTCTTAAAAAATGTCATTACCTTTTCACGGCCCATGTCATATGCCTTTCCATGACATCAAAGAGATTATTTATAAGTGATTGGATGATTTAGCTGTCGTATTCTCGAAAGAGGATGGATCATCTCGCCTACCTCCTTATAAATATTTGAACGATGTTTGCTCTATAAGATTAGATTGAACCCGAACAAGCAAGTGTCAGCACACATCCGTCGGTTGTCAGGATTCATTGTGTTCAGGGGCGATTAGGCAGATCCTTCTGGCACAGCGCCCTGCTGCCTCCCCCGTCCCTCATATCCGTCGCCCAAAGTCTACAAGGAAAATTAATTTCTTTGGGAGACTATCCAGAAATTAGCCACACAAAGGATTTATGAGATTGTTGAAGAAGGGAGTTCCATTTCTCATTGGGATGACTTCGTTTCTCAACGCTCATTCGACGCTTTGAAGAAATCATTGACCGGCTTCCTTATTGAGTCCAATTCGATTATAAGTACTTCTCAGACCGGGCAACAACAGCATCTACCATCAAGATGGTTCGTTCAGAAGATGATGCGCCTGGCAAGAGCATGTTATTTACTATCTTAGTCAAGGATTAGTAGGACCCGCGAACTCTCGCATACCCGATAGAAAATTAGCTTCTTTAGCAAGAACACAGTCAGCAAACACTGCATTACATTATTCTACTAAAACTTACATACTACAGCAGCCCAATCCATTTCGCCTTGTCCTTAGTAGGCGAGTGATTGGGGCAAACACATGTTTAGATGGATTGTGATTTTGGTGAATTTGATCTTTGATTTTATCCGTGCCAAGTCCAAGAAATCATTAGTTTTCGGGGTAGAATTGATTCTGCTTCTGGGGAAGAGATGATTCATGATGAATCCTTTCTGGATGAACATTTGCTTATCTTCACAAAGATCCTTGGTATGGAGATATCATCGGTATCTTCGCATCCAAGCCTTCCCTTGGACTCAAGCTTCTTTAAAGATGACATCGTAAGTTTTTTCATCATTTGGTTGCAATAAATTGGTTTGATTACTGTGATGCTTTACACTGCTTAAATATTCAATCAGATGCTCATTAACTCCTCAAGAAGCTGTAGGTCATGGTTAATGATTCCATGTAAGGAGCTTGTAGTCATTTATTTAACATACACCGTGATTTCGTTACTGGCATTTTTGCCTCTACTTTTCAAAGATCGTATGTGAGTCGTCAAAAAGTGTCAATCATGTTTAAGTTTATACTTCAAAAATGCGCCTATCCATCGCTCGTCATTACCGTCCTTGCTAAAGTGGTATTGATTATAACACGGTAACTGTCACTAAAGGTCATAAGTAAATTACTTGTAGCGTAGGACTACTTTATTTAAGTGGTCAAGGCTATGTCACTAAATGACAATAGACCGGTACTTTTTTCTTCAAATTGAAAGTTGCTGTTTGTTTTGGTATTCTCAGAGAGATTTTCACCCATCATGCAGCTATTTTCGCATAGCGATAGTAGTTGGCTTCAAATTGCTTCGCAGAGTATTTGCCTTTATTATCTTCGTCAATGTAAAGGTAGTTGAATAAATCTTTAACAGTAATTTTTCAAAGGACAACGTATGCTAGATTCAATCGCATATTATACATTCCACTTTGGGCATATATATCAAATAGTGCAAGTACAACTGGCTTTACCTTTTCAAATAGTGGCACGGGTTGGAATCCGTATTTCCCATTGGAATGCGCAGATTCTCTAAATTAGTCATGAAATTTTTCCCACACTTTAACCAAGAACCAGCCTTCATTCGGAACATCCGATGAGCAAGGTCGGATGCGCTAACACAGAATGAAGTATAAAAACCTAGGTTAAAGTCGTATTTATACATGCTGTCCGTGTTTTTCACACCTTTGTTTTTGTCTATGCTCAAGAAAAGACACCTTGGGGCAGAAAATTTAAGTCTATGTGGTATGGCCTCTTCATCGTTAAAAGTCCTTGTATAGGAGCTAATGCCAAGGATTTTTTAAGGAACGAGTCGTTCGAGCTCCTAAATGGGCTTCATTTGAAATAGTTATTGTGCCCAGGCTCAACCCACGCTTTTGTTGTAGTTTTTGCTTATATCCTGGCCGATTTTTGATGGTTGGTGATGTTTTTGATTCATTTTCGTTATGTTGTCTGGATGTCATGAGTCATTTTGGTTTTGCTGACAGTGCTAGAGACACACCGAACTTAGCTTCCACGGCTTGGGTGCTTTCAATATCCAGACCAGCCACCGTTATTACCGCAGGGGTCCGTACTGGTCCCCGTTTTCAACAATACAGCAAGAACATTCATAGCTGTTTTCTCTATCTTTACCTTTATAACATTCTTCAAAAGGATCACAGTTTTCGGGACTTCACCGGTGGTGTCGCGGTTGAACAATATTTATTGGTTCTAGATCCATTTTTTTACTGCTATTGAGGGTATGTTTTACACAAAAGACTTTGGTTTCATTTTTTAACTTTCTATTCATATTCTCGAGCTGTACCTAATACAAGACCATTACTAATCAGCACTAGATTGGCACATTAACTATTCCATACAATAAATTAATCATCAAAACATCATAATATTTTATTACATCTATCACATCACATCAAATATCGTGTTGTATATATATCATCGTAGTGTTCAAAAACTTTACAAAAATTTGGATCCATAAAGTCATAAAAACTAGGTTTTCTGAGCTCGATCATGTCTGGCCTCAAAAATATACAAATATCTCATACATCATATCTATTCACTCTCAGGTCCTCCAGTAACTTATCCTTTACAGAACATGATCACGGTAACCCTGCAGTCAACAAATCCCCGTACCCAGTCTCTGTGGGCACCTCCCACCACCCGGCTTCGATGCTTCTCTGCATATTCTTCTGCCCACAGTCTACAGGCATTTCCATACAATTCCTCCAAGTTTTCCTATGCTCGGGGAGAGTCCTCACCGAACCACCGTATCGTCTTACCGCGACGCTCGTGGCACAGAAACCCTCGTGCTCTAATCGAACCAATATCGTATCATGATCATGTTTACATTGTAAGTCATTATGAACCAATCAAAAACATGTTTGTTTTTCGTTACTTTTTTTACATATTGAAAAAAATCCAAAAATTATATAAGTCAAAAAAATTGAAAACTTACCAACGGTGTCTTCCCATGCCGCGCCTAGTGGAAGGACAAGATCCGGATTCTGGCCGAAAGTCCATCCCGGCATATATGGATATCTATCCAGGCGATGATTTGTTTCTTCCACCAAAGGAAGAACCCATCATCTCACGTGGTCCGGAAATTCACTCCCTCTCTTCAATCTTCTTCATCATGTCCCAATGGGAAATTCTGGGTTTTCTTAATACGATGTAGAGATGACTCGGGTTCCAATGTCGATATTTTCAAAATAGTTAATTTCAGCATCAAAATTACACCGTATCCAAAATGTTTTGTCTTTACTTTGCGATTGGAGGTCAATTTTTGCTTCATGTTTGGTAACAGGGTTGTGCACCAATCACATACATGAGTTACGATTCCAACGTTATTCTCATTTGCGCTGCGGACGCCTGATGTAGGAGGCGCATCCTCGGCCACTGGCCAATGGTGAAAAGGAGGATTTCGCGGCAAACTTCAACCTTACACTGGTAATTTGAGCTCCAACCTTTCTTGGAACCCCACGCAAGACACGGTGACACACCTTTCTCCATGATTAGCTCCTCCCTGTGCTGCTTCGTTAGTAAGTTCATCGTTCCCTCTGGGAGTCCAATGATAAAATATATGTCTTCTACTCAATGCGCACAGACCGATCTATCACAAAGCACTCCTTCTTCCGGTTCCCAATAGTTCACGTTACTCTGCTAACCGGACATTGCTTTTCATATTTGGCATTTTGAAAACTTTGAGCAATCCGCAATTCCGAAGAATATTTAGCGATGTCGATCTTGCAAGACTTCTTGATCAATTGAACCGTGTTCACGCTTCTCTCCATGATATGGTCATCCCGTCAAAATTCAATAAATCCTTCACTAGCTACGCATTTTTCATTTGGGCCTCGCGTACACGTGACTTCTTTATGCAAAGTCGCGTGTGTATACGCGAATTTATCGTTACCAACTCGTTTATTGCTAAACCCGTGTTTTTTAGCAAGGGTTTCTACAGGAAAATTACTAAATTTTAATTATAATCCGACAAAAATAATTTGCAAGGATGATTGATGAGCTTACCTAACAAATTCGGTACGATTTGACTTCCGCTCGCTGTTCGTATTCGACGAAAGAATTTTTTTGCTCAAGAGCACTTTTTTCCAAATCAGCAATGTAATAATGAACCAAATATGAGGTAATTTTTCTCAATGAGAAGTTAAAAGTTGAAATTTTTTTGGCAAAAAAATTTGTTATGCTTATTTTTTTCGTATCTATCTTAAGCTCTACAACCTTGGACAAGCCATGCCCGCTCATATGTTTTCAGTACATTTTTGACCTAATTTGAGATTTTTTTCCTTGCCATCCATGATTATCGTACCTTGCTGTCAGTATATGATCTTCACTAGCACATAGGTTAGGGGAAATCACTTTCCGCCGCATTCGCATACCAGCTTCCATACCGATCATCGTTGTTAGGTCGATCCCACTGTGTCATGACTATTATACCCATTTCACTGGCCGATTATTTAATCATGACTTCGATGGTAGAGCTTCTTCCTTTACATGGGCTTCCTATTTAGTTCCTCGCTATCACTTGCTGTCTACGGCCACACGCATGTAGGCCGGAGTCCTCTTTAGTCCCGCTTACGATGGCGTGTCGTGTTTACTCCTTTCTCTCACTATCATTTTTCTCGGCTATTACCCTAGAGGCCCCTCGGTGTCGTTTTTTTAGTTGTATTACCGCATTGCATATTGGCTACTTGTTTATCCCCGGCTCTTAGCTACCTTCATTTGGACTCGTTGTTTAAGCCAACTTCTTTGACCTTGTCTATCTACACAAGTTAACCATTGCATGCACTTAGCTAATGCGACTTCTCTGGATACCCTTACTCATGGATGGAACATTCCTTTTGAGTATCGCTATCAGCTTTCCACCTTGGTATTGAGCATAGGATCGTTCCAATCCTGGTGAACTAGCATCTGCTTTTGGGATACTGCCTTATCCATTGTACCATAGCATTCTTTAAAAACCAAATATAACAAAAAAGAGCCAGAAATTCGGATGTATCTTCGTTGTTTTGATATGACAGTAGCCGCTTGTTACCCTTGAACAAAGAACATATACTTATATATTTCCTTCATTTGGGATGGTTTTAGTTTTTGACCTAGGTTCAGCCTTACCATGTTTCCACTACGCTCCCCCGGTTGGTTATCTCTTCCAATCATATGGAGTTTGTTCGCCCCCTACATACCGTAATTATATGTTGTCACTTTTTATCGCTTATGGTCAATACGAGTCGTGCTTGTTCAAGGAAGTTCAACTTTAGTTGGCCATTCCTTGGCAGCAGTTGTCTCTTGGACTCATTATTCAATGCCTTTCCTGCCTCGTCACTTCTTGTTCTATCACATCAGATGTTTTGGTCTTCTCGCTTGCATGGCTTGAGAAGGTCCCCATTGATTTTCGCCGGCGGGTTTGTCTTTTATCGACTACGACATACCGCTTTCCGAGAGCAAACCTAGAGCCGCACCCTCGCCCTATTTCCACTGATAGGTGACCTTGAAAGCTAGCATTCGATCATCATTATGGGTTCGACCGAGTGTTTCCCCGTGTTCGACGTCGCACACATTATCACACTTGGGATTCGTACCTTGATTTCCATTTGACCATTTGGTGATATCTTCACCGTGTCACCATTATTGGTTGCCTCGCAGAGTTTCTTCATGTGCCAGCTTCATCTTGTGCATGTCGGAAACGTACTTTGCTTTTGGTTCCATCACTCTACTTTCTGCTCGATTTCCTTCTCCAAATCTTGGCTCGCGGTTACACTCGTTACCGGACCGATGATGCCTTAATGCCTTTTCTTCCGAAAGAGATCTTTCCTCATCGCACCGACTCATTGCTCTAGGAACAAGGTCTAGAGTTCTTTTGTCGCACCTTAGGCTTCACACGTTGGCAAACCTTCGCTATCGACAATGGGGATTCATCATTGCCTCTCGATTGGTAGGATTCTCCCAAGTGTCTTAATTTCAACTCATTCATTCACACTTGTTAGATTGTACCTGGGCACCTTGACACTATTTTCATTATTGGTGGGTTGTCTTTGTTGGTTAATGGTATACATCATCGACCGGTAATCCAACGATTTCTCACATGGTCGACTTTACCATTTATTCCCATTGTGCAGAATTGTGCCATAGGACTTGAAGACCTTGTTGCATCGCATTTCATCGTTCACTTTTGACACCATTTAGTTTCGCTGTTGATGTCATTCACCCTTATATGTCATAAATATCGCACAACAAACATCCCATATGTTGGTTCGCAGTTGCGTGATTGGTACCGTTTGTTCCACTCTTTATGATTTGGTGCTTGGAGACTAGTTACTTACATGATCGTACATCCAAATATGATCTCGATCATATGTGATACTTGGACATTGACTTCCATCATATTTCCAAGCATGCTCGATGATTCATTGTGTACTTTCACCAACTATACTTGTATACATTTTGGATCTATTATGTACCTATGATGTATTTTTGACCCAGCATGGTATGCCCACCCCCGCATGAGCGATCGTTTTCTCTTTTCATCGGTTTTTGCCAAAAGTTCTAAATCTAGTGAAGTCCTCTTGTCCTTGCGTAAGTTTTTCTATGCACAATACATTTCGCTCATCATGTACCCTTCGACCTCATATATTAGGGCACCGTTATACACTGTTTCTCACCTTCATATGATTCATGATTGCTTTTATGGCTTTGGGCACCCATTCCCGCGTACTTGAACAAATTCACTAAAAAACAGCAAAATCCTCATACGTGGTTATGCTCAGACTTTTCCACGTGTATACACGAGTCCACATGTAATTTTCTCGTGTATGCCATTAAAATCATTAAAAAATATATTAAATTTCATTTTCGAGTCAAGCCGATGGTTACCCGGGTGGTTCAACCACCCCGCACGTGGCCAATCGAAGCTTCAAATCGATGAAACCACTTTGAGGGAGTATAAAACTTTCATGTGCATGGCCCATGAGATAAATTTTATAGTCATTATACTATGTTGGAATCAGCTTCAAGTCCGATTCCCCCGTGCCTCCTACACTTTCCCTAGATTTATATCAGAAACTCTTGTTTCCGGGTGATGTTCATCTATTTATATGTCATCTCGAGTGCACAACTCTTGGAAGAATATTAGCGAGGCAGTGAAGTGGACGAATCCCAGACGATGGTCTCGTTTGAAGATCGTGATGGATTCGGTGATTCCTCCACTTTTTATTACCCATGTTATTCATAGTAACAAGAACCGTCTTGTTCCTCGTAAACTTCCTGTTAGTATCTATTTTTATATGTGAAAATATTTATTATTAAGTAGTTATTATCGTTATACTGCTGTTTTGCATTGGTTACACTAACGTTAGGAGAATTATATGTTGTACAACTAGGTTTCCGGGCACGTTTACTGTGTTGAAGGAGGAAGAAGGGGTCGCTCGGGGGTTTGAACCTCACAGGATTCACATCGAACGTAGGACCACGGCAGGCCCTATCGTTGATTTCTAGTTTTTGCATTCCGCATGGTTGTGCAGCCCGAATAGCATGCCTCGATCCTGTGGAGTGTTTCACCCAACAAACCCCCAGGGCAGATTTTCTTCCCGAAACACACCGAGCTATCCTTGTTGAAGTACAACTCCTTTTCCATAGCTCTTGTATTAACTACCTTCTCTTCCGTCGCCTAATCTCGCAGTCCCTCTTATGCTTGAGTGATTGGTGAAATGGGTGAGAAAACTGAAAGAGAAGACAATTTTTTGCCATAATTACTTACCACCAACTTCTTCTCTTCCATTGTTACCCAATGAGGTAGATGGCAATCGTTGTCACATCGCTCAAAGCAGAGTTTATCTTCTCTTATGTCGAATAAAGAATTACAACATCTTCATATTAGTATGAACCTTAAAACATGACCGCTACAAAACCACTTTTATGTTGTAACAGAAAACTAAACAACTATCGCAACTTTTGAAACTTCTCCCTGAGCATTAAGAGAGAAACAACTAAAGAGAAATAAATCGCAATCCTCATTTTAATGAGACTCGGACTACATATTTGCATTAAGATAATAGAAAGAAAATTACGAATTATATTAAGGCCAAGACAAAAAAACAATCTTTTAACCAAAGTGCTCTCATGTGTCTTCAAAGTTACGGCTAGAGGTTGCATATTTTTACCAAATTTCTCGACCTCTCATGGCCCATTCATGAATGCATCCAATTGGATATCTACATCAAATGCTCCTTGCATCCCCAAAAACAAATTCTACTACAAGAGCACCAAGATTGATGATCACCTTACACCATCCCACCTACTAGAAAAACTCATGAAAAGGGAAACCGAGAAAACTTTTGAAATATCTCAAGATGACTATATGGGTGGTTTTTATGAATCAAACCAACCATTCATATGCCCATCAATCCAAACCATGAGTATTAAGTGACGATATTCACAGCACCGAATCGGATTAAGCTACAAAGAGAAACCAAACCTAACGAAATATGAAATGTGGCAACGACCGAGAGATTGACATGTGGACAATTGGTACAAGTGGGAAAACGAACAAACAACGAGGATGCAAGAATTATATGAGGGAGAAAAAAATACTTATGGCCCCAAACTGAGAACTAAATCTCATCACCAACCCGAGATTGACAACTTCATACACGTAACCCAGGAAATCATAAATGGAGAAATCAGAAAATAATAAAGAAACCTATGTAACAACAAAGTTGGACCTATCCCGGGGAGTGGTAATGGGAGAACCAAAGAACAACAAGAAACATGCAAAGTTGGTTACAATCAAATAGATGAAAAAAACACATACAAAAAACCTAGATAACAATCATGAACAAGTTTAATATTGAATTATGAATGGTAAAGGAACTGGTTAAAATGTGACATTATAACTCGTCGAAGCGCACAAGAAAAATATCTTGGACATGACCCTAGTTGACAAGTTGCATTGCCTATGATGGAAGAGGATTTGTACCGCACTTCCAAGTTAATCAAAATCCATCATTATCTATACAATAACACAAGTAATTGATGTAGTATTTTTACTCTAAGATGCATTCTTATGATAATGTTGTAACATATGTTGAAAATTTCAAAACATACCGAATAAGCCCCTTTAATTTCAAGAACAATTTTATTTATTCTAATAACTGAACAAGCTCCTCCCACGTATCCAAAGAGTAGCAATTCAAGTCAATAAAGTGACTTTTTTGTTGCTACGCTTTCAGATCGAGGGAGGTTTTCTCCAAGATTAAATCGCTCCAATAAATTATTCTCTACTAAACAAAAATAACCACGTGAAGGTGGAAGCTCTTATGGCCCCCTCCCCTCCCCCCTCACATCACTCTCAATTCCCCAATCCCCAATATATATTTCATGTTTTACTTTCTGCGACATAAAAAAATATTCAATAACTAATAAAAAATCAATTCAACAAAGCACGTAAGGAAACATTGCAATTAATTCTTGACATAAAGAGTGTTGATAAAAATGAGTTTTTTATATAACGCAAAACGTTCCAAGTATGGCAACGTTTATTCTATAATAATGGTTAATATTTTACATTATCAAATTTTCTTCCTATTTCTAAAGTTCCTAATTACATCATCAATATCAATGCCTACCTCTGCTTCGCGCCTTCAACCCGCACCCAATGACCTAGTTGTATAGTCACTATGTATGGTCTCTCATCCAGCGTTGATTTGTGTACTTCCATTACAAAAACGTATAATATTAAATTCTTAATTACGTGCCTTTTTTAAATATCATTGAACCCATTTGGTAATATTAATAAAAATTGCAATGATTATTTACCCTCATGCACCAGCTTGTTTCTAATTTACCTAGTTGCGTAGTCACGATGTCCGGGAACCATCCGAAGTTGACGGGTACTTACTTACAAAAACATATAATATTAAATTTAATCGTCGTTTAAATATCATTGAACTAGTTCGATAATAGGTAGCTAATAAAAAAAAATTGTAATGAGATTATTTACTCCGGGCACCGCCTGTCGCCGGGCCGACTCAGTTGCGTAGTCACGATGTTCCGGTCTCATCCAAAGGATGCATCGTCTACAAAAACAACATAATATTAAATTTTAATTAAGTTAGCTTTTAAATATCATTGAACCAGTTCGGTAAATAATAAAAAAAATTGCAATGAGATTATTTACCTTGCACCAACATCAGTTGGTAAGTGACCGTTGCCTTCATTTTCCTCTAGTGGTAAGATCCTCAAGGGAACATTTCATCATTTAACCAAAAGAAGTTACATGACAACTCATCAAGGTATAATTAGAAAAAATTATATGGAAATTAATTACCGTCATGGCCCTCACTAATAAAAGGACATTGTTTTCACCTGAACCTCACCAATGATCAAAGCCCACGTGAGGATCATCTACATCCGGCTCTAAAACCCATGGCTTTGCCTCACAGAAAAAGGCTTCCCTAATTTCTAAACAAAGTTGTCGACATTAAATTTATGCACAAACAAACATATTGAAAGGTTAATGTTTTACCTTATCAGTATTCCGGATTCGGGACCTACCCCAAGTCATGATGTTCAAACGCGCTAATAGCCAAAAATGGAAAGCGATATTTTTATCTTCCTCTGTAGTTTTTGTTTCGAAGTCATCACCCTACATTACATATGATTGTGTATTTTTAATCATATTTTATAGGATTACAAAAACTTTGGAGGACGATACAATTAATTATAATATGTTTAGCTACTTAATTACAATTCTTGCAGCTAATTTCAAGTAGTCGCCATGGCCTAGCTTGTGATGGCCCTTTTTTTCAATCCTAGCTTTGGTTGCCTTTGAGGTGTCAGGCAACCTAGCATTTTTCCTTCTTTCTTTGCCCTTTTCTCTTTTCTGTCATGGATGAGTGCTTTCCACTCACTCTTTGGAACTATGAGAGGACGCTCGTATCTAGGGTTAAATTGAAATTGCTTCCTATAGGTGTCCCTGGTATATTTCAAATATTTGCCGGCTACCCGAGCCACCGCTGTTCTGTCAAATGTGCCGACTCCAAAAAGGGCTTCTAGATAATCTAGAAGTTCTTTTTTCAGGTTGGAATTCTGGGAATTCCACCCTGTGCGTATGGTTGGGCCAAAAATTACCAACGCATGGCTCTCCAAAAACTTGTAGAACTCATTGTTTCCTACACAGAAAAAAAAGATATTATCATTAATTTAAAAATAAAAATCATGATAAATATGTTTTAGATAGAGTACATGAAATAGTTAAAATATTAAAATTTACCTGGGAGTTGTACGTGCTTTATAGGTACACCTTCATCGTTCACCAACAATGTGCCATTAATGTTCCCTATGGAGCTGACACGTGTAGCTCCAGGAAACGCAATAATGTAGTTGGCCATATCAGCCTCATCACTGCCAACACGTGTAGCGGTTGGCTGGGTGTCTGCTTGGGCAGGGTGTGTTTCTTGGCTAGCACCTAAAGGAGTAGAAGATGTATGAGAGGGTTGCTGGGCAATCTCTTTCCCTTGTGTCCCACTACCACCAACACCAGGTTCAACAAGTGCCAGAAAACACTACATACAAAAGAACTTTTTGTTAGTTTAGTCAATGTAAAAATTAAAAATCAAACTATCACAATTCATCTCATGCAGAACAAAAAAAATATCCTTTTGAATTTTTATTATTACTTGATATCTTGCTAGCTGGTTCATAAGATGTTTTATCCTCTCTTCTGTTTCAGGTGTTTGAGGCGTGTCTATCAAAGTATTAAATTCCGACCTTGCATGTTGTGCCCTTTTTTGCAACAAGAACACTGGAGATAGGGATGAAGAAAGTTCTTCCTCAAAGAGGGAATCATCAGGCGTACCATGGCTAGGTGTCTGCATATTTGAACAAAATTAATATTATTTCAATTATGTAAATAACTAAAATACCTGAAGATAGAGCAATGCTGGCACTTTACATGTTCTTCCGCTGGCCTCTTTCGCGATCATCTTGTCTCGAGGTTGTTCCTGTATTGCCCTGATCAATATGCCACATTGCAATAAAATTATAAATGTAAAAAATTGAAACCAATATCTAACTTGTAAACACAAAATGAAAACTGAAATAATTTCTAATAAGACACCGAAAGACAGAGTTAGAGTTTCAAATATGCCTTGCATTGAATTCAGTCCTGGAAACATGTCATTGCACATTAAGGCACCCAAACAAGAGACGAGTTGACAATGAAGACCTTATTGAATATATTGTTGGAGCAACTTCTAGTAAACTTGTTGTGAAGACCTTGAGGAAATTTTTGGAGCAACATTGTTGAAGTTGATGGTATAGCATTGTTGGAGACGATCTTGAAGGGCCTTGAAGTGAAGCTTTTGGAGCAACTATTGAAAAATCCTTAGAGCATTTTAGTAAGGCACTTTCTATCTTCCATCACCTTTTTCCTTTCAATACCCTTTAAACGATTTTGTTGATATTTAATGTTTGAAATCACGTTATAATTCCTTGATTATATGTGTTTGGGGACTTTCCCTTTGAAATTACCCAAAAATACCCTGGAAATTTTATCTTCAGGATGCATGTCTGATCCTATTGTTCAATATTTTGATTGATAGTAGTAAACATAGAGAGTTAGGGGGCTCTTGACTTGGTTTGGTTGGGCCATTAGATCCCTAACATCTACTAGGGAGAACCTCCCTTGAGTTGGAGGAGAGCTAGCCCGAAGTGAAAAGAGGTTGGTGAGGTGACAATAGGGCTATTGAATTACACATGGTATCACACTTTAGCTTTAGGACTTTATCTTGAGAAGTGCGAGATTTTTCTATATCAATTCTAAAATTGTTTACAACACTATTGTTAAGAACTAATAAGAAGTGATGTTGAGGGGTTTTTAGGTATAAGAAACAATACCATTTAAAAACTAGGGTTCTCAGTCCTTGGCATTCCTTCACCTGGGCCTAGGGGCACACTAGAATAATTTCACACTAAACCATGCAAACTTAAAAGTAACTTAACGGATCCATAAAGTAATAATAATCATAATTCCTAATTTCCTATTGTATGATATGATGCAAATTATTCAAACATGAAGCAATGAAGACATGCAATGTCTGAATTTCAAGATTGATGAACCAATACAAGAAGTTAGCAACTACAACTTTGATTCAATACTCTGTGTCCTAACTCCAGGAAGGAATCTAGTTTGTAGTACAGAACATGCATCGTGTATTATCAATTCTTAATTGACAACAACTAAAGGACATCTACCTCATCAATTCCTTCCCATTTTGTGTTTTTATGTTATATTCCTTATAAAAGTGTCAAAATTCTCTCAAAGTAAGCAACCACTGAATAAAATAAAAAATAGTTGAGATATGATTGAGAAATGGTCATTTATTTCTTGAAAGGATCTTCACAATTTCTTTGGTTGTTTTCATCTCAAGAAACAAGAAATGACCTAAGAAACTATCGTGATGTAATATAAGAAACAACACGGTGCAATGGCCATTTTCAAAGCCAAATGATGTCCATTGAGGACATGGCCTTTATTTGGTTCCTATTTCATAGGAGTTTCGGGTAGAAATGGAACTTTGTTGTACCATTTCCAGTAGTAAAAAAGGAAAACCTTCTTTTTCCATGGGAAATAATTTACCTTTCCTTTTTCAAGATAATCTAAGTCACAAAAAATATGAACTATACTGCACACATTCTTGGATAATGTGAAAGTGGAAAAGGAATACCCTACACAAGTGATGCACACATGTACATTTGAACGCTAATAGATTTTTGTAGTTGAAATGTAATGCTTGTTTTCATTTAAATGTAGGGTTTTTAAAGTAGGGAGAAATAATGGCTGCCAATTTAATAAGCGTTTCTTTGGGAAAAATTTAAATCTTGTATTGGGTGATGAAGATAATAGAGGGTATTGAATCTTGATTCTTGACATTGTGTTTAACTTGAATAACTCAAATGATTATAAATATCGATGGATGAGTTATTTTTTCAAGTATGTCACTCAAAACTCTTATGTCAAAGCATTTTATAAAACAGAAATTATTATATTTGGAGCATGACTATGCTTAATTGTTTTCTGCAGCTCTTCAGCCTGAATTATAATTTTTTTCTCAAGTGGAGCTATTGGTTATTGATGAAAGCATTTATGATTCCATTGCACATTGTAAAGCTATTGTAGAGCCATATTTAGTGTTCTGTGCTCTATCTCTGTAAATGGGTAATAATTATCGACTGGAAGCCAACCACGGAGTCCGCACCTTTTTGCTGTCGTCGGTTTCCATCGACGGTGATGATGAAAAGTATTAACCCTATATATCGTTGACCTATATCTGTATAGAAATGATCTCAACATTGACCTTGATATGGTTGTGTGGATGTGACCTTTGGTGTCATCGAGAAAATCCCCAAATACGGAGAACTAAATCTCATCCTTTCGATACGGAGGTACTACCCTTGTGATAAAGTTGATGACTTTCGATCTCCCCTTCTCTACCACTTTGCACTTCACCTTCAATATAGATCAGACCAAGGGCAATTCGTTACTGGGTGTTGAGATGGATGAGTTTGTCGAACTGAAATCCATAGCTTAAACTTCATGAAACTGGTGGAGTCAAATTCATGCAAGCACAAACACATCTTACACATCCTCTTTGAAACTCATATGAAAGAACATTGGAAGACATCTAGAGAGAACCCTACAGCCTAACACAATCCAATGGGATTGACCAAAAAAACCCAAATAGAGTCAACCCTACTATAGGAGGAAGGGCCTGCAGTAAGAACTTACCATTTTGCAAGAGCTGAGGGTGAATGTTGTTCTGTAAGAGCTGAGGTCGAATGCTATTCTGCAAGAGCTGAGGGCGAATGCAGGGCAAATGCTGTTCTGCAAGAGCTGAGGGCGAATGTTGTTCTGCAAGAGCTGAGGGCGAATGTTGTTTTGCAAGAGCTAAGGGAAAATGCTAAGGGCGAATGCTGTTCTGCAAGAGCTGAGGGCGAATGCTGAGGGCGAATGATGTTCTGTAAGAGCTGAGGGCGAATCCTGAGGGCGAATGTTGTTCTGCAAGAGAAGAGGGCGAATGCGCGCATGATATTAGACGCTAATGTAGTTTTTAATAAAATCATTTTTATGTAGCGCACATATAAGTTTCATATTTTTATGTAGCATGCATATAACTGTCGTTATACCAATGGCAGACAAAGCGTCTCTATTGTGACGGATGCCTCCAAACGTCGCAATTGCGACACTTAGACATTGTGTCGCACTTGCGACGTTTGGAGGCAGTCGTCGCAATAGCGACGCTTTGGGGCATAGTGTCACAATTGCGATGTCTTCCTCCAAACGTCGTAATTGTGACACTTTGTCTAAGTGTCGATATTGCAACACTTTTCTCTAAACGTCAGTATAGCGATAGTTTCGGGCGGGATTGAAAAAATTTGGGGAAATTTCCAACATTTGGTCAAAAGCGTCGGAACCAAGTGTCGGAATTTCCCCCAAATGTACTAGTGTGTGGATGAGTTGTTGAGGGTCTTGCAAATTGATTTCATAGTAATAATATTGGGCCTGCTCCTGTATGCTTGCATTTATCAGAAGCAATTATTGGAGATTTGTATAGACTCCGCAGGAGAGAAATATGCCATGGAAGTTGTAAAATTCCTTGACGTATGTTGACAGGTTTTCAGACTCGACGACTATGTTTATCTTCAGCCCCAACAAGTACGGGATTTAAGGTTCTATGTTTTAAAATTTCTTGATCTTGTTAGGGTTTGTAATTTCTTTTTCTTGATAGGGTTTCTAAATTTTATTTCTGCATTGTAGATGTCAATAATTATGGAGAACATCTTGACGCTCCTCACAGAGAAGAGCTGGTCGAGATGGAGAAGCATAACTTTATATGGGGCGTTCTTTGAGGCAACTTTATACCACTTGAAAATTGCTTGTACACAATTTAGGTTGATGTCATTCTTTTTTGACAATAATTATTCTTTTGTGAGATGAACATTGGCATAAAAATTCAAATCTTCAAAGCCGCATGCAATAATGGATCGATTCCCAGCATCCTCCCTCATTTACTAGGAAATCCCAATCCCAAGTTTGAATATATTTATCTTTCTCCTTCCCTAGAAATTAAAATTCTTGTGCCAACCTCTGTTAGCATGGTCGGGTCATTGTTCAATATGTCTACGTGCTTGAGTCATTGTTAGATGTGTAACCTATTTTTCACTCTTTTAGTATTGTATTTTTAAGGCTCTCGGTCAATGTTGATTGCATTGTTGGCGTGACATTTATAATGTGTTAAAAGGTAATTGTATGTTATTTATATTTTTTTAAAGAAAATTTATGTACTGATTTCCATGTAAACCTAGACAGTTATGATTGAAATAACTGAGCAATTGATGCATATAGCATATGCATCGATTCATAGAAGTTGCATGCACGATATTCTTATTTGCCCATCACCGACTTGCACCTCTTGCATCTTTGTCAAAGTGAGGTTGGTTGGTGATTACAACTCAAATATTTTTTAATTTAGTTGATAATAATATTATTATTTTATTTTATTTTTTTAATTATGTTTTTAAATTTAATTAAATAATTAATATTAATGTAAAAAAATTAATTTATATATCTCAATGGCAATATCCTAGTTGAGGCTTTATGTTGATGCCAAGCATACATGTTGAAAATTGAGAACATCATAAGAATACATGCTCTTTCCTCCTATTAGGTTAGCTACATTTGTACAATGAAAAGGCTTGTCCCTCTTAGTCATAATATGGAAATATATAGGGTTGCATAACTATCTACCATATATTTAACATAATGTCACTTTTTTAGTTATTGTTTAAAGAAAAATAATCGAACTTAACTAAGTCATACCAAATAATTATTAAGATCATTATTAATATTAATATTAACATTAATTTTAATATCTTAATATTGATATTAATATTAACATTAAAGTTAATATTTAAATTAATTTAAATATTAATATTAATATTAAAATGTTAATATTAACATTTTAACATTAATTTAAACATTAACATTAATTTTAATATTAATATTAAATTTTAATTTTAGCGTTAATGTTAATTAATATCAATATCAATATTGTCCATGGGGTCTTGGATAGATGGTGATTGACGGTGATTAGGTACTCTTTTAAGACACTCCTTGATCTGAAGTCACCGTGATTGGGTACTCTTTTAAGACACTCCTTGATGTGAAGTAACCGGTTCAATTCTCCACCCCGGTCAGGGTGAGACATGATAGATGAAGATATAGTCCTGCCAAGCTTACAAAAAAAAATATTAATATTAATATTAATAAATAAAATTAATTAAACTTAAAATTTAATATTAATATTAATATTAATAAAATTAAAGTTTAAATTAATATTAACATTAAAATTAAATTTTAATATTAGTATTAAACTTAAAGTTTAATATCAATATTAAAGTTAAAGTCTAACATTAATAGTAAAGTTAAAGTTTAACATTAATATTAAACGTTAACATTAATAATTAATATTAAAATTAATGAAAATTAAAGTTTAAATATATAATTTAAAGTCTAAATATAAATATAAATTTTTTAAAGATCTATTTTATTTCAAGAGAAAGAGATGTTCGTATTTTTAAGAATAGATATACTATATGTAACAGTTGTGGACTTGAAATATAACGTAAGAATGAGTTTCCTATAAGAACATATGAAAGGAAGAGAAAGATTATTGAATTAATGCATTATTGTTTGTGTGGGCGAATAAGGGTGAGCCTTTTATTTTCTTATTTTCGTTTACGATAGAACAAGATATGTTTGGATTTAATTCACGAGAAAGAAAAATGGTCAACCATGTTCAATATTTGTCGCGTTGTGACAAATGTTGTCTTAATATGAAAATAAATCATGATCCAACGTCGATTTGTGACAAAGATTGTCTCAATATGAAAATCAATCAAGGTCAACCTCCATGGTCATTCATGGGAAACCGTGGTAAATCATGGTCAATAAGAAAATCAACCATGCTCAATTATGGTTAATCCAACCATGCTCAATTATGATCAATCATGGTCAACCATGTTTTTTTTTATGGTTTATATTATTTATCTTAGAGTTTATATACCTTGGATTTACAATATTAATCCCTCCGGTTCAATATTATTCCATTCCATTTTTAGTATTTATCCTCTAAGTTTATTTCCCTTATTTTATAATATAACTCTCTTGGGTTTATAATCCATGGGGTTTATAATATACATTCCAATTATGGTCCAACCATGGTCAACCATGAAAATAAATCATGGTCAACCATGGTCCAACGTCACGTTGTGACAAGGATTGAGTGAATATGGAAATCACCATGGTTAGCAATTGTCAACCATGTTTATTTTAGTATTTACAATATTTATCTTAGGATTTATAAACCTTAGGTTTATAAGTTTTATCCCTTGGGTTTATAATATCTATCCCTTTAGTTTATTAATCTAAGGGTTCATATTCCTAGGGCTTAATAATTTTCTTTTAGTTTTATATTCCCTTGGGTTTTTAGTATTGATCCCTAGGGTTTATTATTCCCTTGCATTTATAATATCCATCATGGTCAACTATGATCAACCATGGTGAATCATGGTCAACAATTTCCTACCATATTTTATAAATTCAATCATGGTCAACCGTGGTCCAATGTCGCACTGTGACAATAATTGTCTAAATTTGAAAATCAATCATGGTCAACCATGGTCGAATGTCGCATTGTCACAAAGATTCTCTTTATTTTGAAAATCAATCATGGTCAACCATGGTCCAACTTCACATTGTGACAAGGATTGTCTCAATATGAAAAATCAACCATGGTCAACCATGTTTATTTTATTGTTTATAATATTTATCTTAGGGTTTATATACTTTTTCTTTATAATAATATTTCTTTGGGTTTAATATTATTCAACCATGGTTAACCATCTTTTATCAAATCAATTATGGTCAATCATGGTCAAATGTCGCATTGTGACAAAGATTGTCTCAATATGGAAATCAATCATTGTCCGAACCTTGGTCCAACGTCACAATATGACAAAGATTGTCTCAATATGATAATCATGGTCAATCATGGTCACACATGGCCAAGAATTGTTAACCATGTTCTATAAGTTAAACATGGTCAACCACGGTCAATCATGGTCAACCTTGTGTAGCATGGTCAACCATGTTTTATAGAGTCAAACATGGTCAATCATTATCAACCTAGCTTATCTATGGTCAATCATGGTCAACCATGGTTATCTATCAACAACCATATTTTATAAAGTCAAACATGTTTTATTTTAAAATGATAATAATAATAATATTTATAATAATAATTTTTTTAATAGTTTTTTCTAATATTATTTTTAATTGTATATTTAATATTTTTCATTCATTACTTAATTATTATTATTATTATTTTAAATTAGATTAAATAATTGAATTAATTATTCTATATTAAATTAAATCATTATTAATATTATGTTTAAACTATTAATTAATTAAAATTATTAATAATAATATTATTTTTATTTTTATTATTTAATTAATTTATTGAATATTTTTAATTATTTAATATTCTAATCAATTAAAAAAAATTATTACCAAAAAAAATTATTCATAAAGATTATTACTAAATAGTTATTATTATTTAAATTATGGTTATTAATTAATATTATTACTATTATCAATTAATAATACTATTAAATAATTAACAACAATAGTAATATATAATAATTAATAATATATTGAATTAACTCATATTAATAATAAAAAAATTATTTAATTAATTAAATAATTAAATAATTCTACCTAACTTCTTACTACTACTATTATTATTATTATTATTTTGTAATAATAATAAAAATTTATGATAAGTTTTTTTTAATATTATAATTATTTTTTATTATATATTTATTAATATGATTTTAATATTAGTATATTTTTTATGATAATAATATTATTATTATATATTTAACAATATCAATGTTTATTATTTATTTATTTAATAATAATAATAATAATAATAATTAATTAATTAATTTGTGATAATAATAAATTAATAATAATTAATATAAATTAATCACTATTATTATTTTTAATGATAATAATAATTTATTGTATTAATTATTTTTATATTATTATTATTTTTATTATTAAATATTTATTAATATGAATTTAATATATATATATATATATATATATATATATATATATATTCTAAATAAGACTAATTCTATTAAGAAAAAACATATAGAACAATCAAATCTTGCAAGCAAGCGAAGCTGAAAAGCAGGGGAGTCGGAAGTGATAGACTATCATCCTCGTTCCCAAATAACAACCATGAAATGAGCAAAAAGATAACAAGGATAACAAAAAATAGAGAGTTGGAAAAAGGTATCTACCTAGAATGGGTGGACACTACCAAACGACATTTTTTCCCTTTTTTCTTACTGACTTTAACCTAGTCATGGGTACTTGGCTGGGCAGGAACCAATTGTAGACTATTCTGCATTGAGGGAGGATTCTCCTTATTTGAATCGGAGGAAGAAGACACATGAGTGCGTTTCTGAGAGATCGAAGGGGCAGAGGGATCCTCAGGGCTGGTTGAGGGTGTGTCCTTCAGAGTCTCAACAATCTCCCCCTCTGCTTCAATTCCTCCTCATCCGAGCTGGAGGAATCAGTGTCATCCATGGCGGGGGGGGGGGGGATCACATGGTTTCCAGCTCTTGGATTTGGGTTTGCGATTGAGATTCTTCTTTTTGTCGAGGAACTTGGCGCATGTGTTTTGGAGATGCCCCGTCTAATGACAATGGAGACATCGGAAGGTAGTATTCTCATAGTCCAAGGTTTGTGTCCAATGGAAGTCCCCAATTTTGAGGTTGATATGATCCGGCAGCCCTTTTCTAATGTCTATTTCCGCACATATTTTGTCGAAGGTGTAGATTCCTTTCTCCCTTGTTGAGGTATCTGTAGTGAGGAAACGACCTAAGGTATCCCCAATCCCTAGGAAAACAGAGTAGTGCCATAGATGTGCCGGAAGGTTCAGGAGCATGACCCAAATGGGAAGCTTGGCGATGACAGCTGTAGAGGGGTCAAATTCTGGAAACCAAGGGGTGAGGAAAAGCCCAGCTGATCCCCAGAACCAAGGGCCTCCCATTAAGGCTTTCTGGTAGTCTTCATTGAAGGCAAAAGACATAATGAAGAAGCCTTTCGAGCATAAGAAGACCTTGCTGTTATTAGTCCAGTTGTAGTGGATCCACTGGTATAGATCTGATGTTCGAGGCCATAGGCCGTTAAATCTGCAGATGATCGTAGTTTCTGCAAATGTCTAGTATTGATCGTCAAGCGTTGGATGAGAGATTTTGATAGAAGGGATTTCCTCCATTTTATCCACCAAAAACGGCTTGGGAGCCACAGTTGGTTGAGTAGATTTCGTAGAAGGCTATGCATGGACTGCATCTTTGTAAGAGAATGCAGGAGTAGAGTTGGTCTGCCCTAATGCCCCTCCTCTTAGAGGTAGGGTAAACACAATAGAAGCATCTCTTTGAATACAGTAAAAGGAGAGGGGAAGAGGGTCCTCTAGCTGTTTACCTTTATACAACAATCTCTGGAGAGAGGAGGGAATTCCCAGCCGGAGTTCAAGGTCGCGTGAAAGATCCTGCACTAGATCCGTTGCACGCACCCATTGCAGCATTGTTTTGCCTGAGAGGAGTGAGATTTGGATATGAAATGCAGAGGGAAAGTGTTCTGAAATCCCCTGCTCCCCCAATCTGGATTTTAACTAAAATGTGCTTAAGATTTGTATATCCAGATTCGCCAGTCTTTGGGCATTAACCGAGGCTAGATGAAGAGCACAGTCGCAGTCGTTGTATTCTTTCGGCTTTGGTACCTCTACAGACTGATCTGGCAGGTCCGAGAAGCAGATCTGCTGCTTGCTTGCGGCAGAGGTAGAGTCTGTGGGATCACCTGAGTGGATCTCATTTTCCTTGTGGGCATGTTTTTCTGATAGGAGAAAAGTGCCCCTGGTACTGATGCTAGTTGCCTCTTTGCTGTGGATAAGGGCATTAACTTGAGTTGTCTCCGTCGCGGCTAAAGCACTAGTGATTTCGACCAATTCCTTGCCCTTATCATTGTTGGCAGCTGCCCGGAGAGGAGGAGCATGGCACCAGAACTGGGCCTCATCTAAAACTCTCGTGGCAACTATGATGGCGGCAGCTACAGAGCTATCTGAAGCAGTTGCAGGAAATGTAGCCACATAGTCAGCATCAACATCTTTGTCGAGGAAAACCCTTAAGAATCGCAAAAGGAATGAGTCGTCTCGAGCCAAGATCCAACCCAGTTCCTCTTCACTGTCATTACAAATTTGGATAAGGAGGAGCTCGTACCATTGCCGAATCTTACTACCCTACAGTATCAAGTCTGCAACCAGGTTCTTGAACGGAAGGAAACCAGCTCTCTGAACCATTTTTAAGAAACTAAGAATTATTAAAGATATAGAAGAGATTAATATGATTTTAATATTATGATTAATATTAGATTTATTTTATTTATGTCAAACATATTTATTATTATTATTATTAATTATAATTGAAATACAATAATATTAGTATATTTTTTATTATAATAATAATATTATATATTTAACAGTATCCATATTAATATTAAGTATGTATTATTAATGTTTATTCTAGTAATTAATTTAACTAATGTGGTTGTCTATGTGATTGATATATGATCACATTTATTAATATAGTTGTGTTAGTCCATATATCCAAAAAAACCTATATCTACAAGTTGAGATAGATAAACATATAAGTTAAATAAGGAGATAGATATAAAATAAACTCAAAATCATAATAATTAAAATGAATGATAGATAATAAGATGCAAGAAAATAAAAAGATTAATAAATTTGTATGATATAATAATAATAATATTTTAATTTTTTTATAATTTTATATATATATATATGATTGGATAAAAAATTTAATTATATTTAAAATTTATAAATAATATTGAAATTTTACAAACAAATAATTTAGTGATATATATCGTTAAAAAAAAAAACCATTTTTAAATAACAAATTATCTAACTCTATCAATCTGCAGTCCGAATATAGAAAATATGTGGTTAATTAATAACTTTAATTCCAGCGCTAGTTAGCACGCCAATAATGGAATGTAATATAAGCGCATGGAAATCTTAAAATATCCACTTCCGAGTACTCCATTTATAACATGATAGGTGTAAAACAAGGACCCCATTTCTGGGGAAAACAAATGAAATCAACCTCACTTTTAAATTTCAATTTAATGTAATTCATCAGTAATCCCAGAGACTAGGTGGGAAATAATTTATGAACAAACATTTCAGTCCAGTTGATACTGGTCTAGGGTATTTTAATATTAATTGTAGTTAATTTTCTTGTATTTTACGTGCTTGTACGTTTAAATTTATTAGTCAAAAAATAGTTTAAGCTAATTATTTTTATACAGTACATCAAATGAGTGCTTAATCTTAAATTTCAATCACAATCAAAATTGATATTTTGTGTCTTATATCGAATTCGGCGTTTAATCTCAAATTTTCTATTGCAAATGATTTCCGTTCATATTTAATGAACTACAATGACCAGAAACTACTCATGATTTGGGAGTGAAGTTGTAACAAATTTTCATTTAATTTTCGTCGCAGGAATTAAATTTCAATCATCGGTTGCACGGGAATTGTATTCGAACCCTAGGAGGGAAATTTAACTGTGTCGTGGACTCTAAATTAGCTAATGCTCACTGAACGATTAAAACAAATAGCATATGAATTCGATAAACTGAATCGAAGTCTCGGAGGTGAGAATGTTGAATATACCTCCTTCTCTTTTCGATATTCCCAGCCAATGACGTCTTACAAGGACTGCGTTCAATTCTTACGGTAGACATCTGCAGGTGCTATGCTTTCTGGTTCTCAGCATGTGTTTCTGTTGTTCAATCTTCAGGCAGAAGCAGACAGGTATAAGATTGCCACCTGGTCCACCCGGGTGGCCCGTTTTGAGCAACCTCATTCACATCCGCGTTCAGTGAAGCCATTTATGTGCGTCGTGGAAAGACTCCGGGAGCAGTATGGACCCATTTTCACGCTCCAGATGGCCCAACGGACTGTCATTGTAGTTGCATATTTATGATTGGGTTAATGTTAATGTTACATTTTTGTTATACGGATATATGTAGGTAAGAATTTATTTTTAATTGGTTGGTTTATGGAGCGATTAATCCATATTTAGTTATAGGTGGTGAAATTTTATAAGAAAATGTTTCTATTTATTTATTTTTTCCCCTTTTTACAAAGAAAAAAACACATTATTTTATATTAATAAAATGGTTAGAAAGTTAGAATTTAGTATCTCACTAGGTAAAAACATCACAAAGCCATTTTATATTAATAAAATAGAGAGTAGTTACAAACCTAGAATTTAGTATTCGATTCCCTAAAGACATCACAGATTTAGTATCCCATTTTATAAAAACATGACAGAGAGCAGAAAAATGGTTAAGGAATTACATCAAAAATATCTTGTTACAAAAAATTCCCAAAAACAACCAACATAAAAATCCCAAGAACAACTGCTATAACAGAAAGGAAAACCGAAACTAAAAGTAAATCCAATTCAACAAGGCTATTGTATCAATACAATACCAACTCCACATCCAAAATCCGTTAAAAAAGAACCCATTCAAAGCAGGTTATTCCTAAAAATTTCTTAAATATATACTATATTTCTAAGAGTTTAGGCACTGGAATGAAATATTACTAATTAATTCGTTTCTAGAGCTTGAAATCAGTTGCAACTTTAAGAAATGGAAATTAGGATCGAATTTCGAGTATCAAAAACTTTGGATTAAAATTCAATTTTTTATTTCTATAAATATAATAATAAATTGCTTTTTTATTGATCGGCATTAACTAAATATATTATTGATTTTTATTGTATTTGAGTAATACTATTTACTTTTAATATTATATCTATGTATTTTGTTCTCGTGTATATATATATATATATATATAGATAACTATTTTGCAGATAAACTTTATGGATACTGAAATTTTATTATTTTGTTAAATATATTCATATGACAATTAATAGAATTATAGTTTTGGAGATTTTAATACATCATGAAATTGATAATTAATAATATTTCAAATAGACTTTAATATATTGCTCATGTACATCCATTTTTAATTCTAATTTTTTGAGTTATAAATTTCTTTTAAAATGAAAAATTTGATAACAAATTTACATTTCAAAAAATATCACCCCTCTACTAGATCTACATTGATTTATCAATTTCACGTTGAGCATGAAAAGAATAAGACATATTGAATCTTTTTGAGCACTTGAATTTAAATTACATAGCCAAATATTCTATTACAATAAATCTTTACTAATTTTATACAACGTCAATGTAGAATAGTTAAATTATCTCCAATGTTTTCACAATAATAAATTTTTAATTTCAATTGCTTTGCATGGTATATATTTAATTAATATTAAAATATTTTACTCATTAGGAATATTACATTATTTATTTTATAGTCCATATTGCTGACATTAAAATGTCTTTCTTATTATTAATATATTTTAAATACATTTATCTTTTGGAATAAGACATTTTCTCTCCATACATAAATGCTATTGAAATATTTTATTTAACCGTGTATATTGAAATGTCATGTTTATTATTTATGTTTCTTTTCTATTAACATTTTCTTTATACCTCACTTGTCAATTTCTTAATGAGAATAGAATGATTTACACACCTCCTTTAAAAAAATTTAAATTTTAAATTTTAAATTATTATTTCTCTTTACACACATATATATCCAAGGAAAAAATCAAACTTTTTATTAAGATATAAAAAGTTACATAGTATGTGCACTTAAGCATTCCATATGAAATAGTTGATCACCCATGAAGGTAACAGACCAAATTGTCTGAAAACATCAAAAAATGTGATTAAACAGTCCATACACAAAAGCACCATAAATAGTGACAGATAGAAAAAACCATAATATTGACCTCCCCATTGAGGAAAACAACCCATAATACCACAAAAAGAAAATTATAGTCTTGAGAAACCAAAAACTGAAATACCGAGTAGTAGTAGTAATATATAGTGTTCCAATATATACATCGAGTGTCCAACACACAGAAAATTCCATCCATAGTTTTAATTATACTCCACACGTCCAAATCCTGTTGAGAGCCCCCCATAGATAACAAGTCAAGCAAGGAGTTATGTTCCCTGTAAACGTGGCATACATTAATATGATCAAAAGATAACTTTAAATTATTTCTTCAAGGATGGGAACCAAAATATAATTTTGACATCTCTGTGCATTGTTGAACCAATCTATGGCATTCATAGAGTCTCCAAAGACTTGAATAGATCAAATTCCCAAATAAGTGAGCCAGCATAAAAAAAGTTTTAATGTAAAGTAGTTCTGCAAAATTGTTTATGCCTATACTAATGCCCATTGATGATTTTATATATATGTCGTTATTTGGGTGAATAACCATACTGAATGACATCTGTTTTGAGCATATGATGCCCCATCAAAGAAGTCCCATCGAATGCCATGATTAATATGTTTGGTGTTGATATTTTTGATGCAATTTATATGTTTAGTAGTTGGGAGCAGAGAAAAAATCGAAGCACATTTAGTTGTGATCACATAAGGAGAAGTGGAGGTTTCCTTAAAAATACCCTTGTTTCTTGCAAGCCATACTCCCCATGATATGATCAAGGGGATATTTCTGAAATTTTCTTCTGAAGTAGTAAGCCATCAGCCCTGCCAAGCATCCACACAACTAACCCCATTCCATCTTGAGTTGGTCCCTGATCGTGATAGAGTGTGTTCCCAAATTTTTGATAGAAACGATAATTGAGGAATAAATGCACAACAAATTCTCCTGCATCCTTCCAAAGGATACATTGACCTAGCCCATGCATATTCTGTTTTTGTAAAATGACCCATGTTGGTACTTTGTTTCTTAAGATGCACCAGAAGAATAATCCTATTTTGGTCGGACTACTCAACTTCCATATATGCTTATTCCACGGGGCATGTTCACCCCAACCCCTTCTCTTCATCAAGTAATTATAATCGAACTTTGGAGAGTAAAATCTCGACTGAGCATGAATCCAACAAAGAGTATCTAGGGAGTATTTTATCCCAACCTTTGAAATATGGAGCTCTTGTAGATATATATTCCATTCCCTCCACCATTGGTGCTCAATCTGGATCTCCCTTGTCGATTTCCGCCCGTGTTTCCAAACAATAGTTGACTCCATCTTTGCAATCTGATTTAAAAATAAAATCCCTTTTGAATTTAAAACCTCCAACATTCCTCTTGACAGGAGAAAAGTCTCATTACATCCCACTCATGGGTCCAATCATATTCTACATTTTACCCCGTTGCCAACCTGCCAAGCCAAAATTTCTTCCACAATATTAATGGATACAATAGTAGCCTTCTAGATGACAGAATTAGTCGTGGAGGTTTTCCATGTCATTTGATTGCAACCATCTAAGGAGTTTGGATCGATTTACTTCCATTTTACTACAATTGTTCAGAAATTGTCTTCAGTCAAGAGCCTCCACCCCAATTTTGCTGCTAGGGAGAAAGCAAAAAATCGAAGGTCCTTTATACTCCATCCTCCCCATTCCTTTGGCCTTTCAATTATATCCCACACCACCCATGGGATAACAACTTCCTCCTTTTTCCCAGCCCATACGAAATGACTGCATATTTTCTTGATCTTAAGAAGTATTCATTTTGGAACCCAAGATAGAGAGATCCAATACACTTGAATGGACATTAATGCATACTTAATGAGTACCAATATTCTTGCTCTAGAGAGCCACTTGTAGTTTTATAGGTTTATGTGATTCTCAATTTTTAACACAAGCCAAACCATTCTTGTTTTCTATATGAGTCTGGTTTCAGATAGAAACCCAAGTATTTGAGATAATCCCCCATAGGGTGGCAGTAAAAAGGGAGGAGAGTTGTAATCCTTTCAAGGTCATGCCCTAAATGACAACATAAATAATAGACGATTTATGATACTTTATGATCATACCAGTAGCCTTCAGAAACAGATCCAACAGAATTTTTAGCTAGGAATCTTCCTCCCTCTTCCTGTTGATAAAAAGAAGGATGTCATACATAAAGAGAAGATGTGTAATAAAAAAATTTGTAGCAACTTCTATATCTTTCAGGTCTCATCTTCTCTTTTCCAAAATAAGAAGTTGACTAAGAGCTTCAGTAGCGAGAAAGAAAAAAGGTGGGGATAGAAGACATCCTTTCCTGAGCCCTCTCTGACTCTGGAAGAAAGAAGAAGAAGCCCCATTTATAAGGACAACAAAAGACACATTTGTAATAAATCCCATTATCCAGTTAACACACACACACACACACACACATATATATAAAATTCAAGGAAAATATTAAAATTTTATATATATAAAGGAAGTTATGTTATTCAATTTCTATACTTTATATTTGTGTTTTTTTTGTAAAGTAAATTCTGTTATCACCAATCAAAATTTACGTGAATGATTGTAGAGTTATTTTTGGTATCTCCCTAAGGAGAACAAGCCATATCAAAAATTAAACTTGATGGGAAACATATATAACATAATTCTACTAGAGAATAATAGCTTAATCCTATTATTGCTAATCACTCAGACAAAAACTCCTATGGAAAAAAAAGAGAGAGAAGAAGATATGACAAAAATTCTAACATTAGGAAATTGTCTTAGGTTCAGAACTAGATACTGGTATTGGACTCACATGATCCCAAGGATTTCACAGATTCTCTAATGGAATACCAAAGTGTTGTTCACTATAGGCTACCCCCCAATCCATCTTATCTAATCTTCCATCATTTTTCCTCGTATGATTATGAAGCTGGTCCAATGTTTAGTGTTTATCGTGTCTCACCTCTTGACCATTCAGGATCACTCTTCCAAATAGGTATTTTACCATCTAGTAAATGTTCACTTCCTGCATATATTGACTCATTATAAACCTGGTTTATCCTAAGTCGGGGGCCCACAATTCCCATTTTTCTAGTCCTATTGTGTTTGAGAATTTCGCCTTTATATTCCAATTCTTCGTATCCAAGCTGAGTCAACTCGCCTTGAACCTACAGAGGAACTCGATCATGGTATTGGGCTACAAATTAGACATCCCTTTCTTGCATAGTGTGACACCCTTGGTGGACTTCCCCACAATTTTTGAAACTCTGAATTAAAGTAAATATATTCTTATGTAATGGCCTAAAGAGTGGGGCCATGGATGCATGATCTATGGAAGAAGATGAAAAATAAGGTTGTTTGGAGCTAGTTGGCACCTTTTTTAAAAAAATAGAGGAAGCTTCCAAGAGGAGAATGAAGAGACACCCTTGAGAAAAATAAAAAAGGAATTGCACAACAATGAAAGGGTTGGACATTTTCTTGGTGGAGCACATGAGGAGCACTAGAAAGGATTATAATATAAGGGAGTGAAATTCCATAAAAAGAGAAATTGTGACGAAGATGAGTTCAAAAAATCTTAAGGAGATGAGAATGAGTGTTTTCCAAGAATTCGCTAATAAACCACTCACGGTGCTTGCTAAGGGATGAGAAACCACATGTAGAAGGGTGCTAATTGAGAGAGATTTGACAAACTATCCAAGGTGCTTCTTTTTATGCTGATAAACCACTCTTAGAAGTGCTTTCCATAGTTATAAACCACCTAGTATTGTGAATTTATGTTGTGCTCTCCAAGATGATAAACCACCTAAACATATAAGTGATTCCTATCCTCGTTGAGCTAATTATGGCCTCAAGCTAAACTTACTAAATAAAAATCCCCTTAGATCATGGATCTGGCTCAGGGATGACCACTGCAAGTGATTCTCGCTGCAATGAGTCTCAAGTTGGGTGGAAAGTAGAAGTCCCACCTTCGGTTTGACCACCTTCCTTGTGGTAAATGAATGCATTTATTTGAGAGTTGTGAAGTTAGAGATTTTCCTTATGGAATTTAATGTAGTGACTTTGAAAAACATTACATGGTTTTAGGATACTGGTGCATGAAATTATTGGATGAAATGTTTGAATGTCCTGTGGCTTTTATGAAATTTTGTCATGCATGTGTAAGCTAAATGCCTATAATTTTTATTATGTTGCATGTGGATAGCATGTATTTGTTTAATGTATTGACTATAGTGTTGTGGAATTATTGAAGGATGTTAATATCCTATGTAGAAATTCTAAGAAATGGTTCATTTCCTATTTTAAATTATTATCTTGGATTTACCTATTTATTTGAGTATAAGAAATGGGAAAAAACCATGTTTTTGTATAACTCTTTATGTTAATGAAATTTTTATAATTGGTATTTATATGACTAGAGAAATATCAAGAGGGAGAGGGCGCTTATACATATTATACATACATAAAATACATATGCATGTATAGAACGAGTTAGGTCGGTGCCTTAATAGACCTTCCAAATTTAAGTAATGAGTTATGTATTTTTATAAATGTCTATGTATGCATACAAGTTGTGGTTCCCAATACCAAATCACAAGAGGGATAGCTTCGGGTATATATATATTTGATACAATCTAAGTCAACCTAGTGTTTGATAAGATCATGAAGGATAACATGATGTTATGTATGTTTATACATTATAAATGAAAAAATCCTTATAAGGTCAATAGGGTTAACGATATTATATGTGAGTTTTTGGGTAATTTAATTGACTCTTAAATTACTTGCATTTATATGTCAATCCGGGTATGTGAGCTTGAGAAGTACACTACACCGTATGTGCTAGGAGATTACCTTTCAACTTTTAAAAAATTAGATAATATATTTGAAAATGATGACAATAAAATGAAACTTATTTATGAAGATAACTAAGATGAGTATGCACATGTTTTTTTCCCACAAATTATAGAATTAAATAAATTCAAAAGAAACTAAGATAATGTTCAATATTTATTCTATGAGACAAAAAAAAATAAAATGAAATATTTTTATTCTATGGAAATTTGAAAGACAAAACTATTCTAAGATGCTTAAAAAGGAAATCTACACTACGAAAGCCTCTTTTATGAAATGTTGAAGCAAATTTATGTTGAATCTATTCTAAGAATTCTTGAAATAAAATTAATCCATTTTATAGACTTGAAATTAATCTAAAGAGAATTCTCAAAAAAGCAATGAACATAGCATAAGCTTATTGATGTGCGTACTCAAAATCACAGTTGATACTAAGCATAAAATAAATGTTTTTTTTTTTTGTTTTTTTTTTTTGTTAAGCACTCAACCTATGATAGAACAAAGAAAAATAAGTAGAGATCCTATTCAAAATAAAATATAAGAGCATATAAATGGAATGGAATTCAATCAATAATGCAAAGCAGAAATAATTCATTCAGAATGAAATACATCTATCTCTCACACATCCTCAAGGGGACCTCTTGGTGTGTATGAGTGGCTTAAAAATTAAGGTCTCAAGACTAGAATCACCAATCACATTAAAAATTGTGCCATAACAGAGATTACATTCATTAAAAAATAGATTTTTCTCTTCAATCAACAGAAAAAATTACAAATTAATATTCATCCTTGACATTTGATCCCTCCCCTCATCAAAGAGACTGTAATTTATAGATTTTTGAAGCAACAAGAAACTCATAATTTCATTGCATGAATCCTAGCCATGAGATATCAGTAAATTAGTTCGAAAATAAAATTAAATATATTTTGAAGGTTTCTAGGATAAAAGATTAGTCCATATCTGATAAAACTTATCTACTTGCCACAAATTTTGTAAAGAACAACTTGTTCCAATCCTTTTGGTGACTAGGCATTGACTGTGAAATTACTAAAATCTTTTTCTCACACAATCTGTAAAATATGGCTCCAAAGAACCCCAAAAATTTCTCAAATGGTAACAAATTTGAGAAAAATTATCATTGAGAACCTAATTAATCCCATGCTAAAAAAGTTCATTTTAAATTCATTTTCATTTTCTCAAAAAATGCATTTGAAATTGATCGGTCAAAACTGCAACATGTTTCCTTTGATTTATTGCAAGAGGTCCACACATGCAAGTTGTGTGGTTTTTGACCAATACAACTCCATATTGGAGCTTCTAGAAAGCAATTCCAAGTGTTGAGTTCCCTTCTAGAGTGGTGCTACTACCTTAACCATGTAGATAACTACGAAAATTGACTTTAAGTTGTAGAATCTTGAACTGGCCAAACTGTCATTCGTAAAACCAAGAAGAATTGTTCTTAATTCAATAAAAATAATGGAAATAATAATAATAAACCATATAAACATGAATTGGGGAATTTGGTTTGTTTAGGGAGAAATATGGTTAAACATGTTGAAAATGGGTGAATGGAATGATGTGAAAATGGATGGTTTTATCAACAAAATCATGACAAGTTGGAGGCCCAACAGTCTTGAATTTTATGCACATAATCCCTTAAAGATTTTTTCTGGGATGATGTTAGGTTAAGCTCATGAAGGATATGGAGATGTTATACTTATATTCATATAGGTATGTGTAGGAAAGAATGAGTTTTGAGGGATAGGCTTAATCCCATAGTCGAGAAGACTAAAATGTTGCAGGAAAGCGTTATGAATGAAGGCATATTTAGGACATATGTGCCCAAAAACAAATCAAGGTCGGAGATCGAACCTTGCTTGAACGACAGGGATTCAATAGTGGATTCCCCACCCCTCGCTAGTTTAGTAAGGGGGGCAGAGGGGGGGTGGGGGGTTGGTTCACATTAAATAATGGTAATCAGGTGGTTAGGTTGTATCATGGTCATTAAGCAGGGGAAATGGAACGATGTTATAAAACCACGATAATGGAACCACCCCCTATGACGTTGGTGGGGAAAGGGTGGTATTCGTATTTTCATCACATCCATTGAATTGTAAACCCACCACCATCAGTGGATAAGAGGGAGGGACCCATGGAGGGGCCTAAAGAAATTTCATATGGAAATTATAGGTATAGAAGGTAAGAAAAATACTAAGTATAAATATCTCATAATAATATTAATTCAGGTTGGACCGGAAGGTCGATATTCAAACCTAATCATGGGTTGGCTTTGGTCGAGGTTCTACCCTATTAAGGTTGGTTAATCGAATTGAGATTTCGATGAAATTGGGTTGGTTGGAAGAGTAAGGATTTCGTTGCAGTTGGGTCAGTAGGAAGAGTCAAAATTTCAATGCAGTCAAGTTGGGCTACCAGATCGTGGAATCGATAGTCGAGGTCCTAGCAAGGACAGAGGTTGGGAGATGGTGATACAGGAATTTTTTCACTACAACAAACAACCTCAAAAATTTTGCGTACATCTTGAAGTTTGGAGCCTCCTTTAGATCTTATGATCTGCCATCTCAAGTTTTTCATGTTCACTTCGTGATTAGTGGATGTTTTTATAATTCCTTAAGTCTTCTAATGCATTCGTAAGTGCACCCATTCTGAGAAATCATAACAATCAATGTTTATCCTTAAATACAGGCATTGCATAGTCCTTGGAGATAGTTATTGTGCAATACCTAGATATAGTGATTGTGCAGTTCCTAGTGGTATTAATTGTGCAACTCCTTATGATAATGATTGTGTGACACTTGGTGGTAGTGACTATGCAGTTCATAAAGGTAATTCTTGCAACCTTTGTTGACAATTAGTGCACAATTCTAGTCAACAATGAGAATCCAATTATTCAAGTTAGTCATTCTCTAACTATTGCATGTGTACTTGTAATGTTCCAAATTTTTCCTTCAATAAATTGGAACATTAATTTTGTCCATTTACACTTAGGAGATGAATAATTGGGTAAGGAGGCCCAATGACAATAAAAACATAGATAAAATCCCTCTAGTATGAAAAGGGATCAGCCATGGAACTAGATTTCACACCCTCATGTGTGAAAGGAGACTTTTGCAAAGAGGCTTGGTTAAGTTTGACCAAGTCAAACAACACAGGGTATGAGGTGGAAAGCACTACATAAGACAGTGCAGAGATGGAGGATGGAATATTCCTTTATGGAGGAAACCCTAATGGATGGGGCCCATGGAGAGAGAGCCTTCACTTTCTATATATGGAGAGGAGGAGAGCCATTGTTATTCATGCTTATGATTATTCATTTAATGTCTATTCAGACATTGTGCATTCTTTGTTGTTTAGCAAGAATTGCCGGGGAATTCCTGTTTAGGATTTACTCACCTTATTGAGAGGCCTCTTGAAGTTTTGTTCTTCATTCTCCACATCTCTTAGCTCAAGGCCAAAGCATCCTCCTCCAGGACAACATTATTATTGCAGTAGCATAACTCTGTGTTGCAGGGTGTTGCAGTGGAGACTCCACAACACCTCTTTCATCTCTTGTTTTTTAGAGAAAGAGTCTTTCCTTTCTTTGGGAGATCAGATTGGAAGCTTGAGAGCTGATTTGCATATCTTGGCACTTGGCCATAGTGTTCTATTCCACTCATTGCACAATCCCTCTTAGTGATTACGTTATTTTCATGGAGTATCTGTAGTGAGGGTTTGCAGATTTTTTGGAGGGTGAGGTCTCAAGTGTAAGGATCAGCCTTCCACTTTGGAGATCCATTGGAGAAGGTATAACTCAGATTTCTCATCATCTTCACCCTTCTCTATTCAATTCCATATTTGAGTTGCTGCTACTGCCCAACAACTCCGACATTTTTTCCATTTTGTGTATTTCAGCCAATCCCTTGGAGGATTGTTGTATTGTTGCTTTCAGGGGTTAGAGCTTTTCTCCCCCACTTTATTTGAGCCATATATTGTCATATATTTCAGTTATTATGTAATATGGAGTAGTATCTCTTATAAAATGCGTCCTCATAGCCTGGGTTTATGCAGAAATAACAGTGTTCTTCCATTTCCATGTACATGTATTGTTGAGGCTTGCATTGCCTTTCTTGAGAGGTTGTTTCCTCAAGACATTGTACTCTTTCTACTACTATAACATTATTTAATGGCTATCTACATCTTCTTGTCTCACATCTGATAAAATAACACTGTCTCTTCATGGTATGCTCATGTATTGTTGCAGCCCCATTCCTTGGGAAATTTCTGAAGGGAACTAGGTGTGGGAGGCTTGTCTCAACACCCTAGAAGGATTTATTTGACCCAAAATCTTGGATTTTGGTCTTAGACACATTGGTCTAAGGGATACAGGTCTTGGTATCAAATCCTACTACCTCCATTTCTGGAAAATGCATTTTCCATCCATGGATTGCTAGTTGTTCTGATTTGGGAACATTACAGTGGAATCATAGCAACTTTCTTGGCTCAGCCTGTGAGTCTAAGCCCAAGAAGATTATAATGTTGAAGAAGATGAGTTTCTTCTCATCTATTTTCATATCCAGAGGAGACCTCTCCAAGGAGGTTAGGATGATTGAAGAAGAAGAAGAGGAAGTACCATGTGCTTCCTATTCTCATCAAGAGGAATAAATTGAGCATGGAAGACACTTGGATCATCAAATTCTAAGTGACTACCTTGTTGAGTATAGATCTCAACCTAGATACTTCAAGGAGACTCTAGATTTTCCTCATTTCATCCAGTTGAAGGAAGAGAGGAGACCATGTAGCAAAAAAGAAATCAAAGGCAATAGATTTCTGTTGTCTACCTTTGATGGGTCATCTACTCTAAGAACTTGGGTGAAAGAGTTGGTGGAATTTTTCTTTCTACATCCTGTAATAGAGAAAGAAGTTGTTGAAATATCATCGCTGCACTTGGAAGGTGAATCCTATGATTGGTGGAGCATCAACTTGAGCCATGAAAGGGAGAAGACTTTTGAAAAGCTCATCCAAGGGTTGGTCAAAACCTTTGATGATGAAAGGGCAAAGGAAGGGGAGATCACACCACCACTTGAGGAGCCTTGTGATAACGCTGTCACACTCATGGAGGAGCAACCACATACATCAACAGTTGGAGCAGCCAACACTTTGGAGGAGGGAACTCTTGCAGCCCTACAAGAAGTTCCAAATGCACATCAAGGTATGAAAATATTTCCACAATCTATTGTTACCACAACTTCTTTTGAAAATTGTGGGGATTTTCTTTTGAATGACCAAAGGTCAAATCACACTACTACCATAGAGAAGCTTGGTTGCACTGTGCTATGCAACATGGAGATATTCAAGGGAGAAAACCATCATTCTCATGAGCCTTTTTTGGATTGCATATAACATTGGAGGTTGGGGTTTGAAGCCTTGAAGGATGATAGTAGACATCTTGGAGTAAGAAACCCTTTCTCCCTTCAAGATGACACTTTCTCAATGAGCTCCTCTTAGCTCAAAGAGGAAATTCTAGTTTCATATCCAAGACCTCATTGGTTTTGGAAGACTATTGATGAGAGGGAGGTATCAAGGAGAGATCTCATTATAGGTGCACTTCAACACACCATGGAGTGCAATGCTTTTCTTCCTTTCTCACAAGCGCAGATAGAAGATGGAGGACATCTTAGGATGGATAACATCTCTCATGCTTGTGTTGGACATTCCTTGAACCATACACATCATGACGGGAGGTTTTTTCCTACCACATATTTGTGTCTTGATAGGGTCTCATTGATCCTTGAGGAGCTTGCATTTCAAAATCCCATGAAGTGCAAAGACATGAATTTGATTTGGGAGGATGGTAGCCCTCATGGGAGGAGTACCAAGATGAAGAGAATAAGGAAGCATCCATAAGTGGTTGAGTGGATGTGGTTGATGAGCAAGGAGCTGGGAGGCTACTTGCAAATATATGATACTGGGCAGTGGGAGGCTTGGCTGCGCTGGTTACTCTTGAAAGAGTTTGGCTATCACTTGGAAAACACTCTTCCTAAGAGTAGGAGGATGGAAAAGAGATGGTAGGATACTTGCATCATTGAGCAACATAGAGTATGGGTGGATGCTGTTGATGTGATACTCATATCAATCATTGTGTCTTCATCACATGAGTTGTATGATGGAAGTACGGGGAGGTAGAAAAAGATTTTGTTGCTTAGGATGTTCTTGAGAGAGCAAGGGAATATTTTCTCTCACACTTTTCATGATGTTGCAGGAGGAGGAGATGGCATTATCTCCTTGGTATTTGATGATTTGGAAGCACTTCCAACTTGGGAGGTATTCCATAATTGTTGCAGCATTATTAGAGGAGTCTTTGACAAAGAGCATGTCAAAGAATAGAGCATTGTATTGACAGGAGCTTATTTGCATGAGCTCACAGCGCTGCCACTTTGGACCAGAGACTTATAGATGGGGTGTCCCCATGATCACTTCACATTGTATGCACTTGATGAACAAGGAAGAGATGATGATGATAGAGTAGTGGATAGAGGCATCTATCACTATGACATATTCTTCTTGACTTGGGTTTCCAAGCATGAGGGGGATTATCTTCTTGCAGCACATGGTTCATTATTCTTCATAGCATGCCTCAACACTATGGAGGAATCACTCATGGATCCATGTATCATATTACTTCAGGAATATGGTAAGAAGTTTGTTTTTACATTCATATACTTGCACACTCTTACCAATCTTATGCAATGCATTGCTTCACAAGAGGGCAAGCTTGTCACATTTCTCCATGAGCTTTATTGGGACAACCTATATGATGGAGGCAGCCATATCTTATGTGGCCTTGGGAAAATGTTTTATCATCACATGTATGTTCAGCTTATGCACTCTAACATGTATAATATGGAGACATGCATGATTAACCATGTAAAAAAGAAACATTTTGCCTTGAGCTTTTCTCAAGCAGCAGCTTGTAAAACTGCGATGTCACTACTGGGAAAGATGTTGGTACCTTCCTACATCACTTGAAACCTTAAGAATTTTCTTCATTTTGTTTCTTATCATGACTTTATTTGCTGATATGGATCATATTTGTATGAGAAGCATGATTATGAGAGAGGCACATGAGTTGGATGTGTCCTTGAGTGGGAATAATTATCACATTTTCTACACTACATGTTCTAATGGGAACATGGGAGGAGATATGGCCACTACTACTACATATGTGTTCTCTTTTGAGCTGGACCATGAACTTGATATTCATCCATTGTACAACCATGGGAAATTTTTTGGTCTTGTATTATTGTTATATTTAGCCATTTACTATTCCTTAGTAGATGTAATGGAATTTGTATGTCAGTTTCCATGTTCCTTTCTGAGATTGCAGTCGATGAAACTGTGTTGTATCCTTGTGAGACATTGTTTGTATCATGTATCATCATGTATAACATGACAAAATTCTCATTAGGATACTCTATGATGACCTTGTCTATTCATCATGGATGGTTTGTTTTAGGCCGGCTTGTTCTTCATTGTGGGAAAACTCTTTGGAGGATTTTTCTTCATTTTTGTCATTTGAGGAAATACTTTTGTGACCCAAGATCGGCACACTCTGCTTACCATAAGTGCGAGAAGGACGACTTGGGGTAGGCTATGATGCTTTCCATGTTCAGATTTTTAGCCCACCTTCATTTTCGGAGCTTGAGGTGGAAGGAGATTTTCAGGGGTTGCCATGTTGGGAGGTGACTCATTTTGTTTAGATGATTGATTGGGGATTGAGGATCCACATGGGGAAGATGTTCCTCATCACATTTCAGACTCCATGCCTTGAGTGGAGACCTTCCAGTTCTATCCTTGCAGTTTCTTGAGGACAAGCAACATTTGGGAGGGGAGGACTATAATGTTCCAAATTTTTCCTTCAATAAATTGGAACATTAATTTTGTCCATTTACACTTAGGAGATGAATAATTTGGTAAGGAGGCCTAATGAAAATAAAAACATAGACAAAATCCCTCTAGTATGAAAAGGGATTAGCCATGGAACTAGATTTCACACCCTCATGTGTGAAAGGAGACTTTGGCAAAGAGGCTTGGTTAAGTTTGACCAAGACAAATAGCACAAGGTATGAGGTGGAAGCACTACATAGGACAACACAGAGATAGAGGATGGAATATTCCTTTATGTAGGAAACCCTAATGGATGGGTCCCATGGAGAGAAAGCCTTCACTTGCTGTATATGGAGAGGAGGAGAGCCATTGTTATTCATGCTTATGATTATTCATTTCATGTCTATTCAGACATTGTGCATTCTTTGCTGTTTAGCAAGAATTGCCAGGGAATTCCTGTTTAGGATTTCCTCACCTTCTTGAGAGGCCTCTTGAAGGTTGGTTCTTAATTCTCCACATCTCTTGGCTTAAGGCCAAAGCATCCTCCTCCAGGACAACGTTATTACTGCAGCAACATAACTCTGTGTTGTAGGGTGTTGCAGTGGAGACTCCACAACACCTCTTCCATCTCTTGTTTTTCAGAGAAAGAGTCTTTCCTTTCTTTGGGAGATCAGATTGGAAGCTTGAGAGCTGATTTGTAGATCTTGGCACTTGGCCATAGTGTTCTATTCCACTCACTGTTCAGTCCCTCTTAGTGACTGCATTATTTTCATGGACTATCTGCAGTGAGGGTTTGTAGATTGTTTGGAGGGTGAGATCTCAAGTGTAAGAATTAGCCTTCCACTTTGGAGATCCATTGGAGAATTTCTACTTCAGATTTCTCATCATCTTCAGTCTTCTCTATTCAGTTCCATATTTGAGTTGCAGCTACTACCTAACAACTTTGGCATTTTTTCCATTTTGTGTATTTCAGCCAATCCCTTTGAGGATTGTTGTATTGTTGCTTTCAGGGGTTAGAGCTTTGCTCCACCACTTTATTTGAGCCATATATTGCCATATATATTAGTTATTATGTAATATGGAGTAGTATCTCTTATAAACTGCGTCCTCATAGCCTGGGTTTATGCATAAATAACAGTGTTCTTCCATTTCCATGTACATGTATTGTTGAGGCTTGCATTGCCTTTCTTGAGAGGTTGTTTACTCAAGACATTGTACTCTTTCTACTGCTATAACATTATTTATTGGCTATCTACATATTCTTGTCTCACAACTCATAAAATAACACTGTCTCTTCATGGTATGCTCATGTATTGTTGTAGCCCCATTCCTTGGGAAATTTCTGAAGGGAACTAGGTGTGGGAGGCTTGTCTCAACATCCTAGAAGGATTTATTTGACCCCAAATATTGGATTTTGGTCTTAGACACATTGGTATAAGGGATCCAGGTCTTGGTATCAAATCCTGCTACCTCCATTTTTGGAAAATGTGTTTTCCAGCCATGGATTGCTAGCTGTTCCGATTTGGGAACATTACAGTACTATCATCTGGGTGAGTTTCTCAACAGTTGGTTTTGCATTCTTTTTCTTTCTTAAGTGTCACTTTCACTTTTGCAATTGTCATTTTTACTTTCTTTCGCTTTTTCCAATGTCACTTTTACTTTCTTTCACTTTCACTTATGTCACTTTCACTTTCTTTACCTTTTCCAAGTGTTGTGTTGACTTATTCTTACTTTTACAAGTGTCATTTTTTCCTTCTTTCCTTCTTACATGTGTCGCTTGTGTTTTCGTTGTGTTTGCATATGTTGATTTCACTCATTTTCGCATAACCCAAGAGCACTATGGGACACCCTATAGGGGTATCTCCAGCCGACTCCCCTTCATTAAATGATGTTATTTATTATTGGAATGGGTGTTGAACACATTCTGATGGAATTTCACACCTTTTGGTTGCATTGCGACACGTGTGTTGTAAAGGTGTATCTTAAGTGTCACACTTGGAGGTATGTATATTTTTGTTGTTTTTTCAATGGATGCATGTTTATTTTGGGTTTATGTGTTTCATTTTCATGTATTTGATCATTTATGAGTTTATGATAGTCCTTTTTTTTTTTTCACAAAGGAAAAATTTGTAATTTTATTAATTGAAACAAAATTACATGTTACACTTTGCTGTAATAATTAGAGAAATCATGCAAGTAGTTGCATCCAGAGGCTAGATATTCAGGGGAGTGAAAAATTAATTTTTTCTCCCTTTTTTCTTTTCAACCTTTCGCCATGGACCAGGTGTTGGCATGGTTGTGATAAGTGCAAGCTGATTTTCATTTATACTTGCTCCGTTTTCCTTATCCGAATCGGATGTGTTTGTGTTGTGTTGTCTTTTTTGTCCTCCACTTCTTGGTGCCTCTTGGTCCAGTGATGCTGGAGCTGTGGTTGATGGCTCTTACATCTCTTGTTCTTGTGTCTGATCTTCGGTTGTTGTCTGTTTGTTTTCTTCTGGAGTAGGTTCCGTCTCTACTTCTTCCATCTCCTGTTCTGGTTCATCAGAGGGAAATTGCCATCCCTTTGTAGCTTTTCCCATCTTTTTCTTTTTTTTTTGTCTCTTTTAGCATCTAGACAAGTACTCTGCAAGTGCCTTGTATTTCTGCATATTCTGCATCTAAAGGCAATGTTCTCATAATCGAGGTGCTGCGTTCATTTTTGCTATTTGTGAGATAATAGTATGCATTCTGGAAGCCCCTTGCTGAGGTCCACTTCCACACAAATGCGTGCAAAAGTGTAAACTCATTCCTTCATGTGTTGGGTATCCATTTTTATATAACTCCCAATCATGTCTCCAATGCTGCCCAATACATCTTCATTCCATAAATGAAGTGGGAGGTTATAAAGCCGCACCCAGACTGACATTTTGGCGACCTCCATGGTGTTTGCATCAAACTCAGGAAACCATGGAGTGATGAATAAACTGGTGGAGCCCCAGAACCACGGCCCAAACATCTGAATGTGTTCTCTGGCTTCCGAGGATAAGAATTTAACGATGAAAAATCCTTTTGAACAGAGGTTTATTTCGCATTCCGTCGTCCAATTGGTGAAAATACAATGGAAAAGCTCCATTGGTTTTGGCCAAAAACAATTAAATTTGCAGATGAGTGCTTGTGATTCAAATACAGATCTGTAGTCATCAATCTCAAGTAGTTCAATCTGCAGTTCTGAAATCTGGTTGAGTTGTTCCACAATGTATGGTTTAGGGGCATTTACTGTCTGAGTCATAGGAGCAACAAATTTGTTCTTCCCCTTTAAAATATTCTTGGATGGCTGGCCAGGTGTTGTATAGCAGAACCAAAAAAAGAAAGAGATATGCTTGTTATTTAAAGACAGACTGCACTTAAGAGAGCAACACTCAATACATTACATAAATGAACAATTCTTGGATGATCCAATTTACAAAACCTCGTTTCTATATATAGGATTCCATGGGGCCATAATGTAATCCTAGTGGGCCACAATGTAATCCTAGCCGACCTAACAATAATAATTTAAGGGCACAATAATAACAAAATGGGGGTTACAAGGGTACAATAATAACAGTAAGGGGTTTACACTAACAATAATAAGGGGCTATACTAGTGATATAGGGACCTAACATGCCCCTCTCCTTCAAAAAAGTGTTGTCCTCAACACTTGAGTAGCTCCGGGTGCTTCTGTGTAAAATTCTCATCCTCCCATGTAGAATCTTCAGTGGGTAAGTTCTTCCACTTGATGAGATACTCTGAAATTGATCAATTTCGTAGTTGTCGAGTTCTTTTTTCTATGACTGCTTCAGGTTCCAATATGATCTTCCCTTCTTCTGACAAGTTAGCAATCTTGTTTGAGCGGAAAGATTTTCTATAACCTTCTTTTAACGTGAAACATGCAATGGATATTATGCTACTTATGAAACGAAGCTCCAATTTATGTCTGCAAATGCCAAATCTTTGCCTGTGGATATAATTACTTTTGGTGATAATTTATTATCCTTCTTAGCTTGCTTGAGGGACATTTGTTGTATGGTTGTAGCCGTAAAAATACCCAATCTCCTACATCAAAACTTCTCTCGCTGCGATGTTGATCTGCCTGTTGTTTCATTCGATTTTGTGCCAAATTCAGGTTATCCTTTAAGAGTTGGAGAACTTCTTGGTGATGCTCGATGTGATCTTCCACTGCTTGAACCTTCGAATTTTCCCTTAAAGATGATGTGATGGATGGTGGATGATATCCATAAAGTGCCATAAATGGGGTCATTTTTGCTGCAGTATGGAAGGAAGTGTTATACCACCATTCAGCAAGAGGTAACCACTTGACCCATTGTGTTTGTTTATCGGATACAAAACAACGAAGATATCCTTCCAAACATTTATTTACTATCTCAGTTTGACCATCAGATTGAGGATGATAAGATGAGCTATGGGCTAATTGAGTACCCAAACAAGAAAATAACTCCGTCCAAAAATTTCCAGTAAAAATGGGATCTCTGTCGCTCACAATAACCCTTGTGTTTCCATGTAGCTTTTGAATTGTGTCCATAAATGTAGTAGCAACTGTACTTGCTTTAAATGGATGAGATAATGCACAAAAGTGTACATACTCGGTAAGTCTATCAACTACCACCATGATGACACTCTTTCCTTCGGACTTAGGTAAACCTGTGATAAAATCCATTGAAATCTCCTCACAACGTTGACTTGGAATGGATAAAGGTTGTAGAAGTCCTGGGGTCTTAATTGTTTCCACTTTATTCTGCTGGCAAACCAAACATTCCGCCACAAACTTTTGAATATCGGATTTAAGGCCATCCCAAAAAAATTCTTTCTTCACCCTGTGGTAAGTTTTTAAAAATCCTGAGTGTCCTCCTAAAGGAGAAGTGTGCAATTCCAGAAGAATCTTTTGTTTTAGTTGGGAATTCTTACAAAGATATAAGCGATCTTTGTACCATAAGGAATCATTTTTTCCAACTAAATGTATCAGATGTACTAGGATCTTGCTGCAACTTTTGAATGAGTGTCCATACATCTTTGTCCTTCTTCCATTCATCTCTTGCTTCGGTTATCCAATCCGGTTGGATAATAGAAATGGCACAAAGCAATGCTTCCACCTCTTCATTCTTTCTTGAGAGTGCATCTGCAACAACATTAAGCTTTCCTTTTTTTGTAGATTATTTCAAAGTCATAACCCAACATCTTTGTGACCCATTTTTGCTGCTCTTCTGAAGATAGTCTTTTTTCCAAAAATTGCTTAAGACTATCATGATCAGTTTTTACCTTGAAGTGTCTTCCCATTAGGTAAGTTCGCCATTTCTTTAGTGCATGCAGTATTGCTAACATTGCCTTCTCATAAATAGGTTTTTGTAAATACTTTCCTTTGATTGGACGACTTTCAAAAGCAATGGGTCTTCCTTCCTGCATTAAAACTGCACCAATTCCATTTCCTGAGGCATCACATTTCACAATAAAGGTTTTTGTGAAGTCTGGCGTAGCTAAGACCGGTGCTAGGCACATTGCCTCTTTAAGATGTTCAAAGGGCTTAGTTGCTTCATGAGTCCATGAAAATGCATCTTTCTTCAATAATGTTGTTAGAGGTGCTGCTATTCTCCCATAATTCTTAACAAACTTGCGATAATACCTTGTTAACCCGAGAAATCCTCGCAACTGCTTTATGGTTGTGGGGACTTTCCATTCCTTAATGACTTTAATTTTGTTAGGGTCTACTTTAACACCCTCGTGAGATACAATATGACCCAGATATTCCACCTCTTGTACTCCAAAGAAACATTTGGATTTTTTTGCATATAATTGTTTCTCCTGCAATAGTTTTAGCACCCTGTCAACATGTTCAACATGATCCTTCCAAGACTTGTTGTAGATTACTATATCATCAAAAAATACTAGCACAAATTTTCTAAGGAAGGGTTTGAAAATGGAATTCATCAACCCTTGAAATGTAGAAGGTGCATTGGTAAGGCCAAAAGGCATGACCAAAAATTCATAATGATCCTCATGAGTTCAAAATGTTGTTTTTGGAATATCTTCAGTCTTCATTCTAATTTGATGATATCTTGAACGAAGATCCAGCTTGGTAAAATAAATTGCTCCATGTAATTCATCCAATAATTCATCAATCACAGGAATGGGAAATTTATCTTTAATGGTGAGCTTATTGAGCTCCCTATAATCCGGACACATTCGCCATGATACATCCTTCTTGTGTACCAATACTACAGGAGCAGAGAAAGAACTTTGACTAGGTTGAATTATACCCGCCTCTAACATTTCTGCAATCATACGTTCAATTTCGCTATTTTGGAAGTAAGGATATCTATAAGGCCTGATGTTTGGAGGAACACTTCCTGGAATCAAATGAATAGCATGATCATGATCACGAATAGGTGAGAGTCCTTTGGGAGTTTCAAACACCTTGGAATGATTGTCCAAGACTTGTTGGAGATCTGCAGAAATAGATGATTTTGATGTTGGAACTTCTAGTGAGCATAGTTGTGCAATTACGCCTCGCTGTTCTTTCTTTAGAAGCTTTGTCATGACATTAGAGCTTATTATCCTTCCTGGCTTCCCCGCAATACCCCGTAATTCGACTTCCTTTCCTTCTGAAAAAAATTTCAAGAAAAGTTCTTGAAAATTAAAAGCCACCGTCCCCAAAGATTGTAACCATTGTACTCCTAGTACAACATCAGCACCTCCCATAGGAATGGCAAGCATTGGACTAGTCAATACATATTCCCCCATGGTTAGCTTGATATTATGGCATTTTCCAGAGCAATTTATGGTTCCTCCATTTGCAACCATCACTTGACATTCTAGTGCTGGGTATAGGAAACAATTTAATTCCTTGGCTACCTTATAATGAATAAAATTATGGGTGCTACCTGAATCAATCAACACTATTACCCTTTTCTTCTTTATATGTCCTTCTATCTTGAGAGTTTGAGGAGTGGTAATTCCTGCCGGTGCATTACACGATATGGTCGGATTCATTTCTTCCTCTTCTAGGGGTGGTTCCTGGTGTATATCCTCTTCTTGTTCATTTTCTTCTTCTTCTTCACAATCTATGTAAAATAATTTCTTCTCAGCACACTTATGACCTTTAGTGTATTTGCTATCACAACTGTAGCAAAGCCCTTTTGCTCTTTTTTTCTTCCAATTGTTGTGGTGTCAACCTTGTAGGTTGTGGAAATCTAGGCGTATCAACACTTCCTTCTTTATAGAATTGAGTGGTAGGCTTCCTTGTCACCATAATTTTACATTCAACTTTTCTTGCCAACCTGAATGCCTTCTCCAATGAATCGGGTTCCAAAATTCGAACTTCATGTTGGATGTTATCCTTTAAAGTGCCTATGAAGAGATCAATCCTGTGTTCCTCTGGAATATCAGTTACCCTTATATTCAATTTTGGAAGTCCTCAATGTGCTGCCCCACTAAACCCTTTTGTTTGAGATTTATCAATTGGCTAAAGAAGGTGTTGCTCTTTGTATCCTCATAATGTGCTATCATTTCCTCCGTAAAAATTGACCAAGTGACAATTTTTTTACGGGAGCAAAGCCATTGATACCATACAAATGTATTTTGTTCTAAATGTAAAGTTGCAATGCGTGCCTTTTGCGTGTTTTGCACGTTATGGAGATCAAAATATTGCTCCATCTGTAGTATCCATGTTACAGGATCCTTTCCATCAAACTTCCTCATATCCATTTTTGGAATATGGTGGTTCTTTCCGCCAACATTCGAGTTTATGGAATCATGATTAACATTTATTTTGTTCTCATCCGGAGGTTCTTCTCCTATATTTCCGCCATTAGGAATCATTTCTGGTTTTAAGCTTGTCATCAAGCCTTCCATGTATGCTTTTAGATCATTCATCATGTGTCCATCTTGGCTTGCTATAGGCACTTCCATGCTGCATCCATCTTAGCTTCCAAACCATTCATCTTGGCTTCCGCCTTTCTTCAAACCATCCATCTTAGTTTCCACGCCTTTCTTCAAAAATTCCATTTCATTTTTTGTTGTTCTTTGCGAAATGGGAATTTGTTGCATTTGCTCTTGTAATTTTGACATGTCATGTTGCCATTCTTCATCTTCATGAGTAATAGTAGAGCCTTCTAAAGGCTTAATGGGTGTTGAATTCTTTTTAGGGGCCATTTCAGACTCCAATATTGATATCTATTCTACAATAGGCCCTTGCAATCAATTTAACTTGATTCTTCAAACAAGACTTATGCAATTCGGAAAAAAAATACACACCTTTTACTAGCTTTGAGGAGCTCGATATTGAAATTGTATTATCTCTGTGATTGAAAATCTTCGATATCTGAAATTCAGCCCTGTAGTAGCCCTCTGAAGATTCTTTCAAATGCCACAGGTCTGACCTGATTTTGATTCTCCAAGACAAAGTTGTGTCCAATCTCCCACGATGACCTAATTCTGGACTGGTTCAGTAGAGCGAACTTGTACGACTTGCCACGTGTCACTGTTTTGTCCTTTGTCTCTGAAATTGATAGCGAAGAAACTACAGGCTGTTTACTTGTGACCACTTTTGACGGCACTCCAATCCAATCTTCAGAGAGAGAGTTATTGAACTTTTCCCACGATCACCTCTTTGAGATGAAATTCAGGAGCCTGAAAAAGCACTACCTTCCACAGATCATATCTCCAAAAATATTGCGAACCAAGATCTGAAATTTTTTGACAAATTTCCTCAGGATTTCAGCTTCGCACCATACAAATTTCAGATTCTGAACCTTCGTAGAAAAATTTTTATAGCGAAAATGCCACGATGACCTGTTTAGGAGCTTGAAAAAAGGCCTAACTTCCACAGATGATATCTCCGAAAATATTGCGAACCAAGCTCTGAAATTTTTAGAAAATCTTCCTCAGGATTTCAGCTTCGCACCCTAAAAATTTCAGCTTCTGAAACTTCGTAGAAAAAAAGTTATAGCGAAAAGGCCACGATGACCTGTTTGGAGCAGCGAAACCCTAGAATCCCAAGCCTCTGATACCAAATGTTGTGTAACCAGCTCCAAAAAGAGAAGAAAAGAGATATCAACGCCTTAGAAATGAGCCTCTTCGAGGGGGCAACCTCCAATACATTACATAAATGAACAATTCTTGGATGATACAATTCAAAAAACCTCCTTTCTATATATAGGAGTCCATGGGGCCATAATTTAATCCTAGTGGGCCACAATGTAATCCTAGCCGACCTAACAATAATAATTTAAGGGCACAATAATAACAAAATGGGGGTTACAAGGGTACAATAATAAAAATAAGGGGTTTACACTAACAATAATAAGGGGCTATACTAGTGATATGGGGACCTAACGTGTGGGGGCTCATGGTACAGCCCAGAGTATGTGATAGGGGACCACATGCCTTGTGATGTCCGGGAGCACCCCCTCTCAGTCTCAGATTGAGAAGGATGGTAGAAGCAGGACAAATACCATAGTCTTTGAGGATGCTGGTGTCTTGTAAAGATTTCCCTCCATGGATGAGGGACTGTTCCAGACTTGGGTATCCTGTAGTCCGCTCTATACTTTTCTTCAGGTGTGAGACCTGTTCAGATCCATTTACCCAAAATAATAAACTATTTCCTTTAGGAGTTTTGATAAAAATCTGAAAACAGAGTGGTCTTACCTGAATACTCTCTGCATTTGTGTTGGTAATTTCCTCAGACAACTCCAGGTTAGTCTGCCCCAGTATTGCCAAGTCTGGGGCAGTAGCCAAAGCAGGTTCAGAGTATGTCGGAATTCCATTAGCAACCCCACACCAAGGAGCCGCACCCAGTTCCAAAAGCCCGTATGCAGTACCCAACGAGCAATACTCGGCCACAATGTGATGTCGCTGCATCTGAGGCCGAGCGCAACACCATGCCCTGCAAACAACAGTTGTGTATTTGCCGCCCTTCTCTACATGTTCCTAGAAAACTCAAGCAATAGGTGGGTTTTGGGACCCTCCGCGTCAAATGGTGGCATAAGCGATGAAATTATCACATAAATTCGATTTGCGAGAGACGCACTTAAAAACACGGTCCTTTCCGCTCGGTCTGTTGTGGCCGCAATAGTTTGTTGGTGGTTCCTTGCCGCGGCCCGGTAAGACTCCACATGAGATCGACGGGTAGGTCACCGGTGTCTGGACATGATGCGAGTCTTCATCCCGATGGTCACGGTAACACCTAGGTGACAACAAATTTGTTGCGAGGAAACACAAGGTAACGAAAATCGCCGAGCTTGCCTCATTTTCCTCATTTTTTCACATTGTCATAGTTCATGTCTTGTTACATGTTCTAGTCTTATCTTTATGTATTATCAATCCCACACTTAATCATCTTCTAAAGTGTTCTTGTCTTTGCAACTTGCCAAACCAACCACTCATCCTATTGCTCCCTTGAACCAAATTGCGTAGTCACAAGACCCAGTTAGTCATCCTTTCCTCTTGGAACTGTGCATTGCACAGTCACTACCTCCAAGAATTATGAATCGTGCAATATGAGTGCCTAGTCCCTGGATCTTACACTTGTTCAATCACACTATTTGTCCAGTTAGTCCTCTACTACGCACTGCACATTCACAGTCATCATTCAGGCCTTGCCTCACTCCTCGACTTGCTCAACTACGCAATCAAATTTCACATTCCACTATGCAATCATAGTGAGAAATCCTCCCATGTTGCATCCCTAACTCCCCCAACTACACAATCTTAAATTCATGTCCCTTAGACACTGCACATTGTGCAATTACAATTACTAGAACCTTATCACTGCCTCATATTTTTTCACACTACTCCATCCTTGAGCCTCATCCTCAGTGATGTACATTATCCTAGTTCAATTAGTGTGTTGCATGAGAAATAAGATAGATTAGGGAATTTTAGGACTGATGTCATCTTGTCATGAGTAGATTTAATATTCAGGTGTTATCATATCAACATGGCAGGGTGATGCTCAAGGGAGGTTATCAAGGAGAGTTTATAATAAGGCACTTGTGAAGAGTAGAAGAAGGCACCATCATGAAGGACATGAAGGAATCTTGTACTAAGAAAAAAACATGGCAACTCGTGCCGACCTGGAGGGTGTCGACACTCATTTAGACCCTTTATAGGGTGAACATGGAATGCAAGAAAAGATATACCATGAAGAAGTCAAAGACACAACAATTTTTCTTTATGTACTATGAAATCTTTTGGTACCGTTGCGAAGTCATGGATTCTCAAAGTGTCACCATAAGATTCATATGAGTTAATCTATTTTTCCGCATCATTTGTGGAATCTAATTATTGTATTTTCAAAAATGATAAAATGTAAAATGTGTGGAATCCCAAGGGTCCCACATGGAATGTGGAAAGTCTCTAGAATGTTCTAAAGTCATGTAGATGCTCAAAGGTCACATAGGAATTTGAAACATCATAGTAGGAGCTTAAGAGTCATGAGGGAAGTCAAGGGTCACATGGGAGATGGAGATTCACCATATGTTTTATAAATACACCCTCATATCTCAATAGGGTGGGAATTTGGATTTTTCACCTTGGCTTCTATAGCTTGGCATATAAGAGAGTATATTTCTGTTAGTGCAAGGAGTCACTCCTTGACTACAAAAGGAGTAAGCCTTACATGTCATGGTTCATTTCAATTTTTTTAAAGGTTTTTAAAATATTTTAAATGGTGGGATGGATTCTCAAATGAGTTTGAAATGATTACTTTATCCTTTAAGACTTTCATGCATTTGACAAGTTGTGGATTACAAATTTTATGGGTAAATGAGTAGTATAGGGACTAGAGTGAAACAATGGAGAGGATATGGATAGCCGGTACCTATTCTAGGAAATAATCAGATCCTAAATCAGTCACACAACTATAATTATGAATATTTACAGAAACTCTGTTTATGTAAAGTAAAAAACACTCAGCAAATAGATTTCATGCATAAAGTATCCCATAAATCCTTTATGGAACCCTCACTAACATGTTTTGCAACATACATATAATTTTCAGAAAACTGAAAAGAAGATAATTTACTATTAAATATTTTAAAAACTCTCGCTCATATTTTACTAGCTACTACAACTTATATTTAGAATAAATTAACACATAAGAGAAAACACACCATACATTAGATGTTCTTGAAACACAAAATCCTTCAACATGAATTTCAGAAAGGCTTTTCTTTATTATAATGAGTCTTAAATAAGATCAAAATCCCACCCACTCTACATATATCGATTGTCTATTTATATATTTACAATGGGTCTCTAGAAAGGATAGACCATTCGAATCATTCAAGGAAATGGAATTTATTACATTTCAAAGAAAACAAGAGGAAATATGTTTCTATTTATTAAATCAATAGAAAAATTTAACTGAGAACTCATCTGAATCTTATCAATCCCAACATCCATGGGGATGTGGAATTTTCTTATCCTGAACTGTAGGTCACATGTACAGGTTTTTCTGGAAAAACAGATTGAGTAACTACTGCTGGAGTTTCTCTAAATGCTATGATTTTTTCCTTGAATGTTTCCTTGCTGCTAAAGTGTGTGTTGGTGCTGAATAGTAATGGCGACGCGGGTTTATTGGAAAACTACTCTGGATAAAATTTTTTCGTTGTCTCTATTATTTTCAGCTTCTTCTTTGTTCTGATAAGGTTTTTTTTTGTGGAAAGAGCTTTGAACGAATAAACCTGTGCAGCTAGGTTTTGGAGGAAATAATAGGCATGTGAATGAGATGAAAAGAGGAGTGTGAAGAGAAATGAGATGGAGACACATGGATCTAGACTAGCAGAGAAAAATATTAAATAAACGATGAGCTGAATGAGATGAACAGAAGAGTGTGAAGAGCAATGAGATGGAGGCACATGGATCTGGACTAGCAGAGAAAAATATTAAAGAAACGATGAGTGGGAGGAGAAAATACCTTTATATATATATATATATATATATAAAATTGGGCTCGGATGTATTTTAAACATAAGACACAAGCAAGAATGTGGTGGGATCTATTTTATCACAATCTGGAAATGGAGTCGAATCACAAATCACATATCGAGGTAAACAAACATTTGGAGGAGTGAATAGACCTTTGTTTTGTGATTTGTGATATTGAAAATTTTTAAGTCAAACTTTACGCATATCAGAAGTCAAAGGTTTATCACAAATCAAGGAATTTAGAAATATCGTAATCGAGGACCGAGAAGGTTATCGCATATCAGGGATCAGTGAATCAGGTAGGTAACATGGATGTATGTCAATAGGTTTTGCGATATGCGAATTGGAAGTTTAAGTGGCAGGGAAAGAATATCCCACTCAATATCGCAATCGGGGAAATGAGGAAGCAGAAGGGAATGCAGTGAATGAAGTTTGAAACTTGCGAAACGTTGATTGCGATGAAAGGTAAAGGGGTTAAGTGTGGAAAATTATATCGTATGATATCATATATGTAATATATGATATATATTTAAAGGGCCTGCTATGGAACTGGCAGAGCTACGATATGTAATATATATATATGGATTTCGAATGGTTAAAAGGATTTTTTGAAACAAAATGAAGCATTGGACTTTGGGATTTGGAAAAATGAATGGTAAAAGAGGATAAATGAAATGAATGAAGGAAAAAAATGAAATTCACATCACCATTACATTTTTTCAGCAACACTTTCTTCTTTCAACTGAACTGAGAAGGTAGATTGATTCCTTGTAGCTTTGATAGTCATGATTTCCCTTCCTTTTGAACTTGAATGCATAGTAAGATAGTGTTGAGATTTCTAAGAGTTGAGCTATATGAAACATCAAATATGGATTCTATTTAGACTGTAGAAACATGCTTTCTTCCTTCACCAAACTTTTATGAATGAAATTGATGGTTAACTAACTTATTTTAGTGGAAATCTGAAGATTTTCCCATGGGCAGTTTGAACCTAAACTTGACCTATATGAGATGGAATGACCCGAATATATACCTCTAAATGATTATGATGAAATGATGAAATTGAAATTGTTTATGATGAAATGAAATGAAGGAGTAGTATACCGGATTAATATTTTTTAGTGACCAAAACTATTGCTGAAAACTAGTTGAAAAAGTAAAAATTTTGACTAATGATCTCATGAAAAACAAAAAGTAAATAAAAGAGGAACTCGTGACTTAGCAGAGAACTGTGCTAACATTTTCTTTGGAGAAGAAAGTAGTGACTTAATTTTCCACTCTTGGGGCTAGTGTGGCAGCATTGTAATTGTGTATGATGGGACTTTCACTTAATATATGAAGCTCTTTGAGCTGACACACTTTCATGCATATTTCATGAATGATTGTGAGACTATTATTTCATTGTTTACAGTATATGTTTATGTTAACACATATTAATGAAATGAAATATTTGTTGGATTTTGTATGCATCTTGTTGAATGTGCATTGTTACTTTATTTTATGATCGTTTTTATCTTGTGAACTAATTTGTAGGTTGATCAATAATTCTTTTTGTGCTTTTGTGTGTCTCTTTTAGGATAGTACTTGTATAAATTTTCTTCTATAGGGTCAATCTCTCTTTTCCCTTTCATGTAAGAACCTTATATACATTGCAATTGTTTGCTTCATAGTGTCAACTTACTCAATTGTTTCGAATATTGTTTGCATAATCTCTTATGTTGTTAATTACAACCAAGGAAAATTACTAAGAATAATGGGAACAATCCTTATTTCTTGATTGGGGCTTGTACTCCAAATGGTGTGATATTTAGTTGGGACATCATATCGAGGATATGCTCTTGGTTGATGGATTTTCAATGCCATCAACAAGTGGCACTATAAGGAGGCCCACATTACAATATGAGCCCATTGTGTTTGCTTTGAATCTTTATCTTGAATAGCCTCTTCCCAATCTTAATTGCTAGGTGTTTTTCTGAGATTGGCATTCTTCCAATTCTCACAGAACTAATAGATGACTTGTCATATATTAAGATAAATGGCAAGGGTAAACAATCTATTCTATAGCATACACTTTTGTTTCTCAAATTTTGTAATTTTCATGAAATCAAGTGTGAAGAATGTGTTTGGACACTTTTTACCCTCACACTTGAAGGTAGAGTTAAGAAATGGTGTCACACTTTACTAGTTGCTTCCATTCACTATTTCGAACAACTCTTTATGGAGCTTCATCAAGACTTTGAAAGGTATGACTATAAATATGTATATAAAATAGTCAATCAGCTTAGAATGAAACCTAGTGAATCATTAGAGGATTATCTTGATTTATTTATTCACCTTTGTTATGAGTTTCCTGAAGAAGATGTGGATTGAGTTTTCTTTAATGAAAAGTTGCAATGTTTAGTTAAAATTCCTTGAAACACTATGAATCTGAGTCTTTGGTTGATTGCACTCTCCTGACTTATATTGATCATGAGACACCTCTAATATTAGAGGAGGAACCTATTTTCCCTTTTTCCCTTGTCCTCCTCCCTTTTCATTTCCTAGCAAGGTAGTCTCTCGTGTTATTGTTGAGATTGGGAAATCTGAAAACCAAATTGTTGATCCACTTATCCCACCTTCATTTTCTTCCCATGTATGTCAAGATATTATCCAACAAAACTTTGAATGTTCTAATAAGTACATGGAGCTTGTGGTGAAGATTAATCCCTTGATTCCTCTATATGACATTGATTTTCATGATCCTAATATTGAATCTAATTGCATAGAAAGTATTTTTTCTTAAAGGGATTAATTTCATCCTCTATCACCTACATACCATGCCTCTTTTTGCCTTGATTCACTTAATCAATCCACTCCACCAAAAATTTCTTTAGATACTTCTAATTCTTAATTTGTTGGTTCACATGATAATCAAGTACAAGGTGGTCACATTCCATAGGTAGAGGAGGAAAAGGGTGAATATGAATTTAATATCTCTTCCCTCCTTAAAATTCCTCTATGTAAAAATGGTGTTTCTACATTATTTTTTGATAAAGAATCTCAGCATCTTAGAAATCACTCAAATGGGTTTCAATTCCTCGAGCAAGATGAACTCAGTCAAGTGGGATTCAATTCTTCCGTGAAAAATTAGTTCTTGTTATGTCCTAATCAATCCTTTTGAGTATCATTCAATTCATGAATAATTGTGGTGGATCAAAGCCCTCATGCTGATATGGATATTGGATTTGATCTAGCATATGTTTCTAACCTTTTTTCAAAATGTTATTCAAATTGGTCTCTGAGATTTACAAGGCCAACAAATTTTTTTAATTCCATAATATTTTGTATTCCTTTTTTGGTATGGAATTACACACAAAGAGAACTAATCAACAATGAATAATCTTATAGGTCAAGCCACTAATATGATCATAACGTTGGGTCTAAAAAATGTTATTCAAATAATATTTTTCACACTAGTATATATGATGATAGTTTTTTTACATCTATTGATCTAGTTTAACCTGTTGATTTTTATTATTTATCATTTCACTATTCAAATAATTGTCAAGAAGTATAGGAAATTTAGCCTTTGCTGATGATTATGTCAGTCCCTCACTATCTGGACAATATTTTTGAACAAGATGAAGTTATCTTTCCTTTGCAATATTCTCCCATTGATTCCATTGCATTAATTGAGATTTCATTTTCTCAATAATTTCAGGGTTTTCCAAATGACTGTTTTGAATTCCATGATAATACCTATGATTGGTTGGAAACATCTTACTTAACAATCTGTGCCGTAAATAATAAGTTTTGATCTTTCTTGATGTTTGCTAAGAATGGGAACACAGATGAAGGTACATTCATAAGAATCTTTGTAGGTTTGTATGAGCATTGTTATAAGTGAAAATGTAAGGTTGTAGATTGGTTATGGTTAGTTTTTATGGTACATATTTATACTAGTAGGAATGACCTTCAATTTCTGGTGCAATTCATGAACATATTTTTATTTATGTAGATTTTTTTATACTAGTACTAATTTCTTGCATCTTTGTACTTGCAGGTGAGGAACAACTTGAATGGATACATTGGAAATTTCACTTCACTTAGCCCTAACCTTCTAGCTAGATATGTTAGGAGTATATATAGTCACATTTTAGTTTTTCTTTTGCATTGCATCGACCTTGCATTTTCTATTTATCTAGTTTTTGCATTACCTCTAGTCTTGTTTTTTTTTCTTGCATGTTGTTCCTACATTCACTATGTTATTTTTATTTTGTCTTTCTTGTTTTTTTATGTCTTTTCTTTAGTGTTTTTTCTCAATAATACCATGCATGAATATTGGTATTGTGTGGATTGAAAGATAATGTGGAAAATATTTGAAAGGGAAATTGTGATGATGAAAAATGCTTGCCTAATCTGTGATCCCTTGCTTTGCTTGGATTTACATATATTTTGAGGTCAATGATGTCAGAATGGAAAATACGATACATTCGAATGGAAAGCCATAAGTAGAACCATGATTATCATATATATTTTAGGATCTTCATTCCTTGAATTCATGTGGTAATTGAATGGTGTTTCTGCATGTCGATCCAATTGAGTAGAGAAAGGAAAGGAGAAAAATTAAAGGTGAGAATATTAATTTCAGAGGCACATAAAAATATCTGAAGGAATAACCTCTATTTCTCTTAATAATTCAGGATCTCTCTTCCACCCTGATGATATAAACACCAATAAAATTGCAATGAGCATATTGAAATAAAACGAAGAGTTAAAGAAGAGAAAGGCTTCTTGTGAAGAGAGGTGAAGCAAGAAACTTCATCGGGATACTAGACATGCTAGCTAGTAGTGAAGAAATGTTTGTGTTCCTATAGTGACTCCATCGGGGTACTGAATAGGCCTACTAGAAGCGGAGCAATGTCGAATATGAAACTAAAACTATGATCATTTTAAAATATCTACCACATATTACCTTCATGTATATCAAAACAAGTATGATATGGTAAGCATTGTAAATGTGTTTAACCAATAAATGGTATAGGATAGACTATACTCATAACTAGGATAAATGGGGAAGCTGAGATGGTCCATGTTATCACTATGCTGGCAACAATTGGGCTATTAAATGTTCAAACTAACGCAACTATTTCAAAACAATTTGGACTGAAAGTTAGCCCTTCCCGTCAGAGAGGGCTCTCTCAAAGAAAACAAATGAATACTTAAGATGAAACTTATATTGCATATGGCTAACTATTTTTTTATTTTAAGTGATTTTGCAGATGGAAGATATATCAAAGGCTACCATTAGGCATGGAGTCAACTCTGGGAATTCAATCACAATCAACTTTAGTTCATGGGAGTTGAGGAAATTAAGCTTAAAAGATAAGTTTTTACAGAAAACACATAGCCCATGAAGGAAATTGGAGCATAATACTATGAATTCCAAGTAATCATGATACTATGAAGCTTATGATAATATGAGAAATGGAAAAACACAAACACGTAAGATTAAAAGAACTCTCAAGTCTGAAAGACAGTTGCTGCAACTGTGTATTAGCTCGATAGAGAAAATTTACATAGTAGCTTTTTCATAGCAATCAACAACCCCTTCATATTCAATAAAACCTCTCATTTATAGAGTGAGATCTCTGTTACAAAGGTCTACCACCTGGGCTAGACTTCGACACCTGGCCTAGAGACTTAATTTAACTAGGATTACATCACTTTGAGGAATAATAGTTATATTTTTTCTTTAATAGAGTTGGTAATAAAAAATGAATCTATGATTATTAATCACTTAAACAAAATACCTAACAACTCATGTTTTTCATTCTTATCGAATCAAGCTGCCATGTTGAGGTGGCCAACTGCTACACAGTATTTAAGGTATTTATACAACTGAATTGAGGATGAGTTGTCCATTTATGTGAGGTGGCATCATGATGAGTTATTTTAACTATGTCAGCCAATTGGAATAGATTGTTGAGTTTCCCCTAAAATAGATGGCTTAATAATATCCCCGACCTTATTAAATGACTCAACCACTTTTCTTTATGCATTGAATACAATGACAGAGCTTTGGTGATCAACGAAGGGTGAGCGATATGCAAGAAAAATGAATCAAAGTAGTGGAAAAAGAGTTTTTTTTTAATGGTTACAGGGTATTTTCTGTTAGGGGTGAGGGTTCATTGATATTTTGAATGGTTATCCTGGGAATGCATTTAATTGGGTTACGTTCTATGCTAGGTGCTAGGAGATGAATGGAGGGAGACGCAGTGAATGGAATGGGAAGCAGGAGAGAGATCAAGTAGGAGGAGGTACGTGGTCGTAGGGTACTGGAGGCAGGTACACGGGAAAGATGGTGGGAAAGGAGGCCAGTTTGGCAGATTTCGGAGGGGGGTCAAGATGGTTTATGGTTTGTGAGAGGGGGGTGCAAGTTACCGCAATGGTCACATATTAGGTGGGTTCGGTACGAATGAAAAAACTTTTCGGACACCCCCCCCCCCCCCCCCCATTGATAAAGGTAGGATGGCAAGGGGAGGCCAAAAAATACTATCGGTCATGGATGTGGTGAAGTGACAATTAGGTGACTAATTGGAGAACAAATTTTAACCACATATGACAAATTTCCTTTGTTGTTTACAAATTTGATCAATTGGGCGGAAAATTTGGCTAAAATACATAATACCCCGAACTTAGGGTAAAAATATTATGATCCCAAACTTAGGATAAGAGCTCCCAATAATGTAAAACCAACCCTTCTTAACCGTTTGAACCCTTTTCGGAAATAGTTTGCAGGATGAAATATTGTTCACAACATCTCAAATATAATAATCATTAGTTATAATCAAGTGACCTTATAAAAATTATAAGACCCTAACATAGGCTCAAGATGGGGATGATGCACCCATGTGGTGCAACAAAGAATCAACAGACTAGGTGCCTTATCCATTGGGTTGATCCCAACCTCTTTTCATATTATTTACCCTGCATCTGTCCCTTGACATGCTCTTGAAGCAAAACATCGTACAACCCAAAAATTACAACTGAAATATTCATACTAAATGTTGAAAGATATGATTTCCCAACAAGCTTATTTATGTACCAATGACCCTGCTTTAAAAACTAAAAACCAAAATTTAAATTCAAGCAATATGAAATTTCCAGTATAGCTAGTCAAAGAGTTGGTCCAACACCTAGGCTACTTGACTGTACTTGAACAAAATCACAAGTGAATCATATATTGGAAACTTGGAATGAAAATTGAATCCCTTCTCCATAAGAAACAAAAACGTTTTCTTGACTGATGACTACAATATACTTACCATTGGATCTCAGAAACCATGAAAAATCACCTTTTCTTGATGAGTAAAACCATGAGAGTTGAATTCATTCATAATTGATGGTTTCTTTTGTCCTATGTCTTCAATTTCAAGATCATTAAATAAAAAAGAAACAATAATTTTGTCTTCCCTTTCGTGTAAATCAACAAAACCATCCATGCACCCTTGAACATATTTAAACATGGCATCCACATTGTGTATATCCAAAATTCTCTTTTTCTTATAAAACAAATCAGATATAATCTTAGGTAGTTTTTCTTGAGGACTGTCATCTTGATTCTGACCTCTAACAACACCTATACAAACAATGTTATCATCCATGTAATTTTTATGATCCCCAAAAATAATAGGTAAAACATGTATATTCAGCTCTTTATGTAACTCAGGTTTAAGTAAAAATGAACTTTTATCACATGTTACCTTACTGTTTAGGATTTCCATGGATTTATTTTCGACAACCTGATCTTGAGGATTTTCTTCTTAACATAAAATCTCAGAAAAGGAATGGGCTGAAAAGCAATTTGAATGATTTGGCTCATACCTTTGACTGCATATAGATTGAAAAGGCTGCAAATCCTCATAAATTTCATGTAATATGACTTGAATGTCAAATTGATGATCCATTTAATCTTTAACTAAATAAGAGACATCTACTTGTTGGAAAATTTCGTGATCATCATGACAAATACCTTGTGAAGAAAAATCATAAAGTGCCTCTAATATGTCCTCATCATCCATACATTCTACATCATCATCAATACTTTTAATATATTGAATGAAACCCTTCCAAACATTACAACAATATTGAAATAATGGCAATGAAGGATGAGATTTACCATAATGTCCAAAAAATATTATATGGAAATATTTAAGAGAAAACAAGCTTCCTCATTTCAACCCTTCATACCATACTCTAGATTTGTCTTCTAGGGTAGTCATAAACATCTTCATAAGACAATCCTCAAGGAATTCAACCCTCAATTTACAGACATGTATATGGAATTTAACCAAATGCAGACCAACATCATATTTCTTTTCATCTTTGAACATGGGAAGATGGGTTGACCATTAAGCACAAGGCATAGGATTTGGAAAACCATAGATGTGAGACCGATCCTTAGGAGAATACTTGGGATTTCGTCATGCAGTAAAAATCATCTTGGAACTTCTTCAAGCTACTCATATTCAAGCAGTGGAGTAACGATGAAGCTTTGATCTTATGTATCTTTTGAGATTGGAGTTTCTGGGGTAATATCACATCCTTCAAAATAAAACTATTATTTCATGTTACCCTCGGGAATCAATATGGAGAGACTCAAATAAAATCTAAGAAATGGTGCTTTTCGGCTCCCGACAAACACGACAAAATTGTATCACTAGGCTCGCACCAATTGGGTTGTTCAATGGTCAAACTAATGCAACTATTTCAAACCACTTTGGACTGAAAGTTAGCCCTTCCAGTCAGAGAGGGATCTCTCAAAGAAAACAAATAAATACTCAAGACGAAACTTATATTGCATATGGCTAATGGTTTTTGTATTTTAAGTGATTTTCCAGGTGGAATATGTAATAAAGACTATCATTGGGCATGGATTGAACTATGGGACTTCAATCACAAGAAAATGTAGTTCATGGAAGTTGAGGCAATTAAGCTTAAAAGATAACTTTTTACAGAAAACACATAACACATGAAGGAAATTGGAGCATAATACCATGAATTCTAAGTAATCATGAGACTATGAAGCTGATTATAATATGAGAAATGGAAAAACACAAACACATAAGCTTAAAATAAATCTCAGGTCTAAAAGAAAATTGTTGCAACTGTGTATTAGCTTGATAGAAAAAATTTACATAGTATCTTCTTCATAACAATCATCAACCCCTTCATATTCAATAAAACCTCTCATTTATAGAGTGAGATCTTTGTTACAAAGGTCTGCTAGCTGGGCTAGAATTTGACACTTGTCCCAGAGACTTAATTTGACTAGGATTACATCACTTTAAGGAATAATAGAGATGTTTTTTGTTTTAATAGAGTTGCTAATAAAAAAGGACTCTATGATTATTAATCACTTAAACAGAATGCCTAACAACTCATGTTTGCCATCCTTATCGAATCAAACTGCCATGTTGAGGTGGCCAACTGATACACTAGATTTAAGGTCTTTATACAATTGAATTCAAGATGAGTTGTCCATTTATGTGAGGTGGCATCATTATGAGTTGTTTTAAGGATGCCAGCCATTTGGAATAGATTGTTGAGCTGCCCCTAAAATAGATGGCCCAATGATATCCCTAATCTCATTAACTGACTCAACCACTTTTCTTTCTGTGTTGATTGCAATTACAGAGACTTGGAGAAGAAGGAAGGTTAAGCAATCTGCAAGAAAAGGAATTAAAATGGTGGTGAAAGGATTTTTTTTTAATGGTTACAGAGTAGTTTCCATTAGGGGTGTGGGTCTGTTGAGATTTTGAATGGTTATCCTAGGAATGCATTTAATTGGGTTACGGTCTATGCCAAGTGTCAGGTGATCAATGGAGGTGGGTTCGGGGAATGGAACAGTAAGCATGAGTAGGATCAGGCAGGAGGAGGTACGTGGTAGTAGGGGAGTAGAGGGAGGTACGCGAGAAAGATGGCGGGAAAGGAGGGCGGTTTGGAAGATTTCAGAGGGGGGGTTTAGGTGGTTTATGGTTTTTGAGGTGTGGGGTGTGAAGTGCCACATTGGTGACACATTATGTGGGTATGGTAGGAATGAAACAACCTTTTTGACCCCCCCCCTGCTGATAACTGTAGGATGGCAAGGGGAGGCCAAAAAAAACTATCTATCTTAGATCTGGCAGAGTGATGATCGGGTGGTTGATTGAAGCACAAAATTTAACCACATACGCTAAATTTCCTTTGTCGTTTACAAATTTTATCAAATGGTCAGAAACTTTGGCTAAAATTCATAATACCCCTAACTTAGGATAAAAATATTATGATCCCAAACTTAGGATAAGAGCCCCCAATAATGTAAAATCAACCCTTTTTTACCCTTTGAACACTTTTTGGAAATAATTTTCGGGATGAAATATTATTCACAACATCTCAAATATAATAATCATTAGTTATAATCAAGGGAACCTATAAAAATTATAGGACCCTAACAGTCCACATGGTGATTCAATACTTCTTGAAATACTAACACATTTTTCTCAAAGGTAGACCTAAGCATAGAATTTGTAGTTCTTCCAATGTGTCACCAAGTGATGTTGTTGTGAAAAATGCCCTCCAAAATTTTTCCTACATCCTGAATTTTGGAGCCTCGTGATATTATGATATCTTATTTCAATTTGTTCATGTTCACTTCATGATTAGTGTATTCTCTAAGTCCTTAAGTCTTCTTGTGAGATTATAAATATGGAAGTCATTTTCTTACACATGCTTGGCTTTTGATGCATTAAAAGCACACCTCTTCCTAGAAATCTTGGCAATAAATTTATATCTTTGGAGACTTTGCCTACACATTCTATAGATACAGTGACTATGTAGTGCCTAGTGGTAGTAACTGTGCAACTCCTGATGATAATGACTGCACAACCCTTGTTGGTAGTGATTGTGCAGTTCATAGAGAAAATTCTTGCGCATCCTTTTTTGATAGTTAGTGTGCAATTCCAGCTAACATTTAGGATGTAATTCTTCAAGTTAGTCATTATATCACTCTTTGTTGTAGGTGTACTATCATCTAGGCAAGTTTCTCAACTATCACTTCGAACACGCTTTTTATTTCGTAAGGATCACTCTCACTACAACCATTTTTTCTTGCTTTCACTCTCACAAGTGTTTCTTTTTCTTTCTTTCACTTTCACTTGTGTCTCTTTCACTTTCCTTAGATTTTGCAACTGTAGTTTTCACATATTCTTACTTTTACAGGTCTCTCTTTTTCCTGCTTTCAATATTATGTTTCACTTGTATTTTATTTTTGTTTTCATGTGCCAACTTCACTCATTTTCGCATAACCTAAGAGAATTTTTTCACACCCTCTTGAGGTAGCTCCAACACACTCTCCTACATTATATGATTTTATTTATTATTAGGGATATTACTCTAAAAAGTGTGAGGTATAGTTGGGACTTCATACCTAGGAGACCCCCTTGGTTGATATATTTCCAACACTGTCAACATGGTGGATGCACAATTGGATCTCATGGAGAGGCATGTTTTGACCTCTTGTCAAGAAGGTGGGGCTCTAGGCCTTGGTAACATGGCATATGCCATGATGGAAAATTACAACCATTGCGCCAAGGTGAGGTCAGAATGTAGGCACCATGTGGGTACCACGTAGTATGGACAAGAATAAAGGGGTGAAATGTTGAGTGCACATAAATTCTAATTCAAAAACTGAACTGGGGTAAAATTTATATCACTAGATAGGTCATGGTGAGACAGATGCAATGGTGTTGTTTATTTCAGTTTTTGAGGAAGTTGAAAATTGATGAATAATTTATACCCCATTTCCATAACTAAACCTTGGAATTTGGGTCTACATAGTAACCATCTCCTTACATCCTAGTTTATTCTAGGGGAGGTGAGGGGGTGTGTTACAGAGTGGTATCAGAGCATCTGGTTCAAACACTAGACATGAAGAGGCTCACACGTAGACACTAGATGAATGCTTGATATGTTTGGTATCCTCAATTTTTTATATTTTACTTTCTAATGACTATTGGAAATTTTTTTTTTATTGTAGAGGCCTAGGGTTCAATCACAAGTTTCCAACAAAGGGCATGTTGTAGTATAACATAGTGTTTCAATTTTTTATCTTCCATGAGTGAATAAAGTACCACCCAAGGCATGCTGAGACTTTTATAGGATGAATGGATTTTAAATGGTGTTAGAATCCATTGCATCAAATAAAATATGCATTATAGCCATCAAAATTCACAGATTAATTAAATATACCTCACATAAGAGATAAACAAATGCATTATGCATAACTTAACAGAGAAACTAAAAAAATTTAAAGTAGGAACACAAACACTGTTACATCCATACACAAAACACAATCCTGATCATCCCTCAAGAGCTACACATTATGCAGCTATAGTGACTAGACCTGCATCACTCCCTCATGTTTCCATGTATTATGAAATCCTTGAGCCTTCTCCTCAATCATGTACATTGTTGCAACATAATCAATGTGTTGCACGAGAAATAAAATAAATTAGGAAATTTTAGGACTAATGTCATCTTTTCATGAATGGATTTCATTTGCAGGTGTTATCATCTCAACGTTGTAGGGTGATTCTCAAGGGAGGTTTTCAAGGAGAAGTTACAAGAAGGCACTTACAAAGAAGTAGTGAAAGAAATCACCATCTTGAAGAACATGAAGGAATATTGGACCAAGACAAAGACAAGGCAACTCATGTTGACTTGGAGGGTGTTGACACTTATCTATAACCTTTGGAGGGTGAATACAGAGTACAAGAAAATATCTATCATGAATAAGTCAAAGAAAAAAAAACAAAGAAAAGAGATTCCAACCTTTATATGCTATGAAATCTTATGTTACCATTACCAAGTCACGGATTCTGAAAGTGTCACCAAAAGAGTCATATGAATCAATGTATTTTGCCACATCATTTTTGGAATGTAATTATTGTATTTTAAGAAATGAGAAAACGTAAAATGTGTGGAAGACCAAGGGTCCCACATGGAATGTTAAAATTCACTAGAAAGTACTAAAGTCATGTATATTCTCAAAGGTCACATAGGAATTCGAAAATTCATAGCATGAGCTTAAGAGTCATACGGGAGATCAAGAGTAGCATGGGAGGTGGAGAGTCACCTCATTTATTATAAATACACCCTCATAGCTCAAGAAGGGGGGACTTTGTAAAGTTTCACCGTGGCTTCTCTAGCTTCACATAGGAGAGAAGATCTTTCTTTGGAGAAACAAATAGTGACTTTATGTTCCACTATTGGGGCTAGTGAGGAAGCATTGTAATTGTATATTGGGGATTTCACTTAAGATATGAAGCTCTTTGAGTTGTGCGATTTCATGCATATGTTGTGAATGATTGTGTCTATTCTCTCATTGTTTGTGTTTTAAGATTATGTTAACACATACTAATTAAATGAACTATTCTGTTGGTTGTGGTATGCATCTTGTTGAATGTGCATTGTTATTTTCTTTTATGATCATTGTTATCTTATGAACTACTTTGTAGATTAATCAACGATTATTTCCATGCTCATGTGTGTCTCTTTTAGAATAGTACTATTAATTTTATTCTATAGTCTCACTCTCTCTTTCCCCTTGCGTGAAATCACCTTATACACATTACAATTGTATGCTTCATTGTGTCAAATCACTTGCTCGTTTCCAATATTTTTTGCATAATATCCTATTTTTATAATTATAGTCAAGGAAAAATCCTGAGAATGTTGGAACCTATCCTTATTTCCCATTTAGGAATCTTAGTCCAAATGGTGTGTGGCCTAGTTTTGAATTCATACCTGCGAGACACCCTTGGTTGATAGATTTCCAACATTGTCAACATGGTGCATGCACAATTGGGTTTCATGGAGAGGCCCGTTTTGACCTCTGGTCAATAAGGTGGGGCTATAGGCCTCGATAATATGGCATATGCCATGGTGGCCTAATGCTAACCCTTGCACCAAGGTGAGGTTGGAGCGTAGGAACCATGTGGGTACCATGTAGCATGGCCAAGAATAGGGTGGTGAAATGTTGAGGGGACATAAATTCTAATTCAAAAATTGAATCGGATTAAAATTTATATCACTGGATAGGTCATGATGAGATAGATGTAATGGTGTTGTTTATTTTAGGTTTTCAGGAATTTGAAAATTTATGTATAATTTATACTCGATTTCTATAATTGAACCTTAGAATTTGGGTCTACATAGTAACCATCTCCTTACATCCTAGTTTGGTCTAGGGGAGGTGAGGGGGTGTATTACAGAGTGGTATCAGAGCACATGGTTCAAACATTGGATATGAAGAGGCTCACACGTAGACACTAGCTGAATGCTTGATATGTTTGATATCCTCAATTTTCTATATTTTACACTCTGATGATTGTTGGAGATTTTTTTTATTGTAGAGGCCCAGGGTTCAATCACAGGGTTCCAAAAAAGGGAATTTTGTAGTCTAGCATAATGTTTCCATTTTTTATCTTCTGTGAGTGAATAAAGTACTACCCAAGGCATGCTGAGACTTTTATAAGATGATTGGGATTTTATATGATGTTAGAATCCATTGCATCAAATAGAATATGCATTATAACCATCAACATTTAAAGATAACTTAAATATAACTCGCAAAAGAGATAAAAAAGTTCAGTATGAAAAACTATGCATTAGGGACATTTTGAGTCTAAAATGGGCCTCTTAAGGAAATTATTAAATAATAGTAGAAATAATAAAATAATATTTTATTACATCATCAAATTTTAGAGAGAAAAAAGAAAAAAACTACTTTTTTCGACTCATATTTTCAACTTATCTCCCAAATTTTTTACTCAAATTTTGATTGGGAGTACTCATTGGATGTAAAATTTAATTCCTCATCCAAGGAGTACCCATGTTGCATACTTTAGATGGGTCCTGCTGTTAGGTCTCCGTAGTTTTCAAGATTGGCAAGAACAAACGCTGCAGAGCCTACATCAAAACCACTTTGGAATCCTAAGATCTAGCCCTCTTGGATTTAGAGAGGGAACTCTCTATATAAGTGTTTTCAAAGATATTTCTTTAAGTATTATGATATGATATTAGGCTAGTTATGAAGTACAAGGGTTTTGTTTGTTTTTTTTTGGGATGGATATCATCAAAATGAAGGAAGTCTTTTGAAGGGTAAAGGTATGAGCAGGTTGAGAGAATGATTCAAAAGATAGGATAGGTAGAAAAAGTATCAATCCATTGGGCTATGGAATCACAAAAGGATTTAATTGCACAAAAATTGCGAAGAGTGGTCTATGGGGCAAGTCATCTATGTCAAAGGATATTTTTAGATTGAGTTATGGTATGAAACAACAAAGAGTGTAATGAAAGAAGAAAACATATAAGAAAAAACAAAGGGTAGCTTAAGATCAGGTAAGAACTTTGAATCTAGCCTAATTTCAGCATACTCTCAAGGAAAAATAAAAAAAAAAGAATAACCTAAGATCAAGTGAAGACTTTTAACTTAGCCTACTTTCGGCATATTCTTAAGGAAAACCTTAAAGATGAACAAAAAAAGTAGCCTAAGATCAATTAAGAACTTTGAATCTATCCTGCTTTTGGCATACTCTTAGGGAAATTTTAAAAGGCAATATCTCAATTTATACTCAGGAAACATGGGCTCACCAAAAATTCACTGGTTATACTCTATTGAATTATCCTCAAAATACAATTAGAAGAAAAAATAAAGATAAATATTTTCAGTGAGATTTAGGGTAATTTGCATTAAATCCTAATCTATATTTGTTGTTCTTTATCAGAAAATAGTGGAAAATATGGAAAACACGAGAAAAATAAAAATTATAGTAAGAAAAACATCACCATTGACATAGACCAGGATCCCATAAATCAGCTTGTATATTTGATGTTCAAACCAGTTACAATCTTCAAGTCCAGTAGGTCTTTTACAACTTCTAATTTCTCTTCTTAGCCTATCTTTCTTCAATTACAAACAGAGCTTCAACATGCCTAAAAGGAGCTATTTACACTTGATAAGTATTCAACCAACAATAATAATGAACTCCTTATATGATATATATAGGTAAACTTGAGGAGGTGGAGTGAAAGGATGGTCTAATTGTTCAATTAATATAGAGTAAATGCTTCTCGACCTTTGGGAGGCCTTATGGAGAAGATTTTAGATGTTTAGCTCTGTTTTAATTAATTTTACATTAACTTTTATCTACTTCAGTCACTTTTGTTGACTTTGGAGGCTTTTGGTAGGCTTGTAATTACGTTTTGAGTTGTCTTTGGAAAATATCTCTAACTGTGCACTCAATTTGTATTCTTTTGAGGAAATAGGCATGTAGGTGGCATTTCTGAGGAATAGTTGCCTCACTGATGTGGCATTTGGAGGGTCTCTTTGTTGATCTGTCTATTTTGTGGCTCTAAACACTGATTTAGGCCTTGATCTTTCTTTTGGGGCTTTATAATTACCTTCGGGCTTTAAATCTTTTCTGCTGACTGTTTTATCCTTTAATCATCTTTTTCCTTTGGTTTTTTGCATTTATTTCTTTCTTTAATCATTGTGCTTTATCCATAATTTTCTTGGTTTTAGCCTTTAGCCTTTTGTCTCTTTCACTGTGCTTTTCGTTTTGCTGTTATGGACAGGTGGATTTAGCGCGCGAAGGGTTTGATTTGAATTACCAATGCATATGAAACATTGATTAAAAACCTAGAATTTACATTTGGGGAGCTCCTTTTCTACGTTATTTGGGTTTCAGATATGATAACCTTCTACCCTATCCCTTTATGGAATGCGGAAAGGATTTTCAGCCTTTGAACGCCATCAAACCTGCATCAGACAAACAAAACAACATTATAAAACCATGCACATTGGTAATTAATACTTACAGAGGCTGTGGGAGGGTGGGAGGAGCAGTGAGGAGAGGAAAATGAATGCCGGAGGGGATTTCATGGAAAAATATGTGAAAACGGGGTTTAAATGTGAATTTGGGCACGAAATATGGATTAGTGGTTTCGAGAATACCACCGACGGTTTTCACGTAGCAGATGGGTGGTAAGTGGTTTATCATAAAACGAACGTGATATCATTTATTGCGTGACACACGTCCCCAAAAAACCACCATTTTTGTGTTGAAGTTGCGTGATGGAGAGGTTTGGTCATCAGAATGCGTCAGTCATCCGATCTGCAGGGATGCAGATCAACGACTATGGATGAGTGCGATAGATTGAAGTTGCTCGGGCGAAGGTTGTATTGAAGGACAGGTGGCAAGCCAGGATTGGGTGATGACCTGTGAGTGGAAGGTGGGCCAGTGATGACATAAGAAAATTTGTTTGGCGGGGTTAGATATGTGGGTTGGACAGGGGCTGTCGAATGAAAGGAATCAACGACTGAGATGTGTTTACGGGGATGAATGAAAAGGGAAGGTTAGGTGATCGAAGGATGAGAGGGGAGGCATGGTGGCCGTCAGATCAAGGCTTGAGGCCTTTGATATATGGTTGATATTTCTCCAGGATTTGACAAGTATGGAGGGGGAAAAACAAAGGGAAATGTATTTTACAAGGGGCGCAAGGGTAAATAAAAGGTAAGGGGAAGGGGATTAGGAAGCGGGGAAGGTGTGGTCCCATGAGTATAAGGAGGACCAGGGGTGAACACAAAAAATGCTAAGGTTTTTTAAGAATTAGCCCATGGTCGGGCCCTCAGGTCATATGGAGAAAGGGGAACTGGGAGCGAAGTATGAAGAGAAAGGGAAAAAGGGTTAGGAGGAAGGATGAAGGAGGTGAGTACCAACCACCGTCGATCTTGGTATATTGACAGTGGAGATCTTATCAGAGATTGAATCGTCAGCGGAGGAGAAACAAAAGTGAAAAGAAGAAAAACATGAATTGCCAATGCTGATGGGGGCTAAAATCTTGGTGTTGGGGCATGGTCCCGTGGAGGAGCAAGGGACTGGGAGCAGAGAAACAAGGGCTGGGGATTTAAGCCCTCGAGAGTTTGGTCCATCGGAGGAAAAAAGGTAAGGGGAAAGAAAACTTGCAAACGCCGATGCGCGATGGCGATGAAGCGCTGGTTGTCCGATCTTGGGAAAGATTGATGGTGTATATTTCATCGGGGGATCACATCAGTGGGAGAGATCCATCGGAGGGGGGAACTTGTGATGCACCAACAGCCGTTGGATTCTTTGTGGAACGGACGGCTCAGATCCAATCGGCGGATCAGCCATCGGTGGGTTAAAGGGTCTAGGATAAAGGAAAAGGAGATCGCTGATAGAGCAAGGGCCATCAGATCAGACTGAGATCGATGGCTCAGATTTAAAGTGGTAGATCGTATCGGTATTTCACAAATAAGCGAAGAAAAAGGAAAAGCACGAAGAATTGGAAAATGTTGAAGTGCGATTGCGATGGGGGCTAGTGCCTGGTCGTAGGCTCAAGGTTCTATGGTAGAAAAATGGAAGGGAGCTTAAGCCAGGGGGCTTAAAGCCCACTGTTTTGAAAAAAGGTCGCAATAAGCCCAAAAATTGGTTTTTTAGTGTTCCGATAGGTAAAATAGGATAATTTAAACCAGGAAAAAGGGGTTTCAATGGTTTTTAAGGGGTAAATGAAAAGAATAAAGGGATTTTTCAGGGGAAAATGGTTGATTTGGATAAGTGGAAATGGGTGGGAAAAATGAATGAAATAGGCTTAGGAAATGATGGAAAATGGCCTCAAAATAGTCTCTTTTGATATTAGCAAGGTTCGTTGGTGGATTTGTTTTGAATGGGATAGTAGTGAATATTACTCTCAAGTTGGAAAGCACCAGAAGGCTTCAAGAATGAGAAATTTTCTATGAAAATAATATCTTGAAGGATCAAGAGCTGTTTTAGCCATCATTTGCTGTGACAAAATTTACTGATAGCTAACAGTGGCTCCACTTGGGGATGGCAGCTCCTTGGAGGTGTCAAGAACTTCAGAAATTGATCTCTGGAATGTAGACTTGTGCCTGATCCATTGACAACCTTTTATTCACTGATCATGCTGCTTAAAAATATGATTAGTACTTTGTATCAGTAAACAAATTTCTCCCAAACATTCTACCTACACAACCTACTTTTCCTAACATTTTTTCTTCATAAGGTGCACTTGGACTTGCAAACCTTTTGACATCAACATTTTATTCTTTTATTGAAAGCAGGAAACTAATCTAAATCTACCCTTATTTCTTCCATGAGTCCAGATTAAACAGTTGAACTCATTAATTCTCTACCTAAGCTACTATCTGCCAGGATTAAACTGTCTGAGAGATTTTATTCTCTATTTTCTAAAATAGAAATTTAAAACACAGTCAAACCAGGATTAAACTGTCTAATTTGCTATGGTTTCTATGGCTATATGTACAAGCTGCACATAGAATTTATTTGTAGAAAATTTAAAACAAAACTATGAAGGCTTAAGATCTGAAAATTTGTAACATCCTTCGTTCTTCTTATGACTTATATTTTGGTCTGATTAGAGCCATTCTTTCTATCCTAATCTATTCTACTGATAAGCCAAGATTACACTATTTGGAAAATCTAATTCACTAACCTATCAATAGTAAATTTAAATCTATCTAGTCATGATTAGGCTGTATGACTAAATATCAGTTCTTTTCTTAAGTAGTCGCATTTAAGCTTGCACACTTTCAGATTTTTCCTTTCTTTTTTGCTATGGGGTTGTACCTTTCTTCTTTTATTTTTTCCCTCTTTTCTCTCTTTTTTTATTGTTTTTGTATTTTTTTTCCTTTTCTCAAATTTAAAAGCAATGTTATATACAATGAACACAAAAAACTTGGAAACTTTAAAATATTAGTTATCAAAAATAATGTTTAAGCATCCTGCCATTGATAGGACCTCCAAAATATTTAGCTCCATCCAACTCTTGCAGAAAAAATGCATTGTTTCCAATGATAGATTGAGTAAGATAAGGGCCTTTCCATAAATTATCAAATTTTCCATGTTTTCCCTTATCTTCTCTTCTTGAATCCCATTTCAATACTTTATCACCTATTTTAAAATCAATTTCCTTGGTTCTTTTGTCAAACAACTTCTTGATGTTTTATTGTAGTTGCTGTGCTCTGATGTATACTTCTTCTCTGGTTTGCTGTAGATGTATGGTCTAGTTTATTCTTCTTGTCATATCATCATCTTCAGATTTTACTTCTTGGATCAACTTCATGACTGGTACTCCTAGATTGGTTGGAAATATTGCATCTGTCGCAAAAACTAGTTGGTAGGGAGACATTCCAATTGATTTTTTAATTGTTAGTTTATCTGCCCATAAAGCATGTACTAGATTACTGTGCCATGATTTCTTGTTATCTTCCAGCAACTTCTTGATTATGTTTATCAAACTTTTATTTGAGGATTCTTCCAAACCATTACCTTGAGGGTAATAAGCTGTAGAATGATCCAATATAATTTGATATGTATGAAAGAATTCCACCATCTTTTTAGATCCAAATGCAGTAGCATTTTCAGTTATGATCTTTCTAGGACAACCAAATTTAGACAGTATATGGTTTTCAAGGAATGAAATGATAACTGAATTTGTGGCATTCCTAGATGGGATGGCTTCTATCCATTTGGTAAAATAGTCTATTGCTACGAGGATCCATCTATGTTGGTCAGATGAAGCAAGATGGATTTCCCCAATAAATTCTAGACCCCACTATTGAAAATGAGCTTCAACAGTGATTGGTTGCAGAGGTAAGGGAAGCAATTTTATTTTGCCTTCAAAAATTTGGCATTTGTGACAAGCAGTAATCATTTTATGGACATGTTGAAAGAGAGTGGACTAGTAGTAACCAGCTCTAAGGATTTTGTTAGTAGTTGAATTCCAGTAGAGGTGGCCTCCACATTCTCCTTCATGAAACTCATTCTTGATCTTATCTGCATCATTCTCAAGCAAACATTTAAGCAATAATCCACTAGCATTTTTCTAACATAAACATTTATCCAAAATGCAGTAATTTACAGCTTTCAACTTCAAGAATCTTGCCTTTGTTTTAGACAAACCAGGAGGAGTATTAAGATTGAGAAAAACATACAAAATGCCAACATACCAAGATGAATTTAGAAAATGATCTTCAATAATTGGAGTTGTCAACTCCTCCTTTTCATCTAATGCATTAAACATGTTTATATCAAGAGCTTGAAAGTTGGATTCAGCCATACGTTTTGCTAGTCCTTGACCTTTTATGAGCTTAGTGGGCTTGATTTCTAAGTCATATTCCAATATTACAACAATCAACTTTCCTCTTTTTCCCTCTCGATCTTGGGTGAATATTTATTTTACAACTGAATGAGGCACAAATGCTATGATGTGGGAATGTAAAATATAAAATCTGAAGTCTTTTAAGGCTTTGACCAAGGCAAAGGCTTGTTTTTCCATTATGTTGTACTTCAAAGGTGCATCTCTTAATACCTTGCTGAAAAATGCAATTGGCTACTCTTGTCCCTTCAAGTTTTTCAGTAATATGATAACAACTACTGTGTGTTCTGATGTGAATGAAAAAATGAAAAAATCCTTTGTGAAATCAGGACTAATGAGAACTGGTTTTTTGGTAAGTACTTGTTTTACCAGTTCAAATGATTTCTTTGCTTCTAAGGTCCATTTAACTCCTTTTTCTCTCTTAAGCATGTTTGTCATGTTTCTAAGGAGTTCAGCTAAATTGGGTATGAACCTTCTCTAGAAATTAATTTTCCCAATGAAAGCCTTGAAGTTCTTTGATATTTCTAGGATGGTTTATTTGGAATATACTTTCAATCCTCTTTGGGTCTATCCTTATTCCTTCTTCAGATTGATATGTCTAAGAAGTTTACCTTCTTGGAGACCAAACAATGTTTTCTTTGGATTTAAGGACAACCCATATTTTCTACATTTTTCAAAGACTTTTCTTAAGTGGATTAGGTTTTCTTCATCTGTTTTAGAATAGACAGTGATATCATCTAAGTAAATCACTATGAAGTAACCTATTTCTTCTGAGAATGCAATATCCATGGCTCTCTGAAATGTGGCACCAGCATTCATTAAACCAAAAGGAATTTTCAAATACAAGAAAGTACCCCAGGGTGTGGTAAAGGCTATTTTAAGTTGATCATTGGGATGTACCAATATTTGATTGTAACCTGAGAAGCCATCTAGCAAAGAAATTATTTTAGAACCAACTACCCTTTGTAAGATATGATCCATTTTAGGCAAGGGGTAGTTGTCCTTTAATGAGGCTTTATTTAAGTTTCTAAAGTCAATGCAAAGCCTTATTTCTCCTGTTTTCTTCCTAATAGATATGAGATTAGACACCCACTCTGAGTATGTAGCAGGGACTATAATTCCAGCATCATACATTTTCCTAATTTCTTTCTTTACCAGAGGTAATTGAACAGGGTTGATTCTGCGTAATTTTTGTTTAAAATGATTCTGGTTTTCTTTAAGGGGTATCTTATGCTGGATTATTTATGTATCATATGATTTTAGATCTTCATATCTCCATGCAAAAACATTAGAAAAATCTTTAAACAACTCAATGCATTTTAGTTTAATGTGAGCTGGCAGTGTTTTAGACAATTTGATCATTTTGGGCTTTTCCTCACAGCCTATGTTGCATTCTTCCACTTCAGCTTCAATAGGTTCCAGTTTTTGCTTTTTGGCAACATCATTCAAGTCAAACAATTCTTCTAATGGGACCAATCCCTTTGGCAAGCTTTGATTTTTAGATTGCAGCATTTCTAAGTCTTATTTTTCTACATCTGTGCTATTTTCTATTGTATGTTTGGGTTCATGGGTTAACAGATTTATATCAGAAATCTCAGGAGATTTTTCTTCTTCAGAAAGTGGGTTTTCTTCAGTAGGACAGTCTTGTTCATAATCTAAATCTGATTTTGGTATTTCAAATTCATTTTTGGACTATAGGAAGTCTTCTATTTGTTTATCTCCATAAAAAAAATTGCTAGTATTTTTCATTATCTGGGATAGCTAGTCTATATTTGACTTGGGTGGTGCATTTCTTGGTTTCATAAGGTGTTATACAAGTTCTATCATCAAAGGCTAATCCATTAGCAAGAATTTTTTGATTCCTTGGGACAAAGGTAAGTTGGAATTCAGCAAAGGTTTTAAACAAGTCCATGGATTCATCTCTATAGGCTCTAAGTCTAGGATTTTTAGCAGTGTATTCCCCATTTAATTGTTTAATTAGCATTTCTAAATCCCCATGAACTGTTATTATTTTGGCCCATAATTTTTTCAAGAAATGTCGGCCTAAAAGGAGAGCTTCATACTCTGCTATGTTATTTGTGCATTGAAAGTTTAATATATAAGAATGACCCTCAACATGATTGTTTTCATTGTTATGCACCCATATGCCTACTCCTGCACCAGTTTTAGAACAAGACCCATCAAAACTCATACTCCAAAGAGGACTATTTTCATATTCGTCATTCATTTCCTCTCTGTCTCGTATATTACAACTATCATTGCGTTGTTCTTGTAGGTCTACATCATGCTGAATTTTGTTTTGTTCCTCAAGATTTTCAGTGTTTTGAGGATTTGTTCTTTGATGTCCATGATTGGTACTATGTTTATGACTGTTTTGATGCTCAAGATCTGAGATTCATTTGCTATGATTTTCTGAATTAGCAAACTGTTTTTTAGTTTTCTCCTTGTTTTCCTCTTTATCTATGGTTGCCACTATGTTAGATGATGGAGTGGCCACTGTCTTGGTTGATGTTTCATTTGCTAACTCTTGCTCATTATGAATATCGTCATTATAAAGAATGAATGAGTTAATATTAGTATGTATAGAATAGAGAGGGGAGTTTTCTGGTCTTTCTTGACTACACACCATATATTTCATGTGTGTTTCCCTATAGAGTCTTCTAGGTTGACTAAAGACAGGGATGGTGGCATAAGTCATATCCATATTCATAGTACCTTGTAGCTTACCACCCCAAGATCTTGAAAGAAGCATGCTATATTTGGGGGGCACATCAGCCACTACCACATCCATCACTAGGCATTTGGCTGGAATCTAGGTCAAGTTTACACAAAGATATTGGATCAGGCCTAAGCATTTTACTCTACTGGAGTCAAAAGAATATAAATATTTATATGGTATGGTTATCTCAAGGCCTAATATCTCCATGATTACTTTGGGCATGAGGTTATGTGAAGCCCCTGAATCATGCATAGCATTGTGTAAAATCTTATCATGGATATTCAAACTGACATAGAATGGAGGGCTAGCTCCTTCTTGAAATTTTCCTTCAATATTTGGACCAAACAAAAGCTCTAGTGTATCATCATTTAAGTTAACAGTGTCATGAACATCTTCTATGTTCAAGGATTTCAAAACTTGACCTCTATATACATTTTGAGTGACTAATTCAGTGAGAGGGACAGAGATCTTGATTTTAGAAATTTCATTCTCTAGGCTAAAGGGAATCTGATTTTTTAAAATGTTGTTTCAGCCTTTTTAGTCACTCCTTTATCAGCAAAATCAACTTGTTGATTCCTACTATTTACAACAGTCAAAATGGTTTTTTCATGAGAATTAGCAGAAGTGCTAGTGCTACTAGGGTCACCACTCTGTTTTCCATTGATTAGGGTGTTTTTTCCCTTGTTTAGATCGGAACTTTCAGCCCCCATGTTATGGTTTTCTGTTGTCTTTTTGGATGTATCTACAACGTTGTTTTTGGCTGAATTATCAGAGGTTTTCTTCTTGTGAGTTTCTTGATTTTTTACTTCTTAGGTCATATTGTTTGGGTGCTCCTATGATCGAATTTTCAAAATTTGGTTCATAGTATTCAGTTTCTGGTCTTCTGTCATCATAGGGTGTATATAGACGTTGTTTTCTTTCAAGTAGGAAATCAAAATCCTCATTGCTTACTCCCAAAATGTTTATGTTATCATCCTCTATTTGTTCATTTGTTTCTTCATCCTCATTAACATAATTTTCTTGAAATGGAGGTCTGATCTGTTGATCAACGTCTCTTTGTCTGTTCCGAGGTTGATTTCTTCTAAAGTTCTGATTTTGGTTTTGGGTTTGGTTTCTATTTTGAGGAGCTGGTTTGATTTCTCTAGATTGAGCTCTCTCATATATGCTCATCCTCTACATCATCTTTTCCATCATTCTTTCCAACTTTGATTCAGATGTGGAAGGGGTAGCTTCATCCCTATAACACACCCTCTTCTCAGCCTTCATTCTGGCTCTCTTCTTAATAAGATTTTCTTCTACACCTAAGGCTCCCCTCTGCATATATTATAAAGTTAAGGGGTCCCTTTCTCTTAGCTGATAGGCCATTTAAGGATCAAAGCCTTCAGGGAACTTGGCCAAAGCTGAGCCTTGTGGAGGTTTTAACTCCGGGGGCAATGCATTATAAACACTATTAAATCTAGTGCAATAATTTTGAACACTTTCCCCAGGGTTTATCTTGAGGTTGTTGTAATATGAAAGTATTTAGAGAGGGTTCTTCCTCATTTCCCATTTGTTTATGAACATTTGATGTAAATAAGGGAGATCATTTATGCTATTAGGAGTTAAAACCTTAAACCATTTCTTGGCCTCTTCTCCTAAACTTTGGGCAAAGATTCACATCTTAATGATCTCATCTTCTATTTCCATATAATCAAAGGCATCATTTACCTTGTCTACATTCGATTGAGTAGTAATGGGTTCACTTCTAGTGAAATGGGGAATTTTGGACTGATAGTCCTGAGGCAAATTGACTAAAGGTAAAGGAAGGAATAGAGGAGCATACCATGTTGCCATGATAGGAAGTTGTGGGATAAATGGGGGGTTTACAAGTGGAGGGTTTATGAAAGGAGGGGGAGGATGGAATAGAGTAGTTTGAACAGTGGGTGTATGGATAACAGAAGTGATTGGACCAGCAAGAGACTGTTGAGCAGATCTAGGATGAAAGAAACCAAAGTTATGAATGAAATGACGGTCGGGTGGAGTGGTTTCTCTACTACCAATATGTTCACCACTATGTTGGGGTGGGTGTGGAGACTCAATGTCGATCTGATCTATATCACCAAGTGACCTAGTTCTCGATGGGTTTCTTAAGTCAACTTGTGTATCTTGCAGAGCTAAGAGATTTTCAGGGACAGAATTAGCTTTATGAATTGGTCTGAAAATAGTTAAAGTCTTGGATTTAGGATATTTCCTAAGGATAATTTCTGGATTATCAACTATTTTAGGAGGATTTGGGTCTCGATAGGCTCTAGTGTAAATTATTCTAGAAGCCACTATGTGGTGTTTTTAGACCCAATAATGAGAAAATTTAACCCAAGTATGATAGTATTTTAAAGGATAACTAATTTTTTTCAAAGAAAACTCAATCCTCAAAGTTTTCTTAACTGGGTTTGGATGATGTTTGAAAAATAAAAGGATTTCCCAGTGGAGTCTTAGGAACAACCAGTGCGGTCAGCAGGCCTAATGAATACCAACGGAGTTCCCAGGTGAAGGATTTTTACTTGTTTTCAGGGCTTGGTTGTTGTTCACCATCAACAATAAATTATAACCATTCTTGGTGACACTTGATTCAATTAGGAATAGGGGTTCGTTGAGTTGTGAATTTATCTATTACTCAATATAGTTTTATCCCCAGTATGGTCACCACTCTGTTAGGTCTCCATAGTTTTCAAGATTGGCAAGAACAAACACTGTAGAGCCTACATCAAAACCACTTTGGAATCCTAGGATCTAGCCCTCCTGGATTCAGAGAGGGATCTCTCTATATAAGTGTTTTCAAAGATATTTCTTTAAGGCTTATGATATGATCTTAGGCTAGTTATGAAGTACAAGGGTTTTGTTTGTTTTTGGTTGGGATGGATATCATAAAAATGAAGGAAGTCTTTTGAAGGGTAAAGGTATGAGCAGGTTGAGAGAATGATTCAGCAGATAGGATAGGTAGAAACAGTATTAATCCATTAGGCTATGGAGTCACAAAAGGATTTAAATGCACAACAAGTTCCAAGAGTGGTCAATGGGGTAAGTCATCTATGTCAAAGGATATTTTTAGATTGAGTTATGGTATGAAACATCAAAGAGTGTGATGAAAGAAGCAAACATATAAGAAAAAAAAAAGGGCAGCTTAAGATCAGGTAAGAACTTTGCATCTAGCCTGATTTCAACATACTCTCAAGGAAAAATTTAAAACAAAGAATAGCCTAATATCAAGTAAAGACTTTCAACTTAGCCTGCTTTCAGCATATTCTTAAGGAAAAAATTCAAGATGAACATAAAATGTAGCCTAAGATCAGGTAAGAACTTTAAATCTAGCCTGCTTTTGGCATACTCTTAGGGAAATTTTCAAAGACAATATCTCAAGCTATACTCAGGAAACATGGTCTCACCAACAATTCACTGGTTATACTCTATTGAATTATCCTCAAAACACAATTAGAAGAAAACATAAAGATAAATATTTTCAGTGAGATTTAGGGTACTTTGCAGTAAATCCTAATCTATATTTGTTTTTCTTTATCAGAGAATAGTGGAAAATATGGAAAACATGAGAAAAATAACAATTACAGTAAGAAAAACATCACAATTGACATAGACCAGGATCCCATAAATCAGCTTGTATATTTTATGTTAAAACCAATTACAATCTTCAAGTCCAGTAGGTCTTTTACAACTTCTAATTTCTCTTCCCAGCCTATCTTTCTTCAATTACAAATAGAGCTTTAGCATGCCTCAATAGCTATTTACACTTGATAAGTATTCAACCAATAATAATAATGAACTCCTCATATGATATATATAATTAAAATTGAGGAGGTGGAGTGAAAGGAAGGTCTAATTGTTCAATTAATACAGATTAAATGCTTCTCGACCTTTGGGAGGCCTTATGGAGAAGATTTTAGATGTTTAGCTCTATTTTAATTAATTTTACATTAACTTTTATCTACTTTAGTCACTTTTGTTGACTTTGGAGGCTTTTGGTAGGCTTGTAACTACTTTCTGAGCTGCCTTTGGCAAATATCTATGACTATGCATTGAATTTGTATTCTTTTGAGGAAATAGGCCCGTAGGTCGCATTTATGAGGGTTAATTGCCTCACTGATGTGGAATTTGGAGGCTCTCTTTGTTTATATGTCTATTTTGTGGCTCTAAACACTGATTTAGGCCTTGATCTTGCTTTTGGGCCTTTATAATTACCTTTGGGATTTAAACCTTTTCTGCTGACTGTTTTATTCTTTAATCATATTTTTCCTTTGGTTTTTTGCCTTTATTTCTTTCTTTAATCACTATGCTTTATCCATACTTTTCTTGGTTTTAGCCTTTAAAATTTTGTCTCTTTCACTGTGCTTTTCCTTTTTCTGTTATGGATAGGTGGCTTTAGCGTGCAGAGGGTTTGATTTGAATTACCAATGTATATGAAACATTGATTAAAAACCCAAAATTTACACCAGGGGAGCTCCTTTTCTGCATTATTTGGGCTTTAGATATGATAACCTTTGGCCCTATCCCTTTATGGATCGTGGAAAGGATTTTCGGCCTTTGAACGCCATCAAACCTGCATAAGACAAACAAAACAACATTATAAAACCCTACGCATTGGTAATTACTACTTACAGAGGCTATGGGAAGGTGGGAGGAGCAGTGAGGAGAGGAAAATGCATGCCGGAGGGGATTTCATGGAAAAATCTATGAAAACGGGGTTTAAATGTGAATTTTGATGTGAAATATGGATTGGTGGTTTCAGGAATACCACCAGCGGTTTTTGCACAACAGATGGGTGGGAAGTGGTTTATCATAAAATGAACGCGATATCGTTTATTGCATGACACGCATCCACCAAAAACCGCCATTTTCGTGTTGAAGTTGCACGATGGAGAGGTTTGGTGATTAGAATGTATCAGCCGTCCGATCTGTGGGGATGTAGATCGACAGCTGTGGATGAGCGCGATAGATTGAAGTTTCTTGGGCGAAGGTGGTAGTGGAGGATAGGTGGCAAGCTAGGATTGGGTGATGACCTGTGAGTGGAAGATGGGCCAGTGATGATGTAAGAAAATTTGTTTGGCGGGGTTAGATATTTGGGTTGGACAGGGGCCGTTGGATGAAATGAATCGATGGTCAAGATGTGTTTATGGGGATGAATGAAAAGGGACGGTTAGGCGATAGAAGGATGAGAGGGGAGGCATGGTGGCCATCAGATCAAGGCTTGAGGCCTTTGATCTACGGTTGAGATTTACTCGGGATTTGACAGGTATGGAGGGGGAAAAACAAAGGGAAATATATTTTACAAGGGGCGCAGGGGTAAATAAAAGGTAAGGGGAAGGGGCTTAGGAAGCGGGGAAGGTATGGTCCCGTAAGTATAAGGAGGACTGGGGGTGAACACAAAAAAGGCTAAGGGTTTTTAAGAATTAGCCCATGGTCGAGCCCTCGAGTCACATGGAGAAAGGGGAACCGGGAGTGAAGTATGAAGAGAAAGGGAAAAAGGGCTAGGAGGAAGGATGAAGGAGGTGAGTACTGACCACCGTCGATCTTGGTAGATCTACAGTGGAGATCTTATCGGAGATTGAATCGTTGACGGAGGAGAAAAAAAAGTGAAAAGAAGAAAAACACGAATTGCCAATGCTGATGGGGGCTAAAAGCTTGGTGCTGGGGCATGGTTCCATGGAGGAGCAAGGGATCGGGGGCGGAGAAACAAGGGCTGGGGATTTAAGCCCTTGGGAGATCAGTCCATCGGAGGAAAAAAGGTAAGGGGAAAGAAAACTTGCGAATGCCGATGTGCGATGATGATGAAGCGTTGGCCGTCCGATCTTAGGGAAGATCGACAGTGTATATTTCATCGGGGGATCACATCGGTGGGAGAGATCCATCGGAGGAGGGAACTTGCGATACACCGACAGCCGTTGGATTCTTCGTGGAGCGGACGACTCAGATCCAATCGGCGGATTGGCCATCGACGGATTAAAGGGTCCGGGACAAAGGAAAAGGAGATCGCCAATAGAGTGAGGGCCGTTGGATCAGACTGAGATCGACGGATCATATTTAAAGTGGTAGATCGCATCGGTATTTCGCAAATAAGCAGAGAAAAAGGAAAAGCATGAAGAATTGGAAAATGATGAAGTGCGATTGTGATGGGGGCTAGCACCTGGTCGCATGCTCAAGGTTCTATGATGGAAAAATTGAAGGGAGCTTAAGCCAACGGGGATTAAAGCCCACTGTTTTGAAAAAAGGTTAGAATAAGCCCAACAATGGGTTTTTTGGGGGTTTTTTAGTGTTTCGATAGGTAAAATAGGATAATTTAAACCAGAAAAAAGTGGTTTTAATGGTTTTGAAGGGGTAAATGAAAAGAATAAAGGGAATTTTCAGGGGAAAATGGTTGATTTGGATAAGTGGAAATGGGTGGGAAAAATGAATGAAGCAGGCTTAGGAAGTGATGGAAAATGGCCTAAAAAGTCTCTTTTGATATCAACAGGGTGCCTTGGTGGATTTTTTTTGAATGGAACAGTAGTGAAGATTACTCTCAAGTTGGAAGGCACCAGAAGGCTTCAAGAATGAGAATTCTTTTATGAAAATAATCTCTTGAAGGATCAATACTTTTTTTAGCCATCATTTTCTGTGACAAAATTTACTGATGGCTAACACCTGCTGCATGAAAAAATAGAAATACATGAAAAACATGATTGCAATCACGTTTTTTTTTTAATGTATTTCTCATTTTTGGTGTAGCAGGGTCCATCAAAAATATGAAACATGGGTACTCCTTTGATGAGGAATTAAATTTTGCATCCAACGAGTACTCCTGCTCGAAATTTGAGTAAAAGATTTGGAAGATAAGTTTAAAATATGAGTTGAAAAGGTAGTTTTATTATTTTATTATTTTTTAATCTTTTTACCTTTTTACTTAAAAAAAGGTGAATCATCCCCCATGTTTGACATCATCATCTTGAATTCTATTGGTCCTTCTAAAGTTTATTTTTGTATTACATTTTTCTTAGGAGGCCCATTTTATACCTTAAAATTCCCCTAATGAGAGAGAAACTAAAAAAATTTAATGTAGGAACACAAACACTATTACATCCATAAAAAAAACACAATCCTTCCTGTCACTCGGGCACTGTGCATTATGCAGCTACAATGACTAGAACTGCATCACTACCTCATTTTTCCATGCACTATGCAATCCTTGAACCTCCTCCTTAGTCCTATACATTGTCCCAACATAATCAATGTGTTGCAGGAGAAACAAGATAAATTAGGAAATTTTAGGAATAATGTCATATTTTCATGAATGGATTTAATTCGCAGGTGTTATCATCTCAACAATGAAAGGTGATTCTCAAGGGAGGTTTTCAAGGAGAGGTTACAAGAAGGCACTTGGAAAGAAGTAGCAAAAGAAATCACCATCATGAAGGACGTGAAATCTTGGACCAAGACAAAGACAGGGCAACACATGTTGACTGGAGGGTGTTGACACTTATCTAGAACCTTTGGAGGGTGAATATGGAGTACACAAAAATATCTATCATGAAGAATTCAAAGACACAAAAACAAAGAGAAGAGATTCCAATCTTTATATGCTATGAAATCTTATGTTATCGTTACCAAGTCATGGCTTCTCAAAGTGTCACCATAAGAGTCATATGAGTCAATGTATTTTACCACATCATTTGTGGAATGTAACTATTGTATTTTAAAAAATGATAGAATGTAAAATGGATGGAAGCCCAAGGGTCCCACATGGAATTTTAAAAGTCACTAGAAAGTACTAAAGTCATGTAGACGCTCAAAGGTCACATAAGAATTGTAAAATTCATAGTAGGATCTTAAGAGTCACGATGGAGGTCAAGAGTAAAATGGGAGGTGGAGAGTTACCTCATTTGTTATAAATACACCCTCATAGCTCAAGAAGGGGGGACTTTGAAATTTTAACCTTGGCTTATCTAGCTTCACATAGTAGAGAAGATCTTTCTTTGGAGAAGGAACTAGTGACTTAATGTTCCACTATTGGGGCTAGTGTGTAAGCATTGTAATTGTATCTTGGGGATTTCACTTAATATATGAATCTCTTTGAGTCGTGCACTATCATGCATATGTTCTGAATGATTGTGAGTCTACTCTTTCATTGTTTGTGTTTTATGTTTATTTTAACACATACTAATGAAATGAACTATTTCGTTGTTTTTGGTGTGCATCTTGTTTAATGTGCATTGTTATTTAATTTTATGATCATTATTATCTTGTGAACTACTTTGCAGGTTGATCAACAATTATTTCCATACTCGTGTGTGTCTCCTTTAGAATAATACTATTAATTTTCTTCTAGAGTCTCACTCTCTCTTTTCCCTTTCGCGAAATCACCTTAGATACATTACAATTGTATGCTTCACAGTGTCAACTCACTTGCTTGTTTCAAATATTTTTTGCATAATATCCTATGTTTATAATTACACCCAAGGAAAATCCATGAGAACGCTGAAAACTATCCTTATTTATCATTTGGGAATCTTACTCCAAATGGTGTGCAACCTAGTATGGACTTCATACCTAGAACACCCCCTTGGTTGATAGATTTCCAACACTGTCAACATGGTGCATGCACAATTGGGTTTCATGGAGAGGCTTGTTTTAACCTCTGGTCAGGAAGGTGGGGCTCTAGGCCTCGGTAACATGGCATATGCCATGATGGTGTAATTCTATCCCTTGCACCAAGGTGAGGTTGGAACGTAGTAACCACGTGGGTACCACGTAGCATGGACAAGAATATAGGGGTGAAATGTTTTGTGGACATAAATTATAATTCAAAAACTGAACCAGGGTAAAATTTATATCACTGTATAGGTCACGGTGAGATAGATGTAATGGTGTTTTTTATTTTAGGTTTTGAGGAAGTTGAAAAATTATGAATAATTTATATACCCCATTTCCATAACTGAACCTTGGAATTTTAGTCTACAAAGTAACCATCTCCTTACATCCTTGTTTGGTCTAGGGGAGGTGAGGGGGTATATTACATAGTGGTATCAGAGCACATGGTTCAAACACTGGACTTGAAGAGGCTAACATGTAGACACTAGATGAATGCTTGATATGTTTGATATCCTCAATTTTCTAGAGTTTACTTTCTGATGATTGTTGGCGAATATTTTTATTGTAGAGGCCTTAGGATCAACTGTAGGGTGCCAAAAAAGGGATCGTTGTAGTCTAGCATAGTGTTGACCTTTTTTATCTTCTGTGAGTGAATAAAGTACCACCCAAGGCATGTTGATACTCCTATAGGATGATTGGGGTTTTAAATGGTGTTACAATCCATTGCACCAAATAAAATATGCATTATAACCATCAACATTAATAGATCAATTAAATATACCTTGCACAAGAGATAAAAAAATGCTTTATGCATAACTTAACAGAGAAAATAAAAAAAATTAAAGTAGGAACACAAACACTATTACATCCATACAAAAAACACAATAATATTTCCTGCAATATCCTCCTTTCTTCATTAGAAAGCCTGATAAAAAATACATCTACATATCTGCATTAAATCGGTTAGATTTGTAAAATATCACTCCCAAAACCCCATTACAATTACAAAATTATGTAGTATTATAACATGATATTAATGATAAAGAATGAATCTTGATTTCAATAGCATGGAGAACCTCTTCTGATCTTCCTCTTCACAAATTTCCTTTAATGTATATATATAACCTTCGACCCATTGAACTTATCCACTCTTTCTTAATGTAGTCATCTCTAAGCACCTTGAAGATATCTTTACTTGTTTGGTCCACATTCAATTTATCTCTTCAATTTTAGTAGCTTGATCCTTCTTTTGTGAATTTGAAAAATTTGAACGTAATTGGCTAGTCCTTCGTCTACCTATTCTTTATTTTATGTTGCTATCTTCTGGAAGAATAAGCTAAACTCATTTTCAACTTGTGCTACCCATTATCTACAACCACATTATAATAGAAAAGTACCATACAAAAATGAATGACCCAACAGGCCCCGAACACAATTTATTGACTAACCCTTGAGTCAATCCTTTGCTTTTGTGCTAAGTCCTTCCTATAACTTCTCAAATAATATTGATATTTCTTGTACCTGTGCACACGTTTCTCCTTAAAATGAAGGACCCAACTCTATATAACCTACAAAACCTTGAGATGGAAATAAGTATAATGGTCCAATTGATACTTCCATGTCTCGATTAAGGTAGATCTCTTATTAATAAAATTTTGGGTTGTCTTTGCATCCGGTTTCTCAGGGAGAGTTGTGAGTAAGGTATTCCACTAAGTGTGGGCATCTAAATGATATTTGAAGAGGTTTAAATATTTCTCCAGGATGGTGGGTTTGAGGTCAAAAATAATTTTTTTTGACTTGTGTGATTTGAACTCCAGCACAATAATATGAACATCCTTCTTGGTTATCTCCTAAAAAATGTGTTTTTTTTCTACTAGATAAAAAATGAGTAGAACCTCATCGAGAAAATTTTTAACTTCTTCTCATAACTAGTAGATCGATTGATTACGCTTGGAAATAAGGTTAGGCTAATCTTGTACCTCTATAATAATATGTTGAGAATATTTAGTCTACTACTGAAGCTTGGTGTGGAAAGCATTGCCTTGCTCTATAGCTTGGTCAATCTTCTAAATATACTCTCTAGTAGAATCTAGAAGTTTCTCTCACAAATCATCAACAATATTATGAAAATATTTGTTCTTAGCTACAAGAATAGTCTAGGCATATTTAAGCAACTCCAAACATCCAATGGGCTCATGATTTAAAATATATCTTGGTAGAATAGTAATATCATCTGCTAATGTTTTCCATATCTAGATGAACTTGGTTTTAAAATAAACAACTTCTTTCTTGGCTTTATCCTTCTTCTACGACAATTGATCTATTTCCTCCTTAACTTTCACAAGTTGTTGTCATGCATATTTGATCAAGACTTATGTAGGAATGCAATAAAATATAGAAATACAAATAAACGCAGATATGCAACATAAATAATACTTCATTTCATCAATATCACCTAACTGAAATATACTTAAAGACAGAATGGAAATAAACTCTCTAGGGAACTAGTAGCTTATCTCTGAGAATATATGTGGTAGCTACAATCCTCTGAACTATGCTACAATGAGGATCAAGGGCCTTTTTATTATTTAAAAATAAGAGAAAACCTTAACAACCAAAACGCTAACCCGAGGAGATGTAACACCAAGAGTTTATGGGCTTCGTCGGGGTTAGTTGGGAAACCAACTTCCTGGGGTCGTAACTTGGTCATATTATCTATGTTTGGCACATATGATAACTTGTTGAAAAGATATCTCTGAGTACTACATCCAATATAATTATTTTTATTAAAACATTGAAACAATCATGCCCAAAAAATGTCGTTTAGGGCCTCAAAATGGCCTTGGAAGTTAAGTACCTAAAAAAAATACTAAAAATAGTAAATAATAAAACTGATGAAACTGAATAAATGGAATAGGTGGGTGGAAACCAATATCCACCTAGATCATTCCTCCCCCCTTAGGAAGAAATGGTCCAATTTCATGCATATCCTCCATGAGGTTGGAAATTTATGTTGAAACTGGTCCCTGGTGAACCCCTTTCCCTGGTGAAGGAGCTGGCCAACTTTAACAACCTGATAGAATTGGATATTCTATTGGCGAGTGCTTTTAAGATGTGTTTCAAATGATCTAATTGGTTGCAACATGTTCCATTCAGTTTGGATTTAACTCTATCGAGGTGACTTGTTCTGTAATTTTGGATGTGTCTAGTAATGGCAGAAAGTATGGTTGAAGGCGATCCACATTGAGCACTGGGTGTAGGGCAAGGAATGGGGGAATTCTAAGCTCAAAAAAATTGACTACCACGACCTTGGTGATGTTATATAGACTGTATCAGAGTGGGCCTAGATTGCGGTGGGGTCCAGAGAGGTGCTCCTTCTGCAAATGTAACCAAACTTTGTCGCCCACCTAGAAGTTGTGTGGCACCCGATGTTGATCATGTCATTTCTTGTATTTAGCATTGGCTCTGTCCAATATGTCATTAAAATATAGGCATATGTGTTGAATGCACTCAATGAAGTTGTTAGCCTTGTCATACTCACACTAGGCATGAGTCGAATCAACTTGAGTAGCTGCAAATGGCATGGCTACGTCAATGGGGCATACTGGCCGGAATTCCAATCCCACCTAAAAGGGTTTGTTCTCATTTTAGTTGTGGAGGGCTTGGTTATAGATGTGTTGTACATAGGGGAGGCCCTCATCCCATTTGTGTGTATTCTTTGAGTTTTACATCTGCAGAATGTGTATGGTCATCCTATTGAAAACCTCTATTTGGTCATGAGTTTCCAGATGGAAAGTTGTGGACTTGGTGAGCTTGGTGTCCAGCATTGACTAGAGACTAGAAAAAAATGTATTAAGGAACATATTATCCCGATCTGAGATGACAGACTGTGGGATCCAAAACTGTAACCAAAGTCATTCAAATAAGAGTTTAGCAGTGTCTTATGTTGAGAATTCTTCTTGTAGGCCTCCATAATGGACATCTTCGAGAATCTATCGATGACCATGAAAAGCAATATTTTCCATGCTTAGTATAAGGAAGGCCTAACAGATAACCCATGGAGATGGATTCCCAAGGTTGACTAGTGGTAGGAAGTGGAGTATAAAGGCCTTGCTTCTTGATGGTCTTTTTTGCAATTGCACTGAAAGTGCAGGATCTGATGTACTTCCCGACATCCTGTCAAAGTTTCGGCCAATAGAAATACTTCTGTAGTACTTCCACTATTTTTTCAACCCTGAAATTCCCAACAACCCGACTGTAGTGCACTTCCCAAATCATCTTGGCACACTCGCTTGAAGTAAAAAAAGGGTTTCCTATGTGACATAGTAGTGCATCCTGGAGGTGAAAATTTGGAACTTGGTTACGCTTTAAGAGCATCTTGTATGTGTGGCCGAATTCTAGATCTCTCTTATAGAGAAGAAACCAACCAGAAGTCTTGTGCCCACAAGAATTGAGCATGATGTTGAGCGCCACGATCAGTGGTCGATTGAGGCAATCTGAAACATTATTGGTGCGACCCTTCTTGTACTTAATGTTCAAATGAAACTGTTGTAGACATGTGGAACATGTGTCTGTATGAACTGTAGGGGTTGGTGGTCTGTGTAGATGACTATTTCCTTCCCTAAAATGTAATGCTTTCATTTTTGGCAAGCCTGTACAATGGAATACATCTCTTTGTCATAAGTGGGATACTTATGGACTATGTCGGATAGTGTCCCACTGTGATATGACACAGGATTCTCCTGTTGTGTAAGAACTTCCCCAATAGCATAGTCAAAGGCATCTATCTCAATCTCAAATGGTTGTTTCAAGTCTGATAATGTGAGAACTAGGGCAGAGCAGAGTTGATGTTTCACCTTTATAGACGCCTTATGTTGAGATTAAGACCAAAATAATTTTTCTTTCGCTCCTTCCTTGGTGACTTGAATCAAGGGCCAAGTGATATGAGAGAATCCCAACATGAACCTCTCATAGAAATTAGCAAGTCCTAGAAAGCTACATAGCTCTTTAAGAGTGGTTGGGGCTACCCAATCCATAATTAATTGGATCTTGGCTGGATCCACATGCACCCCCCACTAATCAATAATTTATCTTAGATATTGAACTTGGGACATGCCAAAAGCGCACTTCTCCAAATTATCACACAACTTGTATTTTCGCAGTGTTTGGAGGACCTGTTGGATGTGGTGGAAGTGCTCTTCCCAAGTCTGGTTGAAGATCAGGATGTTATCCAAGTACACTACTAGAAATGAGTTGGTGAATGATTGTAATATTTTTTCCATCAACCTCATGAAAGTTGCATGAAAATTCATCAACCCGAAAGGCATGACCAACCATTCAAGTAAGCCCTCCTTGGCTTTGAAGGCAGTCTTCCACACATTCGAGTGTTTGATTGGTACTTGGTGATACCCAGAATTCAAGTCGATCTTGTTGAAATATTTCCCCCACTTGAGTTGGTCCAAAAGGTAATCAATCTATGAGATTGGGTACCTATTCTGGACAGTGATCTTATTTAGCACCTAATAGTCAATACAGAGTCTCCAAGTCCCGTCCTTCTGCAACAACATGATCAGGATCCCACAGGGCAATGAACTCGTCCAGATGTGACATTTCTACATTAGCTCCTGAATCTTCCTCTTGATTTCATCATTCTCCATAACAAAGTGTCGATAGATTGGTCCATTGGAAAGAGATGCACGTGGGGTCAGATCGATGGGGTGCTTAACCTGACAGTGCAGAGGCACCCCTATGGGTGAGGTGAAGATGTCCTCATACTCCTCCATGACCTTGTCCATTTGTTGTTGTCATGTGGAGGAGCACTGCCTAAAGATCATGGCCACAATATTCTTATTGCCCTGAGGGCGGATCATCAGGATAAAAAGTTTCTTGGTTTTGGAAATGAGCTTACTGCATTATTTGGCAGTAACCAAAGAGATGGAGGGAGGTGATGCTACCTCTTGTATCTTGTACAACTTATTTCCAAAATTAACAATAAAAACGCAATGTTGGGACTCATACAATGCATGTCACTTCCATAAGTAAGGTTATCCTAATAATACATCACAAACATCAAGAGGGGAAATGTCACATAATACCTCATCTATGAAGGGCTTTCTATTGTAGGGGAGGCGACACTATTGGTTGACGCGGAGATCCTATCCTTGGTGAAGCCACCCGATGGTGTATGGATGTGGGCGTTTTGTGGTTGACAATCCCAACCGCTTCATGACCTCTACTGAAATGAGGTTCTTTTGGCTCACACTGTCGACAATGAACTGCATCAGGGAACCATTTAGCCACATCTTAGAATGGAAGAGGTGCTCCTCCTCCTTTGGTTCTTCCCGTTCCTCCTTCTGGATCTTCGTGGTGGAAACAATGGCATTGACTTGATCATGAGCTCAAAATTTAGCTCAAAAATCGAAGTTCATGGAATGACACAAAACTTTAACTATTCTGTAGTGCTCATTTTCTTTATTCTGACACACTTTGTTTCGAGAGAAATGAACTATGTATGCTCCCAGAAACATGATTTGTTCATTTTTCAAAATGTAGAAATTTTGTGTAGGAATGACAGGGATGATAACTAGGCATCTGTACAGTCCATTCAACAAAAGGTATATTCCAATGAATATTCCTTGGAATATTCTCAAAATATTCCCACAGGTGGACCATTCAGTAGATGCCAAGTGGATGTGTCTTATCGACTGAGAATTTGGGTTATGTGGAAATTTTTGGTTGGTTTGAAGTTGTCCAATTGGTTGAGGACACGTGGTGTAGCTTGGGGCTGTGACGTGCCCCCGCCAAGGTTGAAAGGAAAACTAAAATTTTTGTTCCAAGTTTGGGTAGAGATGTTGGGGTTTGACCCTACGACCTCCCCACAGTTAGCGCCACACCTTACCAGTCTGCTTGCACATTGGTTCTTAACTATCAATGGAGGCCATGTTTATTTAGCATTTCAAATTGAATATGGAGGAGAAAGGTGGGGGCCAACCCCAAAGGGCCAGCCCCCAATCCATAAGATCACAACACATAACCACTGGGGGAGCTAACGAATAAGCACATAGGTTTAAAACTTAAACCATTCTTTATTAACCTTAAACGTATTTCAAATGCACATAATCCAGTTTTAATTACAGATTAGTTTAAAGTGCGAGATTAGTTCTAGACCTTGATTAATTAGCAATAAACTACCACTTAAATTTAATGGCGGATTAAGTTAGTGGACCCCCAAATTCGGCGGAAGGCGGCCAGTTTAACTCTATCTAAGTGAAGTTTGCCAAATTTAGTGGATTTTTTCTAGGTGAAACTGACAAAAGTCATAACTAAGGTAGTTTTCTACCAATTCAAGTGCAAAAAGAGGCTAGATAGCCATTCTTGCCCATTTTGGACTCAATGGTGTAGGTTTCAGAAGCAATGGAGAACCTCTAGCTAGGATTTTTCCAACTTGAAATTTAAGGATACTTAGGGCCACCAGATGGTTAGGCCATATTTTCTTCACCTCGAGACCAATTGAAGACAAAGAAGAGGCTAGATATCCATTCTTGGCCATTCTGAGTTCATTGGAATAGGTTTCAGAACCATTTGAGAACCTATGGATGGGTTTCTATAAAGTGAAAGCCTATGGGTGCTATGGACAACCAACGTGTTGAGCCAGTTCTTGGAGGATTTTGAGATGGATATGATCTTGCAGGGGTATTCCAACCTCCATATGTTTGTAGCAGCAGCCTTTGCAGCAGTGTTGTAGCTATTTCTCATATTTTCTCTTTATGAGTTTTAGAGAAAAATATTTTTTATGTACTTGGAGTGTTTTAGTACATGTTGAAGCTCTTATAAATTAGAGTAAATGATCTTGATGCAAGATTCCCATGTGTTTTTGATAGTTGCATGCTTGACTTTAGGTCAGCAAGTGCAAGGTAAAATAAAATTTGTAGGAGAAACTTACCATTTCATTTCAACACTTTTGATGTACTCTTCATATTGAAACCTTGAGCATAATGAGAATGAATCATGCTTTCAGAGCTGATTCAAGGAGATATAGCCCAGGAGGGGTGACCTCCTTCATAAATGGATTGTGTCTTGTTGTTTGATGCATCTTTCCATTCAGTGTTTGATGATTACATGTTTGAATTTTTTTTCATGGAATTACCATAAGAAAGACACTTAAAATAAAATCTTGGAATAACATGTTGTTCAGTTCAAATATTATGCACATAAGAAGAAAGCATGTTTATATTATGAAGGGGAACTTAGTAGAGAATTTTCTAATACAACTCCATTTAGATAAAATGGTATCATAGCTACAAGTTTATTTTTAGCTTGTGTTTATTTGCGCAAAAAGGGTTTGAATATTTACAAGGTGAAAATGTTTACAAGGTTGAAACTCTAGAGAGGAGAAGGAAACAATTTTCATGCAGATTCACAAGTTGGAACAAGAAGAAGGAGGCCAGAGTTACCACAATATCCACCTCAAGTTTCACCTCCAGATATTCCTGAGGCTTCAGTAAGCATATCTCTAGGAGGAGAGTCTACAATATTGACAAAGGATGGAAGCTTTAAAAAGGCTTTCTGGTACATGTTAGGGATGGTAAATGTCCTCTATGAAGAGAGGAACTCACAACTGCAAGGTGAAGGCTCTAGACCTACAAGAAGGAGATTTAATCACCTAGAGAATACTGTCATAGTAGTAGTGCTAAAGACAGGTATAACTCTCAAGAGGCTTATGCTAAGTGTTAGCACTGCAAATTTTCAAAGTCCTGTCACTATTGTAGTTGTGTCTTTGATCATCTCTTGTCTCTTAACCTATGGTTGAAGGTCCTCGAGGGTTAAATGTATTATTTTTTTATCATTTTTAAATCAAAATCCAAAATCCAGCGCTCAAATTCCATTTAAAGCCACTTTAGACCCTCCAAATTCAATTATGTTATGCTTTTTTATACCATCGTCAGGTTCCTTTGTTACACTCCTGTAGCGTTTTAACACTTCAAAAATCCTTTGTTACGCTTTGGGCTACTTTATTTATTTATTGATTTTACACTTTAAAACCATTAATAGGACCTACTTCATCGCAAATCAAAAATTCTCGGTGCATTCAATTATTCCTACCTCCTTAAATCCCCGATGCGATTGGTAGGATCCACACTACAAGAAAAAAACACATTGGTGAGGGTCATTCTTGTGACGGACCTTTAAGGTCCGTCACCAATGTCACATATGGTGATAGTCATTAAAAAACTGTCACTATAAGTATATATAGTGATGGTCCTTTATGGTTCGTCACCAAAGACATTTTCAATGATACTTTTGGTGAGGGTCATTAAAGGCCCATCACTAATTCTCTCTTTGGTGACACTTCTAGTGACGAAATTTTAATGAACCTCACCAATGCTCTTTTTGTTACTTTTGGTGATGGTCAAAAAATGTCCGTCATCATTGATCACTAAAAACTGTCACTGTAAGTGTATATGGTGATGGTCCTTTATGGTCCATCACCAAATACATTTCACTTTTGGTGAGGGTCGTTAAAGGCCCATCACTAATTCTCTCTTTGGTGACACTTCTAGTGACAAAATTTTAATGACCCTTGCCAATGCTCTTTTTGTTACTTTTGGTGACGATCAAAAAATGTCCGTCATCATTGATCATTCCAATGAGTTTTTGATGATGTTATGTGCTTGTTAATATATTTTTTGTCAAAAGATAACAATTTAATACCATTATTGTGGAGAATTTTTTTTAATATGTCCAAGGCCATAGTGGTTAGGGTTAGTCAATTTTTTAAGAAGTAATAAGCATGTATCATTTCCCTCAAGTAATGACTAGTCGAATAGAGATTTCCTATGAGTAAACACATGATTCATATCCATTAATTTTATTATCTATAAATTCCATTTAGATAAAGTTCTGCTATTGTTTTTAGGAAATATATTATTTAATACATAATCGTGCTCTGATAATTCTATTAATGAGAAAGACCTAACAATCCTCAAAAATCTGGGCACACCTTAAATTAATGCTTTGGCACACACTAAAATTTCTTAGCATCCCACATGTCCTGGAACATCTTTGTACCTAGAACATCTTGTGATGACATTGATGCCCAAGCACATGGTGGCATGTGCTAGCACAACATGGAACTCTCCTAACATGTGTTGGCATGCTGCATATAGTCCCTAGCATGCCCTAGAACACCTTGGTTGAATGCATTGACATACATTAGCACTTGGCACATAATTCCACTTGGCATGTATTGGGACCTATTATTAGTGTGCCTATCATGCCCCTTTTTAAAAAGATAAAGTCCTGACTTATTAACCCTCTTATTGGTTCTTCCTTTTGTTGCCTTGACACATATTGACATATCCTGGCACCCTGCGGCACATACTTAGCACCTAGAATGTATTGGAATATCTTGGCACTATTAATTGGAACATGATATAATTAGCACACCCTGGAACTCCCAAGCACACTTTGGGAATTCTTAACATGCCTATATTCTCTAGCATGCCTTACCAATGCTTAGCATACCTTTTCACTCCCTCTTTGGCATGAAAACTAACATTAAACATTAACACTAGTATCTGGAAGTACACGTTCCTCGTATTCATTAACTTCCATGAATTTTTACCTAGTGCTCCCTTAATGTTTTTTCCTAGTACTCCTTAACACTCATCAACATGCGTTATCACTCTCTAGCACACCTTAGCACTCTTCAACATTCTCTTCCACTTCATAACATGCATAACACTAGTCCCTGACACATATTGGCGCTTGGAAAGTCTTAGCATGTATGGAATATGTTGAGATGCCTTGGTATGATTTAGCATGGTTTAATATTAAATTTATTTGTGATGATCAATTGTTGGAAAGTAGATGAGAAGCAACAAAGGAATACTTGGAAGTTAGAATGCACTAAGAATTTTCACTTGGCACCTATTTCCGCCTAGTGTTAGTGTGCCTAGCATGCCCCTCTTGGAAAAGGTAAATTGATGACTTATTAACCCTCTTGATGTTCATTTCCTTGTAGTTTAACTTTTTTCTCCCTTTTGTTGTCTTGACAGTCCCTGACACGCATTGAAACACCCTTGCACATCTTGGCATGCCTTATCACTTGGCACATCTTAACATGTTTGACATGTATTCCCACTATCTGGCACATTAAGGGGGTGAGGAGAGATGTATTCCTAAAGTAGGTTGAGTACGAGGGTCAAGTAAGGGTTGCTAAAGGGAGGTCATGATCATCCTTGAAGAGCAAGATCATCATGTGAGGGTTTAGAAGAATGTTGCATACCTTAATGGTCGGTTTTCACTAGGAAGTAGGATGGCATATTGTTGGTTATCTTCTGGCAGATCAAGCTTAAGAGAGGTTTCTCATGAGAATATGGGCATGTGATTTCAATGGTGTCTTTGTGTGAAGGCCGCATCAAATTTTGAAATGTTGAAATTTGCAACAAGAAACAGTGAGATTGGAAACCAGAAAGGACAAAAAAAAATGCACCCACACTGGTGAGGAATTTTAATGCACCAGGAGTGAGGAATGTGGGGCGTCTAATTTATTTTTACCTTAAATAAATTGGACAATAAATTGTAATTTCATCTCATAACAACTTATGTCAGTTAATTAAGTCACGATGACCAAGTTATTTCAAGAAATTTGAGTTGAGGGTCTAATATGAGGCATCTAGAGGGATTCTAATATTTTTGGGGTCCAATTGAAGTTGATGCATTAGTGGGGGGCAAGTGTAATTAACTCAATTAAATGAGTTAAAATTATTTTAACTAGTTCTAACTAAGTGATGAGCTACTGAGAGGTACAGTGAATTAAATTAGATTTAATTCACAATGAGTGATTAATCAGATAACTGATAATTCACTATTATTGGTTGCATGCATGTCAGTTTCGAGGAATAACCAGTTGAGACAGAGGTTAAAGGGAACATAACTATCAGTTGTATTCAGAGAAAATTTTCCATGTGCAATTATAAAGTCATTGGGATGCCATGATGGATTGTGCAATCAAGGAAGACTGATTTTCATAATTAATAAGGAGTTAATTCCCTAGGAATTGCATGAGCAAGGCAGGCTAAAGTAAGGATGAGAATTGGCTAAGTACTAGACCGAGTTTGCGTAGATCAACGGGAGACAATTGAAAGAGTGCTGGAGAATATCATGAGAGATTAAGCATTGTATTGTTTCATGATTCCTTGACTTAATACAAAATAGAGATAGAGGGGTTTTGATTAGTTGATTTCCCCAAATACATCATGTTGTTGTGCGATTTATAATTTATTTCTCTTACTTATATGTGATTGTGCGATCGATTTTTGTTTCCGTAAATTGTAGGAAGGATTCAGTATCTTGTTTTAGAAGATTACATGATTAGATTGAATCTTGTTGGTTAGATTTTCTACATGGTATCAGAGCAGGAATTTTTTGGGCGGTGATTTTGTAGAGAATATCTGAAGATTTTGGTGTAAAATTAAAAAAAAAAATAGAATATTTGGATTCCTTGCAAAAATCTACCCAAATGGAAAAAAAAATCGGTCAAATCGTAGCCCGGATGAGGGAGATATCATCGATTTAAAATCAACTCTTTTTTAGAAACTTTTTGTAACTTCGGGACAATTAGACTATGCGCAAGTCAAAAACCTATATGCACTTGAGGTACTAGATGCATGAAAAGCTTTGAGGACAAAGGCAGAAGTTAGAGACTTGGTGGTTTAGAGGGAGCATAAATTACCTCTCAACATGCATCCTCATGAGAAGCAGTCTCAGAAGGTTGTGGAGTAGCTTCCACAATTGGAGAAGTAGAGAGGAGACCGAGTGGAAGCATCCACTCAAGCAGAGACCTCCATGAGGGGGAAATTTCGAGCTAGATGGGAAGAGGGAGCAGCCATACCTCGAGGTGTACGGTGGGGTTATGTGTAGACATAATCCCAAGATAAGAAATTTGGGTAAGGTCCATTGAGATGGTGTGTCTCATGGATTGAACCTGGCTACGAGGAGCCCAAAGTACAATAGTAGTAGGAAGGATTAGTTAGATTGATGTAGTCAGATGTCAGCAAGACAAAAATCAGAGTGACAGATGTCAAATACTGGAGCACAAATAGAGTTAGCAACAATTCAAAGGGCACGGATGTAGATGTCAGCAGCAGTGTAGAGAATCCAGTACTAGACATGTGTAGTAGCTAGCAGCAGTTAGAAGACTCTGATGACAGATGCATTATACTGATTCAGTTGTTCAGAGGCTATTCAGTTTCAAGATTTGCAGGTGAAAAAAACACTAGAGAAGTGTAGCATGCAGAACATTCCAAAGGTACCGAATGGGGATAGATTGAATTCCTTTCTTTTTGATAGGGAGTGTTGAAATTTTCAACAAGAAATAGTGAAATTGGTGACTGGAAAGGACAAAAAAAAATTCACGCACACTGGTGAGGAATTTTGATGTACCAGGAGTGAGGAATGTGAGGTGTTTAATTTATTTTCCCCTTAAATAAATTGGACAATAAATTGTAATTTCGTCTCATAACAACTTGTGTCAATTAACTAAGTCATGATGATTGAGTTAGCTCAATAAATTCGATTTAAGGTGATCGAGGTGGATATTGGTGGCCACACGCCTATTCCCCTTGGGCCCTCACCATTGTCTCTTTCAATTTTTCAGTTTCCTTAATTATAGCACAATTTACTATTTTTGTCTGTTTCTTGGGTCTTGAACTTTAGAAGCCATTTTGAGGCCCCAAGCGATGATTTTTGGGCATGAAAGGTTTGGTGATCTCATAGAAATCATATTAGTAGTTGTAGTCCTCGGAGAGATCTTTCTAACGAGGTATCATGTGCGTCAAACTAAGATCATATGACCAAGTTACGACCCCGAGAAGTTGGCTACCCAACTAACCCCAACGGGGCCCATAAAATCTTGGTGTTACATCTCCTCAGGATAGGGTTTTGGTTGTTTATGGTTTTATCTTATTTTAAATAATAAAAATACCCTTGATCCTTATTGTAACATAGTTCAGAGGAACATAACTATCAGTTTTATTTATAGAAAATTTCCCATGTGAAATTATAAAGTCATTGGGATGCCATGATGGATTGCACAATCAAGGAAGGTTGATTTTCCTAATTAATATGGAGAAAATTCCATAGGAATTGTGTGAGCAAGTCAGGCTGAAGGAAGGCGGAGAATTGGCTAAGTACTAGACTGATTTTTCCTAGATCAGCAGGAGACAATTGGCAGAGTGCTAGAGAATCTCAAGAGAGATTAAGCATTGTGTTGTTTCATGATTCCTTGACTTAATACAAAATAGAGATAGAGGGTTTTGAGCAGTTTCTCCCCCAGATACATCTTGTGTTGTGTGATTGATAACTTTTTTCTCTTACTTATATGTGATTGTACGATTGTGTTTTGTTTACACAAATTGTAGGAAGGATTCAGTATATTGTTTTAGTACATGATTACAAGATCAGATTGAGTCCTGTTGGTTAGATTTTCTACATGAAATAGAAGAGAGGGTTGATACCATATTTCCTTGTGGTGGTTAGTAGGCTGCAAGGTCTATGATAAAGACCAACATAAATGGAGGAGGGCTTGCACTGTAATTTAGAGCCATAACAAAAGTCGACGCAAGCGTAATATTGACTAAGTTAACCCTAGTTTGAGGGTCGACATTGAGATCTGAAGTTCATGTCAACATTCAGTCAAAGAAATTCCCAGAATCTATGGATCCATATGAGCTAGGTCGAGTCTCTTATGGAGGCAAGAGTTGTTTTTCTTATATGTGTGGATAGGGTTTGTTCTACAACAATTAGAAGTACATAAATATAATGCCCTAGTTAGGACAATTTCCTAGCATGTTTAGTTCATAAGGTATGACCTTAAGACTATGACAAATTTGCGTAGAAGAAGATGGGTTGTGACCCTTAGAGCGAGGTTTATTTCTGCAATAAAGACCACAGATCTGGAAGATGGTTTGCAGATTCAGTATGTGTGGAGGCAACATATCCAAAGGAGGGTGGAACCCGAGCAGAAGATTGAGCATGCAAAAGAAATTTGCCATATGAAGAATGGATTGACATGCAGAGGAGTTTATTTTGGTGGACTTTCCATAAAGTTTTAGACAAAGATCTGAAGAAACCTATAAAAAATTAGTAAATGGACTGTTAGTGGCTGATTTGTGACCCTAGTTCAGTCATCTACAGATTGTTAGAAGTATGATAAGAGGAATAGTTTATATATATATATATATTTTTTAATTTTATTTATTTATTTATTTTTACTCAGGGTTGATTCTTTGATTTGTCGTTGATTATAATGTTCTTTTTACTTGAACCTTGACTCTTATTATTAGTTAAATATATGTATAAAAGTTATTTATATTTATTAATTAATAATTTATTATTAAATAATTAAATCAATTTAATTTAATAAGAAAGATATACATATATATAACCACTATTGGTTAAATAACTTACCGTTACATTAATTTAATTGATTTTATAAATATATTAATTATTTTATAATTAAATAAAATAATAATGAAATTAATTAAATTAATAGACAATGGAATAATTATATTTTTTCAAAGTCAAATTAGCTGTTATCCTAATGGCTAGTTGAGCCATTTCTACATCTATTTATACTTAATGACTGGATCTGATCTCTCACATAGTCCTGATGATGAACCACACTAGTTGGTTCGAAACGCGTCGACCAAGTTCTATTTCATGTGATTATTACCGAAAGAATTCTGCTAATTTATATGATGGATCACAAAAACTTAGATTCCAGAAATAAAGATATAATTGTTGATACACAAGAACAATGATCTTGAGAGGACTCAAACCATTCTTAGGTGGCAGATTTGAAGAGCCCTAGATGAAGACAATATTGTGGGCCCTAGATTAGTAAAAAGAATTTATTGTGGTTGGGCAGATTGATGGTAGGCCAAGTAAAGTTGGAGGGTTGTTAGGTTACTGTCAAAGAAGAGCCCTGATTCTTGTTCTGGTGAAGGACAACAAAATTGGTAGAAGGGAAGGTGTATAGGGCCTAAGGATGTGCAGACTTTGAAGGACTAAAGTAACAGTAAAGTGGGCCAACCAACTAGCCCTAGTTCACTATATTGTAGAGGATTGATTCAGTGAGAAGAAGGGCAGCCTCCATAGCCTTGGACTTCTCATCTTGGAGCTGTAGTATGGAAAAAGTGGGTATACAAAAGATTTGTTCACAAATGGAATTGTGAACAAATTGTTACCACTCAAACTAGCAGTGGATCTAAAAGGGGTTCCTAAGAGGGCAACTGCTAGGACAAGGGAAATGATGGAGGCTTAGCCCATTGTCACCACAACTAAGGCTCCTTGCTCTTCATGGACTTTCACCGATGGGTGGAGTCTCGGTAGTTTAGGAAGTCACTTGTAGAGTGTAGGTCAATGAATAGGTGGGAAGTGACCCTTGAAACCCTTTCCCGAAGATAAAATAAAGAATGGGACTTGCTTTCCTTTTAGGCAAGGGAATTATCTTCTAGGGAGAGAGGAGGGGGATTGAAGGGTCGAGGGAGAAGAATAAGACTTATGAAGGAAGTTCTCAATCCCTAAAATCCTTTGGGAACTTGGATTCCAAAATGGTCCTTGATGAAAGGCCTTTGACACCAAATGGGACCACATAGGGCCAAGTGGATCCAGCCCAGGTTCAGGGATGGAATTTAGCAACCAATAATGTTCCTATCCTATACAAGGTGATGGGAAAGGATCAGACAAGTGTTTTTACTTCGATGGGACAAATTGATCCTACTAGGTTCTATCCTTGAGAACACCTAGGCAAAACTTGATCCTAGAGCTAGGGATTGAGGTATCCGGAGATTCCATCATCGGAATTGGCCCAAGTTCTGAGGAGAGTGAAGGCACCCAGCAACGCAGCTTCCTGTAGGAGATAGAAGTTTTCATCTAGCTAGATTCTCGGGAAATTGTTGCCCTAGGTGACCTAATGGGGCTAGACCTAGGGAATGTGAAAATTTATTAATATAAGAAACCTGATTGCAGTATCTTGATTTACTTCTCCTACTTGAATTAAGTTACAAGTTAATTTCTAAAATATTCAATAAATTAGAAAATTAAATAGTAAATACAACTAGCAACCTACACATATAAATAAAATATTGAATAACATGCTCATAGACAAAGTGAGACATGAATTTTCTGGACAACTATCCCCAGAAAAAACCCAATGTGGGAAAACTAGTGCAGCTAGCTTTGGAGGGTTTTCATTATTATGCTGAATCTAAGTACAACAATCCTGGGCACCAAAATTGGTTCACCCAACAGAGAAATAAAAATGACAGTAATACGCTGCTCTGAATCCCTTTATGTCAGCCTAACTGGCCTGCGTTGGCCTCTGTGCTACTCAGTAAGGGCCTATGTCACACCTGAAGGGCTTACACTACCCCTGCACTACCCTTACTGGGCCTACGTCAGCCCTGCGTGGCTCCTGCTGCCTCTGCGCTGCCCCTGCTGGGCTCTGGCTGGACTGCATGGCTCCTGCTGCCCCTATTACTCTAGCTGGCTGGAATGCTTAAGTAGAAAAACAGAGGTAATAAATAAGGCACTGGCCAAAGGAAACGCATAACAGTCAGAAAAAAATGAAGAAATGAAATGAAAATAGATCAATGTCCACAAATAACTAAAATAGCTCAATGGGACTAGAGAGTAAAAGCTTTAACAACAACAATAAGTGCTTATAGAATCAACTAAGAGAACAGAGGAGACTAATTCATGAGTTTAAAATGTTGTATAATTATTGGCACAGGAAAATTGTAGAATTGTTAGAGTAAATCTCTGCAGGTACCATTAGTTGGTGATCATCGATAATCATTTCATTTCATCAAATACCCTGATGAATGGGCCTTACAAGTTATTTGCGTAGAAAAACCCCATAGAAGTTGTGTGATGGAAAAATATTCACACTATATTGAAGAAAAAACCTACCAAATAAGGATGACATTTCAAATGGGGCAAGAAACAATAGAGAGATAGACATCAAAAAAGTTAAAATGCTAGGGAAATAGGAAAGAAACTAGGTAGCATGGTAGAAAGCACAACAAAGAAAATGATAAAAATGGAAAACCCTACAAATTAGCACCCATCCAAACATCACCACAATTTTTTCTTTAACTCTAAATCTCCAAATTCATCAAATTATATCCTGTATTCAAACCTGATCATCTCTATTAGCCATTCTGAAGATAAGGCTGAGAACTTACTACAGAACCATCACCTACATGTAGTGATCTTATTCTGTGACCAGACAACCTACTTTCATGAAGAAATGGAAAGGTAAACACTCTCTGCCAAGATTTTCCATACAACCTAGGTGGAGCAACCACATATACATCACCAGTTTTTTCTCTTCAAATTTGTAACTTAGAAGAGCTTTGTCTGACCACCTCTGGGTTGCTCCTAGAGTCACCCAGGCAAGCCCTCTCAACATCATCCTCTTTTTGTAGTACCTAATTAGTAATTTAATTAACCATAACAGTTTCCTGATCATGCAAGTATTTAAAATATATTGCCAATAAGCATAAAGCTTTCATGTTAAACAATCAGGTCAAAAGACTTTAGACTATGATGCAAAAAATACAAAGAAACCTCACCAACACTCAAAGGACAAACAAAGTCAAACCTTTACAAAGTATAAATAGATATCTGATAAACTTCATTCCACCACAAAAATGTGCTTAACTAAAGAAAATTCTAATTACTGTGCTTTCAAGACAAAGCTTTCAAGGGCAGTGATGTTATAAACATACCCCTACACCTCGTGAACAATCAATGTGTATAAATAGACCATCATAAGGCTCATTTTAAACATCATCATTATCATTTTATAAATCATTTTTATTAAATCAACAAGAAGAAAGCAACAATTGCATGCAGTTCCACTGAAGCAAAGTATATGTCAGTTTCATATACTTATTATGAAGCTATCTAGATTTGCAACTTGATTGTAAAGTCAACCAATGAGTTTTTGAAGCCCAATATTGTATCTTCTGAGAATCAAAGTTACATCAAGATCTATGAAAATGCAATGTGTCATGACCATTTCAAACACATTTATATTCAATACAATTTCCTAAGATTCCAAGTTCATTAGGGAGTTAGTACTGTTGGACCACATTATGACAAAGTTGCATATGGTTAATAGTCTGAAAAAGCTCCTAACAAAGGGGAAGTTTGAAAAGTTGGGGGAGAATCTTGGGTTATTGGAATTTTTTTTTTTCTCAAGAGTGTTAGATTACCTAGTTGGTCCGAGTTGGTCTCACCTTAGCCTTGAGAAATTGAGAAACACCAGGATTGCAGAGCTAGATTGTGGTACACCAGTCAGAAATATTCTTAAATACAGCTAGAATCTTATAACGACACCTTCGAGGATAGATGAATTAGTTGTTGGGTCACACCCACCAAGTATGGCACACTAGTTGAGGAGATTAACACCATCATCTCAGGTGCATTCATGAGTGCACACTTATGGAATGAGGCACCTTCAGGAGAGGAGTTATATCTACTATGATAATGCACTATTGTAAAAGAAAAGCCTTGCATACAAGGAAAATTTATGAGGGAGTTGCTCATGCTCAAGGGAGATGCACCACTAACGCTATCATTAGCCTGTTTTCTACCTTCTCTTAACTTATAAATTAAAAGGATGGGCACACTAGTTAGACATTTGTAGAAATAGATAATAAGAGTGAGTACTGTTAGCTTGTAGGTTGTAGTAGGAGCTTTTGTGAGATGACAACTTGTTGTGACATTCTTCTATTTGAGTAATAAAGGCTTCTATGCAATTGTTATTGGAGCCTGCTCTTTTTATCCTGAAATCTTAGGTTGCAGATTTGTGTAGAGTGGGACTAATATATTTTTTGTTTTAATCCATTGTACATGCTGTGTTTTCACTCTTGAATTTATATCCTTCAATTTTTTCTTGAACAAAACTGAAATTTTGATAGGCATGTACTAAAGTTCAGTCCTGCTGTTAGGATTTTTTAATTCTTTGAGGGTATTCTCTTGTTTTCAATAGTATTTGCATATTTCTGCTTCACAACTCATCTCTTCCATTTCATTCTACTATAATACAAAAATAATTTCTAGTATAGTTTAGTTTATATATTCTTTTTACTTAATTGATATTTTATTTTATTTTATAGGAGTAGTACTTAGCAATCTCAATTCACACTCCTTTTATATTCACACTATTGTATATTTGTGGTCGTTGGAAATGGTTAGGTTCGGTGCTTGTTTTTTGCATATCATGCATTAAAAATCCAGTGCCTCCTCATAAAATCCTCTCCTTGTATAATCGACCACCATTACAGACGTTTACACCACATTTGGTTTAGACATTTAGTAGGTAGGTAGGGTGCCCCTATCTCCCATCTCCATATAGAGTAATTTGGTCACATATTCTTTCTTCCATGATACTGGTTCCTCTCTCTTAAGTCCTATCTCTTGTCCTTCTTCTCTCTCCATTTTTCTCCTACCTCACTCTCTCTCTCTCTCTCTCTCTCTACCCTCCAATCCTCTCACTATATCCCTCACTCTATCCTTCTTTATGCCCCCCTTCCATATTTTTGTCACTATCTCCCTCTCTTACCCTTCTCTACCTCTTTCACTCCTCTCCCTCTCTATCTCTCTCCATTCCTTCTCTCCCCTCTCCTTCAGTTTATCTCCATCTCTCCCTTGTGACTACCCTTGTCTCGCCACCTCTATCAATCTATGTCTTTATTATTCCTTCTCATATATATCGAGAGTTAATATATATCATGACATATTGGGACCTACTATTGCGTTAATTCCACCTTGTTGGCAAGGTTAAAATGGTTAATCTTTGATATACAAAATGTAGATCAAATATTTAATCAAAAAGAGGGAACCATACCCTATATTCCAGGCTATGCCTATTAGTCGCTTGGCCTCTTCTTGCTCTCACATGAATGTAGTCTTGCTTGACTGGTACAGAATAAGGTTTTACATTATCAACTATTTGTTTGGGAGAACTTTTAGTTGTTTCAACACTGCTACATTCTTCAAGCTTATCCTTTAAACCATATTAGTCTTTTTTACTCTCTTCAACTTTGTAGTGCTTTCCATTCCTCTTAGTCACTTATGTTTCCTTTTTCTTTTAAGGGACAAGGTCGACAACATTAGGATGTTTTTGCAATAAACAAGGGTATTTCTAGGACACAGTCAGGTGAAGCAAGAGTATAAGAGCCAAATTTCTCATGAATGTGGGACACTCGAACTTAAGATTTTCTGGAGTATTCATGAGGTGCAGTCTAGTTATTAAGACTTCATCAGATGGCCATTCTCCAGACTTAAATTTTGTGACAACACCGTGGCTGAGTTTGAAACTGGAGATTGAACATACATTTTGTTTGATTGCAATAGACATTTTCATCAATAAATGTAAAGCAATGGCTAACAAATACTATAAATTAATAAATAAATAAGACATGGAAACAAGAAACAATACTTACAAAATTGTTACATTAAGATGCAAAGAATAAGCAACCATTGTGCACAAATAAAGACCAATGAAACTATCATCTTAACCCCTAACCCCTTAAACACTAATTCCCAACCCCTAACCCATTTAACCCCCTAAACCTCTAAACCCCTAACCCATTTAACCCCTAAACCATAAACATCTAAAGCCTTAACCCTTAACCCCTAACCTATTTAACCCCCTAAACCCCTAGTAAGCCCCTAACCCATTTAACCCCCTAACCCCTTAAACCCTAAACCTTTAAACCCTTAAACCCTAATTCCCGACCCCTAACCCATCTAACCATCTAAAACCTAGCCCCATTAGCCCTTAAATTCTAACCCCTAAAATCCTTAACTGCTAAATCCCCTAACCCATTTAACCCCTTAAACCCTAAACCTATAACCCCTTAACCCCTAACCCATTAAACCCTAATTCCCAACCCCTAACCCATTTACCCCCCTAAACCATAAACCTCTAGATGCATAATATTAACCCCTTAACCTCTAAATGCATAATATTCCCTTAACCCCTAACCCATTTAACAACTAACTCATTATTCCTCATTAATGAGATCACTGAGCATCATCATAGCATTGAGCACCATAACTAAGATAACCAAGCATATTCATTGAATTGAGTATCATAACATAGCACTGATTCTATGGTAGATCTATTTGAAACCGAGGCACTTTTTTGCTGCAACATCATATCATGGAAGTTACCCGATTCATAGCATAAATGGTTACCAAAATTCTGTAATATGTTCGAGACCTTATCCTCCAACACCGAACCCGTGATCATGATCCGGACTATATCTGTGCCCTGAAACTTCGGAGATTTCCAAACTTTTGTGGTAGAAATGGAAATTATACCCTTGTGTATATAGTTGTTTGCCATAGTTATTAAGCCGACATGACAATGTGAAGTGTTGTGTCTTGATTTGAGCCGACTTGAAGTCTGATTGAAGCCGACTTAAGGATGCAACTTTGATGACTTGTATCACTTGACATGAGGGTTTATTTGAAGTAGATTTAGAGGATGATGACCATGAAGAATATGACTTGATGGAGGATCCTTTTGACAACCTAATGTTACATGATTTAAAATCCCAAAAATTGGATCAATTTAAATTTGTAACAACTAACCTAGACGTCCACAATTGGGACCTTATTCTAAATACGACCCAAGCATGAAACCCATGCTTTAATAAGTCGAATAATAATAAGTTGTTTTGAAAAATACATTAATAATGAAGACCCAACCTAGTTATATTCTTCAACATTATGAATCCTAGAGCCTCATCCTTTTTCCTGTTGATGAAAATATTTTATTAGTTATCCCTTGGATAAGAACCATCATTTTTCGTAAAGTCCTATAACTCTTCACTCTTCAACAATGTTCCCATATCTTGTGCCAAAATTCCATAATTGTGTCCATTAAAATTTATAAGATCTAGCTTGAAACTCATAATTTGACCCACTGATTTGATCCTAGATTAGTTTGTAATTAGAAACCTTAAACCAATCCACTCAACAAATCTAACTTTTTAAGAGCATCTACAACTTGCACGAGACTTGTAGGCAACATGCTACATCTCAAACCATTTTCTTTAATACCATGTTGGAGAATCGAGGGATTTTGTATATTATAAAACTCGTATTCTAAAATAGAGGTGGTGTCTAAATTCATTTTTATCACACCTAAGAACAACTAAACATAGTTCAACATACTAAGGACTGTAAGAAACAAAATTATTTCCATACACAACACATATAATATATTTTTAACCATATAATAAATACACCCATAAGACCATCTTTTGTAGCACCAAGATGCAACCAACACATTCCATACTTTTCTTAAGATAAAATTGATAATAACATAAGAATGATTTGAATGCAAACTAAATGGAAATGAGTCATGGTAGAATGGATGAATTCAAAAGGTTGAGTTGGAAATTCAAAAGATAATGCAAACCCTACATAAGGAATAAACACATCACAAGTAATATTGACCTTAGACAATGATGATAACAACTCCTCTTAACCACCCAAGCTAAACCTAATTGACATCCTAATTTCTTTTTTATCCTTTTCTAATGCTTCATATATATGAAATTGAAATGAATATTTTTTTTTTCTATTTATAAAAACTATACCTCGAGCTCCATTTAAATTTGGATAGCGTGGGTTGCCTTTAAAATAGATAAATTGAATTGACATTAAGCATAACCATATTGAAACCTCATCAAGAACATGTTTTGGCATTAAAGAATTAAATTTGGTGATAGTGTGGGTTTTCTTTAAAATAGATAAATTGAATTGACATCAAGCATAACCATATTGAAACCTCGTTGAGAACATGTTTTGGCAATAAAGAATTGAATTTGGTCATATAATAAGATTTAGAATTGTTTTTGATTGACTAAAAGCTTATTTTCCTTGTACACAAGGAAATAAGTTAACTAAGTAATAAAAAAAATATCTTGCAATAGTGAAAGTCCACCCCTTAATGGCTTGCGAATGAATCATTTCAAATAATTTAATTTTACTTAAATAAAATTAATGAATTAGCTCTCACTCTATTTTGATTATAGAATAAAATAAAAACAATTACTAAAAAATGACCTTTTTCAAATAACTTTCCATAAAATATGGTGATACAATATTAATAAAAATTATACACTTGAAATAGCATAGTCCCTTCCATAGAATGAGAGGAAAAGGATGAGATTGTTTTAACAAAAATCCAACACTAACATTTACCTTTTCCCGCCAGAGAGAGAAAGGGTTCCCTTCCTACCCGCATCTACATTTTCCTTGAAGATGAAAACATGGTTCCTCATTTTTCATGCTTTGTTTCTAAGCTCTAATCTTGCTCAAGCTTTCCCGATACAGGTTGTTCAATTTTACAAACATGTTGTGATGAAGGTGCTTGTAGGTCATGAATGCATAGTTTGTTCATTTTTTATGTTAGTTTCATCATATGTTTTAACATAAAAGAAAGAACCTCAGAGGTTTAAAACCGTAACCCTAGAATCAACTTCCTAGTGGTGCAACTTTTGCATAAAATATCTATTTGGGGAACACAATTAGTCCATCTAAAAGAACTATATTTAGGATTACAAATTTTGGTTAACCCTAGGGAATTACATAAAAACCTCTGGACCCATAAATGGCCAAAAAACATCATTTAGGGCCTACAAATGACCGTAGAAGTTAAAGACCCAAAAAATCATAGAAAAACTGATAAGAAGATAAATAACCATTGAGTTAGTGGAAGATGTGGGTGGCCACCAAATATCCACCTGGTGTTACACTGAAAACTGTCACCTTGACATTTTGCTGACTGTATGAGCTCATTAAACACTCATACATGCCTCCTTTGCAAGTCTTACAACCTTTGTTCCTCATTCCATGCCCTGAAAATGGAGGAAAAACCCTAAAAAGCTCAAAAAACCTTGGGTACGCAGTTAATATGAAGCCTGCCTGCGTTTTTAGCTAGGGTACGCAGGTAAGGTGAAGATAAACTGCGTTCTAGAACGCATTTTTCCAGTGTTATAGGTGCGGTACCCCTGTAAAGTCAAAAATGCGAGAAATTAAACCAAAAAAGTTGAATTTTGGTCAATTCTGGAAGGTTCTGGATGAGATTTTTTGGGGATGAGTACGCTTTGGTAAGGTGCATGTATCCCACACCTTAAGGAACTAATCCCTTGATGTGAGGAGCCTATCCCTTTGAAGGAGGGTTCTATCCCTTTAATGGTGGAATCCTAACCTCCTCATTTGTTCTATAAAAGGAGGCATTGGGTAGCCTTTTGGGTTAAGTTGAGAGTTAAACTAATGGAGGATTGAAGAAGTTTTTTGGAGAAAATATTTGAGTTGAAGTGCTGTTGAGATTTAGATTTCCTTCTACTGAGCTTTTGAGAGGAAAGATCACATACCTCTTATGCTTCTGGAGGAAGAGTGCAAGACTTATCAAAGTAGAGGAGACTCCTGCTTCGGACCCCGGGAAGGCCTTTCGAACATCAAGGCTAAGGTTGTAAGGTTCTTTTGTATATTTTAAGATTAATACAATCAAGTTCTGTTTTTCTCAATAAATTGTCGTTCGATTGTTTATTTCAATAAGCTGTTGTTTGATCGTTTATTTCATAGATTCCTTGATCACTATGATAGGTATGTTTTATGATTATTTGTTATACGGGTGCTATTGATATTTTCTTGTTTGTGATTGCAGATCAACGAAAGATGATACTTTCTTGTGACAAAAGGGCCCTTGTTGCGACGAAGGATTATTGATGCAATGGAAGCACTGCGACCGCAAATAAGCATTTGGATCTAAGGTAGGATCGACACCTTCATAGCATTTAATTGTAAAACGAATATATCTAGAGAAAGACAAACTTAGTTGTTCGTTTGTTGCTAGATTGTCTTCTGACACTAGGGAGATCGGTCTTGTCCGCAAGAACGATTTATCCGGCCAACAAATTGGCGACCATACTGGGGAAAGAATTTGTTTTTTGGTTCTCTTTTATTTTGATTTGAGGAAAAGTTTTTCCTAGTTTTTGATTGATGGATATCTGCCTAGGTAGCTTAGTTTTTCTTTGTTTTTGAAAGTTTTGAAGTCTTTTATGTTTTTCTTGAAGTTTTCAGGGGACCGCACTTTGTCTTCACACACAGTGCGGGCATCTCCGCACTTTCCTTAAGTAAACAGTGCGGGACCGCACCTGTTACTTCTGGGAGCCTGCGGACCCTGTTAAAATTTTTGAAAAACTTCTGATTTCTTCTTTCAGTTTAGTTTAGATTTGATTTAGGATTCTTAGCATCTACCCAGATCTGTATTTTTCTGTCAAAAATCTCTTGTTTCTGAATTTCTTTCAGCCATTCTTCATCTCATCAATCTCCATTAAGTTAATTGGGTGTTTTGAGTCTCTTTTTTGAGAAATTCTTAATTTGATTTCCTTTGGTCATTACTTGGAGGTTTGTCTCAGTCTTTGATCTTTGGAACTCTCACCCATTTTTCTTGACTTCCACTTGATTGATTCTTAGATTACATTAGAATCATCTTGTGTTTGATAATTCTCTTGCATAGATCACATTGCATAATTAGAATTCTCATTTTCAGAATATGAATGAAAAATGTGCATAGATTACATTTGCATACTTTTCAAGTGAATTGTGCATAGATTACAATTGCATAGTTTACATTCTGAGAAATCAATTGTAGATTTAGACTTTTTCTTTGATTTAAATTTAGATGTTTTTATGCTTGTTTAAAATTGTTTTGGGATTGATTTGCATTAGTTTTTCTTGATAAAATTAGTGCATTAGAGAATTTGTTATATTTTCTCTTAGTGATCAATCTTTGCATTGTTGGAAGTGGATGGAAACTCTCTCCTTACTTTAGGTAGGATTCATCGAATGGAAAAGATTACATTATCATATTCGATTGCATTCAGTTTTGGTTCGGGTCATAACACCATTGGTTTCATATCCATTTACCCTTTTGAGTAATAACAACCTAAATAACACAATGCTTAATTAAAATTCATCTAGGAATTTTTACATTTTTAGGGCTCTTTCCACCAATCTAGCTTAGGCTAGTGTCTTGGAATAGGTTTTAGTTAACTCTCCAAGACAGTAAAACAAACAAGTAGTCGATCTTGCGGTAGGAAAAATTCCAATTGATGCATGTATGCTCTGGGAAGCTCCTCCTAAAGGAGTCAAGCACGAGATCATATCTGAACTAGTGAGGTAATCAATCCTTCCTCATTGGGAAAGATAGAAGATATACACGTATTAAAAACGGTAAACCTCGGATAGACCATTGTCGAGGAGCCTCGGGTCACTTGTCGGTAAACCTTGGATTATTTCAAGGAGCCTTCAAGGGGATTGAGCTTTGTTACTCTGCCCTTGCGTGTGTATCGGATCGTAGACTGTTCCCCCAGGTATATTTGTTTCTGTTGGTAACCTTAGAGGCCATAATCTATAGGGTTCTTTCCTAAGGTGACGGTGGAGGGAAGATCCTACTGTACCTGGAGCAGACGTCGACTAGACTCACTTGGACTCTCTGGGGGGTTCTCTTCACTCGAGATGGTTTTGTGAAGAAACTTGTGCCAGTCTGTTTCATTAAGCAGGTTGTCGGGGTAACTGTTCCAACCGCCCTTTCTGTATTAAATTATACGATGTTGGATTTCATTACCAACTAGTGTGTTTGGTACGGAAAGTTACTGCTTGTGTGTGGTTTGACTCCTAGATTTGATAGCGCGTGTTCATTTGTTTGTTTTTACTTTTAGAGACCATAGGTGTGAATTGTGAATTTTAATTGTTTAGGTGTGAATTTTTAATTGTGAATTGTTAATTTTAGTTTTTAATTTGTTAATAAAATTCACTGAAGTTGAATAGAATGGCAACTGTTCCGGAATTTACCAACCAAGGAACACCTCTTAACGATAATCCTAGTACTTTTCCTTGCTTTGGAAATGTTGGTCCTCCTTATATGGCTACATTGTCATTACCTGGATTTACAATAGGTTTACCGATATGGTTATTTTCAACTTCGTTGGCCCCGAACACTCCAATTGTTCCACCTCAACCGAATGTTTCACCTAAACAGAGTTCACCATCTCAACATCACCAACCTTCTGTTAGTTGTGTTGAGGAAACTTCCAACAGGCTATAGAAACAGTGTAAGTGAGGAGAGTTCCTTTTACTGTGTCAACCTCGTTAAAAAATGAATCAGTGAGAGTGAGGAGAGTTCCTTGTACTGTGTCAACCTCGTTAAAAAATGAAGCAGTGTGTCTGAGGATGGTTCCTGTTACTGAGTCAACCTCATTAAAAAATGAATTAGTATGGGTGAGGATAATTCCTTATACTGTGTCAACCTCGTTAAAAAATGAATCAGTGAGTGTGAGGACAGTTCTTTTCCTGTGTCAACCTCATTAAAAAATGAATCAGTGAGTCTGAGGAGAGTTCCTGTTACTGTGTCAACCTCGTTAAAAAATGAATCAGTGTGTCTGAGGATGGTTCTTTTCCTGTGTCAACCTCATTAAAAAATGAATCAGTTAGTCGAGAGCATAGTTCCTTTTCTTGTGTCAAGCTCGTTTAAAAAATGAAACAAGATTCTGTGAGGATAGTTCCTTTTCCTGTGCCAACCTCATTAAAAAATGAATCAGCTAGTCTGGAGCAGAGTTCTTGTCTTGTGTCAAGCTCCTTAAAAAATGAAACATGTAGGTAGATTGGTAGATCAGAAATAGGTAGTTTCTGAGGACAGTTCTTTTCCTGTGTCAACCTCGTTAAAAAATGAATCAGTTGCTCAGAGGATAGTTCCTTTTACTGAGACAACCTCATTAAAAAATGAATCAGGTATGAGGACAGTTCTTTTCCTGTGTCAACCTCGTTAAAAAATGAATCAGTTGGTCATGAGGATGGTTCCTGTTACTGAGTCAACCTCATTAAAAAATGAATTAGGTATGAGGACAATTCTTTTCCTGTGTCAACCTCATTAAAAAATGAATCAGTAGGTTATGTAGGTAGATTAGAAATAAGTAGTTAGATGAGGATAGTTCCTTTTACTGTGTCAACCTCGTTAAAAAATGAAACACGTTGCCATGAGCATAGTTCTTTTCTGTGTCAAGCTCATTAAAAAATGAAACAAATCCTCCCCTAATTGAGTCGAGTCTTTGAATAGACCTCGTAAATGTTAAGTCATAGATTTAGGTTAGTTTTTAGGTCGGGTCTTTCATATGATCTCGTAAATGAACCTTCATTCCATCCAGCTATTAATTACAAGTAGTATTCTTAGTTGAATGAAATGAAGCTGAGGGGGCATGCACTCTAGCAGTTACGCTTAGGGGGCATCAAGCACAGTTTTTTCTTTGTTTCAAGCTTGTGTAAAATGAAACTACTCTGAAGCATAGTTTTTCTCTGTTTCAAGCTTCTGTAAAAATGAAACCTATCTTGAGTTAATTTTGGTTATTTTCGAGACTCGTTAAACTCATGAAAATCCCGAGATTATTTTGCTATCTTTCATTCTCGTAAAACACATGAAAATGCCGAGTTCTTTCCGTCTTTTCCTGCTCGTAAATTAAATTGAAAGTCGGCCACATGAGTACATTTTTATCCCTTTTTCGAACTCGTTAAAACTTACAAAAAAGTGAAAACCATGAGTACATTTTTATCCCTTTTTCGAACTCGTTAAAACTTACGAAAAAGTGAAAACCATGAGTACATTTTTATCCCTTTTTCGAACTCGTTAAAACTTACAGAAAAAGCGAAACCTTGGAGTCCTCTTTTAAGCCCTTTTCAGACTCTCTAAATATGAAAAGATTGCCGAGTACTTGACTATTCGAACTCGTTAAAGTAAATGAACAGTCGTCCCTTCAGTATAAGTTTACCCCTTTTACGGACTGAAATGGACTATTTACGAAAAATGTATACGTTGACTAAATACGGTCAATAGAGTTCTCTCCCGCATTATTTTATCCTTTTTCGGGCTCGAGAGACTAAATTTACGAAAAAGTACACCCATGGAGTTTTCTTAAGTTTTTTCTTCTGACTCCCTAAAATTGAAAAACACCGAGTTTCTCCTATACTGGACTCGTTAACACTTAACAGTAAAGGACCTATTCAATTTTAAACAGGAACGAACCACTCCTTCTTAGGGTTCGAATCTCAAACTAAGTTGGACTCATCCGAAGGATGAGATTATAAACAAGCAAATGTTATCCTCCTCAAGCTTGTCAAAAATAAAGAGGTACTTGCCAGAAATGGTGGGGGAAAAGAGAGAAAAACGAACCTGTTTATTACATTTTGATTATTCAGAAAACCGTTGACCACTCTTGAACACGACACTTTTTGTCCACCTGGGTTGGGAAATCCTTTGCCTAACAGTTAATCAAACCACATTGAAAGTCTTCAGCTGGTTTCTGGGTATTAACTTTGGGTCAATTGTCACCAAGCCATCTGCAGTGTCGTTATGTGTTCAAGAGGACAGTTCAAGTAAACCATTCATCTGCAAAATATCTGTCATCCATTTTTGACCATCCCTGAGTCAGTCCTTGCCGACATATTTTCAAAACTTGATCTATGATTTCGTGTTGTGGGCTTGCCTACGACGGATCACTTTCTATCGACGAAAACTCATTATCTAGGAAGTTGATCCAGAAATCGTCAGTACCTTGAAATCTGCATGCCTCAATGGCAGGTTTCTCGCCTTCGACGATAGGTTGCGTCATTGACCTTCGATCGAATGATTCCAGGAGATGTTCGACTTCAGCTCATTCATTCACATTTCATGGATTGTACTGAGTACTTTGAGAGCCATTGATATTACTGGTGGTTTCTCTCACACTTGTTAACAGTTCACATCATTGACTGGTAATCAAGTGGTTTCTACCATGTTCGACTTCAACACATTTATTCACATGGATAGAATCGTACTAGTTCGAGATGCGGAAATCAAGACCCTAGATCTAGTTTCTACCATCCAGGCTGCGAGGAATTTTGTTATCATTCATACAGTAGAATATTTATAAACAGATGGTTGCGTCCATACTGTGTCTACACATGTCTATACTGTGATGTATTCAAAATCATTCTTGTATCAGAACAATTTAAGTTAGTTCTAGTTAGTTTTGATCTGAGTATGGGAATGCCTACCTCAGCGATGATATGATTACATATATATATATTTTGCATTGAATGTTTTTACAGGTTCCGACTGGGGTGTCCACGGGATGATCCTTGAAATGATAAAGTACTTCACTCTTCATATATGACAGACTATAGCTTCATCTATTCCAGACTTCGCACTTTAGGGGGCAATCTGTTACACTAAAAAATGTCACCTTGACATCCTGCTGACTTTATGAGCTCATTGACACTCATACTTACCTCCTCTGCAAGTCTTACAACCTTTGTTCCTCATTCCATGCCCTGAAAATGGAGGAAAAACCCTAAAAAGCTCAAAAAACCTTGGGTACGCAGTTAATATGAAGCCTACCTGCGTTTTTAGCTAGGGCCCGCATGTAATGTGAAGATAAACTGCGTTCTAGAACGCACTTTTCCATTGTAATGCATGCGGTACCCCTGTAAAGTAAAAAATGCGCGAAATTAAACCAAAAAAGTTGAATTTTGGTCAATTCTAGAAGGTTCTGGATGAGATTTTTTTGGGATGAGTACGCTTTGGTAAGGTGCATGTATCCCACACCTTAAGGAACTAATCCCTTGATGTGAGGAGCCTATCCCTTTGAAGGAGGGTTCTATCCCTTTAATGGTGGAATCCTAACCTCCTCATCTGCTCTATAAAAGGAGGCATTGGGTAGCCTAAAAGGGGGAAGTTTTGAGAAGTTAAACTAATGGAGGATTGAAGAATATTTTGATGGGTAAAATATTTGAGTTGAAGTGCTGTTGAGATTTAGATTTCCTTCTGCTGAGCTTTTGAGAGGAAAGATCACATACCTCTTTATGCTTCTGGAGGAAGAGTGCAAGACTTATCAAAGTAGAGGAGATTCCTGCTTCAGGCCCCAGGAAGGCCTTTCGAACATCAACGCTAAGGTTGTAAGGTTCTTCT